>CAMZMU010000048.1:44718041-45318041 GCA_947311845.1 Poa pratensis
AACCCGATCATTGTATACATAACATAGTGGAATTTTAGTAAATTCTCTCTGCCAAACATTTCCCATTTCCAATTCAAAAACCACTAGGCATAGAAGGAAATCTTTCCCGGTAGAAGGTTCTCAGTAATCAGCAGAGGTCATCGAAAAGATCTCGGACGACTCACCAAAGCACGAAAGCCAGTTAGAAAATGGATTCCTATTTGAAGAGCGCCTAACCGCATGGATAAACTCACATTAACCCGCTAATTTTGGATTCAATTCGGGATTTTTCTTGGGAAGTTTCGGGAAGAAATTGGAATGGAATAATATAGATTCATACAGAGGAAAAGGTTCTCTATTGATGCAAACGCTGTACCTAGAGGATAGGGATAGAGGAAGACGTATTTGCTTGACTTTTTTTTGCCTTTGGACTTGACAAGAAAAAAAAAAATTAAGATTTGAATGTCTTCTGGATCGAATGAATTTCTGCAACATTACTGTTCAGCAACGTGCAAGCTGACTAAAAATATCAGAAATTAAGTGCCGTTTATGGTTTCATCTTCTACGTACGCTTTCATGTCTGTTGGAATCGAAAGTGCATGACCGAGAGTGGATTGGCAGTCGCTTCTGGTATATCATTCCATGGAGTATCATCTACGGGCCCCATAACCAACTTGTCCTTTGGATACGGTGATGGCTCCTCCCTAGACGATCCCATCCCCACCGCCACCGATCGACGGCGGCTCTTTTTGTCTCGACGGCGGCGTCGCAGTGATGGACTTTGACGGGAGCTAGGGCTAGGCCGCTAGCTGCTTTTATTGTAGCCGTGATAAGGCAGGCAGGCAGGTGAGATAGATAGATAGATAAGGCGCCTGCGATGCGACGACGATCGACGACGTCGCCCTCCCATCTTTTCGTTAGATTTTGGCTACGCCGCTGGTGGGAAAAGGAGGGCTTGCCGTTGCCGTTGCAGATGGGCTGCGAGAGCGCGCGTCACACGTCAAACTTGCCGACGACTAGACTTTCCCAGTTCAGGTCTTGGGCTGTGTTCACGGTCTTTGCCGTACGCGGTGCGCGGTGGACGAGTTTACACATGCCTAAATTCGATAGCTCAGGTCAGGTGTAGTAGCGAGTATTTTTTTCTTACACGCAAAGTGTCTTGCTCGATAGTAGCTACGGAGTAGTAGCAAGACTTGAACTCAGAGCCCAATAGCAGTCACGCAACCATGCATAGTCGTGTTAAATTTTCTAAAAACAGGAAAAAAAATGTATGGTTGTCTGCCGGAGTACATGTCGAGTGATGCCACGCCTCAGATGGATATCATGATATGACTGCTAAAAACTCAAATTCTACAAGTTTCTAAAAAATCGAATCAAAATTGTGTGTTGAAGATGTGTTTACGATCCTGAAAATTTCTAGAAACAAATTTGAAATACACACGTGGAAACAAAAAAAAAGACAAATCCAACATGAAAAGTGTCATACGAACACAGCAAACACAAAGACACTATTAACATACCAACTTATCTTTGTTTGTTTACCGTGTATATTTCGAATTTGATTCTGAAAATTTTAGGATTTACTCACAAATTTGTTTCAAGTTTCTTTTATAGGGGAGAGAAGATGAGGCAACATTTTGTACGAGGAAGACATTTTCTGATCTTTGCACCTGTTAATGTATAATCATGTGTTAATAATTATATAAAAGTGTCGGGCGTAGTATGTAAAACAAAGTCGACGAGAAAAAGAAAAACATTGTGTCGTCTACCTCAAGACAATAACTCCACGAAACTATCAAAAACTCTATGGCAAGTCACAGAAACAATTGAAAAATATGAAACTCCTAGGCAAGGCCTTCAAAAAGGGTACATCGCTCGCTACACCTGATGCGCGACTTTCCACCAATCTCCGAGCTTCATGATTTCTTTGGCGTTGTTCTCGGAAAAAAATTGTTTGCTGGAAGAAGGTCCTTTTAGCCGATAGTTTTCATAGAATTATCCCATAGCTGCACGGATTATCCTCGCGTAGGTTTTTTCTTTTTTGAGTATATCCTCGCGTAGGTTTTTCAGCACCTGGCCCAGCCTGGGGAAATTTGCACTCAGTCATGAGCCCACTTACGTATTTTTCCGATGCAACAAAACTAGTCAGCAAAGAGCATGCGGGTCCATGCCAGCGTTTGGGCTCGCTCCGTTTTGTGGGCTTTGACACTTCTTCCCACGGCAGTGGAGGGTTTAGCTGGCCCAGTTGTGGGCTGCTCAGTATTAACCCACAAACAGAAAGAGAAGAATTACAGGGTTCAAAATTTTAGTATGAACTTCTCTTAGCCTTTGAGAACCCTCTGGATTTTATTTGAGAATTATAAGACTATTTGATAAGTAATCAAGTTGCCATGATGGCTTTCCCTAAAAAGAAAAATTCTCCCACTGAAGTTGTTTCCGTAGGTTCTCGTCTTGTCCGGCGGCCGATCTAACATCTAGAAACGAAGAAATCCCAGATCCTTGTCGGCGATGTAGTTTAATCTTCTGCACTATTAGCTTTTTTTTTGACGTGGTGGCGATGTTCGGAGGGTATACATGATGTTGTACACTCAAATAAAAGTCTCACGACTATATCTCATCCTTGTGTGACCATCGTGAACGACATGGTTTGACACGGGGAGCATGGGGTGTTTTCGTCCTGTAGATCCACACCTTCGATCTTATAGCATCAAGTCTGACGTGGTCAATATTTTTCAAATATTGATATTTGTCTTTGAAAATTCTGTGTGATAGTACCGTGATGAATCAATGGCTCAACACTGAAAATAAGATGTAGGCTAAACATCTTCAGAAACCCACTTCCATCGCACAATTTATCTTAAGACGCACTCTACTCTGTCTAGAAGAATCCGCACTTTGACTTCCGTCACCAGTGGAGTATGGTATCTTGGGCATTGGTTTATTTCCCTATACGGCTAATTTGTTTGCAGCGACATATTAGCATATCGAACTAAACATTTTCCAATATAAACTCACCCTCTACGCTCTGTCATTCGAGTAGAAGAGAAGCAAGTTATTTAAGAGACCTCCAAGGAAGTTATAAAGAACGAAAAAAAACTCAAAGTAGCCACTCTAACTATCTGCGGTCTCCCGGGATATCCGAGAAGGCATATTCCCGCTGCTCGATCTCTCCACTGATGAGCCTCACCATCTCGAGCAAGGGAAGCGCCACATTAGTGAAAATCCATTTATTCCGCTCTTTCCAAACCCCCCACATAATGTAGGTGATGATCATGTTGGTCGTCCCCTTCTTCTCATTTGAGAGAGAAAATGTAAAAAAAACTACGACATTTGTGTAGCGGTTGTGACTCAACACGAGTTACACTTTTGCGTGTAGTACTGGCCCCTGGACCGTTCACCAGTACACACAGCCAGAATGATAACAATAAATCTAGCGAATCCAGAGTACAAAATTATTAGAACTTGCATAGCGGAAGCTAGCATAATTTATTTGAAGTATCAATAACATAAAAGCAAATAAAAGAACTCCAGTCTTCTAGTTTGCGCCACAGGCGAACAAAAAGTTGAGTGAAGTCTCGAAACCTACGTCGGTCACTCAGAATCCGAATAACCTGCAACATTTAATACAGCCCAAAAGTTGGGTCAGCACAATTAGAATTGTACTGGCAAGTGTGCTTTGATGTGGATATAAATGGGCCTAGCTACTACATGCTTATTTGGCTAGGTGGATGTCTCAAGGCTGATTTGCGTAAAAGCATTGTTTTCTCTAACTTTTTAATAGAAAATAGTTTTCACACATATAAATGGACACTGTTTAATAACAGGTGCTCCTACCCATTGTCTATGAGAACACTGATAGACATCAGGCACTCCCACCAATATTAACCCAATTAAAGTTTTAGTAATTATGAAATTGGGATGAGCGAGAATAATGCCATAGAATCCAGTCTAGTTGTTAGTTTGCCCATAACCGAAGGACACGGCTAAGATCTTAGTTTAAACCCTCGCGAGGTTAGTACACATTACCCATGTTGCCCGGTCCACTCTGCTCACTCCGTGAATCACCACATGGAGAGGAAGAGAGGATCGAACCAGAACTAGTAGAAAGTAGCTTCCCAAACCCCCACGCACCGTACCACCTACCACTATTCGACATCTCTGGCTACGATGGATTCAGGTCACCACCATCTACCAATTCTGTCGTAGCCCATACTACATTGACACATGGTTGCACAGAAATAGCTACCAAACATGAAACCAAACATATTCTCAGACTACTAGGCGGCAGTCCCCACCATCAACACACTCAGATGACACTCTAGCAATCCGCCCAGTGGTTGATAAATTATCTTGTTGTTTTGCATAAACAATTAAAATAGTAAGATCACAATATTCATAACATGATAATTTCCCAACCACGTATTTCTACATAGCAAGGCTAAGCAACTCTAACGGTCTGATGGCGCCTAGCATTTGAATGTTGTCTAATGGAATATATATGGTTACTCCACTTGGGTGTTAGTGAAGTAATCTAGCATAGCTTAATTCACACAACTCCTACACATGCATTACCACAAGAAAACACTAATGCAATATAGGAAAATAGTGGGATCATGAGCAACACTTGCCTTGGTATTTTTTGGTGTTCAAACACTCGTCGCACGAACAATAATAACCGTCGTCGCGATCTACACGTACATTACATCACATTCAACAGCACAACCACCATACAAGTAATAATGCAATGCATGTATGCATGATTGTTTAAATAAATAACAGCAAGTAATTTTGTTCTCTGTAGTTTAATTAACTACATGATGCACATGAAAAGTAATTTAATGCAGTAGAAAGATTTAAAGTATTTTATAACATTTATTTAAGATTGAAAAGACTTATTTATGTTTCGTTTGAAAAATTGTTCATAAAGTAGTGAGATAAATTCCTTGAGAAAACATTTTTAAAAACAAAACAGTGGTAAAAGGATTTACTCGATTTAGAACTATGGATAATTAATTATAATTAAAATACTACCTACAGGTATTTTAAATATAAGAAAATAAGGATTCGGTAAAACTTAACTATTTTTATATAGACTAGTAGATTTTAATTTTTTGAATCCGTAGACATAAAGAACATAAAATTTGGACGTGTAAATATTTTGTTATGAATATTACAAGATCTAAGGATTATCTGCGATTTAAAACGAAAATAGGAAAAGAACAGACACGTGGCGCAACCCTACTGGTCGATACCCCTTCATTAAGTGATCTAATCTGAGACGTTAGATCTAGATCTGATGGATGCAAACGAATCTGGAAAAGACTATGTTGTTGTCTCACCGGAACGGACGTCGGCGGCGTGTCGAGGCGTTCCAGGTCGCTGCGCTTCACCCGTGGGTTGGCGATGATGGCCAGCAGGTTCTCCTTCTCACGACAAAGATTATGACGTGCTCAACGCCGTCTCAGGATCTTCCGAGTGATGGGGGCGTAGCAGATTCGTGCTCCGGTCTTCAATGACGTTCCCGGCTGTTTCTGCTATTTAGAAGACGGAAGATGATGTCTAGGAGATTAAATAAGCTGAGGGTAGATCAGAAGACAAGGGTTGAGGTGTTGGAGCGGACCGAGGCGTTGGAGAACGTGATCGGATCGTTCGGAGGCGTCCCGGCAATCTCCACGCGTTCCAGCGAGATCTTATGAGTTTGATGCAAGATAAAGGTGTCAATAGATGTATCAGAATTAGCAGAGTTTGGGAGACAAGGTTAGAGCGGCTGGGGTGGCTTGAGGCAACGACAACCTTGATCGGAAGTTTGGGCGGCTGCGACGGACGTCGATCTCGTTCCCGTCAAATTCGTGGCTAGGGTTCGAGGAAAAAGTGGTGTTCCGGATGCGAGGGGTGCGGTATATATAAAGGGGTAGAGTCTTGGGGGCAGGGGTTAGGGTTTGAGTCGGTTTTGAAGAAGATTTGGATGATTTCGGTTCGGAAACCTTCTGTCGAACAGGTTGCGTGCGATGTGTTCTGCTTCTAGAAGCCTGAAAAGAAAAGGAAAAAAAAGAGCGAAAAGAAAAAAACAGAATGAGGGCGCTGATGGGCACAAAGGTGGCCCGTTTCGCGGCGCACGCGCAGTTGTTGGGCTGGGCTGGTCAGCTCGGGCCGGTTTTTGTTTTACTTTTTTCCTTTATTCTTTTTCCTGTTTTCTTTATAACTTTTGATTTTGAACTCCGAATTGAGTGAAACCAACTTTGAAAGATTTGTAAAATCGTCCTCTGTCTTAAGAGACTATTGGGGACTATTTTTATCCGAAATAAATAATATTTATCCCTAAGCACATATATTGCGTTATATAGGGTTTTTGGGAAATTTATATACGATTTTAGAATTAATCCTTTTAAAATCGAATGCAAAACAATCAAATGCAAGTTTTAAATTTATGCCATGATAAAATGCACACGATGATATGCAAACATCCACTTCTAAAAATTGGGATGTTATAGACTAACCCCCTTAAGATAAATCTCGTCCTCGAGATTCGGATTGGCTAGCAAATAGGTGTGAGTGGTTTTGTCAATGGTCAGACTCTAGGCTAACCCCCTTAAGATAATTTAACTTGGCATCTTCAAACACATGCGTAGAACTATATCTGATCCTTTAAAATAACTCCATAGCTTATTTCCTTCCCACGCGGGTTCTTGATATGAAAGAATGCCATGCACCGGTATCAAAAGTACGAGTGCGATGCATGAATGATAAAAACTTACCAGTAACAGGGTCTGGTTTATGATATACTTCCTCGTCCACATGATTCACAATTGCCTTTCTGAACGGGTTCGGCTTGGGTCCCTTAGCAGTCTTCCCCACTGTGCACTTGTCTGAGTAGTGTCCCATCTTCTTGTATTTGTAACACTGCACTTGACTGAGATCCCTCTTTCGTTTTCCCTTCACCTTTTGTCCTTCTGTGGTACTCCTGAGGTCTTAGTGCATCCCATTCTTGACTTGCTGGTTCACTTGTTGCACTATAGGGTAAAGGTAGCAGCAAACAGGGACGTGATTGGTTCCTTCACACAGGAAACAAGTAATCTCAAGTGTGGGGCATTCCTCCGATGTATGGCTTGCACCACAATTAGGACACTCTCGTGGACACCATTTGGATGTGTGTCCGACTTCTCCACAGATCTTGCAAGCACGATATTCCTTCAAATCACTAACTCGAGTTGTAGACGCTTGGGCAATGAGATGAGATCCTTGTATATTTTTCTTAAAGTTTTCCCAGGTTATACTTGTGTTGCCAATTACATTGTGCATCCTCCACCAAAATGCACCTTCTCCACCTAGGTACGTTGTGGCGTAGCGAACCATTTCATCTGCGTCAACATTTGTATGCTTCATTGCTTCCTCTATATTTTGGATCCACCACATTGTGTCGGCCTGACTCATTCTTCCAGAATAAATTCCTCCTTTGCTAGGTTATAGGTGTTTAGTTTATTCGCCTGCATCTGGGCCTCCAATAGCTGCTGCGTTGGAAGTGACATCTTAGGCAGCTTGTGGTAGCAGGTGTTTTGGAGAGGCATCTATTGGTTTAGAATAGATGAGTTTAGATAGATAGATCTAAGGAAAATAGCTACCCATAATGAGTATGAGCAAGCATTACTTAACAAACAAACAAGTTATAAGCAAGCCAAACACTTTAAAATACTTTTAATAAATAGGGTATATTTCTGCGAAAATTCTAATTAATTTTCAAAAATAAAATAGTTGAAAATACTCGATCTATTATTGCTATACCATATAAATTGATATGGTCAATCCTAACATGATTCTCGATAAACCTAATGAATACTAATTTGATGGGCAATCTATTATCTTCTAAAATCTCCAATAGCATGCAGTTGCATCTCCTTCTTGAAAAAAAATCTTTTCTATATGGGGATCTCAACTAATACATCAAAAATAGAGAGATAGAAATATAAAGATGAAGATAAGAAGGTTACGAGAATGAAGTGTAAGATTGTATAAAGGATTTGGAAAGCAAATTTTCATCCTATAGCTTTTCCTAATCCAAACCTAGGTTTCGATCCTACAGTCAACCTATTGCTCTGATACCATCTGTAGCGGTTGTGACTCAACACGAGTTACACCTTTGCATGTAGTACTGGCCCCTGGACCGTTCACCAGTACACACAGCCAGAATGATAACAATAAAGCAATAGTATATTATATCTAGCGAATCTAGAGTACAAAATTATTACAACTTGCATAGCGGAAGCTAGCATAATTTATTTAAGTATCAATAACATAAAAGCAAATAAAAGAACTCCAGTCTTCTAGTTTGCGCCACAGGTGAACAAAAAGTTGAGTGAAGTCTCGAAACCTACGTCGGTCACTCAGAATCCGAATAACCTGCAACATTTAATACATCCCAAAAGTTGGGTCAGCACAATTAGAATTGTACTGGAAAGTGTGCTTTGATGTGGATATAAATGGCGCCTAGCTACTACATGCTTATTTGGCTAGGTGGATGTCTCAAGGCTGATTTGCGTAAAAGCATTGTTTTCCCTAACTTTTTAATAGAAAATAGTTTTCACACATATAAATGGACACTCTGTTTAATAACAGGTGCTCCTACCCATTGTCTATGAACACACTGATAGACATTAGGCACTCCCACCAATATTAACCCAATCAAAGTTTTAGTAATTATGAAATTGGGACGAGCGAGAATAATGCCATAGAATCCAGTCTAGTTGCTAGTTTGCCCATAACCGAAGGACACGGCTAATATCTTAGTTTAAACCCTCGCGAGGTTAGTACACATTACCCATATTGCCCGGTCCACTCTGCTCACTCCGTGAATCACCACATGTAGAGGAAGAGAGGATCGAACCAGAACTAGTAGAAAGTAGCTTCCCAAACCCCCACGCACCGTACCACCTACCACTATTCTACATCTCTGGCTACGATGGGTTCAGGTCACCACCATCTACCAATTCTGTCGTAGCCCATACTACATTGACACATGGTTGCACAGAAATAGCTACCAAACATGAAACCAAACATATTCTCAGACTACTGGGCGGCGGTCCCCACCATCAACACACTCAGATGACACTCTAGCAATCCGCCTAGTGGTTGATAAATTATCTTGTTGTTTTGCATAAACAATTAAAATAGTAAGATCACAATATTCATAACATGATAATTTCCAACCACGTATTTCTACATAGCAAGGCTAAGCAACTCTAACGGTACGATGGCGCCTAGCATTTGAATGTTGTCTAATGGAATATATATGGTTACTCCACTTGGGTGTTAGTGAAGTAATCTAGCATAGCTTAATTCACACAACTCCTACACATGCATTACTACAAGAAAACACTAATGCAATATAGGAAAATAGTGGGATCATGAGCAACACTTTCCTTGGTAGTTTTTGGTGTTCAAACACTCGTCGCACAAACAATAATAACCGTCGTCGCGATCTACACGTACATTACATCACATTCAACAACACAACCACCATACAAGTAATAATGCAATGCATGTATGCATGATTGTTTAAATAAATAACAACAAGTAATTTTGTTATCTGTAGTTTAATTAACTACATGATGCACATGAAAAGTAATTTAATGCAGTAGAAAGATTTAAAGTATTTTATAACATTTATTTAAGATTGAAAAGACTTATTTATGTTTCGTTTGAGAAATTGTTCATAAAGTAGTGAGATAAATTCCTTGAGAAAACATTTTTAAAAACAAAACAGTGGCAAAAGGATTTACTCGATTTAGAACTATGGATAATTAATTATAATTAAAATACTATCGACATGTATTTTAAATATAAGAAAATAAGGATTCGGTAAAACTTAAATATTTTTATATAGACTAGTAGATTTTAATTTTTTGAATCCGTAGACATAAAGGAGAGTTAGAGAGACAAGGTTAGAGCGGCTGGGGTGGCCTGAGGCAACGGCAACCTTGATCGGAAGTTTGGGCGGCTGCGGCGGACGTCGATCTCGTTCCCGTCAAATTCGTGGCTAGGGTTCGAGAAAAAAGTGGTGTTCCGGACGAGAGGGGTGCGGTATATATAAAGGGGTAGAGTCTTGGGGCAGGGGTTAGGGTTTGAGTCGGTTTTGAAGAAGATTTGGATGATTTCGGTTCGGAAACCTTCTGTCGAACAGGTTGCGTGCGATATGTTCTGCTTCTAGAAGCCTGAAAAGAAAAGGAAAAAAAGAGCGAAAAAAAAAGAGGGCGCTGATGGGCCCAAAGGCGGCCCGTTTCGCGGCGCACGCGCAGTTGTTGGGCTGGGCTGGTCAGCTCGGCCGGATTTTTTTTACTTTTTACTTTTTCCTTTATTCTTTTTCCTGTTTTCTTGATAACTTTTGATTTTGAACTCCGAATTGAGTGAAACCAACTTTGAAAAATTTGTAAAATCGTCCTCTGTCTTAAGAGACTATTGGGGAATATTTTTATCCGAAATAAAATAATATTTATCCCTAAGCACATATATTGCTTTATATAGGTTTTTTGGGAAATTTAAACTACGATTTTAGAATTAATCCTTTTAAAATCGAATGCAAAACAATCAAATGCAAGTTTTAAATTTATGCCATGATAAAATGCACACGATGATATGCAAACATCCAATTCTAAAAATTGGGATGTTACAATTTGGGGCTGACTTGTCACGAAACTACCACAATTGGAGGAAATGACACATGACTACCATCTCTGTCATTTACTCCAATTTGGTAGTTTCGTGACAAGTCTCTGTCATTTACTCCAATTTGGTAGTTTCGTGACCAGTCAGCCCCAAATTTCGTAGTTTTCTGTCATTTTCTCCATTTGGGAAGGCGGCGATGTACTCAATCCACCAACCATCAGAAACTCAAAAAATGTTTCATAATGTTTCCACATGGTGCCACCGAAAAGTACATATTTCAGATGTTAGAAAACTTGAATGAAACATGCGCTGAACCTTGGTTTATTTCAATAAATATTAAAGAGAATTGTAAGATTTCCTTACCACGCGATTAATCCTGGCGGCCGGACGGTGATACCATCACCGTACCGTGATTTTCCCGATACAGAAGTATGGAATTCTATCCAACCGTGGACTTGAGAACAAAGAATTTTCAAGATCGAGACTGAACTCTACTACGTAGTACTCCCGATACAGAAGTATGTAGTATATTGCATTTTTCTATTCTGAATAGTGAATCCCTCCAAGAGATATGGATCGCTGGACAGCTGTTTCTCAATATATTTACTTTTAGCATGTCGCATTTCAGGTGACGTAAACGTGTAATTAAGAATTTGATTGAAGGAATTATAAAAGCTCTAGACTCGTTCTTAGTGCTGGTAGAAGGCCTCGAGCGGCTACAGCCAACAAATTGCTGGTGACAAAAGCTTCCGTGTGCTTGCTGGCAGTTCTAATGCATATAGTTTAGTGACAACGAAAATATATTCTCACCATGACCATGACTTTAGTAATTTCAACTACATGCTATTGTAATTTTATTTTTTATCAGGAATGATCACAAGAGATGGAAATAATTAGCTAGCTAAATCATTATTCAGCGCCTTGGTTCAAAATTTTAATACCCTTGTGCAAGAAGGAATAATGAAACATAGCTGCCAGATAAATCTTCTCCTTACGAAGTTACCTTCTGTAGGTCCCCCTCTTGTCCGGCTACGGACTGCCTCCAATATTCATGGTGCAGTTCGATAATTGATATCCTTCAATATTAGGTTTTTGTGTCGTTGGTTGGTGGCGAAAATTGAGGGTAGATATAGCGCCATACACTCGAATAAAAATTTCACGGCTCTATCCCCATCCTTATGTAACCATCGTGGACAACATGGTCTGATAGTGGGAGTATGTGGTGTTTGGTCACGCAAATCGCCGGGTGCTGACATGGTAGTATCAAGTTTGTTGTGGTGAGTAGTTCTCAATTTTGACATTTTACACTTGCAAATTTCTTCCTGATAGCATGGTGATGAATCAATGGTTCAACACTAGAGAATAAGATAATGCCGTGATGCCGTAGTCTCTCGGAAAAAATCCCCTCCACTGTACAAATATTTTAAGGTCTACTGAACTTAGATGAGCCTGCCTGTTTGACTTTCGCCGCCATGGAAGCAGGGTATCTCGATAGTTCATTTGTTGCAATGTATGACTAATCCATTGGTTGTGATATATTTGCATATAGAACCTTTATAATATCTACTCGCACTCCACCTCAGAGATGTTTCATGACAATGATTTATAGAGATTTCACATGTGTTAGTAGTAATAAACTCTTTTCTGGTAAAATAAAACACAAATTTCATCAAGGACTTCAGAACATATTTCATAATTTTCTTAAACCGATTCACTGAAAATATAAACATATTTAAAATATTACGTAGCTACACATAAGCATCCCCAGAGATAGAATATGGGTTGATTTTGACAAATATTAAAGGTTTATTTATAATTATTTCTAACGCACGATTGATCCGCACGGACGGACGGGAGATCGTTATCGTTTGATATCATCAGACCCTGAATTTCCCTATTCTGAAGTATATTAAACTTTATCCAACCGTTGACTTGACAACGGAGAATTTGTCAAGACTCCATACTGAACTCTACTGAATCCCTCCAAGAGAAAAGGATCGCTGGACAGCTGTTTTTCTCTATATTTATTTTCAGCATGTCGCAGTACAGCTGTACAGGTGACGTAAACGTTAACCAAGGATTTGCTTGAGGAAACTACTAGGAAAAATGCCCGTGCGTTGCTACGGGAGATAAATCCACGTTGTTCAAACTCATAATCGTTCTCTCCGACATTAGCGACGTGTAGGACTCCGCCAACGAACTTTCATTAATTTTGACCGACATCGATTGGGTTTGTTGAAAAGACGGTGGATTAAAAAAGAAACTCTTTGTTGCAACGCCCTATTTATTCCTTTCTAATTCACGTAACACATTTCAGTAAATAAAACATTATAATATGATGTTCAATTGAGCAATCTATTCTAATATTACTTGTATAGATATGCAGTCTATGAATTTTCTGTGAATTTTTAAATAATCGGTTGAAAAAGGTATAAAAAGGTCTTTAAGTCTCGATGTAATTTTTCTTAAAATCCTTCAAATGAAACGCTCTTCTTTTTTAAGTAGTATATAGCTCTTCTTTTTTAAGTATATAGAGATAAGTTATTGGTAAAAAAAATACTTTCATCCCAATGCCTTGTTCCTTCCCTTCCATCGGTGGTCAACACACTGGCACTTCCACTTCCTTTGCCTCAGCGAGGGGCGAGCGGCAGCACGACCAATCTTAACCAATAGACAGCGTGCCCAATAGTTCTCTATTGATCAAGAATGTGTGCCAAACTAATGGAATTTCCATTATGGAAACACACGAAATTTTAAAGGATTTCAGTGCACAGTCAATTAAAAAGTTAATTCGTGACATTAATCTGCTGGATGACATACATATAACCTTATATATAAAAGGTGGACATGACAACCCTTGATCCAGCGCGCCACGTCGCCCCATTTCCTCTGGCCGTCGGATCGATCAAACGGACGGCCAGGATGAAGCCACGTCGTCCCTAAACACGCGACACTGTTTATAGCTACAGTGCAAACACATCCGCACCAATCAGAACTCGCCACGTCACCGGTTACCACCCAGTCGCGGCGGTGGGCAGCCGGTCACCCCTCCCGCACGAAATTTGACGCAGATTTTTACATTAAACCCCCCACAAAGGACTCATTTACAATTTGCAGAAACTTCAAGGACTTTCGTGTAAAATCATCCACATACCTCATCTTCTCTTTCTTCTCTCCCCGCGCGCCGCTCTCCTCCGCCGACAATCCGCTCCCATCCCTCTCCGGTCGTCTCCTCCCTCCAGTCCATCCAGAGCTCGCGGATCGAGGGACGCGACTCGCTCTGCGTCCCCCTCCCCGGACCAGCCCCGTCGCCGGCCGCCGGTCGGAGAGCCTCTCCCCTTTTCCCATGGCGGCTTAATCTAGGGTTTCGCGTTCGTCCTCGAGTGATCCAGACGTGTCTCCGCTCGGGTCTGAACCGGTGCCACGAAGACGTGGTCGCGGCGGCCACCGCCGCCGCACAGCTAGAGGCGGGATTGAACCCGTCTTCTACATCTCCGGCTGCCGGCTGACGAGGTTGCTCCCGTCGCTCTCCACCTTTTCCGGCGTCCTCGACCTCAGATTCGTGTTCCTACTGTCCTCGCGATCCACCTCGACCTCTTCTTCTTCTCCTCATCGCTTTGATTCAAGATCTGACGACGGCGGCGGCAGGAGTGATGGATGCGGTCGGAGGTGGCGGCAGATGGTGAGTGGTCAGTGGACTGGTGGCCGCGGCTTCGCCGCGAGGCACCTGGTGCTGCTGCTTCTTCGTTCCGGCGAGTGGCGCGTGCGCGTGGCCGACCTGCCCCCACGCCATCGCCCTCGATCGCGACGAGGTCGAGGGGATCCTTCACTACCTCAAGAGGATACTGCAGAATGTGGTGGAGCTCAAGGACTTCTTGGATCATAGGGCCATGCTCGCCATGCCCAGCCAGAGGAGCATCACGGTGCAGTCACGGACCGCCGTGGCTCAGTGCTGCGTTGTTCGATCCATTTCTGCAGTGCAGGTACTATTACTGGCTCGCGATTAAGAAGTCTTGATTCTTTTCGGTTCCATTAGATTGTTCACTGTCGGGTTTCCCTTTTATTTTCCTCCCTGCAGTTCTATGCTTCTTCCCCATAGATGTTGCTTCTTATATAATACCAGGCTGTATTTTCAGTGTTCATGTGTTAACATATAGAAAAGTTGACATGGTTATGCATATCGGGTACCCTACCATGAGGGTACCTGGTGCACGTATCGACTAGGTCCAACTATCAGAGCCTACATGAAGCCCATGAAGGGAGGCCCACGAAGATAGAGTATCCTCCAAGTTTGGCGAAGCAATAGTCGGTTTAGAGTTTCCTTACTTGTAAATCGAGTCGGTTACGAACACCCGAGACCCAGCCTATTATTTAAGGACTGGGAGGGCCATCGAACCAGACCACGTACTTTCAGAGCCACCAAAACCCTAGCGAGATCGACATCTCGCCGGGACTCTTGTAACCATCATATTCACAAAGCAATAACAGACAGGCAGGACGTAGGGGTGTTACCTCCACACGAGGGCCCTGAACCTGGGTAAAATCTTGGACCTTAACCATATTCTCTCCCCCATATTCATAACCTAGGGACCTTAACCATGGGTCTTGATGAGTCTACCCCTCGTCAAGTGGCGCCGTCTGTGGGAAAGAATAGCGCTGGACTCGAAGTTTCGCCGGTCCCAACAGCAAACGGCAAATCGCCGATCACACCAGCAAACGGCAACTCGCCGATCTCATCTGCAAACGGCAACTCGCCGGCCATGTCAGCAAACAGCAACTCGCCGATCCAGGCGACACACGACTCGCCGATCCACTCGAAAAGCGGCAGCCTGCCCGCTTCACCCGCAAAAAGCGCATCTGCTCTTCCAATGAATTTCAATCCGCACTCGCCAGAGCTTCAGGAGGCGTTTTCGGCCTTGAATCAGGTTTGAGCTTAACTGTTGGAGCATTCAATTTTTTCGTAAACAATCTTGGCACGCAGGACTCGACAGATCCGCAACAACGGTGCTGGGCGCACTCGAGGCTCCGTCGACTGCGCTCGCCCCGTCGTCGATTCCTGAAGCCTGCTCGCCCGCAACAACCATGTCGACCGGCGAGATCGACAGGTTCATGATGACGGAACTCCAAGGCGAGGAGCAGAATCAGCATACCGCACAAGCACATCGACTTCAACCTACCACTCGACGAGTTTCGACTGCGGGATCTCCCTCGATGACTTCTACGAGCCCGCGATTCATAACGACAGCAACGTCGACTCGGAGATCTTCACCAACACCAACCTCGACTCAGAATCCATAATGGCCTCGCCAACACCGAGATGAGCATAGGCGATGACACGCCGACAACGAGATTCGCCTCGAAGATCTACTCGATGAACATACTGGCTCTGACATGAGCCTCGACGGCGACGTCGAGTCCATGACTGGAATCGACAGCACATACACCTGTCCTCGGGTCACGCCCCATCAGGTCTACGTGGCCTTCACCGCAGAATCATCCGCAGACGCAGCCGCTCGCAGGCCTGCACAATTCCCATGCACGGTAACCATGCCGGATGGGGTCACAACCTTGACAATCACGGAGGAGATGGCAGCAAAAGCAGATAAAGTCATAAAGGAGTGCACAATGATGCCACCAAATTCCACCCCAGAGGAGATGTTGACCTTCCAGTACTTCAACTGGCAGGAGTCAATTCGACTGCAAAACTACCGAGCGACGCTCGAGGAGCGCAAAAGGCAAGCCAGCCTCTCGAGTGCCCGAAGAAGGGAGCAATCCCTCGGGTCCACAATGCAACCAACCCCACGACCTAGGTCGCGGTTGGCAAGCCTTCCAGAACATGAAAGGGTAGCAATCACCCGTAACCTGTCGTTCATGACAGAGGACGCTAATGGAATCCCAGTGCCCAAAACTGCTGCGGGTGCATTATTCTCCGTAGGTGCTTACCTCAAGGCAATGCAACCTCCGGCGAATGACCCTAACGCAGCCCTGCATCGCCAACAACTCAAATCGCTAGCTCTAGCGGCACAGGCTATACAGCCAGAAGAAAAACTCCAGCAAGGAATCGCGATCGCGACATAGTCGACTCACGACACGCAGCACATCATCGCAGTGGTCGCAGCCACCACTCGGATGAAGGAAGGAGAAGCACGCGCCGGCACAGGTCCAGCAGAAGCAGATCTCGAAGATCCTATAGCAGCGATTCATACTCTGATCGTGAACCAGAGCCATGCGGAGCATTGTGCTTCACTCGACGCATCCGTGAGACGCGGATGCCCAAAGGTTCAAGTTGACAGGCGAACAACCCAAGTACAACGGTCGCCAAGAACCTTCGGGTGGTTAGAAGATTACAGACTCGCCGTGGCATGCCAGCGTGGCACGAACACCACGGCGATGCAGTACATACGACTTATGCTCGAAGGAACTGCCCGCGACTGGCTCAAGTCGCTCCCTCCATCATCATACGACTCGTGGGACGATTTCCGCAGAGACTTCATCAAAAACTTCGAGCCTCTGTGTGAGCGCCCGAAGACATTCGAGAATTAAGGACATGCACTCAACGATCAGACGAGTCGTTGAGATCATACATACGGCGGTGGACCGAAATACGCAATTCGGTTGGCAAAGTGTCAGAAGACAGGGCCATGGATGCCTTCATACAAGGTCTCGCCAGGAAGGACTTCAAAGAGGCACTTGGTCGTGAAAAGCCAACCTCCCTGGCTGACCTCATCAAAGTTGCGACTGAGTGGGCAGATGGAGAGGATTCTGTACGCAGATCCCGTGCTTCCCCACACGCGACAACTACGAAAGCGGCAGTCGAGGCCGCAGAGATTCATACAGAGAAGATCGCAGGCGCAAACGTTCCAAACGTCCTTACGACGATAACAGACCCGAGTTCATGGCGGCTGGATACACACAACCCGGGAAGACCAAGATAGAAGCAATCGACGCTCGGATGATCGACGGGACAGTCGAGATCGCGAGCAGCGGAGCGACAGCTACAAAAGGCAAGAATGGCGCAAACGCAGCGACGCAAAACCCGAGCGGTCATTCGAGGAAAAGATGGACGACTGGTGCAGATTCCACCTCTTCAAGGGGGACGACGGAAAACTACGCTCCAATCACACCCTAAGGAACTGCAGGGAATTCGACCAAATGGCGACTGACTACATGATACGACTCAAAAGGTACGGCCCAGCACCTGCTCAGCCCACGCCTGCACCCGCACCACAGCCGAACGCTGTGCCCGCTCTCATGGCGCCACAGCCGCCACCGCAACCACCACCACAGCCTGCTCCAGGCGCAAACCTCGCAGGTGCCATACAACCCGTACTACGGGCGGAAGATGATCAATATCCACAGCCCCACGGGCAGATGTACATGATACAAAAGGGTCGCCCTCCAACAGGCAGCAAAAGCTAATCACTCGACAGTGAACATGGCTGTCATGGCACCTCCTGCCGTGCCGAATTTCTGAAGGGATCGGAAACCATCATAAGCTTCAGTCGAGAGGATCATCCCCCAGCTGTAGTTCGACCAGGGCACGCGGCTCTGGTACTCGACGCGCAAATAGGAGGCTACGCCATGACCAAGGTCTTCATGGATGGAGGCAGCGGCATAAACATCATCTTCGCGGACACGCTCCGCAAAATGAACAGGTCAGTCGAAAACCTCCCAAAATCTTCAAATACCTTCCACGGTATTGTTCCTGGCAAAGCAATTAGCCCAGAAGGCACCATACAACTCGACGTTACGTTCGGGGACAAAGCCACTTCAGGACAGAGTCGATTGAGTTCGAGGTCGTCGACTGGAAATCACAATACCATGCTATTCTTGGTCGCCCGACGTTTGCTCGATTCATGGCGGTGCCACACTATGCGTACCTCACGCTGAAGATGCCAGGACCAAAGGGAGTCATCACTGTCCGTGGAAACTTTCAAAGGTCCGATGCTTGCGACCGCGAGTTCAGCAAAATCTCCGAGATGTTCGGGGTGGAAGAATCACTCGCCGACTTGGCGATTCCAACGACCGCACACTCCTTCCGGAGCATAAGAAGTTGGCAGTCGACAGATCCTTCAATGCTACAAATGACACAAGGTCGCATCAGGTGCACCCGACCGATCCGTCCAAGACAGTCAACATATCTTCGAGCCTGCCTATCGCATAGGAAGGCGCGCTCGTCGAATTCCTCCGTGAGAACTGGGAAATATTTGCGTGGTGTCCAGCCGACATGCCAGGTATTCCCAGGGAATTCGCCGAGCACTCTCTCCAATTGTTTCCAGATGCAAAGCCAGTCAAGCAAACGATGCGTCGAATCTCCGGCCCAAAGCGAACCGCAGTCGAATCTGAAGTCGACCGGTTACTCGCAGCAGGATTCATTAGGGAAATCAAGAAATCACAATGGGTGGCCAACCCCGTACTCGTAGAAAGAAGCATACAGACATCCTTCGGATGTGCGTGGACTTCACAGCGCTGAACAAGTGCTGTCCAAAGGATCACTTCCCGCTACCCGAATCGACCAGATCGTCGACTCCACCGCCGGATGCGCACGACTCTCCTTTCTGGATGCTTACTCAGGTTATCACCAGATAAGGATGAAGCAAGAAGACGAAGAAAAAACGGCGTTCATAACCCCACTCGGGGTCTACTGCTACACAACTATGCCCTTTGGGCTCAAAAACGCGGGTGCAACATACCAGCGCATGATGCAGGACTGCCTCAAAAAGCAAATCGGACGCAACGTCCAGGTCTACGTGGATGACATTGTCATTACCACAAGGGAAGAACACACACTACTCGACGATTTGAGGGAGACGTTCGCAAACCTCAAACGCTTCCATATCAAGCTCAATCCTAAGAAGTGCACGTTCGGCGTTCCAGCCGGGCAGCTCCTAGGGTACCTAGTCTCTGCCCGTGGAATCGAAGCAGACCCGGAGAAAATACAGGCCATCCTCACAATGCAAAGGCCTTCAAAGCTTCATGATGTGCAGAAACTAGCAGGACGAGTAGCAGCGCTCAGTCGATTCATCAGCAAACTGGGTGAAAAGGCTTACCATTCTATCGACTGATGAAGAAGGCGGACAAGTTCGAGTGGACGCCAGAAGCTGAAGCAGCCTTCACAGATCTCAAGCGGATCCTCACAAGCCCTCCGATCCTCGTCGCACCTAAGGAACGGGAACCACTCTACCTGTATGTCTCGGCTACAAACAGGGTGGTGAGCACCGTACTGGTAGTCGAACGCATGGAGGAGGGGCACATCCAAAGCATACAACGTCCAGTCTACTACCTAAGCGAGGTTCTCTCCATATCAAAACAGCGGTACCCGCACTATCAAAAGCTGGCATACGCTGTATTCATGTCCTCAAGGAAGTTGACACACTACTTCACCGAGCACCCGATCACCGTGGTAAGTAACTCAGCAATCGGTGATATCCTCACAAACCCCAATGCAACGGGTCGAGTCGCAAAATGGCTCATCGAGCTGGCTCCAAGAGACATCAAGTACGAGCACCCGAAGGCTATCAAAGCACAAGTCCTACCCGACTTCACAACCGAGTGGATAGAGGCCCAATTACCTGGAGCACCAGACGTGTCCAATTCCTGGACCATGTACTTCGATGGGTCCAAGAAACACGAAGGCGCAGGCGCAGGCGTCATCCTCATATCACCAAAAGGGGACAAGCTACGTTATGTTTTGCAGATGGGATTCAAACTACCCTCCAATAACGAGGCTGAATACGAGGCCTGATCCATGGCATGCGGATGGCAAAAGCACTTGGGTGCACTCGATTGATGATCTACGGCGACTCCAATCTCGTGGTGCAGCAAACAATGAAGGCCTGCGACGCAATCGCGGACAACATGATCGCTTATCGCGACCTGTACAACACACTGGAGGGCAGCTTCGAGGGCTGTGAGTTGAGGCACATAGGAAGGGAAAGTAACGAAGAAGCAGACATGCTAGCCAATCTTGGCTCAACTGGCGCACAAATTCCACCTGGTGTCTTCCTCGAGCGCATCGAACACAGATCTATCAAGGAGAAACGAGAGCCTCCTCCGTCGACTACGCCACCCAAAAGCAAAGTGCCTAGCACAGAGGACCCCCCAGTCGAGGTATTTCTCATTGAGCCAACCTGGACTCAACCTTTTCTGGCTTACATACTCCGTGGCGAGCTACCAGATGACATAACCGAGTCCCGACGCGTGACTCGAAGATCAAAAGCATACACCGTTATCAACGGCGAGTTATACAAGCGCAGCATATCAGGTATGTTCCAAAGATGCATCGCATTCGAAGATGGCCAAGCCATACTTCGAGACATTCATGCAGGTACCTGTGGGCATCACGCCAGCAGTCGATCACTCGTAGCCAAAGCCTTTCGCGCAGGGTTTTACTGGCCTACAGCACTCAAAGACGCGGAGGACATAGTCAAAAGGTGCGTCGGCTGCCAGAAATTCGCAACAAGGCCGCACGCACCCGCATCGGCGTTGAAGACTATACCGCTGGCCTGGCCTTTCGCCCAATGGGGGCTCGATATGGTTGGGCCACTCAAAAAATCATCGCATGGCGGGCATACTCACCTACTGGTGGCAGTCGACAAGTTCACAAAGTGGATCGAGGCGGTCCCCATCACAAATTCGACTGCTACTACGGCAGTCAACTTCATAAAGAGCATCATCTACCGCTTCGGTGTCCCAAACAGTATCATCACTGATAACGGCACAAACTTCACGGCTGAGGAGTTCAAAACCTTCTGCAAAGAGCAGGACATTACGCTCAACTACGCATCCGTGGCACATCCACAATCCAATGGCCAAGTCGAAAAGGCCAACGGACTTGTGACGAGTGGGATCAAGAAGCGCCTCCTGGTGCCACTCAAAAGAGCTGCGGGTGCTTGGGTCGAAGAACTACCATCTGTGCTATGGAGCCTACGCACAACTCCCAACACTTCTACGCAGTTCACCCCATTCTTCATGGTCTATGGTGCAGAGGCAATTCTGCCATCAGATGTAAGGTTCAATGCGCCACGAGTTGAAGCATACAATGAAGAAGACGCGGAAGAAGCACTCGAAGACGCAGTCGACTTGCTCGATGAGCGCGAGACACGGCCTTGGCCCGCACAGCTGTTTACCAGCAGGATCTCCGCAACTACCATAGCCGTCGACTGCGAACCAGGTCCTTTGTTGTGGCGACCTGGTTCTTCGACTGAAGCAAAAGAAGGTGCACAAGCTCGCTTCCCCATGGGAGGTCCCTTCATCATCACGGAGGTCCTTGGTGGAGGCGCATATCGACTGAAGCACGCGAAGACAGGCGAACTCTCTCATAATCCTTGGAACGTTGCGCATCTGCGCCGTTTCTACGCATAAAGTGCTCACAGTCATACAATGTAATAGGCTATATGTCGGATGGCTGCAGGTTTCAGACGCGCTCTTTTCCTTACCAGGGTACCTAAGGGGACTGGAAGGTTTTTAATGAGGCGGCCTGCAGCCTAACATTCAAAAGAGGAATAAAATCAATGTTCCTTCGACTTCTTTGTGACTACTACCCGCATAATTCATACCTTAACCGCACCCGAAACCCTCGGGGCTGTGTTATTGATCAAATGAGCTCTCGCTCTTGCAGAAACACAATGCCTTAGCCGCACCCGAATGCTCGGGGGCTGCGTAACAAGGATCCAAACAAAGAACACAAAAACTCTGCAGCCGCACTCGAATACTCGGGGGCTGCACAGTCATTGGTTCACAACCAACACATATTTCACAAACCCCGCTCGACTGACTCGGGGGCTCGACAAAAAATCAAAGTATACAAACTATACAATATACAAAGAGTCAAAAATTACACTCGGGGGCTGCCCCCTATACAAAAATTGCATTGCACTCGCAAACTATTCTAATCCTCAGGCTCGTCCTTTACGGGCAGCTCGGGACCGCAAAGCTGTTCGCGAGTGCACTCGATTAGTGTCTCCGCAGCTTGGATCGTGTCATCCAGGTCTTTTGTTCGAGAACCTCTCCGGCTGCAGGTGTCCGCAACACCAACCTTGGTTTTCGACTACGCATATACGCCATTGCAGCGTTGGCTCCAATCACAAGTCTCTGAGACAGCAACTCTCGAATGGGATTTGTTTGACGGAAGATGTTCAACAAAGCACGAATCCCTTGTGGTTGTGGCCCCGCAGGAAAAAGAGTCTCGTTCAGGCGAATAAACGCTGCCCGGCATAACTCCAGCAGTTCAGCACTTCGCCAGACGCGATCCTTCAGGGTGGCGAGTATGCGGGCATGGTACCTATCAAGCCAAAAGTGTTGACGCCCAGTCGTAGGGTCGTCAACCACGCTATCCAGACGCCCTTCCACGCGAATCTTTTCAGCCTGGAAGTTGTCGACAAAGCCTACAAACACGGGCGCACCAGTCAGATCAAAAGGACAATAGCTACGCAAAAAGCTTGTAAACAGAGCAAGATCGAACTTACACTCGAGTTGCCTGTTCACAAGATCCATCTCCCCGAGCACATATTCCTCGCGTTGGGTGGCCAACGCGGGTCTCGCCCTCAATCGATTCAGCTCAGCCTGGGCGTCCTTCAGATCTTGCTCCATTCTCACAAATTTGGCCTTCATATACTCCATCACCTTGGCATCATTTACCAATTGACCCTGGGATCGGGTGGTGATTGGAGCCTGCGAGGAACTAGTCGCAGTAGCAGGTTCTCGTGACTGTTCAAAGAGCATAATCACAAACACAAAGTTTGTGTCAGAAGCTAAAACTCATGTCATAAGCATACAACTCTTCGAGTGAAAGACATTAGCAAAAGACGTTTGCATAAACAAGGTAGCACAAACAAAGCGCAGACTCGCGCAGTTCAGAAGGTATCATTACAAGGCATAAAACAAAAGGGTACAGCTACCCTAAACCTAAGATTCGATTTCCTAAGCAGACGATTGGCAGTCTCGAGTGCCCGGCGCTCCATGGTGTTCATAAAAACCTCGGCCAGTCGCGCGGCGGCTCCGCTCACCCCCTTCAGAGAAATGGGCTTCCCATCTGGCTTCCGAGGGAACGCAGACAGTGCTGCCTCGTAGTCGCAATCTATCCCATGTCCCATAAGAAGCTTGATGGTGGACTCGGATCCGCGTACCGTGTTGGCGCGAGCGAAACCCGCCATGGTGGACGTCCCGGGGCCAAACACGTCGGCGAAGTCATCCACCGTCGACGGCACTACGCCAGTCGGGAACACCACCTTGTATACAGCGCCAAGTGTGCTCGTCGATTTGGCGAGTGCTTCTTTCGCCTGGTTGCATAGGCGCCTAAGCCGCCCACAGCCTGTTCCAGCGAAAGATCGTCACTCGCCACGTCCGCAGAGGCCGGTGCGCCAACAGCTTCTGCACAATTCAAAAAGGCAAAAGTCATTTCATGACACTCGACAGTTATATCATATCAAAAGGAGAAAAGATTACTCACCTCCCATGGCCTGCGCGAGTGCCGCGAGCTGGTCAGCATATCCTCGCTCGCGTGCAGCGGCTGAGTTGGTGGCGGCAGCCAGCTCTTTCTTCGACTCTTCGCGCTGCGCGGCGAGTGCATCTTCCAGCTCCTTCTTCTCGCCTGGCCCAGCAAAATCACGTGCATTCAATACTCGACAAAATCAAGCATTGCAAAAAGAAATTCGGCAAAACAAAAGCAAAAAGGAGAACTCACGACTGAGCCGCTCTAGCTCGGCGCGCATGGTGTCCCTCTCCTGCTCCACCTGGACATAAGCCTTGGCGGAATCTGCCAAGGTGTGGTAGAAGGGCTGCGAGCACACGAATTCAGCAAAAATTCAAACTCTCACAGACCTACAACTAAACGGGTCAAGCAAAAAGCTACTTACGTGGTTCATCCACGGCTCAGGAGCCGCGACTGATGTCCCGACATCTGGAGTTGCCGCCTTGGCTGTCTCAACGACAGCATCAGTGGCCATTGGCTGGGCAGCCTCGTTTCCAGTCGGTGCAGAATTCGTGCTCCAGGGTTGGAACATTTCGACTGGAGGAGTCCCAGGCTGATTGTTTTCAGCGCTGTGGGCAACACAACAAAGCAAAAAGACGGTCAGCACAAATATGTGACAGCACAAAATTCTCATATCATACTCAAAAACACATACCTGTGCTCCTCATCTTCCTCATCTTCGGAGTCGCCAAAAATTGGTCCCCCAAAGGCTGGGGTACCACTCGACTGAAGAGGAAGAGTTGAGCTTGTTGAGCACGCACGCAAAGGAGCGGCTTGGAAAACAGGTGGTGAGCCTGATTCCTCGTCATCCTCCAAGCCCTGCTCCTCGCGGGTGAACTTACAGCAGAAGGCGCCTTCTTGGCCAGTCGACGCCGCTTCGGTGGCGCGGTATCGACTTCTTGGTCAGAGGTGGCCTTGTCTTCAGATTGGACCTCTTCTGCTGCTTCCTCCTCGACCTCCTCCACATGTGAAGTGGTGGCAGAAGGGATGGGCGACTGATCCCCTTTCGGGTCCACCACCTGTGCCTGTGTTTCTTCAGTCTCGCCATTTTCAGGCAGAGGAGGAAGGGAGGCAGCAGTCGAGTGACCCTGCATAGCATACATCACAAATTGCAAAGTCAGAATCAAAAAACCATATCGTAGAAACTACGAGTGGCAAACTATTAAACTACAGACATACCTCAAGCAAAGGGTTTTCCGTCCCGTATGGCGTACGGGACAATCGATGTTGCAAGGGTCGGCTGTCGTCAGGCTGGTGATGTGCGCACGTGCGTCACAAGCTCGTTCCTTGACAGTTCCTCTGGGCTCATCCGAGTGGAGTCACTCGCGCCCTCATACGCCCACATGGGGTGCGCTCGGGCGGAGTGGCCACACTCGCCTCTTTACAAAGGTGGCGATCAAGTGAAGGCCTGACCTTGTCCAGCAGTCCGTCGATTCGAGTCAGCAAAGGGCGTGCTTCCTCCATTTCTTCGGCTGAGAGCTGGTGATCCCACGCCTTGGTCCTGACGTAAGCCGCAGTCGAGAAGGTGGCGACTCCGTCTTGCTCGACACTCGCATAAAACCACCCTTTCCTCCAGCCTTGCGCGGAGTCGACGGTCTTCAGGCGGAAATAGCGGGTGTCGCTGCGCACCTGGATGCCGCAGCCGCCCACGGGGTAGGTGCGACCACCTCCTCTGTTGGGTCGCACCATGAATATGGTCTTCCATAGCGCCCAGCTGGGTGCGACGCCAAGGAAGCACTCGCATAGCGTGATAAAACACGCAATATGCATAATACCGTTCGGGGTGAGATCGTGGATCTGCACCCCGTAGGCATAAAGGAGGCCACGAACAAAGTCGTGGAGGGGAAGCGAGAAGCCCCTGGACACAAACTCCGCAAAGCAAACGCGCTCGTTGGCGCGTGGTTCGGGGCATACCTCCTTGGGCGATGGAGCGCGGACGGCGAGTTGCTCCGCGGGTGGCAGATATCCCTGCTCGCGGAGCTTGAGCAAATGGGCGTCCTTGACGGTGGACTTCGCCCAATCCCCGCTGTTCTTCTTCAGGAGCGGTGGACGCAGATGTACCCGCCACGGTTCTTGCCCTTGGCCGCATCGGTCGCGGCAGCAGCAGCGGCACCACGCTTGGAGCCCCCACCTTTCGCCATGGCAGCATGGAGGGTGTGGGAGGCAAAGAGCTTGGGCGCAGGAACAATGGAGGTGGGCGCGAGGAAGAAGATGAGACGAGGGGCGGCGCAGGGAGCAAATGGCAAGTAAAAAACTCTGCCAGCGCCGTCCCCCTATTTACCACAGATCGCAAAACGATCGCAACCGTCAAAACAATGCATACGCTCCGCGCGAAATCTGGCCATACACGTGGCAGCCATGGAGAGCAACCGTCGCCGGCCACTCCGCCCACTACGCACGAGAATCCAGGAAACCATCATCACGCCCCGTGAAAATCGCGCCAGAACGGTCAAATCAAGTCCACGCGGCGTCATCCCTGGTCAGCTCTGCAGAAACGGGCCCACAAAACAGGGTCACGTCTTATCAAAGCCTCTCCAAGCACGCCACCGCTTGTCAGAGATAGCAGTCGCAAAATGCGTCATTGCTGACGTTGTTCTCTCTTCACAACTGGCATAAAAGTCACTCGATGATATCTTCGGGTGGTCTCTCGCATAAGTCTCGGTTGGTTTTTTAGTCAGTCGAAACTCGACAGCATCGTACTCCCATCGGGAGCGTATCAAAAAATTTCTTTGACTAAAATGTGCAGGGTAAAAGATTTTGAGATTATCCTCCATTGCAAGCAATAAAGCACAATCTCGGGGGCTACTCCCATCGGGAGCGCTGTCGCGCACCCGATAGAATAATGGCAAAAGTGTCAGTCGACGAAACATTCGACTAAGTTCATAAGCAAAATCACACTCAAAATATTCCCGAGTTGATCCGACGATCCTTGGATGCTGCATGCATAGTGCAAAGGTAAGACCCACCGATCAGTCGAGCTGGGCTAAGGACCGCTCCAGCAGCGTTATCCTTAAATTTTCCGTGTCAGCAGACATGATGAATTATCCCCGACGGACGCGTTGGGTTGATTCAAAATTATACTGCAGTTCGATTCCGTAAGACCTCAACGGCTGTTTCGAGTCTGTCCAGTTTGTTCCAGATTCGAGTCCGGGGACTCGAGTTTGATTGAAAGCTAGTATGGTTTTGCCACAAATGGTAGTTAACTGGCCCCGATCCGTCGTGTGTGCCGGGCCTGCTAAGCTAATATCCCTTGACTATCATAAGCAAAAACTCATAGTCGATGAAACACTCGACATAGCCAACATGTGCTATTTCATAAGAATTCTAAATACAGATGTAAAAAATATAACGTGCATGATGTATGAGTCCATGCCCGACTCTTCGAATCAGACAAGTACTCGGGGGCTACTGACATGGGTATGCCTATCGGGTACCCTACCATGAGGGTACCTGGTGCACGTATCGACTAGGCCCAACTATCAGAGCCTACATGAAGCCCATGAAGGGAGGCCCACGAAGATGGAGTATCCTCCAAGTTTGGCGAAGCAATAGTCGGTTTAGAGTTTCCTTACTTGTAAATCGAGTCGGTTACGAACACCCGAGACCCAGCCTATTATTTAAGGACTGGGAGGGCCATCGAACCAGACCACGTACTTTCAGAGCCACCAAAACCCTAGCGAGATCGACATCTCGCCGGGACTCTTGTAACCATCATATTCACAAAGCAATAACAGACAGGCAGGACGTAGGGGTGTTACCTCCACACGAGGGCCCTGAACCTGGGTAAAATCTTTGCCCTGCTTGTCAGCCGACGATACTTCCAGCTCTACCACGTTCTCTCCCCCATATTCATAACCTAGGGACCTTAACCATGGGTCTTGATGAGTCTACCCCTCGTCAAAAGTGGTATCCTGGTCATGCATTTCCTTATGATTTAGTCGACTTAAAAGACACTGGTAAGGCTAGAATATGTTTTCTCTAATATTATCATTTAATTGTAAACTGAAAGAAGACCACAGTTAGTGGCATGTAGATGTATGCATATGTCGGTTCGTTGAAATTCACAACCTATTGGTTGGTCAAGCAAATGATAAATATGATAAAATGACTAAAGATCTGACTATAAAATGGCATGTGTACATCCAGCTTTAAGTAAATGTTATAACCAGACTGCTTTGAATTTCTTCGTCACGGTGGTTAAAACCGAATTACAATTAATATATACATAAAATTAGTAATTTTATAAAGGCACTTAAAAAAATCCCAAAAAAAGAGAAAATCCATGGATGTTCTTCTTATTATTAAGAAGCTCCCCACATTTTGTATTTCCAATTTTGGATATTTTTTACCCGTAATTATAAATAGGGGAAAAGTTTGGCATTTCTGACAAAATCCTATCAATTTAAATTGTTAAAATTTCTTAATGAATTTAAACATGATGCTCATAAGTGCAAATTAACTACATTGACAAACTGTCCCACTAAAAAGTTAGGCTAACCAAATTATCGCCAGGCGTGCGCGTGTCGCCGATCCCTTCTTTTTATGATGGTAATTGTTCTGCACAGCTCTACGATTTCAACCGTTATTTTCCGACGGTGATTGATTACAATAATTATTCCGCGTCGGCGATCATTGTCACCGATATTTTTTAACGAATAATGACTTCAATTGATGAATTAACGCCAAGGGCGCGGCGTGTCGCCGCGCTAAAAACACTCCTCTTAATACATACAATATTTCGCTTCAGCAGATCCATTTTACTCTTTAAACAAGAAGACTAACTACTTAACACTATTAAAAACACAAAATACCCTCATGTACACACAGGTGCGGCGTGTCGCCGCGCCATCTTGCCTAGTACGGAGTAACTGTTATACTTTGCCTCGCCACCTCCTACCCCAATTCTTTTTCACACCACACCAGATCCCATCTCCACGATGCCCACCTCGCACCGAGCGAGACCGGCTGCTGTTGTTCCGTCGACCGTGGGGCCGAACTGCCGGCGCCCCTCGACCGCGCGGCACCGTCGGCCTCCATGGGTACGCCGCCTTCTCCCCTGGCCATCGTGGATTCCGGCGCCGCCCCCGGTTCCCCGTCACGCATACACCCCTCCCTCTCCTCTGTACTTCCCCACCATCCGATGAACTTCCATGCCGCAGCGAAACTCCGTGGCTGATGTTAGACCAGAAGGACGCAGATGGAGAGGGGCGAGCCCTGAAAAGCAGTGCAAGGGTGGGCTCGGCGGCGGGTATGGAGGTATTGTGGCGGTGGACGGTGGTCGAGCGGCCCGTGATGTTCGATTTTTGCCCCACGCTCGGCTCCACGGTGGAGATGGCGGCAACGAAGGAGCCTGCCGCAGAGGCTTACCTCTCCAGCCCGTGTCGCAGCGATGGCACCTCCCCTTGCTTTTGGTGCCGGCGTCAGGCGACGGATGCGTTGCAGGGGCAACCAGAGGCAGCCGGAGGAATGGGGCCTCCATGTTCTTTTCCAATTTCTTTCCCTGCTGCAATTTCTGGCATTCCAGTTTTGGTCCATGATGTACAAGCACCGTTCGGAATTCAGAGTAGGCACCGAATTTTGTTTGAATGGACTATGTTCCCTTTCTTGTTATTTTTTATGGTAGAAGCGAACCTGGTTCTGGCACGTATCGAGAAACTGACCAATCCAATGGCTCTCTTTATGGTACGGAGTAGAAGCGAACCTGGTTATTTTTTATGGCAGAAGCGAACCTGGTTCTCTCGCTCAGCACAGACGCCGTCGCTGCTAGTCGAACAAGCGCGCGCGCGAGAAGAGAAAAAAAAAAGAGACTTGATTTGCTTGAGCTCACGTACCGGTACCACACCGCCCTAGCTCAGTTACACCTAGCAGAGCAAGTAGTTCTCCTCTTCGACGTGGCTCAAGAGTCCAGGCAACTTTCGGCCGTGGAGCACGAGCTGCGCAAAGCTCTGAAAGTCAGAATCCTCGGCCTCGCGGCGGTGGAACGCGCACGGCGCCGTCAGGCCTCTCGACTGACATGGCTGAAAGAGGGGGACGCCAACACCCGTTTCTTCCACCTGAAGATGAATGCACGACGGCGGAAGAATCACATCCACGCCCTGCAGCACAACAACCAGTTCCTCACCTCGCATGAGGAAAAGCAAGAAGCGCTGCATCATCACTTCTCCACGGTTCTGGGCTCGGCGTCGCCACGCTCCCGCTCGATCCTCTGGGACGCGATCGACCTCCCCACGGTGGATCCCGCTCGCCTCGACATCCCCTTCACGGCTGCGGAAGTATGGGCGGCCATCAAGGCCTCGCCGGCCGAGAAGGCGCCCGGCGTTTTCTACAGGAAATGCTGGCCTATCATCCGCGGGGACATGATGGACGCCTTCAACCATGTCTACTGCCTCGCCGCAGGCGATTTCGCTAGCTTAAACCGGGCATCCATCTGTCTGCTCCCTAAGAAGAGCCCGGCGATCGCGGTGAGTGACTTCCGCCCGATCAGCCTCATCCACTCATTCGCCAAGCTCTTCGCCAAGGTACTCGCACGCCGTCTGTCTCCGATCATCGGGACCTAGTGTCGCCTGCACAGTCGGCCTTTCTTCACTCCCGCAGCATACACGAGAACTTTCTTTACGTTCGCAACCTGGCCAGAACACTCCATCGACGGAAGAAGCCTTCGCTCTTGATCAAATTGGATTTTGCCCGCGCCTTCGACTCCATCTCCTGGGAGTACCTTCTGGAGTTGCTGCAGAAGCTCGGCTTCCCGCCACGTTGGCGCGACTGGCTCTCGCTACTCTTTGCTTCAGCATCATCATCAATCCTACTCAACGGAACTGAAGGTACACCAATCGCGCATCGCCGAGGCCTACGACAGGGGGATCCGCTGTCCCCCCTCCTCTTCATCCTTGCCATCGACCCTCTTCACCGTCTGTTAGAGAAGGCAACAGCACTGGGTTTGTTGTCACCGCTGCCTGTTAGAGAGGCGTCGTTGCGTGTCAGCTTGTACGCCGACGACGCAATAATCTTCGTCAACCCGCAGCGTCAAGACATGGTCAACTTGCTCCAGATCATCACTGCTTTTGGACAAGCTACAGGTCTCTGCATCAATGAATCCAAATGCTCCGTCGCGCCAATTCGATGTCAAGAAATCGATCTTGATGCTCTGTTGCAGGGGTTTGCTGGCACTCGTGTAGGTTTCCCAATCACCTACTTGGGCCTGCCGCTGTCTCTGGCCCGCTTGCGTCTTGCCCACCTGCAACACATCCTGGACAGGGCCCGTGCAAAGCTTGCGCCATGGAAGGGGAAGCTCATGAACTCGGGCGGCCGCAGGGCGCTGACAGCATCTGTTCTCAGCACACTGTCAATTTTCTCCATGACGGTCCTGAAGCTATCCAAGAAGTTCATCCAATTGTTCGATCGCATCCGCAGAAGGTTCATCTGGAATGTTGAGGACGACGAGATGGCCGGCGGCAAGTGCAAGATCAGCTGGGCCAAGCTGTGCTCGCCCACGGACCGAGGCGGATTAGGCATCCTTGACCTGAACCGCTTCGCCCGAGCTCTGCGGTTACGATGGCAGTGGATGAGTTGGCAGCAGCCCACGAGGCCTTGGGTAGGGATGGAAATCCCGACTGATGCCCACGACATCGACCTCTTCGCTGCAGCCACCAAGGTGACGATCGGAACGGAACAACAGCCATCTTCTGGAGCTCCAACTGGCTCGGTGACTCATCGCTGCGGCAACGATACCCTGATCTGTTCAGGGCCTCACGCCGGAAGGCGCGCACGGTGGCGGCTGCACTCGCAGATCACCAGTGGGTGCTTGACCTGCGGCACATCGCCACTACACCGCTGGTTACCGTCTTCCTGGAGCTGTGGCGTGAACTGCAGAACGCGCAGATCAATCTTAGGAGCACATCACGGACACCATTACATGGACTCTGACCGCCGACCACTGCTATACAACACGCTCGGCATACAGGATACAGTTTGAGGGAAGAACTCTTAGTCCGATCAAGAACTTGGTCTGGCAGCCCTGGGCACCGGCGAAGTGTAAATTCTTCTCTTGGCTACTGCTTCAGGACAGGCTATGGTGCGCCGATCGACTGCTTCGACGAGGATGGCCCAACTCGTACTTCTGCGGCTTGTGCAATCGAAGCCTGGAGTCAGCCTACCACCTGTTCATGGAATGTCCGGTCTCCTGTCGTATCTGGACTGCTCTCTCAACCTGGGAGGGATGTGCTGGCCTTACGCCGGCGAGCTGGTCGCAAGCCGCATCAATCACTGATGCATGGCAAATTGGCAAGCAGCCCTTGAAGGTTCGGCTCCACAGCACCGACATGCGATCAAGTCCCTGCTGATCCTAACCTGCTGGACCATTTGGAAGGAAAGAAACAACCGGATCTTCAACCAACGATCATCCGCAGCACCTCATCTTGTTCAGCTGATCAAAGATGAGGCACGAGAGTGGGCCTTTGTAGGAGCAAAGAAGCTACGGAAACTACTCTGGGAACCACCCTGAACTACGTCTGCCTCACCTTTTTTAGCCTAGTTGTTTCAGTTTTTTTCTGAATTTCTTTTCAGTTACTCCTTTGCCTTCGGGTAACCCTGTAAATATTCTACCTACTATTGAAAATCGGAAGCCAGCAATTGCTGGAACTTTCAAAAAAAAAAAAAGCTAGCAGTGCTAGATCGATCCAAAGCGCAAGCCCAAGCGAGAAAAGAAAAAGAAATTAGAGAGAGAGGAGGCGATCGACCGAGAAAAGGTGGTGTCATAAGAAAGCAGCATCGTATGCTGTAGTATAATACTAGTACTGTTTCTCAGCTTATGATTGACGTACTACCTCCGATCGTATCACCGTATCTAGACAATGTTGAGACCATTAATATGGATCGGAGGGAGTAGAATTTAGTAGTCCATCGTTTTGTTTTGTGTGACTAGATAGTGCTCTTCCCCATAGAGTACGGGGCACCGTATCTAGACAATGTTGAGACCATTAATATGGATCGGAGGGAGTAGAATTTAGTAGTCCATCGTTTTGTTTTGTGTGACTAGATAGTGCTCTTCCCCATAGAGTAGGAAACAAGGGTGCTATTTTTTTTTTTGGCAAAGTGAGGCTTTATTTAGCAACCCAGGCAGTGAACTGCCAGCAGCCTCCCAGAAGGAAGACTGAGATTACAAAGTGAAACAATCACAAGGTTTGATTTACATCTAAACCGACTGTGGGAATCTGAACGATACCGGAAGGCGCGATTAGCCATCGTCTCGTGCGCCCGTCTTGTTCTTGGAAACTTAAGAACGTTCTCTGAAAAAATCAAAACATCAGCAAGTATTGGCCTGATCGACCAATGGCTTGATCTGGATAGAAGATCATTCGCCGAAGCCGGTTCGACAAGAACTTTCTTGTCTGAGAAGAAAGAAACCCCCGTCCAGCCCAGCTTCTCTGTCACCCGAACAGCCAAAAGATGAGCTTTTGCATGTACTCCCTCCGTTTCTAAATATAACATGTTTTAACTTTTTTTTGCAAATTCACATGTACATATATCTAGACACATTTTAGCGTGTATGTTTACTAATCTGAATCCGCATCTAGTCAAAATGTACAATAGCTAAAATATCTTATATTTAAGAACGGAGAGAGAAATACTGAAGAAACGGAAGAGGACACAGCCTGAATAAGAATTTTAATTTTCCGTTCAGGGTTGGGTAAAAAACTAATAGGCCAGCAACATTTGCATCCCCAGCAGGGTTGTACGCCGCATTACAGTAGGCGAGCGAACCTACAGGGCTACAGGCAAAGAGAAGGTCGAACCTGTCGAGTGTGTGCTAGGAACCACCGCAGCAATTTGCGGGCTGGTGTCAACCTGAATCTGCTGTTCCTCCTTACATACAGAAAGCAGAGCACGGGCAGCACAATGGACCTGCGAAACTGACCAAGATTTTCTACTGAAGAGCCAATCCTCACGGGCTTTCGAAAGCATCCCAAGGATTGCGAACACACTATGCACTAAACTTCAGAATGTGCACTAGCAAGCAAGAACTGAGCCATGACTAGCAAGTAGAGCCAGAGAAGTGAGTGCCGCCCAAACTTCCGATCAAGGTTGCCGTTGCCTCAAGCCACCCCAGCCGCTCTAACCTTGTCTCCCGAACTCTCCTTTATGTCTACGGATTCAAAAAATTAAAATCTACTAGTCTATATAAAAATATTTAAGTTTTACCGAATCCTTATTTTCTTATATTTAAAATACCTGTCGGTAGTATTTTAATTATAATTAATTATCCATAGTTCTAAATCGAGTAAATCCTTTTGCCACTGTTTTGTTTTTAAAAATGTTTTCTCAAGGAATTTATCTCACTACTTTATGAACAATTTTTCAAACGAAACATAAATAAGTCTTTTCAATCTTAAATAAATGTTATAAAATACTTTAAATCTTTCTACTGCATTAAATTACTTTTCATGTGCATCATGTAGTTAATTAAACTACAGAGAACAAAATTACTTGCTGTTATTTATTTAAACAATCATGCATACATGCATTGCATTATTACTTGTATGGTGGTTGTGTTGTTGAATGTGATGTAATGTACGTGTAGATCGCGACGACGGTTATTATTGTTCGTGCGACGAGTGTTTGAACACCAAAAACTACCAAGGAAAGTGTTGCTCATGATCCCACTATTTTCCTATATTGCATTAGTGTTTTCTTGTAGTAATGCATGTGTAGGAGTTGTGTGAATTAAGCTATGCTAGATTACTTCACTAACACCCAAGTGGAGTAACCATATATATTCCATTAGACAACATTCAAATGCTAGGCGCCATCGTACCGTTAGAGTTGCTTAGCCTTGCTATGTAGAAATACGTGGTTGGAAATTATCATGTTATGAATATTGTGATCTTACTATTTTAATTGTTTATGCAAAACAACAAGATAATTTATCAACCACTGGGCGGATTGCTAGAGTGTCATCTGAGTGTGTTGATGGTGGGGACCGCCGCCCAGTAGTCTGAGAATATGTTTGGTTTCATGTTTGGTAGCTATTTCTGTGCAACCATGTGTCAATGTAGTATGGGCTACGACAGAATTGGTAGATGGTGGTGACCTGAACCCATCGTAGCCAGAGATGTAGAATAGTGATAGGTGGTACGGTGCGTGGGGGTTTGGAAAGCTACTTTCTACTAGTTCTGATTCGATCCTCTCTTCCTCTCCATGTGGTGATTCATGGAGTGAGCAGAGTGGACCGGGCAACATGGGTAATGTGTACTAACCTCGCGAGGGTTTAAACTAAGATCTTAGCCGTGTCCTTTGGTTATGGGCAAACTAACAACTAGACTGGATTCTATGGCATTATTCTCGCTCATCCCAATTTCATAATTACTAAAACTTTGATTGGGTTAATACTGGTGGGAGTGCCTGATGTCTATCAGTGTGCTCATAGCCAATGGGTAGGAGCACCTGTTATTAAACAGAGTGTCCATTTATATGTGTGAAAAGTATTTTCTATTAAAAAGTTAGGGAAAACAATGCTTTTACGCAAATCAGCCATGAGACATCTACCTAGCCAAATAAGCATGTAGTAGCTAGGCCCATTTATATCCACATCAAAGCACACTTGCCAGTACAATTCTAATTGTGCTGACCCAACTTTTGGGCTGTATTAAATGTTGCAGGTTATTCGGATTCTGAGTGACCGACGTAGGTTTCGAGACTTCACTCAACTTTTTGTTCGCCTGTGGCGCAAACTAGAAGACTGGAGTTCTTTTATTTGCTTTTATGTTATTGATACTTCAAATAAATTATGCTAGCTTCCGCTATGCAAGTTGTAATAATTTTGTACTCTGGATTCGCTAGATTTGATATACTATTGCTTTATTGTTATCATTCTGGCTGTGTGTACTGGTGAACGGTCCAGGGGCCAGTACTACACGCAAAAGTGTAACTCGTGTTGAGTCACAACCGCTACACAAATGTCGTAGTTTTTTTACATTTTCTCTCCCAAATGAGAAGAAGGGGACGACCAGCGGGATCATCACCTACATTATGTGCGGGGTTTGGAAAGAGCGGAATAAATGGATTTTCACTAATGTGGCGCTTCCCTTGCTCGAGATGGTGAGGCTCATCAGTGGAGAGATCGAGCAGCGGGAATATGCCTTCTCGGATATCCCGGGAGACCGCAGATAGTTAGAGTGGCTACTTTGAGTTTTTTTTCGTTCTTTATAACTTCCTTGGAGGTCTCTTAAATAACTTGCTTCTCTTCTACTCGAATGACAGAGCGTAGAGGGCGAGTTTATATTGGAAAATGTATAGTTCGATATGCTAATATGTCGCTGCAAACAGATTAGCCGTATAGGGAAACAAACCAATGCCCAAGATACCATACTCCACTGGTGACGGAAGTCAAAGTGCGGATTCTTCTAGACAGAGTAGAGTGCGTTTTAAGATAAATTGTGCGATGGAAGTGGGGTTCTGAAGATGTTTAACCTACATCTTATTTTCAGTGTTGAGCCATTGATTCATCACGGTACTATCACACAGAATTTTCAAAGACAAATATCAATATTTGCTACAAGATCGAAGGTGTGGATCTACAGGACGAAAACACCCCATGCTCCCAGTGTCAAACCATGTCGTTCACGATGGTCACACAAGGATGAGATATAGTCGTGAGACTTCTATTTGAGTGTACAACATCATGTATACCCTCCGAACATCGCCACCACGTCAAAAAAAAGCTAATAGTGCAGAAGATTAAACTACATCGTCGACAAGGATCTGGGATTTCTTTGTTTCTAGATGTTAGATCGGCCGCCGGACAAGACGAGAACCTATGGAAACAACTTCAGCGGGAGAATTTTTCTTTTTAGGGAAAGCCATCATGGCAACTTGATTACTTATCAAGTAGTCTTAGGCCATGTACAATGCAAAGTGCTTAGCGGGGTGCTTACAAAAATAAACCAAACATTTTCATAAACACTAATGCTTATTCCTATAGGGGAGGTAGAATCATCGCCCTCCACATTCCACAAACGTCCTGATCCGCCCGTTCCTGCTAGCCGGCGCCGGGATCCGCCCACCTACATGCACCTCTCTACAGCCGCCCCACTTTCCATCTTGGCTCCGGCAAGATTAGCCCCTTTAATAAAGTTGATTTGAGTTGTGGGTGGTCTCTTCTTCCCCGTTTGGGCTTTGGGAGAAGGCAAAGCTCTCAGATCAGGCTGTGTGGCATCTCAATCTGATGATCCCCTAGCTGTTGACCTCGTCCTTTGGAGAAGGTAAGGGAGGCGGCGACACCTGGTCAGCTCGCAAGGGCTGTCGTAGAGCTCGTGGATGAGGAGGTCTGGAGGTGGAATGGGCCCTGCTCGACGAGGAGCCGGAGGCGCCGATGGCGACCAGCGCATCCTACACTCGGCTGCCATGGCGACAAGGGACGGCCGGTTGACGGTGTCCAGCTTATTCAGCTGTAGTGTCTAGGCGATGGTGTAGGTGTGGCCGTGTGGGGAGCCAGTGCTGTCGGTGACTCCTCCTCGGCTGCCATGCCAATTACCACGAGCGAGATTCTCAGTTCTCTGCTTTGCCCTGCCCTGCTATGTCTGGCGCTGAAGCATGGCATAATAAATTACTAGCTTCTGCAGCATACTTTTGAGTTTCAGTTTCCATAATGAAACGTGTGTTACATAGCCAAACATTCGCAGATGTTGGTTTTTAATTTCCTTCCGATGCCATTAAATCTCAGTCTTGTCTATTTTCAGATGGTTCCAGTGCATGTGATGCATTGTCCACCTCAGTTTTTGGAGGAACATGGTGCTATTTCTGCTGCTTTTGGTTGCTCTGGTTGTCATGGCTGCAGCAAAAGATGGTACACTGGGGAGGCGTTCCAAGGGACAAGGAGGAGCTCTCAGGATTTCCGACGATGAGGAGGAGCTCGTGAATTGATTTTTCTTAGTATGAGTGATGAGTCTGCTACAGTGGAATTATTACGGACAAATGAAGTTCACGATGAACGAATTTTTGGCAAAATTTTCAAGGATTGAGCTGTTTTTGGCAAAGACGCGGCTTACTTTAGTCGGGAAGCTTCTTAAAGGGCGAACAAAAGTAAAATTAAGTCCTCCGGAAATCAAGAGGGCAACATAACTGAGCATGTGGATGACCTCCATGAAATGACTACAATATGCATGTACATTTTTCTCTTTCAGTTTTGATAACATTATTTGTCTCTCAACCACACTAACACCATGGGAATCACTAGAACCACAAATTGGCATATATACATTATACAGGTGGGATTGCATGGCTTTGCCAAAAATTAGTGACCATATCCATTTGATTTGTTCCCGTTGCAACGCACGGGCACGTTTCCTAGTGAATAACTAAAATGAATATAAGTTTCTTCTCGCGTTGCTAAGATAGTTTTCAGTTAGGTGTAGCAAGACGAGCCAACCGAATTCGGCCCAACATCATACTCAATCTGAAACCGTTATGCAAAAAGGCCTCTAAGTCCTTAAAAAGCCAAATAAGGCTCCAAGTAGTATGAAATTTTGCAAAAAGACCCTTGAACATCTATAAATTGTAAAATATGCCCAAGTGGAATGAAATTCATAGAAGACCCATGACTTCTTCGAAATTATAATAGGCCCACAATGACCTATGCTTTTATAGACAACACCATAGAGTTCTCAAAACTGATAAATTGTTTGCTAATGACATGGTTTTCTGAAGAGAACAACATGTACTTCTCCAAAATTATAGACAGGCAGCCAAATAGTGGGGTATCTGCATTGAAGACACTCAAATTCTCCAAATGGCCAAGTGTTTGCAAATAAGACCCTACACTTCTAATAAATTATCAATAGGCCTCTAATGACTTAGTTTTTTAATAGAAGAGGCTAGACTTCCGTGAAATTATAAATTTCCCCCAAATGGCCCTGTTTTTTGCTACCCAAACCATGAACTTCTCCAAAATTAGAGCTCAGATTCTCCAACTACTAGAATGCACACACACTCTCATGATTATGATCTGTTAGTCTACTATAACAGCTAAAATAGACAATGCTAATCAAGGAAAATGCATGGACCCATCCCTAAAATGTACACATGTGATTCTGATATGTTTCCAGCTAGACGAATTTCATATGTCGCTGTATGCAAAGATCGGATGCTATATATTTTGGAGACTATACGCTTGGGCAAATATTTTTCCTAACATAAATTCTAGTTTCTTCTCAATGGGATTTAGCATCATTTGTGTTATCTTGAGGCTTCTCTCCACTAACTGTTACTTATGTAGTACAAACCAATGTTATGCCCTGTGGGGCGCAGTGGTCAGGCATATCGATTGATGATATAGTCACATTGGACGTTGATATGATAGGTTTCAGTCAAGTATAACAAGACAAACTGACCGAATTCGGCCCAACATAATACTATTTTGGATGTAATATCCTAATGCCAAAAGGTATCTGGTATCTTCTGGAAAGCCAACTAAGCCTCCAAGCAATCTAGATTTGCAAAAAGATCCTCAAACATCCCATAAATTCAAAAATACACCAGTGGACTGAAATTCAGAGAAGACCCATGACTTCTTCAAAATTATAAATAGACTGCAATGACCTATATCTTTACAGAAAACACCATAAAGTTCTCAAAACTGATAAAAATAGGTCCCAGATGGCATGGTTTTCTAATGAGAACATCATATACTTCTCTGTCGTGTCTCGGGTGATAGACACCGGGAGTAAAGGATACCCCCTTTTTAGGTTCGGCACGGGGCGCGAAGGAGGCTGGAAGACGTCTTCACCCGGGAGGTGTTCGCCAAGCTCTTCGTCGGTGGTGGCAAGCAATCAACACAAAGACACAAAGAGTTCAGGCCGCCCGGAGGCTAAAAGCCCTACTCCTGCATGTCTGGATTGAGGTGTTCATCATGGAGTGGTTTACAAGGGTGTTCTACGGGTGAACCCAGCAGAGTACCGGCCGGAGGTAGACGAAGAGCAGATCCTGCCCTGGGGAGATCACCTCTCTTTCTCCTCCAAACCCTAGTCTAGTTCTTGCTCAACTTGCCTCTAGTTCCGTTCTAACTTGTCCTCATGCCTCGGTGCCTTGGTCCTCCTTTTATAGGCGAAGGGGATACCACAGGCGCACACGAGGGGCGTGAGGGGTTTTGGCGAGAGAAAACCCCTCCTTGGTCCATGGAGGAGACGTGCTCCTTCTCCTCCATGCGCTTCCTTGAGTTGTCGCTATCAACCTTTGGGAAAGGTGGGAGGGGCGGACTGACAGCCCCACCGACCACGCCCAAGGTCGTGTCCTTCATCTTGGTGCCCAAGTCTTCTACCAGCTTCCGCACGAGCTGGCGTGCTTATCCTCTTCTGCGGTACGGATGGAGAGCCCCGGAGGTACACCCGGCCGCCTGTCGGAGACCTTGACCCGAGGATGATCCGCCTTGATCTCCGAGAGGTAGGTGACCTCGGAAGGCCACCTAATACCTAAAAAATGGGATGTTACAGACTAACCCCCTTAAAATGAATCTCGTCCTCGAGATTCGGATTGGCTAGCAAATAGGTGTGAGTGGTTTTGTCTATGGTCAGACTCTAGGCTAACCCCCTTAAGATAATTTAACTTGGCATCTTCAAAGACATGCGTAGAACTATATCTGATCCTTTAAAATAACTCCGTAGCTTATTTCCTTCCCACGACGGGTTCTTGATATGAAAGAATGCCATGCACCGGTATCAAAAGTACGAGTGCGATGCATGAATGATAAAAACTTACCAGTAACAGGGTCTGGTTTATGATATACTTCCTCGTCCACATGATTCACAGTTGCCTTTCTGAACGGGTTCGGCTTGGGTCCCTTAGCAGTCTTCCCCACTGTTCACTTGTCTGAGTAGTGTCCCATCTTCTTGCATTTGTAACACTGCACTTGACTGAGATCCCTCTTTCGTTTTCCCTTCACCTTTTGTCCTTCTGTGTTACTCCTGAGGTCTTGGTGCATCCCATTCTTGACTTGCAGGTTCACTTGTTGCACTATAGGGTAAAGGTAGCAGCAAACAGGGACGTGATTGGTTCCTTCACACAGGAAACAAGTAATCTCAAGTGTGGGGCATTCCTCCGATGTATGGCTTGCACCACAATTAGGACACTCTCGTGGACACCATTTGGATGTGTGTCCGACTTCTCCACAGATCTTGCAAGCACGATATTCCTTCAAATCACTAACTCGAGTTGTAGACGCTTGGGCAATGAGACGAGATCCTTGTATATTTTTCTTAAAGTTTTCCCAGGTTATACTTGTGTTGCCAATTACATTGTGCATCCTCCACCAAAATGCACCTTCTCCACCTAGGTACGTTGTGGCGTAGCGAACCATTTCATCTGCGTCAACATTTGTATGCTTCATTGCTTCCTCTATATTTTGGATCCACCACATTGTGTCGGCCTGACTCATTCTTCCAGAATAAATTCCTCCTTTGCTAGGTTATAGGTGTTTAGTTTATTCGCCTGCATCTGGGCCTCCAATAGCTGCTGCGTTGGAAGTGACATCTTAGGCAGCTTGTGGTAGCAGGTGTTTTGGAGAGGCATCTATTGGTTTAGAATAGATGAGTTTAGATAGATAGATCTAAGGAAAATAGCTACCCATAATGAGTATGAGCAAGCATTACTTAACAAACAAACAAGTTATAAGCAAGCCAAACACTTTAAAATACTTTTAAAAAATAGGGTATATTTCTGCGAAAATTCTAATTAATTTTCAAAAACAAAATAGTTGAAAATACTCGATCTATTATTGCTATACCATATAAATTGATATGGTCAAATTGATATGGTGTTGGCGTCGCTGCTCCACGAGTTCGAGTGGAGGCTGCCGGACGGGATGGTGCCCGGCGATGTTGACCTGAGCGACCGGTTCGGCGCAGCGCTGGAGCTAGCTGTTCCTCTCTGGGCCGTGCCGATTGGGCCAACGGCGCACAAGCTTTGAGCTCTTGAATCTTGATCCAAACCGTGTGGCATGGCACCTATTTTTCCTTTAATTTGTTTATTAATGAACAGCCAGTTTCCTTAGAATAATTTATACTGTACAAAAGATTTTCTATTCGTAGTATCCTGCTTGATGGCTATTTTCCCATTTGTTCCCATCCGTGCACCACTTTTTTTTTGACGGTTAAGGCAGGAGCACTGTCGATTCATATTAGAAGAGGGAAAAGCCCAGAGTTACATGTTACAGAGACAACAAAACCCAACCGGGACTACTCAGTAGTTGCTAACTCAAAAAGATTGAACTCCTCACGCGCTAACTCCGCAACAACATCCGGAGTAGCAGATGCTCTCCGAAAGATACGGCGATTCCGCACTTTCCAGATGTTCTAGATTACATTTTTTTTAAGTTTAAGGTGGTCGATATCCACCGCTCGAATAGATAGAAAAGAATTGACCCAGTTTATAAGTAAAACCGAGCCCAAAAACCATACAAACTGTACAACGCCCTGTTTATGTGGAAAACAGGGCCAAAAAACCGCATAGACGATGCGACCCGCCGCCCACACGACACAAGTCGACCAAACGCCACAACACACACCACCCGCTCTGGGGCCGCCGCCCCGGCGTAGCAACCAGATCGACCTTCGCATTGCCCGAAAGCGATCCAGTCATGGTCGATGAACCCTCTGCCCGCGCAATCTTCATCCAGATCGGCACCAAAACCAACCTGTTCCGGGGCCGCCGCTCCTGCGTAGCAACCAGATCGACCTTCGCATTGCCCGAAGGCGATCCAGTCAGGTCGACGAACCCTCTGCCCACGTAGTCCTCATCCAGGTCGCCACCTAGACCCACGCGAAACAACGGCGCTGCCTCATAGAACCGTCGTAGCGTGGGCGACCGAGGCCGCCGCCTCGGCGTCCACCACCATCCGGGGCCGCCACCCCGGCATCCACCTCCCCTCACCATAGAGCTGTCATGCCAATCCGCCGCAGACCCGTCGCACCAGGAGAGCCAATGACTCCAAGACGACGCCTCCAACAAGGTAGTGACGCGTCCGTCACCGTCGCCCGCTCCCGAGAGAGCTTAGGCTTTCACCCGGAGATCATCAGATCGCTCTCGTCGGGCCGGGTGTCAATACTTCCCAACGATGCCAACAAGAAGGGGAACGACGCCCAAAAGGCGCCGCCATCGTCAGCACAGCCCGGAGTCCGTGCAAGGCTTTCGCCCGGAGCTCGAACCACCCACGAACCCACGAAGCTATGGGAGCCGCAAGATAGGCGACCGCATCTGTGGTTGACTGCCAAACTCCACTGCCAACAATGGTAGCCGCAACACCTCACGCCGAGACGACCATGCCGCGCCGCCTAAGCGGCCACAGATTCGGGGCCGCCGCCCCGACTTCCTCACTGCCCGGGTGCCGAAGAATGTCAGCGAGGGATGCCACCACTGGCTGCCACGCTGGAACTGCCGCCACCTCCATCCTCGCGCATGCCGCTCGCGCGGCCCGCCCCAGGCCCAGATCGGGCCCGGTCAGGACCGTCGCCACTCCTCCTCAGTGAGCCCCCTTCCACCGACGGACGCCGTGGCCCCGTGCTCCGTGGCGCCACCACGCCGCCGCAAAGCGCCTCGCGCCGCCCGCAGCGCCGCCTGCTCGTCGTGACCACCAGCCCATGACACGCCTCCGTGGCTGGATCCCGAGCAGAAAAAACGAGAACGACGCCCCGCCGCCGCCATCCTCGGACGCGCGCGGCTTTGTCGTCGCTCCCTTCGGCGGGGACGGTGCGGTGGCCGAAGGATGGGCTCCTTCGCCGCCGGCGGCTAGAGTTCCCTAGTGTCCCCAGTCGCGGGCAACGCGGGGGTGGGTGGGGTGGGAAAGCAAACGATTAGCCTAGCAATCTTCCAGATTACATTTACAGTCGCCCACTTTCTGGTTTCTTTTTTCTTGTTAAAGCTCAAGATCTTGGGCCACCAGTCCTCCAACGAGGTTGACACACTTGCAAGGTTTGCAAGAGGAGGCCAGAACACCACAGTCTGGCACCAAACCTCCTTGACGAAAGCACACTCCAACGACAGATGCGTTGGCGTTTCCGACGCCTGATCACAGATGCACCACTTCTTTCTCTCCCGGCATCTCTTTCCCCGTGCGTGCACCTCCTCCCAGGCAGCTCCATTCCGACGGCCGCACGGTGTTGAATTTTTTCTTCAGGTTCTGCGATGATCCGATATATTTGGCACACTTCCAAATGTTGTTGATAATTTCATCCACATAATCTAAATCGTTCTGAATGATGATATTTATGCGTGTTATTTGACGAAAATCAGACAGCGATGTGATTCATTGATATAAGAAAAAAATGGCTCGGTTTATAAAAGAAACATGCCAGAAAACCATACAACACCTAACAAAGATAGAGGACAGCGGCACGCGCCGAAGCACAACACAACAACGCACGACCACTATACCACTACACCAACAACAACATCGACCACATCAACAACATACAACCCATCCGCACAAGCATGCAACATACAACGTACAACCATCGCGGAGGCGGATATCAAACTCCATCTTCATCTAACCAAGCAAGGGCTAGGCACTATGAACTTGGCCGTCTGGTTGCCACCCGACAACACCTCGGAAGAGGGAGGGTTGTCAATCTGGAACGAGGAGAACCTCAAAAACCAAGAGCTATCTTAGTGTAGCAACACTTAACTCGCCGAGGAGCCATTTTGTCCACCAAATTGTGTTTCAACTCAAAGATCATTAAATCATTAGCTTCTGCATTTTCCAGTGTGATCCCGAATATCTTATCCTCAATGTTTCATAAATTGGTGCATTCAAGAACCGCTATGAACATCGCAATTCCTATGTATGGAGAATAAACCTACGAGAAAATTGATAACTTTCTTCTTAAATTTTCAATCTGCAGTGATGTAGTGGCACGTGATGAACATATATCCCAGTGTTTGAATCGAAATTCATATGTGAGCTCTCAATGAAAATCTAGACTTTGCATCATTGAATGTTTTGTGTAGTTCCACTTTCTGGTCCATGCAATCATTTCTGGAGGTTATCCGAGATGTCGGCTTGAACATTTGATTTAGACTTGCTACAATTTTTTTAAACCCATCATATTGCAAGTATCTTTCTTGCAATCACTCCATCAAAATTCCAATACTCTTCAAGCTACGACCGTCCTAAAAGCGAAGTGTCGAATTTAGGACCTGCACCATCCTTAGTGCAACATCTCATTTCTTGTATCTGTCCAAGTGCTTCAACAAGGCGCATTTCCCTACACCACCTTTTAGACTGGTTGCCTTGTCAGAATGCTTGTACCTCTCCCTTTTGAAACTTGTCCATTCACAATAAATTAAACATACTCCTTCTAAGCTTCAGATTTGAATTTGCTCGTCAAAATTCGAATTGATGTAATAGTTTATTTCTTCATAACTAGTGCTTAGCGGGGCTTGCTGGCCGCGGGCGGCGCGCGGGTTGCCGCGAGAGATTGAGGAGGAGGGGCGCCATCCCTACAGGATTTGGGTAGCCGGCTACCTGTGCGACGACCTCGTCGCGTCCAGCTTCCCAGAAAGCGGCGGGAACAACACGGGCAGGATATGGGGCCGGTGGAAAGGGGATGGCTGGGGCGCATCAGGGACATCGAGGCTGGGGCCGGAGGTGCTGCGCCGGAGAGGGGGCCGCGCGGCGGCGGCTCGTCGGCAGGGGAGCAGGGGCGGAGCAATTCGAGCAAGTGGAGGCCGGGGCACGCGGTGATCGTGGGTAGTAGGTGGCGTCCAGGTCAAGGGCTACGGCGGCACGCCGTGGATTTCGGTGAGCAGTTCGAGTGGAGGCTGCCGGACGGGATGGTGCCCGGCGATGTTGACCTGAGCGACCGGTTCGGCGCAGCGCTGGAGCTAGCTGTTCCTCTCTGGGCCGTGCCGATTGGAACAACGGCGCACAAGCTTTGAGCTCTTGAATCTTGATCCAAACCGTGTGGCATGGCACCTATTTTTCCTTTAATTTGTTTATTAATGAACAGCCAGTTTCCTTAGAATAGTTTATACTGTACAAAAGATTTTCTATTCGTAGTATCCTGCTTGATGGCTATTTTCCCATTTGTTCCCATCCGTGCACCACTCTTTTTTTTTGACGGTTAAGGCAGGAGCACTGTCGATTCATATTAGAAGAGGGAAAAGCCCAGAGTTACATGTTACAGAGACAACAAAACCCAACCGGGACTACTCAGTAGTTGCTAACTCAAAAGATTGAACTCCTCACGCGCTAACTCCGCAACAACATCCGGAGTAGCAGATGCTCTCCGAAAGATACGGCGATTCCGCACTTTCCAGATGTTCTAGATTACATTTTTTTAAGTTTAAGGTGGTCGATATCCACCACTCGAATAGATAGAAAAGAATTGACCCAGTTTATAAGTAAAACCGAGCCCAAAAACCATACAAACTGTACAACGCCCTGTTTATGTGGAAAACAGGGCCAAAAAACCGCATAGACGATGCGACCCGCCGCCCACACGACACAAGTCGACCAAACGCCACAACACACACCACCAGCTCCGGGGCCGCCGCCCCGGCGTAGCAACCAGATCGACCTTCGCATTGCCCGAAAGCGATCCAGTCATGGTCGATGAACCCTCTGCCCGCGCAATCTTCATCCAGATCGCCAACAAAACCAACCTGTTCCAGGGCCGCCGCTCCTGCGTAGCAACCAGATCGACCTTCGCATTGCCCGAAGGCGATCCAGTCAGGTCGACGAACCCTCTGCCCACGTAGTCCTCATCCAGGTCGCCACCTAGACCCACGCGAAACAACGGCGCTGCCTCATAGAACCGTCGTAGCGTGGGCGACCGAGGCCGCCGCCTCGGCGTCCACCACCATCCGGGGCCGCCACCCCGGCATCCACCTCCCCTCACCATAGAGCTATCATGCCAATCCGCCGCGGACCCGTCGCACCAGGAGAGCCAATGACTCCAAGACGACGCCTCCAACAAGGTAGTGACGCGTCCGTCACCGTCGCCCGCTCCCGAGAGAGCTTAGGCTTTCACCCGGAGATCATCAGACCGCTCTCGTCGGGCCGGGTGTCAATACTTCCCAACGATGCCAACAAGAAGGGGAACGACGCCCAAAAGGCGCCGCCATCGTCAGCACAGCCCGGAGTCCGTGCAAGGCTTTCGCCCGGAGCTCGAACCGCCCACGAACCCACGAAGCTATGGGAGCCGCAAGATAGGCGACCGCATCTGTGGTTGACTGCCAAACTCCACGCCAACAATGGTAGCTGCAACACCTCACGCCGAGACGACCATGCCGCGCCGCCAAAGCGGCCACAGATTCGGGGCCGCCGCCCCGACTTCCTCACTGCCCGGGTGCCGAAGAATGTCAGCGAGGGATGCCACCACTGGCTGCCACGCTGGAACTGCCGCCACCTCCATCCTCGCGCATGCCGCTCGCGCGGCCCGCCCCAGGCCCAGATCGGGCCCGGTCAGGACCGTCGCCACTCCTCCTCGGTGAGCCCCCTTCCACCGACGGACGCCGTGGCCCCGTGCTCCGTGGCGCCACCACGCCGCCGCCAAGCGCCTCGCGCCGCCCGCAGCGCTGCCTGCTCGTCGTGACCACCAGCCCACGACGCGCCTCCGTGGCTGGATCCCGAGCAGAAAAAACGAGAACGACGCCCCGCCGCCGCCATCCTCGGACGCACGCGGCTTTGTCGTCGCTCCCTTCGGCGGGGACGGTGCGGTGGCCAAAGAATGGGCTCCTTCGCCGGCGGCGGCTAGAGTTCCCTAGTGTACCCAGTCGCGGGCGACGTGGGGGTGGGTGGGGTGGGAAAGCAAACGATTAGCCTAGCAATCTTCCAGATTACATTTACAGTCGCCCACTTTCTGGTTTCTTTTTCTTGTTAAAGCTCAAGATCTTGGGCCACCAGTCCTCCAACGAGGTTGACACACTTGCGAGGTTTGCAAGAGGAGGCCAGAACACCACAGTCTGGCACCAAACCTCCTTGACGAAAGCACACTCCAACGACAGATGCGTTGGCGTTTCCGACGCCTGATCACAGATGCACCACTTCTTTCTCTCCCGGCATCTCTTTCCCCGTGCGTGCACCTCCTCCCAGGCAGCTCCATTCCGACGGCCGCACGGTGTTGAATTTTTTCTTCAGGTTCTGCGATGATCCAATATATTTGGCACACTTCCAAATGTTGTTGATAATTTCATCCACATAATCTAAATCGCTCTGAACGATGATATTTATGCGTGTTATTTGACGAAAATCAGACAGCGATGTGATTCATTGATATAAGAAAAAAATGGCTCGGTTTATAAAAGAAACATGCCAGAAAACCATACAACACCTAACAAAGATAGAGGACAGCGGCACGCGCCGAAGCACAACACAACAACGCACGACCACTATACCACTACACCAACAACAACATCGACCACATCAACAACATACAACCCATCCGCACAAGCATGCAACATACAACGTACAACCATCGCGGAGGCGGATATCAAACTCCATCTTCATCTAACCAAGCAAGGGCTAGGCACTATGAACTTGGCCGTCTGGTTGCCACCCGACAACACCCCGGAAGAGGGAGGTTGTCAATCTGGAACGAGGAGAACCTCAAAAACCAAGAGCTATCTTGGTGTAGCAACACTTAACTCGCCGAGGAGCCATTTTGTCCACCAAATTGTGTTTCAACTCAAAGATCATTAAATCATTAGCTTCTGCATTTTCCAGTGTGATCCCGAATATCTTATCCTCAATGTTTCATAAATTGGTGCATTCAAGAACCGCTATGAACATCACAATTCCTATGTATGGAGAATAAACCTACGAGAAAATTGATAACTTTCTTCTTAAATTTTCAATCTGCAGTGATGTAGTGGCACGTGATGAACATATATCCCAGTGTTTGAATCGAAATTCATATGTGAGCTCTCAATGAAAATCTAGACTTTGCATCATTGAATGTTTTGTGTAGTTCCACTTTCTGGTCCATGCAATCATTTCTGGAGGTTATCCGAGATGTCGGCTTGAACATTGGATTTAGACTTGCTACAATTTTTTTAAACCCATCATATTGCAAGTATCTTTCTTGCAATCACTCCATCAAAATTCCAATACTCTTCAAGCTACGACCGTCCTAAAAGCGAAGTGTCGAATTTAGGACCTGCACCATCCTTAGTGCAACATCTCATTTCTTGTATCTGTCCAAGTGCTTCAACAAGGCGCATTTCCCTACACCACCTTTTAGACTGGTTGCCTTGTCAGAATGCTTGTACCTCTCCCTTTTGAAACTTGTCCATTCACAATAAATTAAACATACTCCTTCTAAGCTTCAGATTTGAATTTGCTCGTCAAAATTCGAATTGATGTAATAGTTTATTTCTTCATAACTAGTGCTTAGCGGGGCTTGCTGGCCGCGGGCGGCGCGCGGGTTGCCGCGAGAGATCGAGGAGGAGGGCGCCATCCCTACAGGATTTGGGTAGCCGGCTACCTGTGCGACGACCTCGTCGCGTCCAGCTTCCCAGAAAGCGGCGGGAACAACACGGGCAGGATATGGGGCCGGTGGAAAGGGGATGGCTGGGGCGCATCAGGGACATCGAGGCTGGGGCCAGAGGTGCTGCGCCGGAGAGGGAGCCGCGCGGCGGCGGCTCGTCGGCAGGGGAGCAGGGGCGGAGCAATTCGAGCAAGTGGAGGCCGGGGCGCGCGGTGGTGGTGGGTAGTAGGTGGCGTCCAGGTCAAGGGCTACGGCGGCACGCCGTGGATTTCCGTGGACAGCGCCGTTGGATCCCGTGGCCGGAGGTTAACTGCTCTGCCGACGTGAGGCAAGCGAGCAAGGGAACCGAGCGCGGGGGCAGATGGAAGAGGGAGTCGTGCTGGGCGAGGTCACGAAGGCGACAGAGATCGAGGATGTGAGTCAGGTTTCAAGCGGCGGTCCCGCAACGGCCCGCATGACACCCTTAGATGTGAGCAGTGCGAGGACAGAAAACGGACAAAGGGAAAAAGAAAATATCGAACCGGTACATGACTTATGGGTGGCAGTGTGGGTAATTATTGTAAACTCTAGGGGTATTTTCAATGACGCACGAGAAGATGACTTAATACTTTTATTATTAGGTATAGATATAGATAAGTTCCTGCCTCATTGTAAATACTACTAGAAGGCCTCGAGCGGCAACAGCCAACACATCGCTGATGACAAAAGCTTCCGTGTGTTTGCTGGCAGTTCTAGTGCATAGTTTAGTGTCAAACCATTACGAATCATAAGCATTCGAGCCTTACAGACCCCCACCCCCGTGTCGCCCTCCTTGGGCGACTGATGATCCCGAAGAGCAAGTCTTGATGCCTGCACAAATAACGGGATTTAGGTTGAGACTCCAAGTGCAGAGTGTATAGTAAGTGGAAGACAGTTTTCCCCACGAGGGGTGACTCGAGGGTTTAATATCGAACTCTCGGGGAATCTGAAGTGGTAGATTTATCTTCTTATCCTTCTTTTGGTTACCTACAAAACAAGGTTAGATGTTTTGGTCCTCAACCTCACCTGTGGTTGTCAAGCACAAGGTGTAAGAATGATATCAGGATAGTTATGCAATGCAAACAAGAAATAAATATGCAATGATGGTGGATGCAATGTAAATGATATTTTTGGGTTTTTGAATGATGTATGCAAGATGAAAAGTATTTTTGTATTTTCGGATTTAATGATGGCTGAAAATAGAAAAGTGGTATATGGTGTTGGAAAGGTGTTTCTTATGATTAAAAATGGACTGGGGTTCATGGTTTCACAAATGCACTCTCTCTTTATAAAGTGGTAGACAATGGAACACACAAGTTAACATATGAGATTGCAACACAGGGTTTGATAACAAGTTACTTAGATATATGGGCATCACGTCCTAACATAGAGATCTTTTGGTTATTAACCTCTCTTATACTCCACCAAGATGCGAACTAAATCATAACACCTCAGTAATTAAGATAACTCAGAGTATAGCATTAAGTATCATGACATGAAGTGAAAATAAGAACATGCTAGATCTAGTCATGGAGTAGTGGCAATGGTCACGCCCACATCCCCGGTAGCATGGTATTTTAGTTTATCCCTAGTGAGGTAACAAAGTAAGGTAAAGATACCAAAGTGGATCGCAGAACTTTCTCTCACGTTCACTGCACTAGCCACCCCCCGTTACTCCAACTAATGCACACGTTCCCCCACACACGCTCTCATAAACATGCTTGATCAAAACAAGTAGACAAGAACGGGGTACATAATATGCATCTATACTCATAACTGAAACAAACATTGCAATCTCAAACATATATTAACTCATAAAGATCCACCACAAAGGTATTACAACGGTGACCGTAATCATGTTCAGCAGCTCATACGGTGCTAATTAGTGAAGCTCAAGAGAGGAGAGATACATAAGTTACTTCCACAAACCCATAGTCCAGAGGTGGACTACTCCCTCTTCATCATGGAGACGGTGGAGAAGTCGATGGAGAAGATGGAGACCACGCCGGCAGCGCCCCGCCGGAGTTTTCCCCCTCCAATCTGCAGCTCCTGATCTCCGTTTCGGTGTTTCTGTGTTTGTGCGGCGCTCCTTCCAGAGAACGTCGGGGGACCTTTTTTATAGGCGTTTTTAGGTCAAGACGATGTCGGTGGAGCGAAGATCGACGGCAACGGAGCCACGAGGCCCAAACGGGTGGGTCCCACGCGGCCAGTACCTGGCCGCGTGGGCCACCGTTTGGCCCTCGGGCCTCCGTTTGCTTGCTTCCTTTTTCCGTAGTCTTCTTCCTTCCAAATATTGACGCCCGTAAATTTCCAGGTGATTTCGTTGACGTTTGGGTCCCTGAAACATTAAAATAAAAACTAGGGTTTTCTGCCTGTGCAGGGTTAATTCCAAAAAATAGGAAAATATGAAGTATTCCCAAAATCATGATAAAACATTGATATAACCCTTATATGATGCAAATATGATTGGAATATAAGCAATTAAAGTGCAAAGTTCATGTATGCATTTTACATGCATCAACATCCCCAAGCTTAATCCATGCTCGTCCTCGAGTATGAAGATGATAAAACTAACATGGACTTTGCAATTTAATACTTAACAATGGATATCAAAGATGATTACTATTGCTACATATAGTCAAATGATTCATTCTTCAAAGGAGTAGCAATATGCAAATAGTTTATGAAGTGATATCAAGTATTCAAGACAAGGATGTTCATTGATAGTTCACAAAGTGTAACATAGTAGCAAGTAATATGGAACACATGTATGCATAATGATAAGTAGAACATCCTACAATGGTCATAGAGTGTAGATGAAAATCTGAATATGATAGGTGTACACTTTGGAAAGATGTATATGTGAGTAGAGGTAAAGCATGCATAAGTTTCATCCAACTTCCAAACTCTTCTACTTAAGTTAATGATTGCAATAAGGTATTCATTGGTGTCAAGCTCTCATTGCCCCTATCATAGCATCTTGAATGATTAAGGTTAAAGTGAAAGCAAATATGAGTAGTGTGCTTGATAAAGAAGGTTGAATGTCTCATGCCCCTTGAATACAAGTACTACACCATGTTACTCAACTTAGGAAACAAAGCAAGTTCAATTATATCATTGTAAGTAATAATAGTATCATCAAGAGCGTCAACTGGGGTACCTCTTGTCCCAAGATATGGAACAAGCCCATATCAAAATGACAAGACAAACAAACAAAATGAACAATCTCAACACCCTTTTTATTTACCATTTGGAATAGTTTTTTATTGCAAGGTGTATCACAGAAGGTTCACCATAGTATGTAAGTAAATTTCCACCATGAATGATGCATGGCTTAGATTAGCGGCCCAGGCGTCTCTCTAACCATTTATACAAACTCATTTAAACTACTTCATTTCCACTATTTCACATGATAGCATCCATAGACAAAAGTACATGATATCAACTAAATGAGATGAAGAGCATGTTGAAAGCTTGCATGTGACAGCACATATGGGCTAACTCCAACCCAACATTCATCAAGCCACAAACATCATAATCTTAATCACAATGGGTCAAGTTTTATTATGCAAATAAGAAATTGTGCATCAAGTTCGTGAGAGCTATATAACCAATTTTTTCCATTGCAATCAATAACATAAACATTTTCATTCAGAGGTAAGATAACACAAAACATGTTAAACATACTCGGAATAGCATAAAGCCAATAGGTAGATATGGTGGACTCACTGGAATAACTTTGGTTGAAGGTGTTGGAAACAAGTTTTTGCTTGTTGGAGTTTTTGGGCTAGCAAAAGGGAGAAAGTTGACCATCTAGATGCATGCATGAGTGTCCATAGAACTAACTAATCCATGTTAAACCAAGTAAATAACAATCAGCACCAAAACATGAATAAGTGATAGCTCTACAAAAAGAATTTGCAAACTATTACTCATAAACAAGCTCATGAATCATGCAACTATATGTATCATTAAAAATCAAGTCAAACATCCCTTTTCCCAATCTTATAAAAGCATCCAACATATTTCAACCCATATTTCCAGTAGCTCTCTCATATATAATTGATAGTGTGGTGGTCTCTCAAGACTCAAACAAAAACAAAAACGACGCTCCAAGTTTATGCGATAAAGTGTTTCGATCGAAAAACAGAAGTTGGACGTGTGCAAACCGAGAGTGTGTAGGTCCAGCGGGGTTGTCTTCACATCCCCAAGCTTATGGTCTTCACCATCCTTGGATAGCTCTTGGTGCATCTCCTCCAATCCCTGTGAAAAAACTTCAAAACACCGTTTCTCCCATCTCTTTTCTGTGGGGTGCATTAATAGTGATAAACAAATAGGTTCCTTGCTGCATATAATCCTTGAACAAAAATTCATATGAATGTCCAGAAAGTGTATAATGTTGTATGCCTACTCATAAACTCAATTGGATCAAAAAGATTCAACTTAAAAGCTCAAAGCATGCATCAAACAAAATGGGACAGAATCTGTCCAGAAAAACAGCAGCAGCAAAACGTATTTTTCTACCCTACCAAACTTTCTCGAAAAATTCCGAAAAATTCATGCATACAGAGGATGAAAAGTTGCAACTACAGTTCAAATATGAGCTCATTCGGAGTTACAGAATAAGAATTAAAAATCATACCGTGCACTGATTCGTGCAGGAATAAAATCTCCGAACGCTATAAGCAACTTTTTCAAACCAAAAAGGGTAAAACTTGGCACTTTATTAAAAACTCCAGAACCTAACTAGACACAAAATCTCTTGTTACAGCAAGAGGACACAAAGAAAAATCACACATAAAAATAACCGGGTTGCCTCCCGCAAAGCGCTTTCTTTATAGCCATATAGCTAGGCTTCTTACTTGTTGTTTTATTGTGGACGAAGCTCATGAGGGAGCTTGAACTTTGGTGGTTCCCTCTTCCTTGGAAAGTGTTCCATGCACTTCTTGTGTGGAAACTGAAACTTTACATTCCCTTCCTTTGAATCAATGATAGCACCTGTGGTACGAAGAAAAGGTCTTCCAAGAATAATAGGACTAGAGGTTTTATTCCCCATATCCATGATTAGAAAATCCACAGGCACAAAAGTCATATGTAACTCTACCATAACATCACTTACTTTTCCCAAAGCATGTTTAATAGAGTCATCAGCAAGTGCTAGTTCAATAGAGCATTTTTCAAGATTTTTCAATTCAAGCACTTCATATAGTTCTTTAGATAAAACAGAGACACTAGATCCTAGATCAAGTATGGCATGGTGTGTCTCTTTTCCAATAGTTACTAGTACCTTAGGTATCCACATATCCCCAAGCTTAGGTGGTATCATAGCCTCTTGGTTGTACCTAGCAATCTTTTCTTTCAAGACATGATTAGCAATATAAGAACCAAAACCTGCTTGGTTAGTGTTGATGGAAGGATCACTTGCAAATTTTTGTAAGATAGATATTAATTCATGCAAGCTACAATTTTCTAAGTCAAGCAAAGGATCCTTGACTTCATTAAGCATTTTAACTTCCTCAACTTCAACCTCTTTCATTACCCCAATAGATTCTTTAGCAACTCTCTCTTGCTCATGAATGTGTTCCCAAGACTTATTGATAACCTCTTGGCAATATTTTATTGTTTCCTCATGTTTTTGGGCTGTAATGATGCTCTTTAATGATGAGACTTCCTTAGTAAGCTGATCTACCCTTTCAAACAAAGCATCTTGTTTTTCAAACTTAGAGATAAATTCCTTATTAAGCTCTTTTTGGGTAGATATAAAAGATCTAATGGTGTTTTCCAAGTCACTAGAAACATTACCACTAGAAGCATATTTATTTGGCACATATGGGGGTTTATTATAAGAGTTATAATTGTTGTTACCATACCCATTATTACCATAGTTCCTAATGAAGTTGACATCAATATTTTCAGAATTGTTTCCAACTAGTTCTTGCAAAGGAACATTTTCAACACTAGGTTTATTAAGCAAAGCAAGAATAGTATCCATTTTAGATGACAAATCATTAGTTTCTTCAATAGAGTTCACTTTCTTAGAAGGATTAGGTGCCCTATCAGTATGCCATTGACTATAGTTTTGTAAAATGCTTTCCAATATATTTTTAGCTTCTACTATAGTCTTACTCATAAAAGCACCTCCAGCAGCAGAATCAAGTATGTTTCTAGACATGTAGTTTAAACCATTGTAGAAAGAGTGTAATATGGTCCATTCATTAACTCCATGTGAGGGACAAGTTCTAAGCATAAGTTTTATCCTATCCCAAGCCATAGCAACATGTTCATTTTCATTTTGCCTAAAAGAAAGGATGTTGTTTCTATTTTGCAAAATTTTAACAGGGGGATAATATTTCTTAATGAAAGCTTCTTTTAGATCATCCCAAGAATTAATACTACCAGATGGCAAGGAATGCAACCACTCTTTAGCTTTTCCTCTAAGTGAAAAAGGAAATAACTTCAGTTTTAGGATATCACTTTCCACATTTTTAAACTTTTGCATGTCACATATTTCAACAAAGTCATGAAGATGCATAGAGGCATCCTCCATAGCACTACCACCAAATTGTTCCCTAGTTATCAAGTTCAACAAACTAGGACTTACTTCATAACTCTCAGCATTTATCTTAGGTGTGGCAATAGCTCTCGTGATAAATTGATCATTAGGAGTGTTTGTGTAGTCACACAGCTTAGTTCTTTCTCCCATTTTAGCAAGTTTTTTTTGGTATTTTTAATTTTTTATGCAAAACTGAAATAAATATGATATGATATGCAATGACACTAACAAAACAAATAAATTGCTTTGTAAGTAAAGATGGATAAGATGGTGCTCACGTAGGTGCAACCTCCCCAAGCTTAGGTGTTAGCACAAGTTGGTGACGTTGACTTTGTTGTGAGATGAATGCGATGATGCACACCCTTGGATAAATCTCTCAGCTACGATTCCCCGGCAACGGCGCCAGAAAACGTCTTGATGATCCCGAAGAGCAAGTCTTGATGCCTGCACAAATAAACGGGATTAGGTTGAGACTCCAAGTGCAGAGTGTATAGTAAGTGGAAGACAGTTTTCCCCACGAGGGGTGACTCGAGGGTTTAATATCGAACTCTCGGGGAATCTGAAGTGGTAGATTTATCTTCTTATCCTTCTTTTGGTTACCTACAAAACAAGGTTAGATGTTTTGGTCCTCAACCTCACCTGTGGTTGTCAAGCACAAGGTGTAAGAATGATATCAGGATAGTTATGCAATGCAAACAAGAAATAAATATGCAATGATGGTGGATGCAATGTAAATGATATTTTTGGGTTTTTGAATGATGTATGCAAGATGAAAAGTATTTTTGTATTTTCGGATTTAATGATGGCTGAAAATAGAAAAGTGGTATATGGTGTTGGAAAGGTGTTTCTTATGATTAAAAATGGACTGGGGTTCATGGTTTCACAAATGCACTCTCTCTTTATAAAGTGGTAGACAATGGAACACACAAGTTAACATATGAGATTGCAACACAGGGTTTGATAACAAGTTACTTAGATATATGGGCATCACGTCCTAACATAGAGATCTTTTGGTTATTAACCTCTCTTATACTCCACCAAGATGCGAACTAAATCATAACACCTCAGTAATTAAGATAACTCAGAGTATAGCATTAAGTATCATGACATGAAGTGAAAATAAGAACATGCTAGATCTAGTCATGGAGTAGTGGCAATGGTCACGCCCACATCCCCGGTAGCATGGTATTTTAGTTTATCCCTAGTGAGGTAACAAAGTAAGGTAAAGATACCAAAGTGGATCGCAGAACTTTCTCTCACGTTCACTGCACTAGCCACCCCCCGTTACTCCAACTAATGCACACGTTCCCCCACACACGCTCTCATAAACATGCTTGATCAAAACAAGTAGACAAGAACGGGGTACATAATATGCATCTATACTCATAACTGAAACAAACATTGCAATCTCAAACATATATTAACTCATAAAGATCCACCACAAAGGTATTACAACGGTGACCGTAATCATGTTCAGCAGCTCATACGGTGCTAATTAGTGAAGCTCAAGAGAGGAGAGATACATAAGTTACTTCCACAAACCCATAGTCCAGAGGTGGACTACTCCCTCTTCATCATGGAGACGGTGGAGAAGTCGATGGAGAAGATGGAGACCACGCCGGCAGCGCCCCGCCGGAGTTTTCCCCCTCCAATCTGCAGCTCCTGATCTCCGTTTCGGTGTTTCTGTGTTTGTGCGGCGCTCCTTCCAGAGAACGTCGGGGGACCTTTTTTATAGGCGTTTTTAGGTCAAGACGAAGGCGGTGGAGCGAAGATCGACGGCAACGGAGCCACGAGGCCCAAACGGGTGGGTCCCACGCGGCCAGTACCTGGCCGCGTGGGCCACCGTTTGGCCCTCGGGCCTCCGTTTGCTTGCTTCCTTTTTCCGTAGTCCTTCTTCCTTCCAAATATTGACGCCCGTAAATTTCCAGGTGATTTCGTTGACGTTTGGGTCCCTGAAACATTAAAATACAAAACTAGGGTTTTCTGCCTGTGCAGGGTTAATTCCAAATAAATAGGAAAACTATGAAGTATTCCCAAAATCATGATAAAACATTGATATAACCCTTATATGATGCAAATATGATTGGAATATAAGCAATTAAAGTGCAAAGTTCATGTATGCATTTTACATGCATCAGCGACTCCGGGGGGAAACCCTAGAAACGCCGCCGCCGGGGCCCTCCCGTCCCTCCCCCCGCATCGCCGCCGCCGGAGGGGACGCCGGCAAAGCCAGGCGCGCCCGAGTAAGGTGGCGGCGGGGCGATTTTCTCATGTTTCGCGGGTCTCCCGTGGAGGGCGCTCGACGGCAAGCTTGAGACGGTGGCGGCGCTGGAGCACGGTGGTGCGGCGGCGCGGAGGCGTGGGACGGAGGAGCGCCGGCCGGCGATGCAGAGGAGGCCGAGCTTGATCTAGGCCAAAGCGGGTTGGGCGGGCCGACGCGATGGAGATGCGGCGCGGCAGGACGACATCGCCCGGTGCAGCAGGTTGTTGGCGGAGGCTTCGGCGCGGAGGTAGGAGGTGGCCTCTCCTGCCGCCGTGCTCCGGCGTCCGGGCGGCGTGGAAGCCAGGGCGGCGGCCCTGGACTAGCGGTTGCTGCTGAGGTGCGGCATGGGTGCCGCGGCCATGGGCGCCGTGCCCGCCATGGCCCACGGTGGAGCTTGGAGGTCGGCACTGCATCTCGTCGCCATTCTTGCGGCTCTTCTCGCCTTGCGGTCGGATGGACCTCCTGGGCGAAAGCCCTGCACCTGACTTCGGTCGGTGCCGACGACGGCGGTGCCTTTGGCATCGTTCCCTCTCTTGTTTGCATCGTTGTGTTGGTTCCATCCTGACCGACGTCGGTCCTGTGGTATCCGGGTGAAAACCCCGGGCGGCGGCGATGGACGCGTTGCGACCTTCTTGGAGGCGTCGTCTTGGAGACCTAGGCCATCACGGTGCGGTTGGTTCACGGCAGCTGGCGGGTGAGTTTCGGTGGCCGGGGGACGTGGATGCCGGGGCGGCGGCCCCGGACGGTGGTGGACGTCGAGGCAGCGGCCTCGGGCTCCCACGCCGCGACGGTTCTATGAGGCAGGGCCGTTGCCTTGCGTGGGTTTGGGTGGCGACTTGGATGAAGACTGCGCGGGCAGATGGTTCGTCGACCTGACTGGATCGCTTTCAGGCTATGCGAAGGTTGATCTGGTTGCTACGTGAGGGCGGCGGCCCCGGAGCAGGTGGGATTTGGTGGCGTCCAGGTGTTGTGTGGACAGCAGGTTCGTCGACCATGACTGGTTCGACTTCGGGCTATGCGAGGCTTCGTCCTGGTTGCGACGCCAAGGCGGCGGCCCCGAAGCAGGTGGTGTGTGTTTGTGGTGTTTGGTCGACTTGTGTCGTGTGGGCGGCGGGTCGCCTCTCCTGTGCGGTTTTTGGCCCTATTTTCCTTATAAACAAGGCATTGTATAGTTTGTATGGTTTTTGAGCCCGGTTTTTTTATAAACTGGACCATCTCTTCTATCTATTCGGGCGGTGGATACGACCACTTTGAGCTAAAAAAAATTACATAGAAATTTCTCGACGTAAGTAAGCATGTGCACATATAATCTTGCACCATGACCATGGCCTTAGTGATTCCAACTACATGCTATTGTAATTTATATTTTTTTTATCATGAATGACACGGAGATATGGAAATTATTAGCTAGCTATATCATTATTTCACTGGTTTCGAATGTGTATATAAATAATGGTTGAAGAATACAATCAAATTGTGTATGCATTCCCTCCCAAGAAAAAAATTGCGTATTCATCTTTGTTCATAAATTCATACAGAATTGTAACACGAGAGCAGGGAACTATTTTCTCAATAACCTTCGCCGTCCAAGCATATTCACGGTTAGGCGGCAAGTCATGCCTAATCCTGGCAGGTGCTACGCACAACATTTTCCCACTGATGTCAAGTCATAGATGAAACTGCTCGATCAAAAGTGGTGCGATAGTGGCTGAAGGTGTGGTTCTATAGGACGTCATTGACTTTCAATTTTTCCTATAACGACATCCTGTTACCAAGAAGTCGTTGGCCGGACAAGTGATGACGCTATAAGCGTCAACATCGAGTTTGCACATTTCGGTGGATGATTATAGTTTGGCAATGTCGATGCGTGCTTGCCTCGTGTATTGCTGACGATGATGGCTCGAAACTCATCTTTTGGGCAGATCCCTAAATCCTGGACTCATCGTTATTGGCACACCTAGCGTCGACTTTGCCTACGAGTTGTCTATTTTTTCTTTATATATGTTTTTTTTTAAACGAATATATGTATTTTATTGTTGGCGTAGTGGTAGCTTGATCAAGGTTGTTTTTTGGACGGGGCTTGATCAAGGTCGATGTGTGCATCAAGGATGCAGAGGGACAAGTAAAAAAAAAATAGATGCAGAGGGAGGGGTCTGGTCATCTCCTTTTATGTTTAGAAAAAAAAAAGTAGTAGTGGTATAGGTAATGGGGGACCACCGGATTCCTCTCGCATCGTTCGTTCGTCCCTATCCCAGTGGGGGTATCTCGAGAATCTTCTCGACCAACTCCTTCCACTTGACTCTCTCTGTTTACCAAGAATCCATCGCGGCGGTCCCGCCGCTCCTATAGAACTAGCTTAATCCCTTTCGTCCGCTACAAAAATCTTCTCTTTCTTTATACAGAAAATAGGTTGTTGATGATAGCAACAGGCTTGTTGTGTTGGGGTTCATGACACCCCTAGGTGTCAGGTTGCGAGGCTCGAGCACTAGCGCCCCATTCTCCCCCCGGATTCTCGTTTTTCCGTCAAAGATTTCCCCGAGGTATGAGGAGGCCTGACCCCATGAACAATTTCTACTCTTAATTTGCTTTCCTGAAAAACTGCTGCCCCGTATGAATTTTCTTTCTTTTCCCTTCAATCCAAGAACTGCAATGTTTCATTGCTGGCTTTTAGCAGGAGTCGATTCTTATAACTGTGAGGAATAGATAGACATGATCCAGAATCTCACTTGTTTCTGAAAGGGAAATCCCACTTCCTGCATATTACTCGTTGCCATCTGTATGCTTTATTGTGCAAAATTGCTCTCTTTTGCCTAAATGCAAGTGTAAAATTCTGCACAAGTGAAGGATTAGTAGGATTTCTTTTACCAATTTATTTCATTAGATGTTGTTATAAGTAAATGTCGCCTGTGATTGTCTCTGCAGGAATCAACTGAATTCGGTGCGTTTAGGTTCGGAAAGATTTGTCTTTTCCAGGAGGAAGGTCAGGGATGGATGAGGTTGGGACACCAGATTACAGCGATGGGGGTTCAGACATGGAGCTTCTCATGTTCTCAGCGTTTGATGGCTTTGACAGTTTCACGGAGCTCGTCGCCGGTCCTTCCTTTGGTGACACTATCTTATCGTCCTTCGGTGTTTCACCTGCGCATCAGCTGATGCAGATTTCACCTTCATCGCCTCCTGTGAATTCTGAGGCACAAGATGATGTTTTCATTACTGACGGTAGTGATTGCTCAGCCAGTTTAGCCTCTAACGAGGTCAAGCACATGAGCGCTCTCACTGTCCCAAAGGCAGTCTATGGCGGCGGCACCCTGACGGAGAGGATGCTCAGGGCATTGGCCATGCTTAAACAAGCATCAAGTGGTGGAGCAGTCCTTGCGCAAGTTTGGATCCCCGTAAGAAATGGAGACCACCAGGTGCTGAGCACCTATGACCAGCCTTTCTTGCTTGATGAGAGCCTGACAGGGTACAGGGAAGTCTCTAGGCAGTTCACATTCTCAGCCACAGAAGGACCTGGTCTGTTTCCTGGGTTGCCAGGGCGGGTTTTCATATCCGGTATGCCAGAGTGGACATCGAACGTCATGTACTACAATGCTTCTGAGTACTTGAGAGTCAACTACGCGATTCACAACGAAGTCCGTGGATCCCTTGCAATGCCCGTTTTCGACTCGAGCGGTGGGTCTTGCCGTGCAGTGCTGGAAGTAGTCATGACACAGGAAAAGGATAACTTTCGTTCAGAGATGGACAATCTCTCTAATGCTTTGCAGGTTAATGATTCTTTATTCTTCGGTTCCTAATGTTCTTGTTCAGAATTGGAATTAGTATTCACTACAGTTCTGGAGAAATGCACACTAGTAAAAGAAACTACATGTTTCAAGATTTATTTTTTCTATCAAACTTCTGCTTTCAGTATAACAGTTTTCTTTTCATTTGAGTCTGCTGTCAAGTTAATCTGATACAGTTCGATGTTCCAATTTTTTTTACTGCTCAAATCATTGTTTTCTATGCAGTATGCTACAGATTCATATGTTGTACTACTAAACAGGTACAATATCATGAACTGAAGCAGATAGTATGAACTGAAGCATGAATTTGGTACCAAGTTTGTGTAATCAAGACAGGTGAGGTGCTTTTAGTGCACCTGATAGAAAATACATGCTTAGTGTACTCTATTCATTTGCAAACTAGATTACCTAAGAAGTCGTGGAAAAAATTATGTAGTAAAAGGAGGTAATCTGCTTATTGGAGATGCTTTCAGTCTAGATAATAGGACAAAACACACAAATATAACACATCCATGCAGTATGATAAAGTTCCTTTAATCTCTTCTCAGAATTCATAATATGGAAATACACTTTGATACGTATATGCCCCATAAAAAAATGGTTCGGTTAGTTATACACTGAGAAATGTTAACATAAGATGCTGTAGGACCTTTAGCTTTCTCACATGTCTGTTAATTATTATCAAAGTAGTAAACAGTTAAATTTAAAAAATGACTTGAAAAAGTGTGGATATAATTTTCATAAGCTTATTATTTATTGGCCTCTCCGATCACCAATATTAGTTGCCATGGAATATAATACAGTAAATATTTTCAAAGTTTATCACACATATGTTAAAAACTATGCGGAGGTTGAAAACGGAAATTAGTTAATGACATTTTAGAACTTCCTTATTAAATTAGTCACGGGATGGGTGCTAAGTTTCAATTTGTTCCAATCCAACCGTCTGCATATATGATTTTTATTTTTTCCAAGATTTTTCAGTACAAAGTGTTTCTCATGGTGCTAATTTTGACATTGTAACCTTTGCAGTCTGTTCATTTGAGCACCGTGAAACCAAGGACACATCCTCAGGTACCAACCTGTAGTACCACTACAGCCATTGCACGAAAAGGACATGTATCAGCATAATTGTTGAGACTTAACCCAATACTGTATGTTGCAGAGCTTTACTAGGAATCAGGAATCAGTATTTACGGAAATACTGGATGTTCTCCGAGCTGTTTGCCATACACACATGCTACCTTTGGCACTTGCATGGATTCCAGTTTGCACCAACAGCAATTCGAATGAGTCAGCAGAGTATGGTGACCAGAATATAAAGTTTGGTTTGAGGAACAAAGTTGTCCTTTGCGTGCAAGAATCTGCCTGTTATATCAATGACATAAGAATGCATGATTTTGTCCATGCCTGTGCGAACACCCCCTTGAGAAAGGACAAGGTGTTGCTGGAAATGCAATTTTATCAAATAACCCCTACTTCTCATCTGATGTGAGAGAGTACGATATGCATGACTATCCGCTCGCTCATCATGCCCGTAGGTTTGGTCTTCATGCTGCTGTTGCAATAAGGTTGCGTAGCACATACACTGGGAAAGATGATTATGTGATAGAGTTTTTCCTTCCACTTATGTGCAAAGTTAGTGAAGAACAACAGCTCTTACTTGACGACATCGCAGTGACCATGCAGAGAGTATGCACTAGTCTGAGAACAGTTTCAGATGCTGAACTGAAGCAAAATGCTATAACAATCACATCAGGAACAAGATGCTTGTCACCTGATGTTTCTATTAATTCCTGGGACCAGATTGATACTATATCTAGTGAAATCAAACCAAATGTGCCTTCGGATAATCAGATAAGCAAAGATTATAAGAAGGTTCTTTTTCATTCTCAACTTTTACCTCTGATACCCTTATATTCTGGTTTGTCCAGGCTTTCTGTTATTTAGCACTTCAGTTTTTTTAAAGGCGCAATTGCTCTACAATTGCAAGATGAACTCCGCAAGGCAACTTTGGTCAAGTAACGGTTGGAGTCGTTTCCTATGTGACAATAATGGCTCATTTCCTTGTTTGTAATGCAATATCCTGTTGTATCATCTTGTAAGATATTTATCTTCCATTAATATTTCATCTAAAGGTGTTCTTAGGATGTAGAGATCATAAGTAAAATACCTTAAAAAACAAAACATGTATACAATAGATGTTGATTTTGGATCTTACAAAGTCCAGTGCATTAAGATAATAGCCTTTGGAACTAAGAAGTTTGAATGTCTTTTCAATTTACAATCCTGATCTTGATTGCTGAATTCCCTCATATAGTTTCCAAAAATTAATGTGCTAGTTGTGTTAAGTGAATGCTGTTGAAACGAAGACTCGTATTCTTAACCATCAGGATTCGAACAAGTGCTATATGAAAATCCTAGAGAATCTTACTAGAACTGGAAATACTCTGGAAGAGGCCAAGTGGGAACCCATGCAAACCAATGTCGATGTGGACATAGAAACTATCTAGACCAAAGTGAAATGAGAGGATTAGAGACTAGGTTTCTTTGTCTAGAAAGGTGTGGTAGGGCAGAGATCCAAGGGTACTAAAATGCGTGATAGGATGAGAGAGAGTAACGACCCCTAGCAATACCATATGTCATAATATAACGACGAATGTCTAATCTCTGGTCATTTACTTTGCAGTTCGAACCTGACACTACATCGCAAAGGTTTAAGATATGCAGTTCAGTAGAGAAGAATGTTAGCTTGACTATCCTTCAAGAATCTGCATCTCAACAGGGACCGAAAATACGCAGCTCAACAGGGAAGAATGTTAGCTTGAGTGTCCTTCAGCAGCACTTTGCTGGCAGTTTAAAAGATGCTGCAAAGAGCATTGGTGGTAAGTTAATTATTAAACTCAGCGATGAATCTGAACAAAGAACACTAGTGTTAGAAAAATCCAAGTAAAACATATGATGTTGTAGGTAAAGAGTAACTTACGGGATTTCTTTTGATCCTTTGCTTGTGCTTTGCAGTTTGTCCTACAACACTGAAAAGGATGTGCCGGAAGCAGGGAATATCAAGGTGGCCATCTCGTAAGATTAACAAGGTAAATCGGTCCCTGAAGAAGATTCAGAATGTGATAAGTTCTGTGCACGGAGTCGAGGGAGTGATAAAATATGATCCTGCCACCGGACGTCTTGTATCATCGGTTTCTCCTTCCGAAGAGCCGGCGACTGTAAATGTTGAACATGAAAGTTCTGATCCCCTACCCATTGAATCTGACTTGTCCCGCCGTAAGTTCCAGCCTGATTACAATGCTTACCAAAGAGGACATCCAGGCCAAGTCGTACTCTCCAAAGCACACACTGCAAACGAGTGCAAAAAACAAATGAATCTGAATCATGGCGGGCCACATTTTGACAGAACATCAGAAGGGCCAGAGTGTCAGGATGCGTCAAATGGTTCATATCTTACAAAAGAAATGACTCATGCCATCAGAAATGATATGCAGGTAGAGGAAGTGGATCACAAGAATGTGTTATGGGATCCTATTTCTGTGCCACAACAATGCAAAGTGGAGGCAAAGACAAACAAAGCTAATATGAATGTTGAGCAAAGCCTGCCATCTTCTTCTTCCAGCATGACAGATTGTTCCAGTGGTGGTACATCATCAAGTGAGGGAGCTTTCAACATAGTTGCCAGAAGCAATTTGAGCATAGTTGTGAAGGCCAATTACAAGGATGACACTGTGAGGTTGAAACTACTAGCATCTATGAAATACCAGGATCTGCTTGGTGAAATCGCGAGAAGGCTGAAACTTTCAGTTGGCACATTTCAGCTCAAGTACAAGGATGATGAGGATGAGTGGGTGATTTTAGAGAACGACGCTGATCTCCAGGAATGCCTTGATGTACTAGACACCACCGGGTCACATATCGTAAAAGTTCAAGTACGAGATGTTCCTTCTGCTACCGGAACTTCTTCGGTTAGTACCTGTAGATCAGGTCTGTAAGTTAGGGTTAGGGTGCTGTTGTAAAAACTGGTGAAAGCGCAGGTGTTTTACTCATGACATTTCATAAATAAACAGCGATGGACTAGTAAATTCAAATTTCAAAATCATTGTACAGTTTCCTCTCTTTCAAGAGAAAAGGAACATTGTTCAACTATGGTCTGGATGAATATGTTTGCCACAATATGTCTGGACTACATGTTACTGATCGGAACCATACTACAGCCATAATATGCTATGTTTTATGTGGCAATTTCATGTGTAGCGTTGCCAATTTCAGTAAGGGTGATCCACTAATTTCCTGTATACAGTTGTAGTCCCAACTTGGTGCAAACCTGCACAATTCTTTCCAAGGCAAACGAATTATCATATTGGTTCAGAACTGAAGTCAACCTCTGTTTAATGAAATAGTTAGAGATCGTCATTGTAGTACTAGATCATAATCATCAGACTGAACTTTTCAAACATTAAAAAAATGACAATTTACCGAACACAACAATGGATCAGCCATCACATTACAGGAGAACACTTTGAAGTATATACTCTATTTCAGTCATAAAACCAGAGTCAGGACATGCAAATAATGACAGCACCAAACTGAATTTAAAGTTCATTTGTATAGTTGTGTTCTGTCTGCAGCATCCTTTACTGTTACATCCTCCAACAACCAAATAGGCACTGACTGGAACAAATAGAATGCACAGAATGGTGCTAAAAAATAATTACTTGTTGTAATGACAAAACACTGGTGCCAACAAGGGGTGGCACCATATCAAACCTAAACTTTCAAAATTTAAGTAAACTTTTTTCCAAGTTTCCGATCACGACAATCGGAACAAATCTTCAATAGAGGGTCCAATGGACATTGCTTCATCCACCATTTGCTTCACACTGGGCCTAGCAATTCTAAATAGTGCCAGGCCATTATTCGTAATCTTGCCACAGCCATGTATGTGCAGTACCTCAAGGCGCATGCATCCGTCCTTCAGCGCCTGCAATCCTTGGTCACATAGGTTTCGGCAGCGGTTCACATGAAGAATTCTTAGCTTGTTGCTGTGTAATCCAATTGCTGACCAGCCAGGTAAGCGGACACCATGACAGACAGCGAGGCTCCACTCCTCGACCAATGGACACGCGCTCGCTATTGCCACTACCGAATCATCAGTAACATAGCGGCACGTCCTCAAATTTAGAAACCTGAGCTTCCTCAGAGAGCTCACTCTACCCAGGGCATCCAGCCCAGCTGAACTTCTTAGATTGTACAAATTTAGGTACTCAAGGCCACCACCACTCACTATATCCAGCATTCCCTCCGGAGAAAGCATGCAAGTCTCCGCTTCTAGGTAAGAAAGTGTACTCGGGCAACCTCTAAATCCAACTCCAGACACACCTCTGCAATATGATATTATAAGTGCAGACATGTTTCGGCAATTCCTAAAGATTGAACCAATCCCTCGATCTGTTATGGCTGCACAGTAGCCAATGTTAAGACTCTTCAAAGCATGACAGCCCTGGGAAAGGCTTTCCAAACCAAGATCTGTGATATTAGTGCAGCGATAAAGTTCAACTATAACCAAATTAGGACATCCGGTTGATACTTGTGCTAGAACATCATCCGTTATACCAGAACAGCAGTACAATGAGAGGGACATCAACGATGTTCCAGAAACTCCAACTTCGTACAAAGCTGAATCAGGGAGCTCAGTGAGCCCCGCAAGGGATATCAACTTAAGATATGGAGAACGAGCCAATATCTTTGGAAGACACTGGGCATGCTCCTTATATACTTTAGGATTATATGAAAAATGAAATACTAGTGATTTTCGAGCAACATTTCGAACCTTGAACCAATTCTTGCAAGTTAACCCAAAAGCATTCCTGTCTGATTCACTTCCAATCTTGTTAAATATAGAAAGCAAGCAATCCTCGGAAAGGCAACTTATATAGCTCTCTATGCTGTTGTCCATTGCATCTCTTTCCATATGTTGACTAAACTTGATCAATTATTGAGTACTGTCTGAAGGTTGGATAGCCTGGATCTTTATTAAGTACGTTTGTGATGTACAAGAGGAAGAAGTTGCTGGATCAAAGCTACACAAAACAGCTGGCTCACCATATCCATAGCCAATAGCTGATCCACATTTTCGGCAGAGAAGCTTAGTTTTCGGTCGGTAGCTACGCCAGGCAAGGAGAGGTAAACAAGATATCTCGTCTACCTCAGTAAATCGACTGAGATCAACAGAAATGAAAGAAATCAGGCCCTTCTTCAGAGATTTTTGGTACGAGGATCCTACGTCAGATGTCCTTCTGTTAGAAGATGAAAGATTTAGAGGATATGCACAAGATCCACAGCTGCCAATAGACATGTAATTATTGTCAAAAACTCATGCAGAAAAAAAGGGAAAACCATACAGAATACAAGAAATGTTTTAAACAGAAGGGATACAATATCCCAATTCCCAAAGATAGTACTTGGGTGAAAAACTGGTTAAACAAATTAAGTTGGTGCTTAATTGTTAATGATAAGAATTATGCAACATTATGTCACCAAAAGAGCAAGTTGTTCAAGTATTCAACAATCCATCTATCTCAATACTTGTAGATATTGGCATGTGCTGCTATAGGAATGTGTTGTGTTGCTCTAGGAGGACCCTGGTTAGGATTTGAACAAATATAAAATAGATAACTGACTTGTTTAAATGAACTTGCTTATTCCACTCGGTCCACCAACGAAAATTGCTTGAACGGGTGTTTTGTGTGACCGTTCTCTTTTATCCAAATGTTGGTTGACTAAAGTTTTGAGTAAGAAATCATTTTCTTGAGTGAATCATGGATTCAATAGGATGAAGACAACCCTCAGAGCGAATATTGTGTCTTTTTGTCAAAAAATAAATAAATCATTCTCTACGGATAATGAAATGCTTCTAGATATTACTTTCAGATTTAAAATAAAGGAAATCTTAAAGATTTTCAGGAAAGTTGAGCCAATTCCCTTCTGAAGTCGGCATCCTCCAGGTGCGGAATTAATATTCCAGAGAGTCTCTTCCTTGGATCAATCATTACTATTTAAATTTAGTTTCGTAGTTGACTGACCTAGATCTTAGGCGCAATTCTAATTCTGATTGCCTTGATAGGTACATGAACGTTATGAATGCGAGGCTGCAATTTTTAGGCAGCAGAAGCTGTAGTTCATAGTTAAAGTTTAATTTCTTCACGCCCTTATCTGAAGTACATGCATGTTTGTGTCTTCCAATCTACATTATTTGTTTATCTTAGCCACCAAATTCTAGGGGGTGAAAGAGGTTAGCTTAGGGTGCTGGTGCCAGTTTCCTATCCTTTTTTCTTCTCTGTGCAAGGATGGTAATGTGTCATGTTTGAAGACTGAGCCACTCTGACGGGTGGAGGAAATGCTGCTCAGTTAAACCTGACATTTTGTTTATGCCTCGGTTTCAGAGCACTAAGACCTGTTCATCTATAAGTTTTGAAATCATTAAGTATGCTGCTTTGCACTTCTCAATTCTTTAGTTTGCTCACTCTTGGTAGACAAGGAAATCATCTACCTGTACGAAATATGTGAATCGCATGCTGCCTGACAATGGGTTGAAGGCAGTAATGAATGATTCATTAACTCCTGAATAACTGCATACAAGTATCCAACCAAGCTAAGTCATAAAATGTGACATGGATGGAAATGAGACCAGACCACCATCATGTCTGTTTTGCCAAGTGCACAAAAAGGAATGAGCTTGTACTCAAAATAGTGCGGGAACCATAATACTGTTAGCACCTCTTGAGGATTTTCCATGGGCTTGGGAAGCACCAGGATGACATGATTTCAGTTCTACCAGTTCGCAATGGCAGGACGTCTATGAAATGGAGGCTGAAGGTCACCCAAAAGTTTGATTTCTTCATGCCCTTATCTGAAGTGCATGAATGCTTTCTAGTGTCCTTTAATAGTCATTTCTTTTTTTATCTCAGCCACCAAATTCTTGGTTATAGTTAGCGGGGCTGAAAAAGGTTAGCCTTGGAAGCTTGTTTCAGTTTTCTATTCGTTTTTTGTTTCTCTGTGAAAGGGTGGCAATCTGTTATGCTGTACAGTGATGCTTAGGAGCATAACAGGAATGGGTTCCTTTAGCATGCTAGGTTGGGGCAAACTGGTTCTACTTGCACACCATGAAGTGGAACTCTAACTACCAGGGTTGCCAATTCAGCAGTGCCATATTACCCTGATAATGAACTGAAGAAACATGCATGGATACAGATAATGCAGAGCACGTGTTATACTCTGATACTCTCGCTTCAGGATGCGCAGAACATTACTTGTGATTGGCTAATTGTGCTGTCCGACATCCACACAAAGTGGTGCGCGATACTACCTATTTCTATTCAGAATGTTTTACACGAAGTCATCGGGTTCACAGAACAAAGCACATGCAAATGTGAATTCTGTTTATGAGGCAACAAATGAATGGTACACATTACCAGGATGAGACGTATATTCGTACTACTAAAATAGACGGATGAGCCAATTCTACACCTACTATATTATATGGGCAACAGATTTAGTTTATTACAGGTTCATAATTCCTAAGCAACTAAGACACCAAAAACACTCACCTCCAAAGCTAAGAACCTAGATAGGCACCTACACAGCAAGCATACATCCCAACATCTGGAAGCATAACCCACGCCTAACTCGGCTGGGACTCCAAGAACCAGTCTTGAATCTCCCCACACAACATAATTGGACAAATCGGAAGAAGAAGATTGAGGGCAATCACCTGTAGACCACGTCGGTCAGGGACATCCTCGGGCGGCGAGATCGGGTTCTGGCGCGGGGGTTCTCATGGATTGGGCGTCAGGCGGTGAAGACGGCCATGGTTTTGGTTTTCGCACGGAAGGGGAGGGGGGCGGAGGATGAAGGGGAAAGGAAACGGAGGGGATGATTTGGCAATTTGGCTGCAGACCAGGTGACAACCCCGACGTGTATACGACTCGGCCGGCCGTTGACTATTGTTTTCGTCGGGTTTCCGTTAGAAGAGATCGTGTCTTCCACCTCCGATATGGACCGAGTCTGATTTGCCACCTGGTAAAAGCTGCGTCCAACTGCCACCTAGTTGAAAATGTACTGTATCTGGCTCGTTCGTTTTGCCAGCGTGGACAGACGTGTGAACAGCTGCGGCGGATCTTGCAACAATAGATGCAGCGGGGTCGCGCCTTCGCCGCATACACACCGGCCCCCCACCAGACCCGGATTAGTTTTTGATATTTTTTAGAGCATCGTGGATTTTGGCATGTTTTACCACCTAACAAAAACATGCCATCTGTGTACACTCCCGTGTACAATGTGGTTTCACTTCTTTCTATCTATATGAAGAGGCAGTGCTCCTGCCGGTTGCTCTAAAAAAAAAGATCGGTGTGAACCGTTAAACTTGTGAGAAGAAAAGATTGTAAGGGAAATCCAATTCGGGTCATATAAGCATATGCTATCAGTGTTTAAAAACACATTTCAAAATGACAAAAATTCTGAAAAATACTCAAGTATACATCCTATTATATGTTTGTACACAAAGTTTTACGAAAAAAAAAGACATTTTTGGGGCTTGTGTTTTAAAAAAAAAAAAAAGTCTCATATAAAGTCATTTTGTAGCACCTGAATTTGTCTTTTTTATACAATCTACTGAACTTGTCTTTTTTCCGTGAAACTTGGTGCATGAACAAAAATGTTAAGATGCACCACCAAAAAAATTTTGTTGTATTTTTTTACATTTTAAAATTCTTCTAAAATATATTTTTTCGTACTGGGAGTATCTAGTCTTTTATGTGCCAAAACACTGCCTCCAGATTGTAATCGAATTGTTCTTTCCAGACATCAACCTGCTTGCACTAGTAGGAAAAAGACTTAGAGTAGCGTGCTGATTTGACCTTTAGTGGCGCGTTTTTGACAGCCACTGGTTATGCGCCACTGCTAATAGCTACCAGTGGCGCGTGTCAGACGCGCCATTTGTAAGTATGACATAACACTGGTGCCTTGCCGGCGCCCCACTGTTGCGTGTTGGCTGTGGCGTGACAGACAAACGCCACCAGAATAGTTAGACAATTAAAACTGAAATTCAATGCTAGTTTTGATTTCGGTGGAATTTTATTGAAACCGATAATTTTGAAGTCAAATTCAACTCCAATTACGTAAATGTAAACTTAATATTTCATCTAAACCAAAAAATTAGCAAGTTTCTCCCCAAAATGCCCTTATAATAACTTAAACATAAATAAGCGCTAGATCTAATTAACTAGCTAGCTAGGGTGGCCGCCTGCATGCTAGACGAAGCCCTACCCTTCACCGCCGGTGAGGTCGATGTAGACACGAGTAGGTGGTGGTGGCGACCCGGTGCGTGGTGATGTCTTCTCTGGCTTAGGAGCCGGCACCATTGAAAGATCGAGGATGTCGCCTAGAGGGGGGTGAATAGGCGTTTTAAAATAATTACGGTTTAGGCTTGAATAAATGCGGAATAAAACTAGCGTTTAATTTATCAAGCACAAAACCTAAACGAACTAGGTTCACCTATGTGCACCAACAACTTATGCTAAGCAAGAAAACAACTAAGTGATAGCAATAGAGATAACTTCAAGCTCGATGGCTATCACAAAGGTAAATGCATAAGTAAAGGTTTGGGTATAGAAGTAACCGCAAAGTGGACACGAGGAGATGTTTTCCGTAGTTCCTTCCCAAAGGAAGTACATCTACGTTGGAGGGGTGTGGAGCCACCTAGGCGCTCCAATAGCACGGATGTGCTCACCCTATTCTCCGTGAGCTTCACCCGTGAGGGATTGGCTCGTTCCACTATGAGGTCGACTTGAAGGCGTTGACCAAACCGATACACAAAGGTCGGGGAACTCCACAATGAGTTGGAGCCTCCCAACAATGCCTCGGACTTCCTCCGAGACTCACAAAGGCACCTAGGGTTACAAGCAACCCAAGATGCAACGAGAACCACAAAGAGTAATGAGCTTCTCAAACTTCACCTCCACGTATCACCGTGGAGAACTCAAACCGATGCACCTAATGCAATGGCAAGAACACAAGAAGTGCTCAAAGCAATTCACTCTCAAATCCCACCAAAGCAACTAATGCTATGGAGGAAGATGAGAGGAAGAGCAAGGAAGCAACAAATGAATCCCAAGATCTAGATCCAATATGCTCCCCTCACTTAGAGGAGAGATTGATTGGTGGAGAAGTAGATCTAGATCTCCTCTCTTGTTTCCCTCAAGAATGAGCAAGAATCATTGGAGGGATTGAGAGAAAGCAAGCTTTTGGAGGTCAACAATGGAGGGCAAAACTTGCTAGAAAGGTTGGGGAACCATTGGGGAAGAAGGCCCCTTAAATAGGTCATCCCAAAATCCAACCGTTGGGTGCAGATTCGCGCCGGGGCGGTACTACCGCTGGCCCCAGCGGTACTACCGCCCCCCGGGAAGTTAGAACACTCAAACAGGCTGAAAACGGGCTCCAGGCAGCGGTACTACCGCCCCGGGTAGCGGTACTACCGCCCCGGGAAGTTAGAACACTAAAACAGGCTGAAAACGGGCTCCAGGCAACGGTACTACCGCCCCGGGTAGCGGTACTACCGCTTTTGGTACCGCTGAAAACAGCCTTCTGTTTGCTCCGGCGGTACCTCGGGCGGTACCGGGCGGTACTACCGCCCCTTAGAAAACAGCAGGAACATCAAACACCAAAATGACAATATCTTTTGCATCCGGACTCCATTTTTGATGATCTTTGGCTCGTTGGAATCACAACAACGAGCTCTTCAAGAATATACAGAGAAACATCATTGTCCAACAATGAATCATAAAACCAAATGTGGAAAGGTTAAACCTCTCGAAAATAGAACAACCGGTAAAACCTCCAACACCAAAAACGCAATAAGTTTTCCATACGAAATCCGTTTTTGATGAACTTGAGCTTGCCGTGAAGATCATGACAAGCTCTAAAACCACACATGGAGGAAAGCCAAATAAGAACCAAGAAAGATGATGCCAAGTATGCAAAGGTTTGAGCTCTCTCCGAATGATACGACCAAGTTACTTATTCGAGAGCCCCTCTTGAAAGTGTGGCATCTATCCTATAATCCGGTCTCTTACTAACACCATGAGACCGGTAAAATAGAAACCCTATCAAGGTCATACCTTTGCCTTGCGCAATCCACTTGAGCTAGATGATGACGATCTTGATCACCTCAAGTTGGATCACCTTTCTTGATTGCGCTCCGCTTGATGAAGACTTGTGAAATGCTCCCCCATACACAATATGGGAGAGCCACTTTAAGGAACATCTTCACTTGGCCATTATCTTGATGACGACCACCGCTTGACGTCATCCGCCATGGGCTATATGAAATCTTCCTTTGATGCATGCCCATGGGAAGATACCTAACCCCACATAGATACTCCACACACACACATGTATATGGGTTAGTTCACAAAGCTATATAGACAATTGCTTACCATACCATTGGATCACAAGATCCCACATGGTACAACATGTAGCTTTGTGTGTTGATCACTTGAATCCATTCTTTGCACTTAGCCTTGATCAACTTGTATCTTTCCTTCTCTCTTCACAAAGATGATGTCTTGAAGGTGAACATGAATATCCACGCCATCTCATTCTTCAAGACATGCTTGTAATATGCTCAACTCTATACATGACCATTCTTCATATAAACCATTTAATAAGATCTTGGTCATCTTATAATCTTCTAGAGTCCAACACATGAACTCCAACCTTTTCCTATGGACAAGATCTAAGGATATATCAATGCAAACATTAGTCCATAAGGATTGTCATTAATTACCAAAACCACACATGGGGGCACCATGCTCTTTCAACCATGTCCTTCGTCGCCGAATAACCTTGGGCCACGAGCTCGAGCAGCCCGCCAAGGTCAAAGCTCTCCATGCGCGGTACAATATGAGTGGGCACCGGTGGTGTACACTTGGGAGAGCGAGGGAACGATGTGGGAAAAGCGCGGTTGATAGAAACGAGGATTCCGTCCAGCCTGCAGTCGGCAAGGACTTCCTCGATCCTTTGTCCCGCCAAGAAATGCCACCTTCCTCCATGGTTCTTCACGCCGCGAGGACGAAACAGGCCCTCATAGTGCTCGATCCGCTCATCCCGCACTGCCTTGAGGATGCCCGGCCATGCCGGGTTGTGAGGCGTGTAACGTTGATCAAACTTGAGGTCCTCCGGTAGCCGATTCCACCTGTCGAGGATGAGATCCTCCATATCTTCGGTGTCAACGTCGGGGAGCCGTGGCACGGTCAACCCGCCCTCGCTCATGTGCCAGCTGCCCGACAACCGACAGTCAGGCGGGACCATGAGCCCGTACCTGACGAACTCCTTGTCAAGCTCCTTTCAGAGGCTGCGCGGCCACAATCAGGACTCCTGCGACCCACTACCGTCGCTCTCGCTGTTGTGGGTCATTGAGAGAGGAGAGAAGATGTGACGAGAAAGGCAACATCGATAAGAAAATCGTGTAGTGAGTCGGAGAGTATGGCATGGATAATCTTCTCTCGACTCCCATTCCTTTAACAACTAGCTAGCAGTGAGGGAGAAGGAGTGCTGCACTGGCTATGATCTAACTTGGCAGGACAAGACGTGGCGCCTTATAGGCTGGCCGCTTGACTGGCGCTGCGAGGGGTTGAAGATAGGCCATGCCTCTGACCGAGGCCGCGCGCGCGGCTACTACGACGCGCCACCACGGCTGGTTGAGTGGGGCTGCTGGGGCAGCCGGCTCAATAGGTCTGTGTTCAGACGCCTCCATAGGGACAATTTGAGGGTGCCGGACACATTAACATGGGCAACAGTAAAGATGCTCCAAGAGTCAAATGTGAGGGTTATTGCTTGAATAATGAAAATGCAAGAGCAACCAGAGCGCTCCATTCCGGGCGGCCCTCGGGTTCTTGCTTGAGATGTTCATACTTTTTACGTGGAACCGGTCGGAGTTCTACATAGTTAGGGGGCCATCCGTGGATTTGCTTGTTGCTCAACATGTTGCTAATCATCTGAATTTGCTTGTTTGCAGGTCCAAAATATCCAGGCAATGACAGCTTCGACCCTTTCTGTGTGTTCCCCACTAGAGTTGCCCTGTTTCCTCGGGAAGTTAAGCTTCTGAGGCACATTTGTGCTGACCAAGCACCAAAGACACCAATCTATGTGTGTTTGATGAAGGAGGCACAAGTGCTTAGGGAGGGCAGAGGAAAAATGGTGAGTGCATCTTTGCAAATGTGCTTTCAAGCTTGTGAGTTGCTGCTAGTGTAGGAGTAGCGACAGTGTTTTTCACCTAAAGAGAACACATCCCTATCTGCTAGTGTAGGAGTAGTGACTGTAGTTGCACAAAGGTAATGAAACTTGCTATGAACATGTCTTTTTTTTCAAGTACAATGTTGTCATCTCTATCTGAATGTTGGTCTCTCTATGTTGCAGTACTTTAGCAAGGAGTTCACCAAGTCCCATATTAGGCCCAAGATTAAAGCTGCTGGTACTGATGTGATTGTCCACTACGAGAAGAACACTAAAAGAACTGCAGTTAGGATGAAGATTGGAAAAGGCAACAAGCTTGCCATCATGACAAAGAAGTGGACAAATGTCCTGAATGTTACCAAGTGGGAGGCTACCAATCATGTTGTTATGTTCTGGTTTCACAGTGCCACAAAGAAAGCAGTGCACATTCATAACTGACAGGTTCATTACACAAACAGAAGCATCAGGTTCATGCTTCATTACTTCCAGGTTCAGACAAACTACATTTCCAACATACACTAAGTTGATTCATGCTACTACATTATTTGTTCAAGCTACTACATTCTACATCTTCCAACTACTACATCTTCCAAACATACTACACGCTTCATTTGTTCTGGACAAGCAGCAGACAACCCACAACCATAAGAGCAACAACAAGCTTCAGAAGAAGCACTGCTTCTGTCAGTTGCTCGCCCACAGACCCAATGCTCTTCATCATCCTCTCCTCATGCCCTTGGCCCCTCTCTTCAACTTGCTTCTTCTTCAGCTCCAGGTGTTCCCTCCTTTCCTCTGCCCATCCAAATGTTTCCGCAGTACTGTTACCTGTGAGGTACCCCTTCTCCATCAAATGTATTGCAGCTCCTGTTGGATGTATGCCCAAAAGGCAATGTATTTATACATCTGATTCATCAATTATGATTTGTATTCTCTATGCTATAACTACGGTGGTTTCTGGATATGTGATTCAGGGGAAAGCCCACTCGTACGTGTAGAGAATATGAACACGTAAAATATACCCTAGTTCTTTTACGGACTAATTTGTTGATTGCTTGATGACACTGCTTTCCTAGTCATGGACATTGTTTATGTCAGCATCAATGAGTGGCATATTATTGGATAATAATATGGCCGGGTAAACCCAAGTTTTGGTATGCTAAGAGATTCCGTTAAGTCGTCTTTTTGTCCTTAGCTTTATCACAGTAAGTTTATTATATAACATGTCCAATAACCATGAGGTTATTAGGGTTATGCATACTGGAAGAGTTACTTTGGTACTGTCGACGGCACGGCCGTAACTGGGTGTCAAAACGGCAGTCACTGGGTGGCTTCAAGGTGTGTGTATATCCTAATGTTCAGAGATGGGAAATTACTCCTCGGTGATTAGAGAGATACGCCCTGGGCCCTCTCGGATTAAAAGGTATCCAATATGTTCTGCAGACAATGCATGGTGAAGTTACACCGTGTGGGATATCATAATACGGAAACGAGTAAAGGGAACTTACCGGTAACGAGATAGACAAAGATGTTGTGAATCAATTTATTGATTCATGGTAACATCCACGGATCTATATCTCGGGTGAAGTTTTGGTATCGCGAGTAATGGGACTGATATATTAAATAGCCAGCAGGTTCAACAGAGTGTCTTCGCATAACGGTAGCAGTTATTCAGGTCGTCCACGGACCTGACCATGACCGGTGATTGGTTATCCAATTAAAGCTACAAGTTATCGAACCTGACGCTTAAACTAGGATTGGTTAGTTGTGTATTATGGTTGGTCTGGAACAATGGAGAGAGTATCACCGACATAGTGTCTGCGTGATAGATATGTTTTTATCGGAGAGATTGTATTATGATAGAAGTTGCTATCACAGGTCAGAATTTATTCCGAAGGTTTATATATTGATGGAAATATTTATCCAGAGTATTTTGTCAGCGGACACTGGGTGTCCCGGATCATATAAAAGGTGTTTTATATGATAGGTAATTAATTCGGTGAAATATTCTGTAAAAGGAAATATTCAAATGAGAATTAATTGGACACAATATTATTTAGTTATGAGTTAATTAAATATTGATTTATTTAATTAATAAATAATTATGGAAAATATTATTTAAAAATTGGAGCCCACCATGGGGCTACCAAAATGGGCCCGAGGGCCCACCAAGGTAGCCGCACCACCATGTGGTGGTGGTGGGCCAAACGCCGAAGGGGGGGAGGCTCCCCCCGGCCGAAACCCTAGTGGGCCTTGCGGCCCACGGCGGGGGGAGGCGGTGGCGGTGGCCTGGGGCGGGACAGCCTAGGTGGGCCCACCTGCCAGGTCGGTGCGCCGGGGTGGGCCCCACCCGCCTAGGTCGGTTCGGCCTAGGTGGGCCCCACCCGGCGGCGGCACAAGCAGGGAGGCGGTGGGGGAGGGGGAGGGAGTTGGAGTCCTACTCCAACTCCTCGTTCCCTAGCCGAATTGGGCAAGGGGAGCTTTCCCCTTGTCCAATCCAAGTAGGGACTAGGAGAAAGCTTTCCCCTTGTCCAAGTCCCTCCACCCCTTGGTCCATCTATATAAACCACACCCCTCCTATTTGGAGGACATAACAAGATACACAAGAGACACACAATTTGCTGTCAAGTTTAGATCTCTTCTAGTTGAATTAGAGGAACCTCTAATTAGAGGCAACCTATCCGATTAGACTAGATCTAATCTCTCTCTCTCTCTCTCCTTCTCATGTGTTGAGATCTCCACCTTCATATACACCAGTGGTGCTTCAAGCTTGGACGGCGAAGCCCTGCTGAACCTTTCCCAGCGTACGTGTGCAAGCTCTCGGAGGGGTGAGCTGTCGAACTCGACGGTTGACCCTCACTCTGCCGGATCAAGGTGACAAGGCGAGAAGGAGGAGGCGCCGGAATCTCTCTACCAGGCTTGGTTGAGGGAGACGGCGACGAGCTACATCGACAAACGTCATCAACACTTCTTCCGCGACTTCGGTGTTGGTAACGTATTTCTATAGATCTTCGGATCTTCGTATTCGCATGTATCTTCATAGTAGATCTTGGGAGGTGTTGCGTAGCAATACGAAAATTTTAAATTTCTGTACACGCAACCCAGTAGTGGTATCGAGCGATCTATGCGTAGATACATGATTTGATCTAGAGCACTTGGTGTGCGGGCACCGCATAAGTTTGTGCGGGTATGTTATTGAGGTCTATATCTTCTAACATTCAAGTTATTTATGGTGCTTCCCGATATGCGGTCTCGTCTTGTTTCCAGCGGCATAGTATGATCTCGAACTTCTGGCAATCCGCGGACCTTCCGGCTGCTCCTAGTATGCCCGTCGGCGCCAACGAAGTGCTTCAGTAGCTTCGGATCATATTATAGTTGGTCTCGTCGACTTGATAGCGGATGGGGCATGTGGACTAGGTCCACACGGGGGTCATGTGCAACTAAATGCAATCGTCTGGGTTAGCATCCGCAACATTCTTGTGATGTTGGGATGGATAATCACCCCGCAAGGTTAATCTTGCAACATGAATAACTATGCTTGGTAAGGCCGTAGTATTTCCGGTTGTCCCGTTGATCCTACAGCCACGCTAAAATATGCAAACAAACGTTAGAGGCGTCTAACTCTGTTTTGCAGGACATGTGATGTGGTATAGTCTCGAAATATTATTTTGTTGACTAACCTTTTTTGTTGGCCGGCGTGCCGTTCTTGTTCGTCGAGCTATGGTGATAGTGGAGGATAGGAGAAGGCATGCAAATGTCGTGAACCTCGACATGGCCACGCGGTGGAGGCGCCACCGGCGGATGGAGGAAGAAGACTATACTACATCACGAAGTGTTATTTACTTGTGCATGTTTTATATCTGTTTTCTTGCTCTTCCCTTGATTGCGCAGTAGTGTGATTATTAGGAGATTCCTCGGTAGCTGCAGAGTTTAATTACTTGAGCTAAAATTAAAAATATCAAGGAGTTCGTGCTCTCCCAACACGTAGCAGCGTCAAACCGGATGCTTGTCACCGTGCGCCATGTATCCATGAGTAATGTGTGCCAAGGGTTCGGGAGGCGTGTAGTGTACCGTACCTACAGCAAAAGCGGTTGGTTGTCTTGAAGTTCAGCATAACTAGTTATGAGCTCGGAGCACACACATCGAAAGATGAAACGAAAATCACGGTGGGAAGTGATTGGCTTGTTGACCTACCCGTTGTAAACTACGTTCAATGGCTTGTATCCAACTATTGATCGTATGTTGAGCGTGGATTTCGTATACACTAATTTGATCTTGAGAATATCAATTTTAGTGGGAGCATTTTAATTTAGTCTTAAATATTAATGCTAGATAATAATTATGAACATGTCTAAGTGAACTTAATTGTTGTAGATCAATGGCTAAGATAGCACCCACGTTTAACCTTGGACCGCTGATTGAGAAGAAACCCCTGACTGCGAATGGGAGCAACTATGCTGATTGGGTTCGCGCCCTAAGGATTGTTCTTAGGAACACGAAGAGCGAGTACGTTCTTGATGGCCCTCTTCCCGAGGCGCCGGCTGACAATGCGTCAGAAGCTGAACAGATGCATACACCTTGAAGAGTGATGCGGCGATATCTGTTCAGTGTCTCATGTTGACATGTATGGAACCTGAGTTGCAGAAGAAGTTTGACCAAACTCCTGCATACGACATTATTGTCGCACTCAAGGCCATGTACCAGACTCAGGCTAAGACTGAGCGTTATGAGATAACAAAGGCACTGTGGTCATGTCACATGGCAGAAGGAGGCTCTGTGAGCGAGCATGTAATCAAGATGTTTGGTTATGGTACTAGGCTCGAGGCTCTGGGATTTCCTATTCCAGCCGAGCTAAGTATAGATTTGGTGTTGGCATCCCTCCCACCGTCTTACAGCGGTTTTTCATGAATTACAACATGAATGGGTTGGAGAAGACACCAAATGAGCTGCTTGCAATGCTGAAAACTGCTGAACCTAGTGTGAAGAGGGAAAACAATAGTTTTGATGGTTACCCAAGGCACTAAGTTCAAGAAGAAAAGAACGAAGAAGTCTAAGAATGCTAAGGCATTACAGAAGGCTGTTGACTCGGCTCAAGAGGAATCCGAGTGTTTCTTTTGTAAGAAGAAGGGACACTGGAAGAGGAACTGCAAGAAATTTCTTCTTTAGAAGAAGAAATCTTCTAAGGGCAAGAAAGGTATAAGAGTTATACTTAATGATATTTGTCAATCTTACTAGTAACTCCGGAGTATCAATTGCTAAATTATTTATGCACTTGATATAGGAGATGCGACAAGTAAGGTGGCGGAAGAGTAGAGGTTGAAGATGTGTGTCAAGCTAGGCGCATGGAATTTCATCCACAAGATGAAGACATCTTCAAATTTACTTTTCAGTTTTAGTTTGAAAGATTTGTGGGTTTCGGCCCAAGTTTATTGTAATAAGGTCGCAATCTTGGCGATGGAAATACTCTTGTGATTTTGTGGGATTTCATGTCCCGTCTATCGAAGAATATTTTGGATCAATCCCTTCGTGGATGATCAAGTTACAAATCTTTTGAGTTATGGAAATATCATGAGTTCTGAAATATTGTTGTGATTATGTTGACACCACCTTCGAGTGGCACTATCATCTCAAATGCATCATATGCATGATGGAAGGAAATTTGAGATATTGTTATGTGAAACAAGTGAAAGGCTTGATGAACCACATGATTCTTATGAATCATAAATTCATTAAGTGTTCAGGCACATAGTGAAGTCAATAAAGGTTGAGTTTTGAGATAGTCAATATTTTATTGATATCTTGAAACTACACAATTATATTTTAGAAATATTGTCTTGGTAATATGATGAATAGAAATTCTATTTCGGTTCATGTATTTGATCAAGTTTTGATTGAATAATTACTAAGATGCTTGCAGAATCATATTCCTGGAAATCCAATTTAGTATATTTAATGCTTGTCTAGTTTTAGCACAATGATAGTCCTTGAGTATTCACGTCATCGTTTTGAAAGATAAACATTAAGGGACGTGATAGTCTTAGATACTTAGAATTTCTGAAAAGAAGTTCAGTTCTAAGATAATGTAAGGATTTAGGAATATTATTTGTCTTATTGATTGTGTCATAGTTTTGAAAGATAAACATGAAGAGACACAAAAATTTGGGTTCTAAGTTTTATGAAAGACTAAGACTTGATCCTGAAGGAGGAAGATGAATAAAATTGCTTTGTAGGTTGTTCCAATATTTAATTGGAAATCCTCTTTTAACACCACATAAGTGACAATGTTTCGCCACTAAGATAAATGTGATTCTTGAGGAATTTATTCTTCTAAAGAATTCAGTGGGAGGATAGTGAAATCTTGAAGAGATTATTGAATCTTCGGAAATAGTTATCAGATGTTGTGCAAGCGGAAGCAATTCCAATTGACAAGTCTTTTAGACTAATACCGAGAGTCATTGCATTTCATATGCAAGACGTCTTGTCAAGATATATTCACTTAACCAGATAAGATGGCATACAAGTTTCTAGGAAACTTAATTTGCTATAACAAAGTGAAGAAAGGAATGTGCTAGAATATGATCCCAATAGATTATGATTTAGATATCATATATATGTTAAATATCATTGTTGTTAAGTTATGAATAACTTAATGAGGATCTTTTTGTTAGACGAAAAGATGATCACAAAGTTTTGTTGATCAAGAAAGATTTTACGATATTGAGTTTATATAAGATATTAACGAAAACATATTCCTTTCAAGGAAAGAATGATCGAGGATGTGTACTTTTGGTACAGCTCGAGGGTTTTTGTTAATTGAATATAAATCGGAATCGTATAAAAGGATGTTTGTCTAGGACAAATAAAGCAAATGATATTAAACAAAGAAAGAGGTCATAGTTTCATTTAAATCAGTGGGAGCAAAGATTATGTTATTCAGTTTAGATTAATGTAATTTATGATTGTTTTGTTTTGATACAATGTGATATGTTATTATAAGTAATTGATGACATACATATTTGGGACATAGTAATCACAACACATATATGGAGTTTTCCATATGATACAATGTTGCGGAAATTTCACTAAAGTGTTTTGAATATTATTCGAAACAAGTGAGAATTAACATTCTCATAAAGTTAGAGAAATTCATGTGCAAGATCCATGGCTGTCTCGTACGGTGGTGAGCATGATCAATTGATTTGAAATCTTGATCATAAAGGAATTTCTCAAGATGTGAAATTTTAAGATCAAAACAAAATTAATCAAACTTGATTGTTGACAAGTTGAATTTGATAAAACTTCAATTGACTACAATTAAGATGAGAATTATCCATAAGGCTATATTACGCAAACTACAACAAGTAGCAAAGACAGTGGGAGCATAACAACTTCCAAAGGAAAGGTTATCGGTTTATTACATGAACTAGGTGTGGTTCTTTACAAAAGAAACAACTTAATTGTGAAAACAATGAAATTGTGTTCTTGGTTAAAGTACTAAGGTTTCCCCTTGTATGACCAAATGCTACAAGTGATCGCAAGATCAATTGAGGTTATGCATGAAATATATATTTCTTTATGCATAAAAGAATAAAATTCACATAGCCCCAGAAGGGACTAAACGGACAATATGTCAACCACATAAGAGTGAGCATGAGAAACACCAAACATCGATCATATGTTAAACTTATGCAAGCTAGACATTGCCAGTTGTGCAAGTGGGAGACTGTTGGATGTATGCCCAAAAGGCAATGTATTTATACATCTGATTCATCAATTATAATTTGTATTCTCTATGCTATAACTACGGTGGTTTCTGGATACGTGATTCAGGGGAAAGCCCACTCGTACGTGTAGAGAATATAAACACATAAAATATATCCTAGTTATTTTACGGACTAATTTGTTGATTGCTTGATGACACTGCTTTCTTAGTCATGGACATTGTTTATGTCAGCATCAATGAGTGGCATATTATTGGATAATAATATGGCCACAGGTAAACCCAAGTTTTGTTATGCTAAGAGATTCTGTTAAGTCGTCTTTTTGTCCTTAGCTTTATCACAGTAAGTTTATTATATAACATGTCCAATAACCATGAGGTTATTAGGGTTATGCATATACTTTGGTACTGTCAACGGCACGGCCGTAACTGGGTGTCAAAACGGCAGTCACTGGGTGGCTTCAAGGTGTGTGTATATCCTAATGTTCTGAGATGGGAAATTACTCCTCGGTGATTAGAGAGATACGCCCTGGGCCCTCTCGGTATTATAAAGGTATCCAATATGTTCTGCAGACAATGCATGGTGAAGTTACACCGTGTGGGATATCATAATACGGAAACGAGTAAAGGGAACTTACCGGTAACGAGATAGACAAAGATGTTGTGAATCAATTTATTGATTCATGGTAACATCCATGGATCTACATCTCGGGTGAAGTTTTGGTATCGCGAGTAATGAGAATGATATATTAAATAGCCAGCAGGTTCAACAGAGTGTCTTCGCATAACGGTAGCAGTTATTCAGGTCATCCACGGACCTGACCATGACCGGTGATTGGTTATCCAATTATAGCTACGCGTTATCGAACCTGTAGGGTGGACACGCTTAAACTAGGATTGGTTAGTTGTGTATTATGGTTGGTCTGGAAAAATGGAGAGAGTATCACCGACATAGTGTCAGCGTGATAGATATGTTTTTATCGGAGAGATTGTATTGTGATAGAAGTTGCTATCACAGGTCGGAATTTATTCCGAAGGTTTATATATTGATGGAAATATTTTTCCAGAGTATTTTGTCAGCGGACACTAGGTGTCTCGGATCATATAAAATGTGTTTTATATGATAGGTAATTAATCCGGTGAAATATTCTGTAAAAGGAAATATTCAAATGAGAATTAATTGGACAAAATATTATTTAGTTATGAGTTAATTAAATATTGATTTATTTAATTAATAAATAATTGTGGAAAATATTATTATAAAAATTGGAGCCCACCATGGGGCTACCAAGATGGGCCCTAGGGCCCACCAAGGTAGCCGCACCACCATGTGGTGGTGGTGGGCCAAAGCGCCGAAGGGGGGAGGCTCCCCCCCGGCCGAAACCCTAGTGCGCCTTGCGGCCCACGGCGGGGGGAGGCGGTGGCGGTTGCCTGGGGCGGGCCGGCCTAGGTGGGCCCCACCCGCCTGGTCGGTGCGCCGGGGTGGGCCCCACCCACCAGGTCGGTGCGGCGTAGGTGGGCCCCACCCGGTGGCGGCACAAGGAGGAGGGGAGGGAGTTGGAGTCGTACACCAACTCCTCCTTCCCTAGCCGAATTGGGCAAGGGGAGCTTTCCCCTTGTCCAATCCAAGTAGGACTAGGAGAAAGGTTTCCCCTTGTCCAATTTCCTCCACCCCTTGGTCCATCTATATAAACCACACCCCTCCTATTTGGAGGACATAACAAGATACACAAGAGACACACAATTAGCTCTCAAGTTTAGATCTCTTCTAGTTGGATTAGAGGAACCTCTAATTAGAGGCAACCTATCTGATTAGACTAGACCTAATCTCTCTCTCTCTCCTTCTCATGTGTTGAGATCTCCACCTTCATATACACCAGTGGTGCTTCAAGCTTGGACGGCGAAGCCCTGCTGAACCTTTCCCGGCGTACGCGTACAAGCTCTCGGAGGGGTGAGCTGTCGAACTCGACGGTTGACCCTCACTCTGCTGGATCAAGGTGACAAGGCGAGGAGGAGGTGCCGGAATCTCTCTACCAGGCTTGGTTGAGGGAGACGGTGATGAGCTACATTGACAAACATCATCAACACTTCTTCCGCGACTTCGGTGTTGGTAACGTATTTCATCTAGATCGTCCGATCTTCGTATTCGCATGTATCTTCATAGTAGATCTTGGGAGGTGTTGCGTAGCAATACGAAAATTTTAAATTTCTGTACACGCAACCCAGTAGCTCCCAATGCCAGAAATCGCACCCCCTCTGTTAATTAAGAAAGAACATAGCTTCAAAGACTAGAAAATTTCCCCCTTTCGCACAGAAATTACTCGCCCCAACAAAAATAAATAAGAACAACAATCGATTGAGGACATACCATATGCGCCCTGCATTGGTAGTAGATCCAGCCTTCGTGCTCGCTAGTGCGGGAGCGGCGCCGCTGCACCTCGCGGCCGCAGTCGGGGCAGGAGACCAGAGTGACGAACGGGGCCGAGCGGCAGTCAGACGACTGGATCGAGCTCGACGGGGCCATGGCGGTCACCGACGCAAAAGCTCGACGCAAGCTAAGGTTCGTAGCGGGAGCGGGCGAGAGAGATCGAGAGGATGGGGATTTCTCCTAGGGTTCGTCGCGGGCGAGAGCGGCGACGAGCGAGAGAGAGAGAATGATCCAGAAACGGCTAGGCTCTTCAGCGATTTAATGCGTCAGGTGAGGTACCGATCCATCCAGAGCAATTAATCCAGGGGGAATTATGCAAGAAAACGGCCTCAGAGCCACTGAAAAGTGGGGCCCACGCTATGACACATTTAATCCAGGGGGAAATGTGTAAGAAAACGGCGAAACAACCACTGACAGGTGGGCCCACGTTATGTTCATAACGGATGTTATTTCTTCACTAACGGCTCGATGCCACGTCAGCGCCACGTCAAGAACAAGTCATCCACCAAAACCGCCCAAATCATCTCAAACCACTCTAGGGTGTGATTTGTCCGGTTTGTCACATTTCATGGTTGAAATTATCCGGTTTTGAAGTTCAGGGTGAATTTTTGCTCCCAATTGATACATTTCAGGGTGAAAAGTATACTTTTTCCTTTGCTCTAAACAAAGTCAGAGAAGATTCGTTCACCGAATGGGCGTCACTCCCTCGCTGGCCCATTAGAGTAGTAGGAACAAGGTGGCCCGACACATACTTCTTGGTTCCTCGGTGCGCTGAGTGCCAGGGCCCCTGATATGCGCATTTTTTTAGAAATTCAAATGGAAGTTAAATGTTCTGGACTTTTTTAGTTTAAAGATGACCAATATTCTACTCGCATAAATAGTTTAGTCAGGAAATAATTCTCATTGACTTGAGGGCAAAAAAGGCAAATCTTTGACGCATGGTGTAGTGAAAGTAATTTTTTTGGCGTAAATTTTTGTACGGGTACAATACTTCAATACTTCATTATGTTTGCCTGAATGAATGTTTTGGAATGATTTAACCTTTATCAAATCACTATTTTTTTGTAATCAAGTGTGTTGGTACCCAGAAGTACTAATGTATTTCCGCGAGGTGGCCCCTATATAAATAACTGCAAGGCCGACAACGCAACTTTAGTGGGGCTCACTGGTCATCGACCAGTCTCCCGTGACGAACTCAGACTAGTCACAATGGGGAGTATCATATACTAGTATCATGCACATGATACTAGTCTATGTTACTACCTCCACAATGGATAGTAACATATTTGTGGTATCATATAATACTATATTTATTAGGTTGTAGACTCATATTGCATTGGAATCTGTTATGTTACGGTATCTACCTATGATACCACTATCACCTCTCTCTTTATTAATTGCAGTGCCATGTCATCTTTTTGCCAACATGGCATGCATGATACTACCTATGATACCCCCATTGTGACTAGTCTCATAATAATATTGCGTAGTTTTAATGGCATGATTATATATGCCCCCGCTCATCCACCGTGATATTAAATAATGTCGCTCTTATCTGTCACACCTACCACGTTGCAATATTATGCCTCTATGGAATCTCAACAACAATCATTTTGTTTCGAAAGGAACCACCTGTAGGTATTTCATACATTAAGGAGTACAACGATTCGGAAAAGACCCACACTAGAGAAGGCCTAGTACTTCTCATTTTCTTTACCTGAACCTTATTTTCTATCAAGCCATATTACTAGAACCATTATATATTGATCTATCTAGCCTGTTTGCGGTGAATATCTGGAACCTGGTGCGTGTTCTCCACATTTTCAAATATGCTCAAATGATGTTTTCTTACGCTCTATGTTCTCCATTCAAGTTTAAGGATTGCGGTAAATGTGTTCTTTCATATGTCGGTATTGGTAATAATATACGTGTTTGTGACTATGAAGCATAACAAAATGAATTAAGGATACAGAGCAACACAATGGTACTCCCTCCGTCCCAAAATAAGTGTCTCAAATTTGTACAAAAGTGAATGTATCTATACATGTTTCATGTCTACATACATCCACTTTTTGACAAATCTAAGACAGTTATTATTGGACGGAGGGAGTATACATTTTGTTCATTTTACCTCCTCACTTTTGCCTAGTCTAGTACTGCTCTCTTTGTTCACTACTACAAAGAAACCACCTGGTCTGTCGTAGTCTATATATATTGCGTACTGTACTACTGTTGTACTGATATCTTTGATCTGCCTTTGACACTACCGTGACCTTATCACTTCGCTAAGGGCTTGTTTACTGCAAGAGTATTTTAGGGGACAGGAAGAGTGGGGATGGAATGGGATTTGGTGACCACCCAATCCCCACAAATTATCACAAATACTCTTCCCCTACAATACACTAGCATGGTTTAGAGTTTTTATTTTAGGCAAAAATGATATAGTTGGTGGGGATATATAGGGATTATCCCCTCTAATCCCCTAAAATACACTAGAAATAAACAGACTAGTGAGGATTTTTGGGGATCCGGGATAATCCCCTCCGATCCCCACACTAAAAGTAAACAAGGGCTAAGCATGGTGGGCCGTGAGCCCCGGCGAAGAGAAGGCAATGCCGATAACCTGAACAATTATTCGCTGGTACACACAAATGTTTCTTTCCCGGTGCCGCATATTCTTAGCTTCCAAAGTATAGTTGCGGTAGGAGCGCCCCACTCCAAGTTTGTTTTCATCGATTTAGTCCTTTTATCTACATGCGCGTTTGCCTTCATGGGCTGCACGAAGGATACTGTTTGCTACTAGGTCGAATATATAGAAGTGTTAAGTGCATCTTTGGTAGGGCAGTCATTCTTGGTGTACTATTTCTTGTTGCAAAATGGCAGTCTTTTGTTGTACTTCTAAATTTGTTTGATGGGTTATCCATTAAACAAGATGTACCCAGCAACTATAATTTGTTAGACGCACCAAGGGCCAACAGGGCGGCGACGGCCTTAATTGTCCCTGGTCCTCGTCCACGTCATCGGATACTAGCTCTAGCGTCGCCGAGGCTAAGCGGTCATGCCTTGCTTAAGGTAAATCCCTAAACTTAGTTTAGTATAGTTTCAGTTGTTGTTTAGATTAGTTATATGTCTTTTATGCAGTAGGAAAATCACTCTATACCCAGTTTAGTTCTTTGTCTAGATCACTTCTTTCCGTTTAGGTGGTGGAAATATCTCTTCACACTTGTTCAGTTGAGTTCTTTGTATTTAGATGGTGGGTCGAATCTCTATGCACTTCAAAATTGCCTTAGTTCTTTCACTACAACAGGACATAGCTTTTGTAACACAGCTTTGTGTTACTACAGGTCCAAAAAGGTGTTACTGGGCCATGCTGTAACACATTTTGAGATGTGTTACGTTAGGCCGTGTTACTAAGAGGTGACCGCTGTCACACATAATAATTGTTACACAATGAGAAAAATTGTGTTACAATTAAGCTATAGTAACATCCATCTTATGTGTTACTCCATGCCGTCAGTAACACTGCTATGCCAGCCAGTAACACTACTGTAACACTATAATTGATTGATGTCAACTACCCTAGTAACACGTTTTTTCTAACTATAGTAACACCATCAGTAACACTACTATGCTCAAAATAATTAATATTTGTTTTTAATTAAACACAAACTAGGCACACATTTTCTCGATATAATTATTTAAATAGAAATAATTGCATGTGTTTAATTACTTGTTTTATTATGATGCCCCTACGTATTAATTAGTAACACCGTCAGTAACACTGCTGTTAGGGCATGTTTAATTAATTTATTTATAATAATGCTTGACACCATGAAAATAACATAGAAAGGGAAGCACAATACCATGAAAATAGCATCCATTACATTTTAACTATTTTAGAGGCACTCTCAAGAAATATTACATTGTTTAATCCATCAATAAACACTACAAATCTTGCTATTCTAGTCTTCCATGATAAAATTGCTTCTAGAATCATCACGACGACAACCATAGCATCCAGCCGTAGCAGCTCACCGTTAAATTATCTTTTCAATCTGTATTGAGAAATAGAAAAAACAAATACCATCATAGTTGCACTTTAAAATACTTCATATGTAGTCTAGGAAATGGAAGAAAGTAAACATACACAAGGGAAAAAATGATAGTTAAGATACCTACCATGTTGCAGGCGTAGATGTGTATTGGCCGATAAGACTATGATCCTCGTACCTTGTGATTTTCCTCCTTGTCCTTCTTTATTGTACAACGATATATATCACTAGCACACCAAGATAGCAAAAATGCAGACTACAATAAGTTCCAACTATTAATTGAGTTCAGCATTACAAGTATAAAATTGCTACTGCTAAGCAAAGAGGCAGATTTGCCAAAACTAACAAAAGCATAACATCATAGACCAAATGACATGGAGTCATAGCAAAACAGAGAACCATACAGTAACAAATAAAAAAAAACATCAGGATTCCATGAATAACTTACCCATAATGTCACGAAATAGAACCAAGGAATGGACTCGGTTTCATCACCTAGAGACTAGATGCACAAGCAAACTACACTGCTACAATAACATCTACTACCAAGTACCAAGTATAAATGCTACTGCTAGACAAAGGTATATTTAATAAGATTAACAAAAGCTTACAAAATAGTATAAATTGGATCTTTTGTAAATAAAAATGCAAGAATAGTAAATAAATTTTATATAATGTAGAAAATTAGAATCAATGACCGTGGATAAATCTATCCATGACAGAACTGGGCTTTCCATTAGCTACAGGAAACAGCTGCACTAAATAAAACACATCTCTTTGATGGAAATAAGAAAAGAGACATAACGGAAGCACCATGAAGCACAATAAAGGGATTTTACGTGCATCAATATTCTGTTAACTATAGATGAGAAGTCATAGAATTAATACCAGTTAGATTTATGCATTGAAGGTTTGTCTTCTATACCACATATTCCTTAAGATTTTCTGCAATAGGCTCATACCTATTCCATAATGAGAAATTATGAATAGCATCAATGAAATAAATTTTAAGCAAAATAGGAGACTAGATAAATTTGCATCAGCAACTACATGCCCATTAAGAAGCAGCGGGAAATAAATCATCAGCTTATTGCCTATCTACGCCGAGGACTACAAGAAGGATGTGTTTGCTGTTAGCCCTGCACCTCTTCTGATTTGCCAAACACAGGCACAATCGATTTGCTCCTGCTGGCTTGCCGATACTTGATGTGACAATCTGGTATATAAAGCTAGCTAGTTAGCAAATAGTAATTGATCTGTTGTCAGAAACTAGCATAGCAGCTCGACGTAATTAATCATAGGAAAAATATGCTCAGAAATACAACAGCACAAAGCATATAGTTTTTTTCCTCAAACCCGTAGGCTTCATCAGGTATTTTCACCTATATTTCTATGTTAGGTATTTAACTGTGAGATCAATATAGATCTGCATCATACTTATCTATAGTAAAGAAGAAAGAGTAAATTTGTAGAAATAATAGTCTTGTGGAGTCCCAACAGCAAAACAGTAGAACAAAGGCAACCAACTAAGAACTCAAAGGTGCCCCTGAATAACATATACATGTTTAACAGTGTGAGCATTAGGAGTCTACCCAAAATATGAAATTAGGAATTCATTCAGCTATAATTGGACTGCAGGGGCTGGGTGGATAGACCTTCGGATCTTCGTAGGAGATGAGCAAAACTGCCTGCGCATCTACACTTGGTCGCGACGCACCCTGGATTTGCATGGTTAGATAAAAAATCCCATGAATTCATAGAAAAGAAACAAGGGACGGGGAAAGCAGAATCAACCTAGCACAAGTTTGTAGCCTCGGACAGGGAAATCGAGCAGAAACTTTGCACGCTCGTACATGGAAATCACAGAGATGGGGAGGGGAACCAGGGAGGGGGAAGGTGAGACCGTGGAGAACGTCCAGTCCGCTGCTGGATCTGGCGGCGCCCTTCGAGAGGCAGCCGGGGAGGATGAAGGTACGCGAGCTCGGGTGCCGGCGAAATCTCTCGGAGGGGCAGCGGCGGCGGTGAATCGAGCGGAAGAACGGGAGGCGGTGGTGGGGGCGGCTAGATGAGTTTTTTTGGGGGTAAATAGTGTTGGGCTGGTGAGATTAGTTAGAAGGGCTCGATACATATACGTAATCAATGGAGGGAAAAGTGTGTGTTAGCGGGAATATTTAGAATTTTCCCTCGCGTGATTTCTTCTCTCACGCGAAATAACCACATTGATGAAGCGAAATTATTTTATTCGTGATTTGTAGAGGGAAAATAATTTTAATCGAATGAGATTAAGATTAAGTAGTTAGGATATTTTTTCTTCATATCAACTACTTCTTCCGTACATGTCTAGATACGTTTAGACCAAAAATGACTAAAATATCTTACGTTTAGTAACGAAGGGAGTAGTACATATAAAAGGAATTCATGCCAAATGATTTCTTTTCTGGAGGATATCTTAATTTTCTTTGATTTTTTTGTAAAAGATGGTTAAAATGGGCTGCATGGTTATTTATTGAAAGTGGTCGAATTTTTCAAAACTATCGACGATTCTATGATATAATCACTACTTGTGTAACTTAAGATCTTTTTGAACAAAAGTCAGAGCAAACTATCACGCACTTCTAGTTCAAATTTGAATTACTTTCGGAAAATCGGCATAAAGTCATTTAAACAGGCGAAATTAGGTAAAAAGTGAGAAAAATCCTAATATTTAGGGATTATCCATCAAATATGGACTGCTTTGTGTGAAAATTGGATTGCTGCCATTTTGCAACATATTTTTTGTATTGCTTAAGAAAAAAAGTCATTTTTGGCACTTAGAAAATGGAAAAAGATATTTCTAAATATAATTTGAAAACTCAGTTTGGTATCGCGGTTTCCATACCAAGATACACCTATTTGTCAAATATGACCACTTTATCAAAACTATGCCACAGACTGCCCCACCGCTGCCGTCAGTCATAGGGGAGGGGCACTCTCGCAGCTGTGGAACATGATGTTCCCCTACTACTGCCAAAGTGGGTCCACCACCTGTGTGCTTAGAAGATGTACAAGGCCAGCCTACCTGCCACTCGACCACCTGGTAAGAACAACATGGACGCCCACGTGGCTAAGGACCGAAGCTCTTTCCCTACTCTTTTGCATGCCTGCCTAGACATGGGAAAGGTGACCTCCGCTGTACATCCAGAAGATAAGCACGCCAGCCTAAGCAAAGAGAAAAGATTAAGGAAGACTTGAGCGCCAAGAAGATGGAGACATCAAGGACGATGTCGTCAGGGGACAGCCGTGGTGGGGGTGTCAGCCCTGGCGACCGTGTTCTCTCCCAAAGGCGGATGCGCTCGCCGTACCAGCGGAGAAGGAAAGGACCAGGGGAGGCCACGTCGCCTCCTCGTCCGCCCATCTTCCATGAGCTCGCCAGCACGAATCCGACTCGTCGCAACTTCTTCGTCGCCGGATCTGGCGACTCTTGACACATCTTGCTCGTCCGCCCATTTTTCCACGAACTCGCCGACAACCGAATCTGACTCGCCTGCATGCAAAAATGCATGCCGCGGTGTGGTAGGCGATGAAAACATCCTATGTGTGGCCCGCGCGCCAGTAAGAGAGACCACAAACAGGTGAGCCAGTCGAATTAAAGTATTTTCCTTATGTAAGATATCAACTAATACTGATTTTATAATGTTCCAGTCAAAAAGATTTGATAATGTTGATCTTAGTCAAACTTTTATAAAATGGACGAAAAAGATATAAAAGTATGTATATGTTTGGAAGAATGAGCGCCAAATATTTTGGCAAGGCTCTATATTCATCCACGCAGAGTCGCATACAACTTCCCTCCGATTACTTATTCTTTTTTGGCGGGGAAAATTTTATTCGCGCGAAATCTTGCCTTTTTTCCTCCCCCGCCGGATAACAAATTGACCAAATCCACCCCGTATATCCCTCCCGGTGACTCCCTACCAGATCTGATCCCTCCTCTCCTCCCAGTCCCAGATTCATCAATGGCCGTGAGCGACACGAACAGCCCGGACCGATTGCTAGGCAGCAGCTCCGCATAGGCTGGATGAGTTTCGAGGAGCGTCCGTGAGGAACATCGGAAGCGCGCTCCTCTCACTCGGCGGTGGCGGCACAAGGGCAGCAAGTCTAGCTCTGAACGTTGCACCAGTCTGCAGGAGCAGTCAAGGCCTGCGAATCTCTGTCAACAAGGTGAGCACTTTGATTCCCTTTTTTTCCTTCTTGTTTACAGATATCGTCTTGCTATTTGGTACTGAAAATATGGTGTTTATTTTTTTTTTTTTTCCTAGAGGCCTGGATTGGTGCAATAAGTATGATGTCCAGATCCGAATTACCTCTGTCTTTGCCATGTATGATTTCTGTTAACAAATAAATGACCAAGATAAAATTTGGCTAGTCTGCACTGTTTAAATACATTTTGGTTGTGCGCGGTTAATCAACAGAAACCTAGCAATCGAGTGACTGGACATAATATTTTTTGTTTATCTGTAGGCATGTATGAGTCGGAGCTCCATGGGTGAAGTGCAAAGGGCCTGATGAACACATGCCAACGTCCAAGGTTGCTGCGACATGACTTCTCTTGAACTGTTAGACACCGATTTTGAGGCCAGATACTAGCGTTTGACAAGATCTTTTGCTTGCCAGAACAACATATCAGCATACATGGTTTGACAATAATGCCCAGTATCTAGAATCCTACAATGGACTACAAAAACGCTTTAATTCATGGTTAACAATTAGAGCATGGATCCGTGTCTCTTTTATTTCATGACAGTATACTTAACTAATAAGAAATTATGTTTTTTAGCTGTATCTATGTACCGGAAATTTGCATTACGTCCCCAAACTTGATGTTGGTTTTTGCTGATGTTGAAAATACTGTAATACCTGCAAAACAAAATCTGTAACTATACATTTTCGTTTAATGAACTTGTTTAAGCCTTACCCATGATACCAAAGTGCCGCATAAATTTTGCTATTTCCTTTGGGTAATTTGCCTGACAAGTATGCATCAAGTTTATCATTAACTTATTGTGAGATTCCTATCACTCGCAGATTAGATGCTTGGATGTGCGCCTTTTGTTATATGTATCAGCAAGTTACATGAAATTGCCAAATACATTGTAGATATATACTGTAGATGTGTTAAAACTTTATTTTCGATTTTTTTCTATATTGGTATTGATTCCTTATTACTGTAACTTGTTTAAACCAGATGTATGAGGTGTTAGTTCCGAATGGATGACATAAACAAGCAACTTATGTTAGTTTCAGATAAAGTCTCACCATGTTTAGCGTCTTCATATTATTTGAATCTGCTGCGGGAGGGTATTACATGAAGGTTTTAGTACATATAAATTTTGGTTACTATGTGTTGTTCCATTCTGGCACTCCGGCGGCTGCTTCTGCATGCCAAGGTCTAAGACAAGCTAGATGTTGTGCTAATGACCTCGGGGAGGACTCTATCAGATGTTGTCCGAATAGTTTAGCTTCACTTCCATGCATCTGTATAGCTGGCATATTTTACATATTCATGTGGGATTGATAATCCCAGCATTTGCTTTTTTGTTACTTCATAGAGTAAGGATGGAACACTATTACATATATAGCATCGTGTTCCAGTTTTCTTCACCAGATACACTTTAAACTGATTTGTAGCAGCAGTGAGGCGAGGTGATTGATTCATAGCAGCTGTTTAGGTGTAAAAATGTACCCGCCATCAGATGCTGAAGTCTCATGCCGCGGTTAACATTTATCCATGCATTTGATTTTTTTTTAGAAGAAGTGTGTAGCTAGCGTTGGCTTGGAGGCTTGGAGCAAGTTAATTGCCTCCAAATTGGTATGCAACTAAAACCTCGTTATATGTGCAAATTTCTAAAATTGCTATGGTTCATGTATGTGTAATTATGAACTCTATTGGCTGAATTCTCCACCCATCACTCCATCAGTATTCACTCAGCTTCTTAGTTGTACTTCTTTAAGTTTCTGAAACTGCTTGTCAGTTGGGGTACTATGGCCTCCATCAGCATATTTTGGCTTACTTGTTTGCTTTTGGACTTTAAGATAGATTTTCCAAGCGCTATTAATTGCTAAGCTTTTTGTACTCCTTGTGCTTCATTAAGCACCACGTACACAGACAAAACATGAGCTAAGTGTTTTGCATTTATTTTTATTCCCGTAGCATATATTCATAGTTAAGTTTCAGAAGTTGTCTGTGTTGCAGGAGTGCACATACGTAAGAAGTTGTAAATAATTTTTCTAACCATCTATTGTTGGTAGTGCCCGTACATGGGCATGACATACTTAAGTTAGTGTATGTTCTCCTCATGTACTTCTTATTGATCAGGTAATGCTTCCATTTTTGCCAAAACATCTTGCAAACGGAGCTTGCTGTCTTTCTTTCATTAATTGGAACAATCTTCTCTATAGCGTGCTATTTGAACAATATTCATGGCAGTTACTTCCGTATCTTAAAATGAAATAGAATTCACTAACTAAATAATTTGATTTGTAATCTTTTCAGTTTTATGGCTGCTGCACATCTATGTTCTATGTTCAAGTGTACGACGAGGAGTTCATTTAAGTTGTTGAACCTAAGGTTTCCAGATTTGCTGACATGGGGGCTTTTCTAGCTTTTCACCGTTGAACGTGTAGTCTTGGTTCTGTGATACATGTGATGGATATTTTGCAATTTGTACTATGTAACTTCTTTGGATGTGTATCAGACATGGTGTGCAAGGGGAATGAAATCTTATTGTCACCTGACTCGATTTATCTCGGTTGGTTATATATATATAGCCAGCCCATTTTCCGCTTGGAATGTTTGTGTGTACAAGAGACCGTGAGGTGCACTTGAACAACAGTCTGCTAATTGCAGGCATCTGAGACTTGCTAGGTTGGTTCTTTCCTTGTTATTTTACCCACACGTGCTTGTGATGCTAAATAATACACTTTGGCCACATGATTATGGAATGGTACGATGTACAAAAATTGTATCGAAAGTTCATCTTATGAAAGACATCTAGAAACTGAAGCCTAGGAAATAATAGACGACTGAATTACAGTGATCAATCGAGAAAGGCCAAGAAATGTTTAACCGTTATTTGTTAAGTTAAGTAAGCATAATGGCCCTCTTTTGTTCAAGATAATAGTCCTGTACATGTTAAAAATATATAAATTCAAGTGGGTAGTTTATATTTAGACGAGCTGTTTGAGATCAACCTCATTAAGATTGCAGGGCGTAAGAGCAGCCGTATATTGTGCTAATAGGAAATATGTTTTGTTCTAACTTCTCAATACTAGAAATATGATATTTTAAAACATGTTATCTCTCTCTAACTGTAAGTATTGTTAGTCTCGATGGCAGTGAGGCATGCTGAATTATTTAGAGGTTCTGATTTTGAGTTCGACCGCTAGCTAGCTGCCTCTCCTCTCGCAAATAAAACAAAAAAATATTTATTTCACCTCTTTTTTTTCTCTCGTCTTTTTCAAGAGTGACTGACTATATGTGGCTTGTAACACATACACATGCGTGCCCATAAGGTGATTTGTAACATTTCACCAGCAACACATATTTATGTGTTCCTGTGGCCTGCCCTTGTAACACATTTTTGGACCCTATGGCGTATGCGTTACAGCCCAACTCTGTAACACGCATGTAGTGTTACTGCCGAATTACTCTGTAACAGATATTATCATGTGTTACATCATAGTGTTACCAAAACTCTGTTCTCCTGTAGTGTTTCTTTTGTTGTATTCTTGCATGTTTGTTTAGTTTAGTTTAGTTAGTTCTTCGATTAAATTAGTTATTTATTCTAGTTCGTTTTCGTTTTCTTATTTGTGTAAGTTTGTTTTGGCTTAGTTCGCTTTTCTTTGTTTAGTGTTAGTTTAGTTTTTTTTTTCAATTATTTGACAAAGCAATCATTTCTCTTTAGAGCGATCTGGTAGCCGGTGATGACGTGGTGGCCTTGAACATAGAAGTGGGGCTGCATACATGGTGCATTGATAATGGACATCGTGACTTTACTTTTGTATAGGATGCGGTGGAAGACGATGACGATGCAGCGGTTGTGAAGATGTATTAGCGGGGCTCTCGCTGCGAGCACCGAAGACGGCGTCACTGGGTATTTTGTACAGTAGGACACGGTGGAAGCCGGGAATGCAGTGGTGGCCATGTAGACATAACGAGGGGAACTTCGTCTACGGTGTAGTGAAGTCAGTGTCGCATGCCTTTTTTATTTTGTACGGTAGGCATCGGAAACAGGTATTTCTGATTAGTCAAAGATGATTTAATGAACTAAGATGACAGTTCTGCATTTTGTAACCATTACCAATATATCTTAGTCAACAGTGTAGAGAACCTTTGCAATTGAGCTCTCACATCATCAACCGACTCGTGGCGGTGGAGCAGTTTTCCGGTGCCATTTGTTTTTTAGCACATGACCACAATGTCAGTTTGTACGAGTGAAGGTCTATCAACGATAATGTGTTACATAATCACCCTTCTCTAACTTGACCGTTGTCTAGTAATGATGGCTCTACCCTTCGACTATAGTACTTGCTAATAATTTGTGGTGGTACGCCCACACATTGGTTGGATACTTGAGTACAAACAAATTGTACCCGTTGGATTAGAGAAAATGGACTCTTCTTAAGTAACTTGATCACTAATAGAGCTAGTCTCAAGGTGGGAACACACATGACACATCTTTATCCTCACAACTAATTAGCTACGGGAAATTATTCTGAAAACCCACTTTGACTCTCCCGAGCTCACCTGCTCCTGCCCACTTTTGAAATTCAAGATAAATATGAAACACTTCAAAATAAATCTGGAAATAAAGGGCAACAAACATATGTTAGTTTTCTAACTATGTGCAAAAAGTTCGTGATGAAATGGCATGCATAGTACTCTAAAAAACCAAAATCAGTGCTCATCAATTTTGGAATAGGTTTGTTGCCCCAAATGTGTAATGATTTTGTTTTTTTTTCGTACAGAGCAAGACAAATGTCACTTAACCATGAACTTTGCACATACTTAGTACGCTGACATATGTTTGTTGCCCACTATTTCTGATTTTTCCGAAGTGTTTTTTTTTTAAATTTCGAAAGTGGGCAGGAGCAGGCGAGCTCGGGAGTCAAAATAGTGTTCTCCAATTATTCCTACTAGCTACGCCAACCATAAACTTGCATGTACACAAGTGATCACATCACTACTTGTGCACGTTGCCGCGGATTCCACTGGCTGACTCAACTACATGACATAAACATAATCTAACTAACTATACTTATTGCTAATAACAAGATTTGTTCGATCACATGTCATGCAACTGCCAAGGAAATCAAGGGTGTTATGGATCTTGTCTTTTGGCTACGGCTAACAAGTTTTCGTTAGGAAACAACTGTTCTTTGTTCCGCGAATGTCAATTCCATGTGACTTATTTGGCAATTCGCATTCCACACTCATTATGTTTTATCCCAAGGGCATTTCCTATGAAGCTAGATTACTAGTAGAAGTTCCCCATAATAAGAAAATATTACTATACTAGTAGAACTATAAAATGATATTCTATCAGCCCGTTTACCGTGGATATGTAATGTAATCTGGTGCTTGTTGTACACATAGCAAACATGTTCAGATCAAAGGTCGACAGTTCGGCCCATTCCTGGAACTGCTCCCTTCGCACCGCGCTCGGTGCCAGAAGACGCAAGACATTCATGTATTTGATGGCGGGGACGACCGACCGACTGAGGGGCGACCCTATCACAAGGGAGGCCATGTCATGTTGATTGTTCCAGATACTCCATGCAGAGTTGAGATGCGGACTCCCAGTGGTTACGCGGAGCAGGAGGCGGGGCAGATGTGCTCCAAACGTTGTCCCGGCTAAGAATCCAGGCTGGAGGAAGCTAACTTCAGATTAGCCAGGAGATCTACGGCCATGCAGCATTTGAAGAGGATGCGAGCAGTCTCTCATTGCACTTCCGTACTGCATTCACTGGCTCGCGTTGGACACCACGATGGCCTTATTGTATGTGTAACAGCAGTTGGACATGAGCCATGCCGTATACAACTCAATCACGCCAGCACGAACAATGATCAGCCTGCGCACACAAATGTTGGTTTCCTGGTACCTCCTATTCCCAGCTCTGAAATCAAGTTCGTTGTATGTATGTGTGGACATAACCCACTCTAAGTACCTTCAACGATTTACTCTATCTAGAGCTTTATCTAGTTTTACTTACGGGCCATGAGGGTGTTATAAATAGATGCAGAGTTGCGAGCTTGCATCTGGGGTACCAACGAAGTAACATGGTTGATGCTCGATCGGATATAAAGGATTGCGCACAGTTGGTAAGAGTACTCAATTTTTTTAGATGTCAGGCCGTTCCAAATAAAGAACTACAAACTGATGCCAACCAATTGGCTAAAAAAACCGAGGCTGGCCATTCCAAACAAAGAATTAGACTTGATGCCGAACCAATGAGCAAAAAAAAAAAAAAAAGACCAAAGCCATTCAAATGGCCCACATCGCGGCGGTGTCTTCACTAGCCAAGGGCACCAAATGCAAATGATAGGAAACAAATGAGTACACTATTTCTCGACAAAACCTTCAAAAAATATTCGTCACAGGTTCGACGATGCTGACGTGTTGAACAAGATGTCGATCCTCGAAGCAAAGCTTTGATACACCATCTTCAATAAGGGCACGGCGTACGCACATTGGCATTGCCTGATCTAGATGATACAAGATCTTGTGTTTCCGCCTGGAAACATATATATATACATGTCCTCCAAACTGTCACTATCCAAATCTATCAGCAGACGATTCTCGCTAGTTAAATCCTAGCGCTGATAGAGCCCAAGGGCCTCAAACGCCACGAGAGAAGATGTTGGAAGCAGGTTGAAACCCTCGTCGTCCCGCTTCCGATCACCGGCGCACATCATTCGATTCCGCCGATGAGAGAGCGAAGGACGTTGGACATAAAGTTACACATATCAGGTCACCATCAAAACAATCCACATTTGGTGAATAGCAAGTCAATTAAATTGGAACGGAGGGAGTATGTCGCTGTCCTGGCCTCCTCCGCCGTGGCCTTCTAGATCAAGCACCGAGACAGGGCATCGTTGTGCCATCAGATCAAGGTGACAAAATTCATCTAGTGCGGAGCCTGGTTGGCAGGTGCGGATGTGACCTAGAGAGTGCTAATTCACGTTCATAGACCTAGAGGTCAATACGCCACACCGGAGTTTTTTATGTTGCGGCGTGGGGGCAAGATGTGGAACCACGCCGGACTGCAAATATTTTTTCTTACGGCAAAAGCAGTGGGGAAAATCCCTACTAAGGACTGCAAATCTTGCTGCAACCTAAACCAGACGCTGTAATCCACTCTAGGTAGGCCAGTTCCGTCCAACATTTAACACAATTCTTCTTTCCGTTGACGTCATCGACGTCGATTTAACGGTCAACCACCGCATAGGACGCCAGACCGCACAGAAAGAGAAACCTGGTGAGAGGCTTTTTTTTTTTTTTTTTGAACATGATCCGATATATATAAAAGGAAGCTCAGTACAACTTACATACAGGTCCAGTAGGAACCAGAAATTACAACGAGACCCAGCAAATTGCAATAACACCCCGAGCCACCTGGAAGAAACACAATCGGATCCACCCGTCGCCCCAAACACCTCAGTCTCCGCCGGAGCCGCCGTACCGCCATTCCCGGGGAAGCAAGCACCTCCACAAGTTGTAGTCGACTGCAAATCCGGCCGCCACGACGCGACGGACACCCAGCTCGATGAACGTACACAACCATCTTAAAGGAGAGAAGCAGAGGAATTTGGGCATATGGAGAGTCTGAAATTTTATATTTTATATTGGTATTTGAACGTCGAACAAAAATTAACCAGAAACTGAAATTGCACGTACGGATGAAAACGGAGCGGATATGGACGAAATCGAGTGGTGCCGCATTTGTTTTCATATTTTTTTATGGAAGCGAAGAAATGAACCCCGGAAACAAATATTGTTGAAAGCGGATACATAGCGAATACAGTGCGGACACGGAACATAAAGCATGCGTTTACCGAAACCAAGAGACCCCTTAAATAATGCAACAAAATTCAAACAAACCACCAATTTGTCAAATTTCTTAGATGAATGAGATATAGAGATAATATAATATATTTTGCATAATTTATCAACTTTGACAACATTAAAAATACCTACTATCATTCATAATTTATTATATAGTGTACAACACTGAAATGGCGAACTGGGAACAACTTGAGAGGGAGATCACATGCAAATACAAAAGGCCTAAACATGGTTAACCCGGATTTTTTTCAGATCTTGGATTATTGCTAAAAGTTCCCACTAAAATTTGTTGGTCTGCTGGATTTGAAAAGGACCACGTTGAAAGTTCCGTATTACGATAACTAAATTTCCGTTTACGTGGTCGTTCCCCCGGAATACGCTGTTCCGTTTCTGCTTTCGCATAAATGTTTCTGTTTCTTTTCCCGTTCCGCAAAGTTCCGTTTCCATAATTATATCTTGTTTCCGTTTTTCCGCGGAAAAGTCGGAAAATGTTCTTGTTCCATTTTCATCCCTAATTGCACGTGATGAATCTCACAATTTGCAGTCAAAACAGAGACTAGTTTACCCAGATCGTATTTTCTACTCCGTACAACGCTAGATTATCGATAGGATCTATCAGACTCATTTGTTTTGGATATATGAAATCTGGCGCTTGTTGTCTAGAGAATCAACGTGTTCATACGAAAACCTTTTTTAGAGGCCGAGTTACATGGAGCTCGTTTTTTTGAAAATTCGAAACCGATGCTTTAAGGTTCCAAAAATCGCGAAACAATTCCCCGGTGTAGATATTTTTGAGATCTACAATTGTGCAAAATTTCAGCACCAAATTCGTTATATTTTGGGCTGCAAAAAAAAGACAAACGGGTAGATTTGGGTAGTGAGGAATACACAGTTTTAAAATTTTGAAATCTCCGCTCGATCGAGTACTTGGCAAATGAACGCTGACCCTTCGGCACATGAAGCGCACTGGGCCGCCGCCAATCTTATTTGTCAAATTTCTTACGGGGATATCTCCATTAAGTAAAATTATCAAATGATCTGTTGGACCGTTTGCCGATGATATCTCCAACCTGGTGCTTGTTGTCCACATAGTTAAACTTGCTCAGATCAAAGGTAGAGAGATTGGCGTACTACGGAACAGTTCCCTTCGCACTGCGCTCGGTGCTAGAAGACCCAAGGTCACGATGTATTTGATGGCGGAGAACACCAGCCAACTGAGGGATGACCGTACGTATCGCAAAGGAGACCATGTCATGTTGATTGTTCCAGATGTACTTTCACGGACACAAGAGCTGCATAGTCCCAGCGGTTATGCATAAGCGGGAGGTGTTGCAGATATGCTCCAAACGTTGTCCCGGCTAACAATCCAGCATGCAGGAGACTTGGGTCAACTTAGCGAGAAGATTTACGGTCTTGTAGCAACTGAAGAGGAGAGGAGCAGTGTCGGAGAGCACGACCGTACTCGTTTGATTAATCGGTGTTGGACACTATGATGGCCTTATCGCATAAGCTATGGGAGTGGGACATGAGCCATGCCGTAGGCAAGTCAATCATACAAACACGAACAATGGTCCGCCGGCACATACAAATGTTAGTTTCCTGGTGCCTCCTATTCCCAGCTCCGATCGAAGTCAAGTTCATGGTATGTATGTATGCATGTGTGGACATAAACCTACTCTAAGTACCTTCAATAATGCACTCATGCTATCTGGAGCTTTATCTAGTTTTACTTACGGGCTATGAGGGCGTTATAAATAGATGCGGAGTTGTGAGTTTTACTTACGGGCTACGAGCTCTATCTACTACGTAATTACTCCCAACGTTCCAAAATAGATGATTTCCATTTGTCTAAAAGTGAATGTATCTATAAACGTAACATGTCTAGATACATCCACTTTTGAACAAATGAAAGTCATCTATTTTGTAACGGAGGGAGTACTAATTAGCACGGTTCCCTACAAAAGTATGCCGCCCTTTTTTTCTACTACGTAATTAGCACAGCTTACTGCAGATATACCACTGCCTGTGCCTAACCTTCTCAGTTCAGTGAAATAGGCTTCGGTCGGGACCCACTTCTGTAATTAGAAGGAAGTCACATATGCTATATAATATAAATATTGTATATGGGTGTTTTCGCAAAAAAAGAATGCCACGTGTCACCCGCAGAATCATTTGGGACTATTTTGCACTTGTGTACAAGTTGTGGGACTACCTAAACCTATTTTGCAAGTTGTGGGACTTTGCACATCATAAACAAGTTGTGGAACCTCTAGTGTAATTAGCTCTGTGCGGTACGAACGAAGTAACAAAGTTGATGCTCGACCGGATATAAAGGAGTGCACACAGTTGGTAGAAGTACTCAGTTTTCTAGCTGTCAGGCCATTCCGAACAAAAACTAGAAATTGATGCCGAACCAATGAGAAACCGAAGCCATTTGAATGGCCCACATCGGATGGTATCTTCACAAGATAAACACACGAATTGTAAATGATTGGAAACAATGAGTACACTATTTCTAGACAAAACCTTCAAGAAAGATTGGTCGCAGGTTCGCCGATGCACGTACATTGGCACTGCCTGATCTAGATGAGACAAGATCTTGTGTTTCCGCCTTGAAACGTGTATATACTTGTCATCCAAACTGTCACTGCCCAGTCAAAGTTTTCCTACCCGAATCTATCGGCTGGCGATTCTCGCTAATTAGAGCATCTCCAACCATGGTTGGCAAACCCTTGCTAAACGTCCGGGCGGACAGCCCGGACGCGGTTTGGGCTGAAATCGGCCACCCAACCGCGGCCCCCAAAGACTCCACAAACGTCCGGGCGGTCTGGCACACCCCAAAGCCAGCCCATATGTAGGACGGGTTTGGGGCCGCCCGGACGCGTCCGCCACGTCGGATCTGGCAAGGCGGCTCCACGAAATTTGAAACACCAAATTTCGGCGCTAGCCAATTTCATTTATCCTCTTCTCCGCCTCAACTTCCCGCCGGCCACTTTTATTTCATTCCTCCCGCCGCGTCCACCTGCAAATTCGGATGGAGGCAGAAGGAGCCATCGATTCGGCGGAGAAGGGTGCATCCTCCTAGACCGTAGAACAGGCGACGGACTCGGCGCTGAAGCCGGAGACCGTGGCGCGGAGGACGCGCCGCCGCAAGCAGCGCGAACGCGAGCGGGAGAAGAAGGAGGCGGAGAGGATTGCGAACGCGGAGACACAGGAGGAGGAGCCGGTGATGACCACGCCAGTGCCCGTGGTCCGGCGCCCTACGTCGGCGCCGCCTCCGTCCTCGACGACGAACCGAGAGGAGCCGCGCCTCATCGCGGATGAGTACCCGTCGCAGGTGCCGCCGACGCAGGACGAGGAGGTGGTGGAGGAGTCTCCGCCGCTCCAGCGGACACGAGCTTCTTCCGGCGTCACCGACAACCAACTCGCCCACAACCTGTTCGACGGAAGTCAATTGGACTTTGGGGTATGAATTTCTATCCGAATTGCATAGTTCCGAGTCAATTTTAGATCCGTAGTGTAATTGTTAGCATGATTAGGATGAATATATGATGGAATTGATCCGAAATGGGGTCGATCCGCCATCGCAGGAGCCGTCGGCATCCACACTTCCTCCCTTTTACACTTTGGGTGAGGACGAGCCGGTGGACATTGCGACGACGAAGAAGGCGAAGGCCAAGAAGGTGTACACGCCAAGAGGCACTTCGTACACAACTTTTGAAGATGTTTTACTTTGCCGAGCTTGGTTAGCCACAAGCATGGATGCTATATGTGGAACCGAGTAAAAGGGCACCCGATTGTGAGAGAAAATACATGCCCACTTCTATCATCAAAAGGAATATGTGCAACCCCACCCGATTGTGTCCGATCGCAACGCCGGTTCTCTCCAAAATAGGTGGGCTTCGATCCAAGAAAGCGTGAATAAGTTTTGTGACTTTCATGCACAAGTGGTGAATCGGAATCAAAGTGGTGTCAACGTGAATTCCCATGTAAGCAATTTCTTCTACTTATTTCATTGACATCTCTTCATTTCATCACATTTCATTGCTCTAATTGCTCTACTTGTTTGCTTGCTAGACCGGTTTGGTCTCCACTTTGTACCATCAAACGGAGGGCAAACCCTTCACCATGGCACATTGTTGGCTAGAGTTGACCGGGAAGCCCAAGTGGATCTCCCAATATGATGATCACAAGAATCCGGCTAAAAAATGGAAGACCAATGATGGATCAGGCTCTTCCATCCCAATTAGACTTGATGAAGAAGATGGGCCGTCCGAAGCCGGAAGTGGCCGCAAGAGGATGATGGGGAGGAGGTGGGAGAAGGATCGGGTGGCTCGAGACGGCGCCGCCACGAAGATGTCCACCACATGGAAGGACATCTTCTCAAAGAAGGATGAATCCATGCACAAGTTGGAGAAAGAAAGAGAGGACAAGAAGGCCGAGAGGTATGACGCCTTCTTGGCTTTGCAAAAGGAAAGAATGGAGTTTGATCGCCCCCGACTCAAGGAGAGGATCGAGAATGAGAGGGCGAGGTTGGAATTGGTGAAGGCGGAGGCTTGGATAAAGGTCCAATTGGAGCAAAATAAGATGGCGGATGCCTATGCGATAGAGCAAGAGAAAGTCAATGTTGCAAGAATTACCGAGGAACAAAGGATCATGTTCCAAGACGCTTCCCTCTTGGATGAGCCTAGCGCAAAGTGGATCCTCATGATGAAGAAGAGGATCTCCGACCATGACCTCCGGTGGAACCGCCCCTTGAAGAAGAAGAGATCACTCCGCCCCTTGTATCGGACAACTTGAACTTTGTTTGTTTCATTTGAATTTGAACCACTATGTTTTGTAATGCGGATCCGGTATGTATCAGATCGACGTTGCATGGCTTGCATGAGTTTGGGGACAACATTTTAGGAGATGTGGTTGTACGAGCCCAACTATGGAGGTCGTCCGATCACTGTCCACGGACGCGTCCGGACGCGTCCGCGGACAGTTTGGAGGCCAAATTTGAGGGCTCCGCTTGGAGATGCTCTTAAATCCCAGCGTTGATAGAGCCCAAGGCCCTCAAACGCCACCGGAGAAGATGTTGGAAGCAGGTTGAAAGCCTGGTCGCCCCGCTTCCGATCACGCGAAGCACATCATTCGATCACACCGATGGAAGAGCGAAGGAGACTGGACATAAAGTTACACAAATCGGGTCGACATCGCATCAATCACGGGTCTGCTGACCAAATCTTTTAAGTCGCTGCCCCGGCGTCCTCCGCCGTGGTCACAACCGACCAGATCAAGCACCCAGACAGGGAGCGTTGTGCCACCAGATCGAGGTGACAAGGTTGCATCCGGTGCGGATCCTGTGGGCTGTCGTCACGGATCTGACTTAAAGAGTGCTTCGCGTTTCGAGTCCTCGAAGAACAACACGCCACAGAGTTTTTGAAGTCGTCGCGTCGGGGCGAGATGTGCAACCACGCCGGACTGCAAATATCGCTGCAACTTGCAACAGGACGCTGCACTCCACTCTGGGTAGTTCCGCCCAAAATTTACACAAATGTTCCTTCCCTTGGTGTCACCGACGTCAATCTCCGGTAAACCCCCACATAAGACGGCAGTCCGCACGAGAAGAGAAAGCCTTGTGAGGGGGTTGGGCTGAAAGGGAGTAATGCAGGGAATTTGGCCTTATGGAGAGTTCATAAGTTTATATTTTATTTTGGTATTTGAACGCCGGACACAAATTAACCAGAAGCTAGAATTTTGGGGGTCATTACACCAATTGCAGGTGATGAATCTGGCAAGTTGCAGTCAAAACAGAGATTGGTGTACCCGGATCGTTTATTCTACTCGGTATAACGCTAGATTAAGGGTACGATCTATACAATCTGTTTGTTGTGGATATCTGAAATCTGGCGCTTGTTATCTAGAGAATCAAACGTGTTCATATCGCAGATTCACAGGTCGAGATCCAATACGTATCAGACCACTCCAGGAATTGCTCCTTTTCCAAAGGTCCACGACCATGTAGTGTCTGAAGATGATATGAGCAGTGTCTCGCACCATCACGGTACTCCTTTCACTGCTCTGTGTTGGAGACTACGATGGCCTTATCGCATCAGGTAGAGAAATTGGACAAGAGCCCTGCCCTAGACAAGTCAATCATGCCAACATGAACAATGATCCGCCGACATGCACAAATGCTCATTTCCAGGTGCCTCCTATTCTCAGCTCCGAAGTCAAGCTCGTGGTATGTATGTGTGTGCATAGCCCACTCTAAGTCCCTTGGACGATTTACTCATGCCATCTGGACTTTATATACTACCTCCGATCCATAAAAAATGTCGTAACAAATTAACTGATCATGTACAAGTCCATAGTACAACCACCGACATTTTTTTGTGGACTGGAGGGAATATTTTGTTTACGGGCCATGAAGACGTTATAAATAGATGCAGATAGTAACGAAGTAATATGACTCGATGATCATTCGAGTTAAAGGAGTGCACACCAATGGTAGGAGCACTCAATTTTATTAGTTTCTTTTTAGATGCTCAATTTTGTTAGCTGCCAGGCCATTCCGGAAAAAACTACTAGAAATTGATACTGAACCAATCAGCTAACAGAAACCCGAGGCCGTGCAAATGGCCCATGTTACGACTGTATCTCCACAAACCTATACCACCTTGTACAAGTGACCGAACAGCATGCAAAGAGTACACTACTTCGATCTACACAAAGTCATACGTTTGCAGATATTGACAAGTCCAACCACAACGATGTTGTGTTTTCATCTGGAGAACGTGCATAGATGTCGTCGAAATTATCACTGCTAGCAGGGGCGGAGCCATGGCCCGGCATGCCTGGGCTACACTGGTGACTGCCCTTGTGATATTATTGCATAATGAAGAAGAAACGAATGATTTGTGTGGGCAAACGCTAATCAATGGCTGTGCCTAAAGACTTTGCCCAGGCTTTAATGGAGAGCTAGCTCCGCCACTGACTGCTAGCAACCTGTATAACAGTTGGCGACTTCTGGTTAGCCACATTCTAGCATTGATAGAGCACAAGGAGCTCAAAACTCGCTGGAGAAGATGTCAAAAGTAGGTTGAAGTCCTGGCCACCCCGCTTCTTTGATCCGGTTGATGGGAGAGCAAGAGAGGTTGGACATAAGGTTACAAAGATCTGGTCGCCATCGCATAAATCGTGGATCCGCTGATAACATGTTCAAGGCCGCTATCAGATGTCGTCCACCGAACCACGCTGCAACCTGCAACCGGAATCCACAGTCACCGCGGGAGATAAGGCTAATAAGTACACATATCCACCTTGGACGTCCCCGCCATCGATCTGCTAGTCAGCCGTTGCATAGGCCACAGGGCTGCACGGGATGCCGCAGTTCTGCTATCATACCTACTAGATCCCAATCACTACGGGAAAAGGCCCAGTTTCCGACGGCTAATTCATTGCCGACGGGGCCCCGTCGGCATACAGATCAAATCCTGACGGCCAATATAATTACCGTCGGCAAACGAACACCATCGGCATATCACATCTATGCCGACGACTTTTCTATCAGGCCGTCGGCGTACACCAACCAGTTGCCGAGGGCCGCCGTCGGCATAGACAGGGCCGTCGGCATACAGGCTGCCACGTGGCAATCACGTTTGTTCACAGACGGAAGTTTGACAGCAGTTGACGTATGCCGACGGACGTGTATAAGAGCCGTCGGCTTATTAATTTGCACGCTCCGAAAAATAATTGGGTAGAACTGGGGTTCGAACCGTGCACCTAGTGCAACACAGGATGCTGCACTAACCAGGGAGGGTCAGGCCATTCAAAGGCGCCCTCCTCTGTTACTGTTTGAGAGCGAGGCGAAAAGGGAGCCTCTCCACTTCCACCGCTCCGCCGACGGCCGATCCGTCGGTCTCCCTCCTCTCCGGCCGCCGTTGCGGCGGTGGGAGAGTGGGGAGACCACGGATCCGTGCCTGAGGCCTGTAGAAAGTAGAGTAGGGGTTCCTGGCGGCGCTGGCGAGGTGGTGGCGGCGGCGTCTCCCTGGAATAAAGGTCCTGGAGCTCGATCCCCTCCTCGGCGGCGCTCGTTTGGGCGAAGCCGGCGGGCTCCCGGTGTTTCGTGCTCTGATGGTGACCTTCGTGGCGGAGGTGAGGGCCACCGGAGAGCTTTTTGGTCCCTCGATCCCATCTTCGTCAGGGGATGCTTGCTCCTGGCCATGCCCTGGGGGTGTGAGGGGTGCTGCGGTGGAGAGCCGGGGCCTGCTGCCGGCTGCTTCTTCCGCCTGTACAGGAGTTCGATTTCGTCTTGGTTCTCTTTGTTCTCCGCCGGCTTCTGGTGCGGCGGTCAGGCTCCTCCGGCCGGCCATGGTGGCGAGGGGAGGAGTCCCTCTGCTGCCGTGCTCTACTTCAACAGCGCCTTGCTTCGTCTTCCTCTGGCCGGCCGTGGTGGCGAGGGGTGGAGGTCTGGGCGAGGCGTGCTCTGTCGGATGTTCAGGAGTTCTTCAAGGCTTTGGAGGTTGGCGCTCGGGCTTCTTGGCGCTGCCGTTTCTTCGGCTGGGTTGGTGGAGGTTGGGTGGTGTCGTCGTCTCGCGGCGTCGGCAAGCTGGCGATGGCTCGGGGAGGATTCCCCGCTGATGCTCGTTCATAGGAGACAGATTCCGGTCTTTGGGCCGGATGGCTACTGCGGTCTTCAACGCAGCTTTGCTGCTATGGAGCTTCGTCCAGCTTCGGGTGTGCGGCGGCTTCGTCTTCTTCAGCTCCAGGATTGCTCAGGTGATGTTGGTGTTCGACGACGGCGAGCTTTTCGGTGGAAGGCGCCAGGGTTGGTTCTAGCGTGTGCGTGTGTGCTTTCGAGTTCTCTTTTTCTTGTTTGATCATGCTGCCTCTTGTATCAAAAAAAAAAAAAAAAAAAAAAATAAAAAAAAATAGACAATGAACCTTGACGTACAGGATGAGTTACTACGTTATATCTCCATTATCTACAGAGTTGTAATAAAACTCACAACTTTATTTGTTTGCACACAAGTTTGAAATATTGAACACAAGTTTTAAATCTATGATTAAATAAATACTTTTGTACCTAATAATGATTTTTAACAAAAATAAAGAGCAAACTATGAACCACTTGTAATTCAAATTTGACCGCTTCGAGCTGAATTAGCTGGAATTTTTCTTTTTAACGAGAGGTGAATGGAAAGATTTGGACATGCAAACATTTGATTATATTGCAAACTAGGTCACATAATATGACACAAAGTGAAGACTTTCCATTTGTTTGATTTTATTTGAATTTTTATGTCGGGTTCAAAATTCGGTCAAAACGGCGAGCATGACCATTCTTAGCTAGCATTTGAATCTTTCAAAACTCTTGGTAGATCTATGATGAAATAGATACTTTTATACCTAAAACTGATTTTTAACAAAAATAACGAGCAAACTACGGAGCAGCTGCAGTTCAAATTTGACCCGTTTTCAGCTGAATCACCTACATTTTGTCTTTTTGATAAGAGGTGGAGGGAAAGCTTTTGACAGGCAAACATTTGGTTATTTGTGTGTTCTAATATTTTTACAAAATGGTGGAGTCCAATTTATAAACAAAGATTTCATAGTTCCTTTGTAAAAAAAACCATTTTTGGCGCTCAAAAAATGAAAAATGATTTTTTCGTGCAAATAAAATGAAAACTTTCTTCGGAAACATTGTTCTACATTCCAAGATGAGCGCTTATGCACAATATGAGATCATTTTAGCAAACTATGCCATGGATGAGGCCATAACATTCGTCATTTGCTTTGAAACTCATGAGTCTTCATACATGATACACCTTTTTGTGAATGATTTTTTTGAAAAGTTTGTAAAAACTTATGTTTATTATTTTTCCTAGAAAGTAGTACACATAAAAGTACTCCATGCCAAAGGATTTCTTTTTTTTGAGTATTTTTTCAATTTCTTTGATTTTTTCGAAAATTTTGTCAAAATGGCCGCCATGGCCATTCATTGAAAGGTGTCGAATTTTTCAAAACTATCGATGGTTCTGTGATATAATCACTACTTGTGTACCTTAAAATTATTTTTGTAAAAATATCAGAGGAAACTATCACACAGTTGTAGTTCAAATTTGAATTACTTTCGAAAAATCAACATAAAGTCATTTAAATAGGCGAAATTAGGTAGAAGGCGAGAAAATTCCTAATACTTGGGGATTATACATCACATATGGACTACTTCGTGTGATAATTGTAAGGGTTACATTTTGCACCATATTTTTTGTAGTTGCTTCACAAAAAAACCCATTTTTGGCACTCGAAAAATGGAAAATGATTTTTTTGTGCAAATAAAATGGAAAGTTTCTTCGGCAAAATTGTTTCCCATACCAAGATACACCTATGTGTCAAATGTGGGCACTTTATCACAAACTATGTCATGGAAATGGCCATAACTTGGTCATTTGACTTGAAACCTATACATGTTTATAGATGATAGACCTTTTTGTGAATGATTTTTTTGAAAAGTTTGTGAAAACTCATGTCTGTTATTTTCCCTACAAATTAGTACACATAAAAGTACTCCATACCAAAGGATTTCCTTTTTGAGTATTTTTTCACTTTCTTTGATTTTTTTCGGAAAAAGTGTCAAAATGGCCGCCATGGCCATTCATTGAAAGGGATCAAAATTTTCAAAACTATCAATGGTTCTGTGATATAATCACTACTTGTGTACCTTAAAATTATTTTTGTAAAAATATCAGAGGAAACTATCACACAGTTGTAGTTCAAATTTGAATTACTTTCGAAAAATCAACATAAAGTCATTTAAATAGGCGAAATTAGGTAGAAAGCGAGATAATTCCTAATACTTGGGGATTATACATCACATATGGACTACTTCGTGTGATAATTGTAAGGGTTACTATTTGCACCATATTTTTTGTAGTTGCTTCCCAAAAAAAACCCATTTTTGGCACTCAAAAAATGGAAAATGATTTTTTTGTGCAAATAAAATGGAAACTTTCTTCGGCAACATTTTTCTACATTCCAAGATGCGTGCTTATGCATAATATGAGATCATTTTAACAAACTATGCCATGAATGAGGCCATAACATTCGTCATTTGCCCTGAAACTCATGAGTTTTCATATATGATAGCTCATTTATGAGAACACTTTGTCAAAACTTTTTTCTTCATCCAAGTTTTTTATGTTCCATCAATACTAGGTCATAAATTACTTTTTCAAAAATATGAGCAAACTACAAAACACTTGTAGTTCAAATTTGGCCTCTTCCAACCGAATCGGCAGAAATTTGTCTTTTTGACGAGACAGGGATGGAGAGATTTTAACACACATCTATTTTGTTATTTGTGTATAAAATGGTAAAATATTTTTTAAAATTGATATGGTCATATCTTGCAACAAATATTTAGTAGTTTTTCACAAACAATCCTTTTTTGCATTCGTAAAATAGAAATAATAATTTGTTTTGAAAAAAAAGGTAACCACGGCCCAGCCTGCACGGCCGACCCAACCCAAGCCCACCTCCCTGGCAGAAACCCTAATGCTCCGTGGTCCCTTTTCTCCCACCCACACAACGCACTCACGCCACACACGCACGCAGACGCACACACGAACATGCTCCTGGGTGGCGGCGCCTCTCTCTCTCCCCTGTTTCAATCCGGCGCCGCCGCCTCTCCTCCCCTCCCCTCCCCGGCCTTACCTCCGCCGCCTGCGCCTCCCCCTTCCCCTGTCCATTCTCAACACCGCCGGCCCCTTCTCCCCCAGTTGCTACCGCTCGTCCTCGCGCATCAGATCGAACTCGTCGACCCAGCTTCACCGGCGAGAGAGGCGCCGCCACCCAGGCGCTATGGCGTCGCGACTGGCTTGCTCGACGCCGCGTGCGTGCTTTGATTCGCGGCGCTACGTCGAGCTGGCCGGACCGCGGCGAGCGCGTGTCCTAGGGTTGGTGGTGGCGGCGATGCACAACGGGGATGGGTCTTCGGCCACTAGGACAGCGACGACGCCGGCGCAAGCCTCCGTGTCCGTTCCTCCTCCTCGCCCTGCAGGTCGTGCTCGTCTTGGCGCCTTGACGCGCCGGATCTGAAGGCCGAGCGTCATCCACGTTCCGGAGCTGCGACCTCTGTGTCTCCGTCGCCGGCCGTCCTCAACTTGGCTCGTCGCTCGCTGCTATGTAAGCTCCCACCGACATCCATTCCCCATCCTAGCTAATTCAGCTCCAAGTCAAAAATACGAATCAGCGGAGGATTTGGTCATGTAAAACCGTGTTGCCTTTTTCTTGTAATACATTTTTGAATGGCTGAATACTAGGTAGCACCACATGTATAGGCAGCAATAGCATTCATATGTAGCTGCACCATTAGTGGCTTGATTTGATATTGTAAGAGCTTCAATTTCGGTTAGTTACTGAACAATTATGTAGCTGCACCACTAGTGGCTTGATTTGATACATTTTTGAATCCCTTTGGATATTGTCACAGGATAACTAGCTGTAATAGTTACTGAACAATTATTCAGTCCATGAAGTGCCTTGCTAACATTCTAAAACCTGATGGTATGCTTCGGCTACAAAACAATCTGAATGGACCATGAACACATTCCATGAAGTGCCTTGCTAACATTCTAAAACCTGATGGTATGCTAGTTTGAATAATTTGCTATCTGATTTTGATGGAAACATGCCATTTTGTCAAGTGTTGCTGCCATTTGGCATAACTTGCTAGTCTTATGCGATGTTAAATGTTACAGATGATGTGGAGCTTCCCCTTGTCGCTAATATGTCTGCCATGACAGGGAGGTCAAGAGCAATTTCGTAATCACAGCCGTAGCGGTGGTGTTTGGCATCATATTGAGCAGTGGAGGAGCACGACGATGGGTTTCGAGTTTCGACTTAAGGTACGGTGCCAACATTTTCCTTTATGGTCGTTTCTTTATTCAGAACTACCAGGGAGGATGAGTTCATGTATAACTTGAAGGAAGCACCTTATGATCTCTATGTTTAAAGAGGACACTTAACATGTTATGATTATCACATTTTTTGGGCACATACTAATGCAATTTGCATGCATTTGCTTGTGAATTCTCCACTTAACAATTTTCGGATTCAAATGTTCTATTTTCCCTTTCATATAGCTTATAATCGAGCTATATTTCAACCTCAGTACTAGTGTAAAGCTTCTGTTTGTGTTTTCTGCTCCTAGTATCCCAATAGATGGTTACTTGCATTTTCCAAGTATGGACCTTGGTTAGTTAGATCTGTTTGTCTATCTTCCTGTGAACCAACTTTTTATTTTCAACACAAGAGGTAATCTGTTTGTGTGTCTTTTACAGCTCATGATTTTGATTCACATCCTGCCAGCAGATACTCGTCATGGATAGTGCAGTTCGCCTGGAGCGACAAGGAGGTAAAGAAAAATCTAGATGAGAACTTTGATTGATACCTCCCTTCCTTTCTATTTTTTCTATGGAGCTGCTTCGTGCTGAAACATTTCCTCTTGTTCTTGTGATGCTTTGCTTTTCTTCCCGTCTGTGTGTTGGAAAAAATGGATAATTTGGAATGGATATGTATAACCGTGATATGTAGTTACTGCAGTAGCTAATAGAGTGCTACTATGTATATATATGCAGAACTTCGATTCAACTTGTGCTCTGGAATAATACCAAGTAGTGCAGTTCCAAGTAGTACTGGTCCTTTTGTTGGTTAAATTCATGCTCTTTTGAACGTGTGGTGCATAGCATAGTGATTATTTTTTGGCAAGTGGTTTGTTAGTCTGGTATAGTTGGTCATCATCTAGTACCAATCTATCTATGCATGCCCATTGCTGACCTAAGTCATGAGTTTTATGTTTTACAAAATTTCTGAAGTAGTAGTGCAGTTTTGAGTTGTAGCAAGAACATTCATGGATATCTAGCTATTGTGGTTCTCTAGATTTTCTACTTGCTTGTTCTGTTGAAGTCATGCAAAATGTAGTTTAGTTTCGTGGTGAAATAACATCTTTGTTCTTTGTGTAATCTGGTAGTACATCAATAACTGAGCTTCCTCTGCCTGGGGCAGGGCCGGAAATGACCAGCTGGGGGTGTTGGGGAGAAAGGTGCTCCGGCAGCGGGAGGAGTGCCTTGAGCTGGAGCAGTGCGGCGGGAGGGTGCCTTGATCTGGTGCTGGATAAGGGTCAGCAGCGATAGGCCTGGAGCAGGGTGGCGGGAGGGAGCCTCATCTGGTGTTAGACGAGGGCCGGCGGCGGCGGGCTGGTATCAGGGCAGCAGGTGGGATGCCCTGACCTGTTGCTGGGTGCCGGTGGGGAGCCTGCTACGTTTCCTGTAATTTTTTTCTCTTGTTAAGCCGTCGGCATACAGTTTCAGGTCTCATTTTCTATATTTTTTTTGTCCTTGTGATACGTATATGCCGACGGCAAAGCCGTCGGCATAAGCATGGACCGAAGTAACCAGAAGGCGCCACGTGGAGGTTGTATGCCGACAGCCGTGGCCGTCGGCAAACGTTTCGATGAGCCGTTAGATGGACGTCTCCGTTACTTTCTTTGCCGACGGTTTTCTTTGCCGACGGTCGAGGAAGCCCGTCGGCGCTGATTATATGCCGACGGCAATCATATCCCGACGGTATTTTGTCCATATGCCGACCGAGAAGAAGACGACGGCCAAAAACCGTCGGCATATACATATGCCGTCGGCATATATGTATGCCGACGGTTTTCATGTCTTTGCCGACGGTTTTTGGCCGTCAGGAACTACCAGTTTTCTTGTAGTGAATAACTTGTCGTCTCCTTCAGGGCATAGACTCTGTCGCTGCCAGGGTGAGTGTCGCCACCGACATCCGCGAGGATTGCTAGCGAAGGAGCCCATATGGCAGCAGTGGTTGGGCACGTACCCTGGTGCCACAAATGGGAGTGAGGTCCTTATTTTTTACTGAGCGCGTTGAGTTAGTTCCAGAGGAAATGATAGGCATGAGAGTGCAGTTTGGCTCCCGAGCTAAATATGCTCCGAGCCGATTAGGAAATTCAACAAAACATATTGAAACATTTCAAAAAAATGTGAAAAATGGTGACAAACATATTCAATTATTTTACATACTTTGTAAAGTTTCATGATGAAATGATATTTGTGGCCCACTAAACACTACATGAATCTCCCTATATGCCTACAGCCAAATGCCGTCGGCATAGGCACAAATACCGTCGGCATACCACAAAGGCCCTCGGCAAAGTGTATGCCGACGGCTTTCGGCCGTAGGCTTCTGCTCCCTCGGCATACAACCATAATGCCGTCGGCATATAAAAGCCGTCGGCATACACGACAGTGCCGACGGCTTTCTTAGGCCGTCGGCAAACAAACGAACGGCCACGTCCGCTTGACGGCATCAAAATGTTTGGCCGTCGGCATACAACCACAACGTGGCACCTTCTGGTTCACTTCCACCCAAGTATATGCCGAGGGCTTTTGCCGTCGGCATACATATTGGCCAGAACCAAAAAAAAAGCCCATAAATGGCTGATTACAGACATGACACGATTCAGCATTGGAATCACTACTCCTCTGACCAGAAATCCTCTCCAGCTGCTCCTCTCCCCAAGATGCAGATCCTCTCCCGCGCTTCTCCTCTCCCCAATCTGCTTTTCCGCTCCGCCGGCCACGGCTGCTGCGACTCCTCCGCTTACCGGCCGCTGCCGCCAGCCACCACAACAGCTCCCGGCGCATTAGCTCGCCATGTCATGCTCCTCCACACATGATCACCCGTAGTAGCAGCTCTGCAACTCCACGTGCTCTTCGTCGCGATCTCCGGTTGCAACAACAGGAACCTGCATGGATGTACCTGATCTGAATTTCAGTCCACATGATCAAGATGAACCTATGCAAGATCAAGATGAATCTATGCAAAATCAAGATGAACTGCAAGATCATGATGAACCAGCAGTTACTTTTGCCTGCGCTAGTACTCTGGAACATGGAACGAGTGGTACCAGAGCATGGAGTGCAAAAAACATGAATAACTTAGGCCAAAGTGGAGTATGGACCATGGAGTGCAAAAAACATGAATAACTTAGGCTAAACTGGGACTTGAATGGCATCTGGGTATGGTATGGCATCATTGACCTTTTTCTCATGACAATGAGTTGACAACTTTACAAATACAAGGACACCAACATGATACTGATCCCAACTCCACAGCAGGAATATACTGATCCCAACTTTACAAATACAAGGACAACAAGGCATGAATATACTATCCCCGCATATAAAAGGCATGAATATACTCGGAACATCAAGGACTCCTGGAATGGATAACATAACATGATACTGAAGAATATTGCAAGCAATGAAAGTATTGCAAGCAATATACACAGCAAGCAAGCTTCAACAAGCAACAAGTGTTGCATAAATTTTAATTACAGTAGTGAATCATTTGCAATGTTTTTTTGTTCTTTGCTCTATGTAAATATATGGTGCTGCAGCAATACTAGTTCATGTATATAACTGGTGTAGCAACAATATTACTGAAGCAACAGATTATCAATACCTTGGTGCCTGCTACTGCTCAGTAACTTTATCAAAAGTAACCAAACAAAAGAGGTCTTCGTATTGCTGCGATGCCTCTTCCCGTGCCACTTCCTGCATATAGCGAGACACATCGAATTAAGAACGTGTTTCACAGCTGAGTTACAAGCATGGCTGGCTGGTTCTGAAAATAACGACTCCAATATTTGACAGAGCTACTACTACTCCATGTGTGTTTCAAGCATTCAGGACAGAGACAAAATATAAGAAAAGGGCAACACGGCTGATCAGTTTGAATGGATAACATAGTGTAAAAAGCCAAACATCTTTGCTCACAATTTTACATGACCAGATCCCAATAAACAGGAGAAAGAAAAGGAAAACACTTAAAGATCACAGCAAGGCATGTATCAAGTATCTATGCGTATGTATGATATTGAATCAATAAGGGACAGAAAGGTTAGTAATTGACTATCTCTTACTTGATTGCTATCTAGTAATGGGAGACGTCTCTTTGTTAGGTAGTAGTCCATTGATGACAAAAATTAAATTCGGGATGACAAGACCAATTCAAGGCATCAAGACCAAATACTAACAGGCACAGCCCTACTACACAAACTAAACCCTCAATGGTTAGGTCCAAACACAAATGAGCAGCATAAAACCATCAAGAGAAATGTTTGTTCCCCTAGCTAGCTGATTTCTGAAAAGATACATCAGACATGACAAACAAGAGAGATGATTGTTTTCACTTGCATCGCAACATTAAAGAAGAATGGCGAGGCAGCATGCAAAGTTCGAGTGGGAATAACTGGAATCACGGTTTGGTAGCTACTTGCGTCCTTGCTAGCTAGCTGTTTGTCTAGGACGAATAAATAAATAAACCAGAGTTGCTATTATTTATCTTGCACACAGCATCTGTTATTATGCGTAATGAGGTGCAGATCTAGCAGTGTATGTGGAGAACTAGTGAATATATGGGGTGTCAAAGATTTTCGTATACAAAAACCTTGGCTATGAACATCAAGAAGGTTCCAATACTATTAGACAATAGAAATCCAAAGGCGGTAACAGAAACACTAGATCTACACTAGGGGCATGGTCATGCAAGATGGGTTGGGTCTAGGGTAGGTGACAGGTCTCACCGGCTGCTTCGGCGGCGAGCACGTCAGAGAAGACGACCAGGAGATGCTGTTGCAGCAGACTGGCCTCATGGAGGAGGGCGCTAGGGACTAGGCGGTGGCCGGCGGACGCGGCGTCCTTGGGAGGCCGACGCGGCGTGGTCGGGCAGGGGCTCGAGGAGGGAGTCGTAGACGCCGAAGAGCGCAGTGACCGAAGGTGCGGCGACGCGGCCGCGGCGGCAAACCTAGCTGCACGCTTGGGTTAGCCTCAGGATCACATGCGGGCACGGAGGAACGAATCGGTGACGGGGAATCGAAGGAGGTCGCCACGGTGCTCCGGTGGAGGGGTGTTGTCACGCGCCGGCGGCGCTGCAGCAGGAGGCCGACGTGCTCGGGACGGCCGGGATCTGGTGGCTACAGAGTGATGCCCACAAGTATAGGGGATCGCAACAGTCTTCGAGGGAACTAAAACCCAAATTTATTGATTCGACACAAGGGTAGCCAAAGAATATTTATAAGCCTTAACAGATGAATTGTCAGTTCAGCTGCACCTGGAAATAGACTTGCTCGACACAGTTTATCAGTAGAAACAGTTTTATAGCAGTACCAATAGTGAAATAATAGCAGCAGTAAAATAAAAGCAGCAGTAATAATTGTAGTAGACAGCAGGATTCAAATACTGTAGGCATAGGGATGGATGAACGGGCGTTGCATGGATAAGATAATTCATATAATAGTCAAGCGTAGGGCATTTGCAGATAGATAATAATAAAGTATCCAGGTAATAATCAATCATAGGCATGTGTTCCGTATTTAGTCGTACGTGCTCGCAATGAGAAACTTGCACAACATATTCTGTCCTACCAGCCCGTTTGCAGCGGGGCCTCAAGGGAAACTACTGGTAATTAAGGTGCTCCTTTTAATAAAGCACCGGAGAAAAGCATTAACACTCCGTGAACACATGTGATCCTCACATTACAGCCATCCCCTCCAGTTATCCCAATTGTTGTCACTTTGGGGCCTCGGGTTCCGGACAATTATATGTGTAAACAACTTGCAGATATGATCTAAAACAATGATTATCCTCATGATTCAATAACATGTTCAGATCTGAAATCATGGCACTCGGGCCCTAGTGTCAAGCATTAAGCATAACAAGTTGCAACAATGACATAAAGTACTAACAACGGATACTAGGCACCATGCCCTAACAATCTGATATCTATTACATGAATGATCTCATCCAATCCCTACCATCCCCTTTAGCCTACAGCGGGGATTACTCACACATGGATGGGGGAATCATGGATGGTTGATGGAGAGGCGTCGGTGATGATGATGGCGATGATCTCCTCCAATTCCCTATCCCGGCAGGGTGCCAGAACGGAGTTTCTGATCCCCGAAATAGGGTTTTCTATAGCGGCGGAGCTCTAGAGTGTTTCTGGAAAAAGCGTCGATCCCCCTCGGGTTTTTAGGTCAAGGGGATATGTAGTCAAAAGGGGGACGCGAGGTGGTGCCCGAGGCGGCCACACCACCCCCGGCGCGGTTCAGGCCTGGCCGCGCGGGCCCATGGTGTGGGGCCCTCGTGGCTCACCTCTGTCTCATCTTCTGGCACCGTGTGTCTTCTGGAAAAATAGGAACTTCAGGATATTTTTCGGGGATTTTCCTGAAACTTGACTTTCTGCACAAAAATAAGACACCAGGGCAATTCTGCTGAAAATAGCGTTAGTCCGTGTTAGTTGCATTCAAAACACACAAATTAGAGGTAAAACAACAGCAAAAGTGTTCGAGAAAGTAGATACGTTTTGGACGTATCAACTCCCCCCAAGCTTAGTTTATTGCTTGTCCTCAAGCAATTCAGTTAACAACTGAGTGCGATAAAAGAAACTTTTACGAACACATTTGCTTCATATGATGTAAATATTCTCACTATATGATCAAGTACTTAGGAAATTCATAATAAAGGAATGTAGATAATGCCACCTAGTAGCTATGTGAACTATGAAAAGATACCAACACACTAAGAATAAATAACATGAAATAAATCCATTTGTAGGATTGCAATGTTCATAATAAGATATGATAAAGTGGTATCTCGCTTGCCTTTATTTGTAGAGCAAAACATAAATGCCAAGGCACCTCTGAAGTTCAAGTGAGGACTAGAGGAAAAAATATCAAAGATAAGAGCATCAAAGTTATACCACAGTTAACCGTATTCTGGGACAAGCACATTACACTAAGAATGACAGTTATGCTCTCGAGAAGGTGCTCAAAGAAAGGATGGTGACTCAACATAAAAATAAAAGATTGGCCCTTCGCAGAGGGAAGCAGGGATTTAACATGTGCTAGAGCTTTTTATTTATAAAACAGAGGTAAAAATTGTTTTGGGAGGTGGTTGTTCCTGTCAACGAATCAGAAAATGGAAAGTACAATATGACCCCTGCCAACCAGACTTTTAAGAGCGGCTCCCATGAAGGACGTTATTTCTACCAGCAAGGCAGATCATCCCTCTTTTCTCTTTTGTTTACACATGCAGATATTTCACTGGTATCATTGCTTGTCTGATAAATCAGGGCAAAAATGTGAAGAGAATTAAGCGGTTAAAGTTGTAATTAATTGGGACTGGGCACCCCATTTGCCAGCTCTTTTTGCAAAATTAATGGATAAGCGGATGTATATGCCGCTAGTCCGGTGGTAAAGTCTGTTTGACAGTGACATAAAGACATCCACCCCGTCCTCATGAGCTAAAAACAGTGTCACAAAATAAGAAGTGTTTTGAAGGTTTTAAAGGTAGCACATGAAAATTTACTTGGAATGGTTCGAAATACCATGCATAGGAATTTTTGGTGGACTCTTTGGGATAACTTGGTTTTTAAGGATTTGGAAGCACGAGCAGCATTCCCGCTCAGTACAAGTGAAGGCTAGCAATAGACTGGGAAGCGACAATCAAGAGAGCGATAACCGTCATAATCATGCTTGCGACAGAATAAAATTAACGGTGGCATAAAAGTGATACTAGAACTCTGAGGCAAAATAAATCATCAAGGCTTAATTGACTTTTGTTTTTCAGTCGTGAGCATGCGTGAGCATGTGCCAAGTCAATTCAAGTGAATCATTCAGAGGAGGATACCACCATGTCATACCCTTTTATGAATAGAACAATGCAAGCAAATATCTATATGACATGTTATATACTATTAGTGAATTGGAACTGATCATATGAAAACATGAACTACTAAGCATCCATTAAATAACATTGCCCCTCATACGAATCAGCTAAGCATGTCCACACGAGTGAGTATATGTACAAAAATGAAAACAAATAGAGTTCATACCAGCCTCTCACCACAACTCGAGTTGTCATACATCGTCATTATTGCTTTTCACTTGTGTGGCTTGAATGATATGAAATGATAACCAAGCTCCAATGGAGTCACGGAAGACTGTTGAACTCTGCAACAACTATAAAAAACCGAAAAAGAACAAATATTTTTGGGTTTTCGATTTGAAACGAACAAAGAAAGAAACGAACAAATAAAGCAAAATCTTTTTGGATTTTTGAATACTAAACCGAAACTAAAAGATAAAGCAAACCAGTACTAAAAGTACACAAGAGGTAAACAAAGAGAAATAACAGAAATATTTTTGGTCTTTTTGGGTTTTGAAAATAAAATCAAAACAAGAAACAACAACGAAAAAGAAAGAAAACGAAACATGGATATACAAAGTACCGACCGAATATGATATGAAAGTGAGTGAGATGTCGGTGTACCTCCCCCCAAGCTTAGGCTTTTGGCCTAAGTGGAGATCAATCATCCCATGTGGGCCACGCAGGGGCGCCTCCAGTGTATGACGAAGAAGATCCCTCGTCCTGGTGTGAGCTCCAGGATGCACCGGTATAATACACGGTATAATCCTCAGGGGGCGCCTCATACGTGGCACTAGTACAGAACGACACATCGGAAACGGGCCAAAAACCCCTTCGGCAACGGAGAAAGGGTCCGTGTCCCCGCCTCTGTCACTGATGTGAAGCCTCACAATGGCAACGGAGATTTTTATCGTTTGCAATAAGTTTAGCAACGGGCATAATATATAACCGTTGCCTTTAGTCTTTACATCAGATACGGAGATTAGTTTTTGACCGTTTGTAATGAGGGCTAAAGGAAACAAATAAAAAGCCGGTGACGCCTGCTGCACCGTCGACGGAGCCCTGTGGTTCCTGCCTGACGGCCGCCGGTTCTTCACCTTCCTCTTCGCCCCGCTTCATTGCGTGGTCTTCTTCTACCTATTTAGTACTGCACAAAAGTCTTGCTCCTGGAGGCGCCGGCTTCAGTGGACCGTGTGGACGGAGCCCCGCTCCTACGTCTTCACGGCTGCCGCATAGTCTCCAGGTTTCCTCCTCGCCCTAAAGGAGATGAAAAAAATCAAAATGTAAGCTCCTTCATCTCTATACACAAGACATATGCTTCTTCATCGGCATTACAGAAAATATAGAACTAATTACAACTAGAACATAGCCTAAACAATGCCTCATATATAGGTAGATTGGACACACAAATTCCAGGGATGGAGGAAGCGAGCCAAGTAGGATGCACAAGATCGATGTGTATTTGTGCATATCACAAAGATCACTAGCGCCACCCCCGGATCACACGGTGCCACCTAATTTTAATCATCGGCATAACAGAAACAAAGCTAAAATCAGAGCAAATGCCTACTAAAAACAAAGCATATCCATGGATAAACAATTAGCTACTTACAACTAGAAAACAGCTAAAATCTATGTGTAAACAATGCCTACTAAAAAACAGAGCATATCCATGGATAAACAATTAGCTACTTAAAAATAGAAAACAGCTAAAATCTATGTGTAAACAATGCCTACTAAAAACAGAGCAAATCTATGGATAAACAATTAGCTACTTACAACTAGAAAACAGGTAAAATCTATGTGTAAACAATGCCTACTAAAAACAGAGCAATTCTATGGATAAACAATTAGCTACTTACAACTAGAAAATAGCTAAAATCTATGTGTAAACAATACCTACTAAAAACAGAGCAAATCTATGGATAAACAATTAGCTACTTACAACTAGAAAACTGCTAAAATCTATGTGTAAAAAATTCCTACTAAAAACAGAGCAAATCTATGGATAAACAATTAGCTACTTACAACTAGAAAACAGCTAAAATCTATGTGTAAACAATGCCTACTAAAAACAGAGCAAATCTATGGATAAACAATTAGCTACTTACAACTAGAAAACAGCTAAAATCTATGTGTAAACAATGCCTACTAAAAACAGAGCAAATTTATGGATAAACAATTAGCTACTTACAACTAGAAAACAGCTATCCTACTGAACTGGGGTCTTACATTAGGCGAGGCGGGCTCGCTTAGCGTCGCCGCCGGCGACGGAGCTAGCGCCGGCCTCCCCTGGCGGCGCCTTGCCCTCGTCGTGGACCAAAGAGAGGGCTATGGCGGCCCGGAGGTCAGACTGGTAGACCGCCTCCTCGGCGCGTTCGACCTGGGTCGACGCCTCGGAGAGGAGGACCGCCGCCTCTAGATCGGCCTCGCCCTGACGACGCTTGGCGTCCTCGCGCTCGAAATCGGCGCGGGAGAGTTGGCAAGCGATCTCCAGATCACGATCCTCCTCCTCTTCCTCTTCCTCTTCCTCCTCGTCGGAGGATGAGGACGAGGAGGAGGAGGAAGACGGATGGCGGCCGGGGTACATCGCCTGGCGGATCTCGCGGTAATGGTGGCCAAATGAGCGGGTCCGTCCGGAGCCTTCGCCGTGCGGACGAGCGCCAAGGTTGCAGGACCGGCCCGCGGGGGACGGATCGGCGGCGGCCTGTTCCGCAAGCTCGTCCCGCAACACCAGCTGACGCTGCTGCTGCCTGAAGGCCCGGAGGGTGGGGCGGCCACGGCCGCGATGGTTGGATCTACCAGCGCCGACGGTGGAAGCCATGCGAGAGAGTGGAGAGAGAGGAGACTGTGCGGCGGCTAGGGTTGGAAGTGAGTGAGAGTGAGAGTGAAGGGCATGGTAGGTTCTTATAGGCCGGCTGTCGGGCTGCTTCTAATGGCAATGGAGATTACGAAACTGTCCGTGTGCGAGGAGCACACATCGGTAACGGAGGTAAACTAACCTCCGTTGCCAACATATATTCCACTATTCACCCGTTGCCGATGTTGTGGGCCTGCTTTACGGCCTAGTGCGGGCACGCGGGGGATGTCGCGATTTACCGCCGCCTAACTCCTGCCGTTGCCATAGAGGGGTATCCGATGTGTCGTTCTATACTAGTGTGGGTTGCTGCTGCTCGGGGTAGTGCTGCTATTGGAAGTTGAGCGCACCTAGATGCTCATCCAATTCCTCCTTTGATAGTGACAGCGGCTTCCTGAAAATACTGAACAAACTAGGCTGCGGCAAAGGAACTTCCTTTTCGGACCCGTCAGTAAACAAAACTTTATAAACTAGACAACCTGCATGAGAGTTAGGTGTAATAAAATGATGAAGCTTCATAGCAGCAAGGTCAAGCCTTTGAGGGGGTAACAACTCATCAGTGGGATCAACAGGAAGGCCTAGATAAGCTAAAACACGCGCAGCAATAATTCCTCCAAAAATTGGTCCTTTTGCAGCAAGGCGACGAGCAATCAAAGCACCAAGGTTATAAGTTTTATTATTTTTAAGTGCAGCAGCCAGAAAAGCTAAATGGTAGTTTGAAATGTTACTAGTGTTTTCTCTAGCAAGAACACTCGTGGCAAGATAATAAGTAAAATATCTAATGGCTGGGAGTTGAATGTTCCTTATCTTGCCACGCTGCGCTGTACGGTCATCATCATAAGTCACCTCCCGGTAAAGTTCCAGTAGCTCGGGAGGTTGCCCCTGAATTCTTCTTGCTGTCCCAGATGGAGCAATACCTATGACTCTGCAAAATCTTTTCAGATCCATGGTGTAAGGTTATCATAAATTTTAAATGCAACAGAGGGACTGAAATGAGTGTTATTGAAGGTAAAGCTCTCAACAAAAATCTTGGTGAGCCTTGCATATTGCTCACTCTCATCCTGCATAAACTCCATCAAACCAACTTTGTTAACAAGGAATAAGAAATCATCAAGGATCCCTGCATCTCTCAAAAAGTCAGTACAAGGGAAGATAGATGCATGTGCAACACCATCATCCCCTCATCACCAATCCTGGTGTCATAAGGTCCTCATTGTAGGATGGCCTACATCGAGCAGCAGACCTTGAAGGCCTTGTTGCTCTTGGTGCTTCCCTCTCAAAAATCTCTCCATAAGTGTGATTATGCATCTTCCTTTTCTGAAATTTTTAACAAAACCTCATAAAAATGATTTTGGAGCAACTAAATCAAAGAAACTACTATAGAGACTTGCAAGAGGGCTACACATGCATCAAAACTAATTAATCTAAGCATAGAACAAGCATGCAAACACATCTAACATGTCACCTACAGTACTAAAAAAATACACAACTAAACAAAATTCTACTTGGATAAACGGAGGAGTCACATACCGGAGAGCAAATGGTCCAAATCTCAGCAACAAAGATGGGCTGAGCAAGGAGATCGAAAAATCTCGAGCAAGAGCAGCAAGAACACGGGTTTGAACAATGGTGGTGTGTTTGGTCGGGAGAGAGAAAGAAATGAGAGGAAGATGGGTGAGTGGAGGGCCAGGTGGGACCCACACCATGCCACGGCGCGGCCCACACCCTGCCGCGCGGTGGGGTGGTGTGGTGGCATGGTGGGTCCCCCTGGTCAGCCCAGGCACTCCCACATTCCTCTTTAAAAACTAAGATTTATGGTATAATTTTCAGAAATTTTTGAAAACTTTCATTTTGCACATTTTCTGGTATTTAAATAATAAACTTAGAGCAGAAATAGAATTTTATAAAGACCAATTTCAACTAAAACTTTGCAAGTTCAGTAACACAACAGTAGGTAAAACAAGGTTGAGAAATAAAATGTTGTTTAGTGCTTCTATGCATTTAAAACATATTTGTTAACAAGGTTGATCAAGTCTTGTCACCAAATAAATTTTATATGACATAAAAGAATTAAACCACATGAGACAATCATGTTACCTTAAATTGTATAGCAATAGATCCAATCATAATACTTTGAAATCCTTCTTGAGGTTCATAAATAGGGCAATCAATACTTCCCACTTTGATAGTTCTAAGATTGGCTATTGTATTTACTCCATATATCTTGTCCGGCTTTTTGGGAAAATAAACAGTATGCTCTTTGTCATTAACATTGAAGGTTACTTTTCCTTTGTTGCAATCAATAACAGCCCCTGCAGTGTTAAGAAAAGGTCTCCCAAGAATAATAGACATATTATCATCTTCAGGCATTTCCAACACAACAAAGTCAGTTAATATTAAACAATTATTAGCCACTTGAACAGGAACATCCTCACATATGCCAACAGGAACACAGTAGATTTATCAGCCATTTGCAAAGATATATCAGTTGGTATCAATTTTTCTAAATAGAGTCTCTTATAAAGAGAGAAAGGCATAACACTAACTCCTGCTCCTAAATCACATAGAGCAGTTCTAACATAATTATTCTTAATAGAGCATGGGATAGTTGGTATACCTGGATCTCCAAGTTTCTTTGGAACCTTACCATTGAAAGAGTAATTAGCAAGCATAGTAGAAATTTCCTCATTAGGAATTTTCCTTTTGTTAGAGACAATATCTTTCATATATTTTGAATAAGGAGGCAATTTAATAGCATCAGTCAAAGGAATTTGCAAAAACAAGGGTTTCATCCATTCACAAAATTTATTATAGTGTTCCTCTTCCTTTGATTTATGTTTCTTATTAGGAAAAGGCATTTGCTTTTGCACCCAAGGTTCTCTCTCATTACCATGCTTTTAGCAATGAAATCTTCTTTAGTATACTTTTTATTCTTAGTATGCTTTTCAGGTTCATCTTCACTCTCCTCTTTATCAGAAGCATCATTTTTATCCTTATCATTGTTATGTTCATTACCACTTTCAGTTTCAGCATCAGAGATAGATATACTATTTGGATCATTAACATGCTCATTTTCTTTAATTGATTCAGGAGATTCTTCAACATGTTTATGTTTCTTCTTCTTCTTTTTCTTAGAAGGGTACTAGTTTCATTAGCTAGTTGAGAATCTTGCTCAATTCTTTTAGGATGTCCTTCAGGATAAGGGATCCTGAGTAGAAGCACCACCTCTAGTTCCTACTCCATAAGCATGTTTTTCATTTTCTCTAGAAGCATTAACTAGCAGATCTTTTTGTACCTTAGTGAGTTGATCTATTTGAGTTTGAACCATATGGAAATGTTTAATAAGCATTTTAACATCATTAGAAGTTCTTTCCACAATATCATGCAATTTACTCATAGCTCTAGAATTTTCCATCAGATGATTCTGCACTCTCATATTAAAGTTATCCTGCTTAACAATATAATTATCAAATTCATCTAAGCATTGATCAGGAGTTTTAGAATAAGGAATATCCCTATCATCAAAATGTTGGAGAGAGTGTACCTCAACTACTGATGGGTGAGGAATTGGCTTACATAATTCTTCTATTGGTGGTAGATTCTTCACATCTTCAGATTTAATACCCTTCTCTTTAAGAGATTTCTTGGCTTCTCTCATTTCTTCATCACTTAGTTCAAGAATTCCTCTCTTCTTTGGTGTGGGTATCGGGGTCGGCTCAGGTATAGTCCAATCATCATGATTTTGGCTTATTTTATCCATTAATTCCTCAGCTTCATCTGGAGTTCTTTTCCTGAAAACACAACCAGCACAACTATCTAGGTATGTCCTAGATTCAACAGTTAGTCCATTATAGAATATATCAAGAAGTTCATTTTTAGCTAATTGATGTCCAGGCCGAGCTCTGAGTAAAGAACAAAACCTTGCCCAAGATTTAGGCAATTTCTCGGCTTCCAATTGTTTGAAATTAAAGATTCTCTGTAAAGCAGCATGTTGAGCACTAGCAGGAAAATATTTCTGGAAGAAAGCATTAACCAAATCCATAGGACTTTTAATGGATCCAGGAGATAAACTATTAAACCAAGTTTTAGCTTCATCTTTTAATGAGAAAGGAAATATTTTAGTAACGAAGTAACTGCGTTTCTTAATGTCATCAGAAAACACACTACTTAAAGTAGAAAGAGTGTTCATATGTTCTACAGCACTTTCATTTTCAGTTCCTCGAAAAGGTTCTTTCTCAACAATAGATATATGTGACAAGTCCATAGAGAAATCATAATCTTTATCTTTTATATCAATGGGAGATGTAGCAAACTTAGCATCAGGAGACAGTTTGTAATTAACAGCACGTCTTGCAAGAAGATTTTTAATAGCACTAGCATCTTTAGAAGCATTGCATTCTTCAATAAATTCATCATCAAGTTCAACATAAGTTTCCTCGAAATCATCACTAGTATGATCTCTTAATTCAGGTGAACTAACAGGTGTAATGGGACTTTCATTAGGTGTTTCAGCATTTTCAGTTTGTTTTGACTTAGCAATTGTAGCATCTAGAAAAGGACCTAATGAACCACTCTCATCAAGCACAGTAGAAGCATCATCAAAATTTCAGAAGTATTTTCAGATTCAGCAGAAGTAGCAGCACGTGAAGCATGTGTATGTGGTGGTGTGACAAGTTGACTTATAACAGACGGTGAATCAAGAGCAGCAGAAGTACTCAGAGTTGTACCTCTCCTTGTAGTGGATGGCAGTATGCGAACCTTCTTATCATGAGGTTTACCCATGATGAATGAATTGCAGCGAACAATATCACTCTCAGGAGATGCTGCTGCAGCGGACTGGCCTCATGGAGGAGGGCGCCAGGGACTAGGCGGTGGCCGGCGGACGCGGCGTCCTTGGGGAGGCCGACGCGGCGTGGTCGGGCAGGGGCTCAAGGAGGGAGTCGTAGACGCCGAAGAGCGCAGCAACCGGAGGTGCGGCGACGCGGCCGCGGCGGCAAACCTAGCTGCACGGCTTGGGTTAGCCTCGGGATCACATGCGGGCACGGAGGAACGAATCGGTGACGGGGAATCGAAGGAGGTCGCCACGGTGCTCCGGTGGAGGGGTGTTGTCACGCGCCAGCGGCGCTGCAGCAGGAGGCCGACGTGCTCGGGACGGCTGGGATCTGGCGGCTGCAGAGTGATGACCCACAAGTATAGGGGATCGCAACAATCTTCGAGGGAACTAAAACCCAAATTTATTGATTCGACACAAGGGGAGCCAAAGAATATTTATAAGCCTTAACAGAGGAATTGTCAGTTCAGCTGCACCTGGAAATAGACTTGCTCGACACAGTTTATCAGTAGCAACAGTTTTATAGCAGTAGCAGTAGTGAAATAATAGCAGCAGTAAAATAAAAGCAGCAGTAATAATTGTAGTAGACAGCAGGATTAAAATACTGTAGGCATAGGGATGGATGAACGGGCGTTGCATGGATAAGATAATTCATATAATAGTCAAGCGTAGAGCATTTGCAGATAGATAATAATAAAGTATCCAGGTAATAATCAATAATAGGCATGTGTTCCGTATTTAGTCGTACGTGCTCGCAATGAGAAACTTGCACAACATCTTCTGTCCTACCAGCCCGTTTGCAGCGGGGCCTCAAGGGAAAATACTGGTAATTAAGGTGCTCCTTTTAATAAAGCACCGGAGCAAAGCATTAACACTCCGTGAACACATGTGATCCTCACATTACAGCCATCCCCTCCAGTTATCCCAATTGTTGTTACTTTGGGGCCTCGGGTTCCGGACAATTATTTGTGTAAACAACTTGCCGATATGATCTAAAACAATGATTATCCTCATGATTCAATAATATGTTCAGATCTGAAATCATGGCATTCGGGCCCTAGTGTCAAGCATTAAGCATAACAAGTTGCAAAAATGACATAAAGTACTAACAACGGATACTAGGCACCATGCCCTAACAATCTGATATCTATTACATGAATGATCTCATCCAATCCCTACCATCCCCTTCGGCCTACAGCGGGGATTACTCACACATGGATGGGGGAATCATGGATGGTTGATAGAGAGGCGTCGGCGATGATGATGGCGATGATCTCCTCCAATTCCCCGTCCCGGCAGGGTGCCAGAACGGAGTTTCTGATCCCCGAAATAGGGTTTTCGGTGGCGGCGGAGCTCTGGAGTGTTTCTGGAAAAAGCGTCGATCCCCCTCGGGTTTTTAGGTCAAGGGGAATATGTAGTCGAAAGGGGGACGCGAGGTGGTGCCCGAGGCGGCCACACCACCCCCCGGCGCGGTTCAGGCCTGGCCGCGCGGGCCCATGGTGTGGGGCCCTCGTGGCTCACCTCCGTCTCATCTTCTGGCACCGTGTGTCTTCTGGAAAAATAGGAACTTCAGGATATTTTTCGGGGATTTTCCCGAAACTTGACTTTCTGCACAGAAACTAAAACACCAGGGCAATTCTGCTGAAAACAGCGTTAGTCTGTGTTAGTTGCATTCAAAACACACAAATTAGAGGTAAAAGAAAAGCAAAAGTGTTTGGGAAAGTAGATACGTTTTAGACGTATCACAGAGGGGAACGGGGGAGGAGCGGTGGTGGCGAGCGTGCAGACTGGAGAGTGGAGAGAGAGGAGGGGCCGGGTCGAGAGCGTGGGGTGGGGTGGGGTACTGGGGTTAGGTCTCTCGCTAGGAGGGTGGGGTTCGTGTATGGGTGAGATTCGACCGCCAGCTCATCCATCCATGGCATCTCCTCCGGATAACATGTCAACCATTGATTTCGATCAGATCCAACGACAGTAACCGTGTCCGTCCTCCCATCTCAGGACTAGGGCTTTGACCACAATTTGAAAACCTGTGGAAAGTATCAAATGTATGATTTGGAAGAGCCGGTTGAATCCTTTTTGTGCAATTCATTTCACGTTCAGAACTAGGCATAGACAAATGGAGAGATATGATCAAAGAAAGTGAAAAAATAGTAAAAAAAGAAATCCTTTGGCATGGAGTCCTTTTATGTGTACTAGTTGTTAGGAAAAATGATAAATTTGAGTTTTTTCAAACTTTCCAAAAAAATACTTCACAAAAAGGTCTATCGTCTATAGACATGTATGGGTTTCAACCCAAATGACCAAGTTATGGCCATTCTCGTGCCATAGTTTGTGATAAAGTACCCATATTTGGCACATAGGTTTATCTAGGTATGGTTAACATTCATAACTAACTAATTTTTCAAATTATTTATAGAAATATCATTTTCTATTTTCTAAGTGCCAAAAATGACTTTTTTTGTGAAGCAAGTGCAAATATTTTGTTGTAAAATGTCACCCACCAATTATTCACACAAAGTAGTCCATATGTTAAGGATAATCCCCAAGTATTAGGAATTTTCTCGCTTTCTACCTAATTTCGCCTATTTAAATGACTTTATGCGATTTTCCAAAGGTAATTCTAATTTGAACTACAACCGTGTGATAGTTTGCTCTGATTTTTTTTCAAAAATCATTTTAAGGTAAACAAGTAGTGATTATATCGTAAAAAATTGTTAAACTTGAGTTTTTTCAAACTTTCCAAAAAAATACTTCACAAAAAGGTCTATCGTCTATAGACATGTATAGGTTTCAACCCAAATGACTAAGTTATGGCCATTCTCGTGCCATAGTTTGTGATAAAGTACTCATATTTGTCACATAGGTGTATCAAGATATGGGAAACAATGGTAACAAATTGATTTTTCAAATTAATTATAGAAATATCATTTTCTTTTTTCTAAGTGCCAAAAATGACTTTTAAGTTTCGAATCACCTATAAACATGTATAAGTTTCGAATCAAATGACCTATCTATGATCATTCCCGTGGCATAGTTTGTGATAATATGCCCATATTTGACACATAGATGTATCTTGATATTACAAACAATGTTGCAGAACTGAGTTTTTTCAAATTACTTATATAAATATCATTTTCCTTTTTTTAAGTGTCAAATATGACATTTTTTGTGAAGCAAGTACAAAAAATATGGTGCAAAATGGCACCCATCCAAATATCTCACAAAGTAGACAATATTTGATGGATAATCCAGAAATATTAGGAATTTTCTCGGTTTCTACCTAATTTTGCCTATTTAAACGACTTTATGCCTATTTTTCAAAAGTAATTCAAATGTGAACTACAAGTGTGTGATAGTTTGCTCTGAAAATTTGACAAAAATAATTTTAAGTTACACAAGTAGTGGTTATATCACAGAACCGTCGATAGTTTTGAATAATTCGACCCCTTTCAATGAATAGACATGGAGGCCATTTTGACCTTTTTTCAAAAAAATAAAAGAAAGTGAAAAAATACTCAAAAAAATAAATCCCTTGGCATGGAGTCATTTTATGTGTATTAGTTGATAGGATAAATGATAAACTTGAGTTTTGACGAAGTTTTCAAAAAAGTTTTTCACAAAAAGATCAATCATCTATAAACATGTATAAGTTTCGAATCAAATGACCTAGCTATGATCATTCCCGTGGCATAGTTTGTGATAATATGCCCATATTTGACATATAGCTGTATCTTGATATTACAAACAATGTTGCAGAACTGAGTTTTTTCAAATTACTTATATAAATATCATTTTCCTTTTTTTAAGTGTCAAAAATGACATTTTTTGTGAAGCAAGTACAAAAAATATGGTGAAAATGGCACCCATCCAAATATCTCACAAAGTAGACCATATTTGATGGATAATCCAGAAATATTAGGAATTTTCTCGGTTTCTACCTAATTTTGCCTATTTAAACGACTTTATGCCTATTTTCCAAAAGTAATTCAAATGTGAACTACAAGTGTGTGATAGTTTGCTCTGAAAATTTGACAAAAATAATTTTAAGTTACACAAGTAGTGGTTATATCACAGAACCGTCGATAGTTTTGAATAATTCGACCCCTTTCAATGAATAGACATGGCGACCATTTTGACCGTTTTTTCAAAAAAATAAAAGAAAGTGAAAAAATACTCAAAAAAAGAAATCCTTTGGCATGGAGTCCTTTTATGTGTATTAGTTGCTAGAAAAAATGGTAAACTTGAGTTTTAACAAATTTTTCAAAAAACTTCTTCACAAAAAGGCGTAGGCATACAAACTCACAGATTATTTATTTGGAAAAAAAAGTTGTATGCCGACGTGGCCGTCGGCATATAGGTGGCGCCGTCAGCTTGGTAACGGATGCAGATTTGTATGCCGACGGTCAAACATATGACTACGGCTTTTTTGAAAAGCCGTAGGCATACAACATAGTTGCCGACGGCCATACGTATGCCGACAGATTTTCTAAAAAGCCGTAGACATACAAAGTATATGCCGACGGCCAAACGTATGCCGACGGCTTTTATAAAGCCGTAGGCATACAACCATATATGCCGACGGCCCCGACAAAATGCCGTCGGCATACATTTAGCCGTAGGCAACTATCCGTTTTCCTGTAGTGAAACCACAATGTGGTATACTTCCACACATTGTGTTAGAGGCTTGGAGCACAAACAAATTGTACCAGTTAGATTTGAGGAAATGGATGCTCCTTTTTAATTTCAGGGTACATGCTGCAAAAGAGCTCGGTGTGCTATGGCACACTGCAACGGGAAGGGAGGGCAGAAGCGTGCACATCCATGACAGTTTTGTTAATGTGCCTGTGATGTGTGGACAACGAGAAGCGTATGCCAATTGCCTGTGATGTATTTGAAATGTGCAATTCCAAATTCAATTTGTTTTACCCCACATTTTAGACCAGGCTCGTTTGCTGATATCTGGTGCTTGTTGTCCCGAAACAGCTCCTACGAGGCTAAGACCTAGAGTCAAGAATTTTGATGTACTTTATTTGACGGCAGTGGCAACCAGCCGAGAGAGAGAGACGGCCGTATCGAATGGAAGTTCCAGATACTCCACAAAAATAGAAGACGCTGAGTTCCAGTGGTGCTGCGCCCCTGGAGAGAAGGAGACTGTGGAGTCTAGATTCAGAGCAGCCCATCAATCTGCAGATCTGGTGCAGCTGAAGCGGATATGGGCAATGTCGTCATCTACTACTGTACTCATTTAACAGATCAGCGTTGGACACTATGGTACCCTTATCACATCGCTAAGAATTTTCGGCCGTGAGACAAGGGGTACACAAGTCAATCATGCGGACATGAACAATGATCTGTAGGTACGCACAATTGTTGATTTCCTGATACCTCCTATTCCCAGCCCCGAGGTCAAGTTCGTTGTAGTATGCATGTGTGTACATAGCCCACTCCAAGTCCCTTCAACAATTTACTCCTGCCCTTTGGATATTTATCTATTGGCTTAGGGGCCATGAAGGCATTATAAATAGTTGCAGAGATGTGAGCTACCATGAGTGACGCGAAGGAACCAATACGGTTCAATGCCGATCGAATATAAAGCAGTGTACACACCATTGACAGGTATGTATTACTAGTTCTTTGTACATACTGGTGTTCCTGCCACAAGCACCCGCGATATATTTTTTGTCAATCAAGTGAGTGGTGCACTGCGAAATAGCAGTCCCACTGAGGTTGCTTGTTTTTTTGATGTGTACTCGGCCCTACAAATCAGATATTATTAATTATAAATAATGTTCAGTAAAGCTAGACGTCGATTGTCGAACCAATCAGATAAAAAAAATCCGACTACAATTTAAACCGGACTAACTCGTGACCTTATCTCCACGAGCGTGTGTTTTGTGAGAAGTGCCAGAGCAACGGAGAGAACTCTCATCCTAAACAAATTATTTCGTAGTCGTACGTGCACTGATGATGACGATTTCATCCAAAAAGGTCGAACTAGCGATTTTCATTACCAAAACTGAGTTTCCAGATACCATATTTAACAACTACATGAGGCATGTTCATTTTTTTAATGATTCAGCAACTAATATGTTTTTATTCATAAGAAGGGGAAAACAATACAGAGACCACCCGACACACTAAGCACGTGCCGGAGCGGAACGAAAAAATAAGAGAAATCGAAAAGTCGATAGAAGAAAAAATTTAGGGACTGCTCAAGGGGACTCGAACCTAAGCTTGCAGAGCGCTTCGGCACCTGCAAATGCCTAGTCCTGCGCCTCATCATGCATCACGGTCATTGTTAACGCCGGTGAAGAAAACACGTCTCGAAAAGCTCTCAGATTATGATCTCTGCATAACAAGATGCATACTAGGTCGTTCGTGATTGGACGTGCCTATAATCGGACAATTTTACAAGGATCATAAGTACAAGTCGAAACTTTCAGTGCCATCAAACTCTATCAGCCGGTGGCTTCTTTGCTAACCGAATCGCAGCGCTTATAGAGCCCAAGGCCCTCAAACGTCACTGGAGAAGTTGCCGAAAGCAGGTTCAAGCCTCGTTCCTGAGAGTTCCTGTAACTTCTTTGATTCTGTTGTTGGGACTTGGGAGCGAGAGAACACCCAGACTCCCAGAGTCTAATTATAAAAAAAGGTCTTTTTTAACGGAATAGATTATATTAACATTGAAGATCATATTACATCCTTACAAGGCTCTTGACGACAAAGCAAGACATAAAAGCTAGGTTGCACAAACCAGGAACAAGATGACACTGACTCGTGAAGAAGACACCGACTGAGGGACGGCCGTATCTCATGAAAGAAAATGCCATGTTAGAGATGCCGAGTGTGCTGTGGGCGTGGCGCTGCGGCCGCTTCTCCTCTGCTGCTCTGACCGGCGGCGTGGGGGCCGCTGGCGTTGCTCGCCGATGGTGGTGCTCGCCGTCGACGTCGCTGCTCCGGTGGTGCCCTCGGCGGGAGCTTTGGAAGCCGGGGCGGCGGCCCCGGGAGGTTGGAAGGCTCTGTGCGAGATGGAAGGTGGTCGCGCGGTTCGCTGCGGCTGCGTGGCAGCAACGACTTTGAGCGGAGGCGAGGACGCGCGGAGGCGAGGAGGCCGGTGAGGCGCGAGGCAGTACATGCCGATGATGCTCTGCGTGGGGCGGTGCGGATGCCGGGGCGGCGGCCCCGGGTCATGGGTCCGGCATGGTTGGTGCGGCCAGGGGCGCCGTGGCCGCCATGGCCGGAGCGGAGACAAGCTGCAGCGGCGGGATCGACGGGTCGGGGGAGGTTGGAAGGCTCTGTGCGATGGCTGCGCCGCCGTCGCACTTGATGTGTTTGCTTCAGTGGGTGTGCAGGCCGGCGGTGCCGCGGGTCTCCCCGCCTTGGCCCGGCTGCGTGGGATTGGGGAGTCTCGAGTGCTCCGGGCGAAAGCCTGACGACGCGACGTCCGTGGACGCCGTTCTCCCTCTCGGGGGGTCGTCTTGGAGTTCTTCGATTCTCCTCAGTCTTGGACCTCCTCTTCGGGTGAAGACCTGACCCTGTTTCTGCAGGGTCGGACGACGGCGTCGGTCTTCGTCGTCTCCCTCTTGAGGGCGTCGTCTTGAAGATGATGGTTCCTGTGTGCGCGCTCGTGGGCTGGGCTCACACAACATCGTGGTTGGCAGCGGCTGACGATGTCTTGGGTGCTGTGGTGGCGTTGCGAGCTGTGTGGCAACGATGACGGTGGTGAGCGGAGCAAGGAAGCCCCATCTGAAGATGGCTGAGCAGTGTTGGAGCGCAATTATGTACTCCTTTCACCGGTCCGTGTTGGACATTAGGATGGCCTTATCGCATGGATTATAATGGTTGGCCATGAGCCATGCCGTGGACAAGTCAGTCACGCAAACACGAACAATGATCAGCCAGCACGCACAAATGTTAATTTCCTGGTACCTCCAATTCCCAGCTCCGAAGTCAAAAGTTTGACATGTATGTGTGAAAAATAACCCACTCACTTTAAGCCCCTTCAACGATCTACTCCCTCCGATCCGTTTTAACCGTCGCCAGAAAACAACGAAGAATGTACGATTTTGTAGCACAAGTCGCGACAATTATTTCGGACCAAAGGGAGTACTTGTTACGCAACTACCAGCGATATACTTCTTCGTCAATCAACTAGGTGGTCCATTGCCAAATAGCAGTCCCCATAAGGTTGTGTTTTTATTAGATGGGTCGTCTATTAAACAAGCTAAACCAAAACATTTGAGTTGGTTTCTAGGATGGTTCTCAGCTATCCGTAGATGCCTATTATTAAATACTGACTCTGTTCTTTTTTTGAAAGCCTGCGTACATCAGAAGCACCTCATACACGATGAAGTACAAGAACACGAAGAACAACTCGACGCAGGGGAACAGAGCAAAGAACAAGCACAAGCCACAACACCGGCGAGGAAGACGAAGATCGACGACCACCTTCTAACCACTGCCTGAGGAAGCCTCCTACCTTGTAGATCGCCGCAAAGCCCGTCCGCCGCAAGCAGCGGAGCTTCAGCCGATGAACGAACACGGCGAGCTCCCTCCCTCTCCAGCACCTCCGCCTTGCCGCATCCATCTTCGACCCCAGCGCCAGCAGAAGCCGCGAGGCTCGCCCGGCCCTGAGTTCCAGCCTCCGCATCCTCCCTCGTAGCTCCACACCGAGGAGGTCGACCTCCCCGCCGGCCGGCAAGGAGGAGGAAGAAGCAGAGGAAAGCCGGCAGATCCGAAGATCCCCGGCCAGCAAAAGCCGCGTGCGCGACGCCGGAGCTCCAAGGAACACCTCCGCCGAAGGGGAACGCACCGGCACCACACCTAGCCACCGACACCACCGCCGCCTCCACGACGCCGCCGGCGGGAACCAAACGCTACCTACACTATATACAGGCCGGGATCTGGGGATCCCCACCCTCCCGCCGCCGGAGCGGCCGCGGAGGGGAGGAATCCCACAGATCGCCGGCGAGCGAGGTGGTTGCGCTGGAAGTCGCCCAAAAATCGCCCTCTGGCTACTGTAGCGAGAGGGGAAAACGGACCGGCTCCTTTTAAAATACTGACTCTGTTCTGTAAATGAAGGTGCATAAACTTTTTCAAACGATGTAAAAATATGTGTTTTGTTTTTAGGAACGGAGGTAGTAATGTTAATTAAAGCTAGATGTTGATAATAAACCAATCAGACAAACAAAATTCTGATCACAATTTAAAATGGACTACCTCGTGACGGTATCTCCACAAACGTGAGTTTTGTGACAATTGACAGAACAACGAAGAGTACACTCATCCTAAACAAAGCCTTTAATTAAGAAAGGTTCATAGCACTTGCACCGATATTTACTATTTCAGCCGAAATGTTCAAACTTGCGATTTCATCCCGAAACTAAGCTTCCAGCTACCATATTAAACAAGGACATGATGCATTGCTCATCAACATTGCCTGGTCTAGCCGCGACGAGATCTTGAGTTATATCTGATTTTGCAAAACAAACATGCAGACGAGATTGCTCGTGATTGGACGTGTCTATTCCAGTAGTGTGTTTCATAATAACCACAATTCTCTACCTTAACCGCTACTTCGTAATGAAAATTCTACCCAGATCATATTTTTTTAACAAGCGACGCTACTGTACAATTTCAAATGAGATCTAGAGCTTGTTGTCCACACCGTCAAACGTGATCAAAGGAGACGCGGAGTCCCAGTCTTCCTGCGGAACTGGAGAAAGCCTCAGGAGGCAGGGAAGAGATGCACCAAATGTGTCACCATCCAGATAGGACAACCCAGATTTGCCCTATCTCAGTGAAGAGATTGGCGGTGCAGTCGTATGTTACAGTAGTCGTTTAATTGATCTGTGGTGGACACTATGGTGGCCTTTTCACATCGGTATGAATTGTTAGCTGTGAGCCATGGTGAACACAAGTCGACGACACCAACACAAACAATTGTTTACGTACGCGGACAAATGTTGATTTCCCGATGACTCCTATTCTCAGCTCCGAAGTCATGGCCATGGCGTGTATGTGTGTATATATAGCACACTCTAAGTTCCTTTAACTACATACGCATGCCTTTCGGATCTTTATCTATTTTGCTTATGGCCATGAATGCGTTATAAATAGAAGCAGAGAAGCGAGGTTCCATGCGCAGTACGAACAAAGCAATATGGGCTGATTATCGATCGATTATAAAAGAGTGCACACCGTTGGTATATCACTCAGTTTTATTAGCTTTCTTTTAGATGATCATATTTATTCGCTGTCAGGCCATTCTGAACAATGAACTAGAATGATACCAAACCATACGGCTAAAAAACTAGAGGGCGTTCAAATGGCCTGCGCGGCGACAATATCTTCACAGAGCTATAACACTATGTGAAAATGACCGAAAAATAAAGACAACACAACTTTTAGACAAAGGATTAAAATATGTTTCGTCATACGTGCGCCGATGTGCCAATCAAATGTCGAAATCGGGGTGTCATCCTGAAATAGAGCCTCAATCCGCCAACCTCAACAAAGGCCCGATAGAACATGCCACAATGCCTTATCTAGCTTAGGGAAGATCTTATGTTTTCATCTAGAGCATGTGCATACTTGTCGTCAAAATTTAAGGCGGACGTATCGGTTTCAAGAAGGAGAGGCCAAGCGGCCCATTACAACGCGTTTAGTCACATGCGCCAAAAACGCCAATCCACAAGCAGAAAGAAAAAGGATCACTCGCCAACCCTCTACCTGTCTACGGGTTCTAAGCTACCCTAAACATCCTCGCTGCCCGCCAGAGGTCAGGCTCGGCCTCCACCATACTAATGGCAGTCTCTACTGAAGGCCTGTGTCCTTCGAAGACCACTCTGTTCCTATGCCTCCACAAGCTCCAGCAGATCAAGTTGATCGCCATCCACAAGTCCTTCTCATCGTGACCTCCTGGGGCCTTGGCCGGTAACCAATCCACTAGACGATCATCGTGGGCAGGGACCCAGTCCACTCTACCCACCTAGTCAGGAAGGAGTGCCAAACCTCTCCGGAGAGGACACAACCGAGGAGAAGGTGGTCTATGTCTTCTCCCACTTGGTCGCACAACGGGCAGGCGATCGGTCTAGGCAGCCCTCTTCGCCCTAAGCGGTCTGCAGTCCAACATCTGTTCTTCAATGCCAGCCAGAGGAAGAACTTGCACTGGTTGGGCGCTCGGGAACACCAAATCTGTTGTGCGCCCGCCTGCCCGATCTTGCCCTCCCACTTCCACCTGAATTCATCCACGACCCCTTCCGTCAGGGGGAAATCTGCCACACTGTCAGCCAAGGACAGCAACTCGCGGATCTCACGCGCGTCCAGGTCTGGCGGAACATCGTCTAGCCATCCACCTGCGAGCCCTCTCTAACTCGGCGGGAGCAGAGCGCGCCCTTGGGCACTTTCATGAAGAGGTTTAGAGCCAAGTCCTTCACACGCCCACCGGGCAACCACCTGTCTGTCCAGAAAAAGGTGGAGGCTCCGTCCCCACAACTAAGGTGGTGGCTGTCTCAAACAACTAATGTACCACGCGGGGCACTTGGATGTTGAACTCACTCCAGGGTTTGGAGTTGTTCGTCCTGCTAAGGCAAAGCCATCTAGCCCTGAGAGCGCGGTTCATATACCGCAAGTTGGGAATTCCGAGACCCCCCAGATGCTTGGGCATGCAAACCCTCTCCCACGCCACCAGGCAGTGACCTCCACGGGCGTCCTTGCGCCCAGCCCAGAGAAAGATACGAATGATCTTCTCAATCGCCGCCAGGGTCTCCACTGACAGGTCGAGAGATATCATAGCGAAAATAGATAACGCTGAGAGTGTGGTCTTCACAAGCTCAAGACGCCCTCCACGGTTAAGCAACCGTCATAGCGAAAATTGTCATTGTCGGTAACCTGTATATCAGCTGGCGACTTCTGGTTAGTCAGATTCTAGCATGGAGGGATCACAAGGAGCTCAAAAGTTGCTGGAGAAGATGTCGAAAGTAGGTTGAACCCCTAGCCATCCCGCTTCTAATCACTGTTGTACCTCCTTCGATCCCGTTGATGGGAGAGCGAGAGTCAACTCTATCTATTTATAATGCCTTCATGGCCCGTAAGTAAGATAGATAAAGATCTAAAGGGTAGGAGTAAATTGTTGAAGGCACTTTAAAGTGGGCTATGTCCACACATACATACCACGAACTTGACTTTGGAGCTGGGAATAGGAGGTATACAAGGAAATCAACATTTGTGCATGCCGGCAAATTGTTGTTCGTGTTCGCTTGATTGACTTATCTGCCGCATGGCTCACAGCCGATAATTCTTAGCGATGTGATAAGGGTACTATAGTGTCCAACGCTGATCAGGTAAAAGAGTACAGTAGTAGATGACGACGTTGCTCATGTCCGCTTCAGCTGCGCTAAAATTCCAGATCGTCTGTCTTCTCGGAACCTAGACTCCCCAGCCTACTTTTCTGCAGCGGTGCAGCACCAGCGGGACTCAGCATCTCCTATTTCTGTGGAGTATCTTAAGCTTCCATGCGATCCGGTGGCATAGCGGCGCCCTTACTAGGTGCTTGGTCGCCACTGCAACAATCGTGGATCCGCTAGCCACATCTTTAAGGTTGTTGCCCCCACGTCCTCCACATCGGTCCCTACCGACCGGATCAAGCACCTAGTAAGGGCGCCGCTATGCCACCGGATCGCATGGAAGCTTAAGATACTCCACAGAAATAGGAGATGCTGAGTCCCGCTGGTGCTGCACCGCTGCAGAAAAGGAGGCTGCGGAGTCTAGGTTCCGAGAAGACAGACGATCTGGAATTTTAGCGCAGCTGAAGCGGACATGAGCAACGTCGTCATCTACTACTGTACTCTTTTACCTGATCAGCGTTGGACACTATAGTACCCTTATCACATCGCTAAGAATTATCGGCTGTGAGCCATGCGGCAGATAAGTCAATCAAGCGAACACGAACAACAATTTGCCGGCATGCACAAATGTTGATTTCCTTGTACCTCCTATTCCCAGCTCCAAAGTCAAGTTCGTGGTATGTATGTGTGGACATAGCCCACTTTAAAGTGCCTTCAACAATTTACTCCTACCCTTTAGATCTTTATCTATCTTACTTACGGGCCATGAAGGCATTATAAATAGATAGAGTTGCGAGCGACCATGAGTGGTGCGAAGGAAGCGATATGATTCGATGCCGATCCAATATAAAGTAGTGCACACCATTGATAGGAGTACTCAATTTTTATGTTCTACTAGTTCTTTGTATGGAATTTCCTGTCAGTACGATGTAAAACGGCGCTAGGATACGGCCCCTTTCTTGTTTAACTTTAAAAAAAAATCAGTTTTAGCTAGATTACAGCAAGTTAGGTTAATTTAACTAGCTTGGCAATTTTACCGGGTAATTGCGAGACGATGCTTTGCAACCCTACCTGCCTGGCAGCCATAACCGTCGGCGATATATTTTTTCTCAATCAATCGAGTCGATAATACGACGTCAATTAAACAAGCTAAGCCAAAATATTTTTGTCTCAAATAATAGGTGTTGAACTCTATGGTCCTAACCACCTTTGATGATCAGTTTTTTATGTCTAGTCTTGGTCCTGGTCCTCTTCGTTACTTTCTTGGGATTGAAATTTCCTCTATCTCTAATGACTTTTTTTATTTCTAAAAATGTATATCTGGAATCTTCTTCCTCGTGCGTCTCTTAGTAATAAGCGCACTACTGAAACTCCCATAGAGATTAATGTTTACTTCATGTTTCTGATTGTGAGCCCTTGTCTGATCTGACGCGCATCATAATCTTGTGGGAGTCTTATCTATCTCGTTGTCAATTGTTCGTATATCTCATATGATGTCCATATTTTGAGTCAATTTGTTTCTGCTCCCACTTCAGCTCATTATAGCCACCTTCTTCATGTTCTAGGATATCTCACCGTCATTTTTTCCCTTTCCAGCTCATTACATCTCCAGGCCTATTCGGATACTACATAGGCTAGTGATTCTTCACATCACCGTTCACATTCCGCGTACATTTTTATTGATGTTTTTCTCATTGCCTGAAAGACGTAGCAGAATGCCAGTTTCCCGTTCGAGTTCAGAACCTGACTTGCGAGCTATGACTCTTTTGACGACAGAGGTCATTTGGTTTCGATGGTTACTAGAAGATTTTAATGTTTCTGGTACTAAACCTACTACCCTCTTGTCAGACGGTACATGTGCTATTTGTATTACACGGCCCCAATGAATAAGCATGAGCTTACCAAGAATATTGATGTTGATGTTTCTTTTGTGAACACGGCATGGATTTTATTTCTCTAAACTCAGTGTTGTGAATTTAGCATGAGTTTTAGAGGGGTGTTAGTGTTTATAATGGCCTTTGGCCTTAACACCGGAGCAAAACCGTAGCTGAAACTTACTGCTAAATTGCACCTCGGACTTACCGCTTTTTCCTCTTCTTGCCTTACATAGCAGGTAACCGGCTATCTGAAAACCTGAGCTGATAGCCAGGTTGAGAGTACGGATGCCAATTTGCGCCGTAGTCAGTCCCACGGCGGTACAATACTACAATTTGGCAAGTGGAGGGTTATAGAAACAACATCACATTCTTTGATTTGATACTGGGACTTGGGGTGAGGCGCGGCGTAGTGAGACGAAAGCTAGTGAATGGATATAGAGCAGACTCTAGACGAGAATCGAAACATAGTAGTGGAGAAGTTCATCTGAATATGCAGGTATGAGCCACATGTCTTGCCACCGTCGAACCATAACTGTCTGAGCAATCGATACGGTAGAAGGTAGAATATATTGCAAACTGATACTCCTTCCCAGCCATTTGGCAAGTGTTGAACTAAGGAATATACAGGGGATTTCCTTTATACAATACAAATAGGGTTAGAGTAGATCATTGGTTCTGAGCCGAAGTTCGGTGGTGTCAATCATGAGCATGAGAGGTATTGGGAATTTTCATGATTTTAGGAAGGCTAGCAGTCCTGCCACTATTGAACTCTATGAAGCTGACTATCTCAGCGGGGCATAGCCACGAGGAGCAAAGCTCACAGAAATAGTGGATGGCGGATGTATCAATGATTATCATGCATGCAAGCAAGATGTCAAGTTGTGGAGGGAAGTTTGCACGAAGCAAACATGTGCTCCTCGGTGCGAGAGAGCCAATCAGCTCTCCTCCAAATTTTATTAGCTACGCTGAGCAAAGCAATTTTTTATTAGTTACGCTGAGCAAAGCATTTTTTATTAGTTATATCCAACGATTTTCGTAGCTCAGTGACTATGCTATTCTAGCATGACATCCAAAGTTTCCCTAATCGACAGCAGCAATAAGCAATTCCTCTCCTTCCAGTGCAACGTTTTTCACAATCATGTAAACTACGGAGTTTAGGCTTAGCCGGTTGAATTGTAACCTTTTCCGAGAGTATGTGTACCATTCGATTGATGCATAATTAGCTACAGCAAAGACATTGTGACGTCAGAGATTGAAACGACACAAACTACCCGACTGAAGAACTGTGGCAGTCCTGACCACGTTTACCAATGCGGTTAATGCGAGAAGGACTAGGTTGTCCCAATGTCATATGTACTCCCTCCGTTCCAATTTAGATGACTTCCATTTACCCACATGTGGATGTATCTAGACATGTTACATGTATAGATACATCCACTTTTGGACAAATGAAAGTCATCTAATTTAGAACGGGTATTTCTTTTCTTCTTGTTGACTCCATGTTATACTTTATACTAGTACTATACTCAACCACTTATAGGACAAAGCAGAAATATCTCCCATATCCACAATGTGAAATAGAGTACTCGAAAAAATATTCATGTGCTTATCCTAACATACAAAATATTCAAGTGGTGTTGTTGGTAGGCCATAGTAAATTGATCATGTTTTAATGGCACAATTCATTAAAGCGCCTGCATATATTTCTCCAACAAAGAGTACATGGCATATAACATGTAGCATGCATGTTGTAGACTTAGACTACCATCTTGAAGATCTTACGGTCTTACGTAGATGCCAATGCTGGGAGCTCGAGGAAACAAAAGCCAATATGTTGACCACATTCTTTTAATATTGATCCTACATTATAGGATTGGAAGGCATCGGCATCCAAATATACATGTGTGTCATTCCAGTTAGACTGCAACACTCTTCTATGACTGCAAGAACGGCCAGAAGATCTTGATATCCACATCATGTTGGTCTTCTGATTGTTGTCAAAACACTAAGACGACATCAAGTTCAACTTTGACACGTCCTCGATTGTTGCCAGATGGGGCTGTAGCGTACTCAGCATAATGGAAATGCTTGGGAGTCTTGGAGAGGTGTAAGGGTCCTTTCGTACACAGAGTCACAGTGGATGTGTTTATTGGCTTACCACATACGAGTAGATGATACAGAGTCCCAGAGACTGTGTTTATTTATATATGATACGGAATAGTTCAAGAGATTTTTATTACGATGATCTTTGAGCCATTTCAAAATGAGGGGTAGTTTCTTCGAACTCCACAAGGCACTGTCCAAGTAAACGAAGTTTGACAGGAAACCACAAATTTCAACAATTAGAGACATTACAGCTGACTAACTGTCAACTGAGCATTGTACGAATCTCCATGGCCACTCCATATTTTATCACGTGAGAACCAGGATGGATGTGCGAACGACTGTGCGTAATATAATTAGTCGCATTTTATAAAGCGAGTGGAAATGTTCAAGTTGAGAGTCACAAGTCACCACTATCAACCATTAGAGACTAAGTCCATAATGTTAACCACAATCTGGCTTGTATGCCGGACATTACAAACTGAGCACTATACGAGCCTCCATGGCCGCTCCAGATTCTATCATGTGCCACCACTGGCGGATCCAGAAGCTTCTAGAAGTCCAAGAAAACATGCCTATGATGCCATTTTTCTGAACAAATTACTATAGAAAATCATATGATAAAAGGCGTTGCGCCACCGTAAGCCCAGACGGCTTACCGGGCTGGAGGGATGGTACAACCACTGCTTCACGCCACCAAGATCTACGTGCAGGTGACTGTGCCCGGGTGATCAAGTAAAGAACTTTTCGCATTTGAGTGCAAATGTAAAAGTTGAAATTCACCTGTCACCACTAACAAACAACATTCTAGACCAAGTCCGCAATGTGAACACTAATTTGTCTTGTATGCTGGACAGAAGAAGAAAGTGAATATATCAAATTTGTGAATGTACAACTGAACAAACCAATGGAGAAAGCCAGATGTGCATATGACTAAGAATTGCCTTATGTGACACGTCACACGCGTCGTTTTCTCCTCTGGAATTCTCGAGTACAAATTAAAAATCAATTCATACAGAAATTGGACGAGAAACACTGAGAGCTGAAAATGGCAGATCAGGGTGTGGAATAGTCATGTAGAAATTTAAATGTTTTTCTTACTTTTGTGGAATTGTCACTTATATGTTTTGCATCACACACGGCCATTCCAACACTTGCGGCACATTTGGTTCAAAGAATTTCGATCGAAATAATATAGGTTTTCTACAGATTCCTAACGATGGTATTGTTCGCCTATTTGGTTTATGCGATTGCAGCCTTTGTGGAGTATGATAGGAGACAAATGGACTTCATAGAAAAAAAATGATAAGACTTTTTTTTTCTATTCTTGAGAAAAGGAGTAGAAAAAAAAAGGAGAAAAGCCATATCCTTGAAAAAGAAAAGGAGACAAGCCCATCGAAACAATTATTAGAACACTCTAATGTCTTTTGTAGTCATTTTTTTACACATCATTAATAGTTATCGTTTTTCTGTGGGTTTTTTTGTTTCACTGTTCCCCGTACTTTTATATAAAAGAAATATGATGTAACAACTATAGGAAAGACGTGAACCACGTGCTCCTTGGCAATGGCTTTAAGGCAGTTATGAATTATTTCATTTAACTCGTGCACAAGTGTATCCAAGTGTGCAACCAAGCTAAGCTATAAAATGTTACATGGAGGGAAGTGAGATCAGACCACCAGTCGTGTTAATTTCATCAAGTTCAAAGAAAGGGATGCGCTTGGAGTTAAATTCTGTGTGCACCATAATATTGTTAGCATCTTTTTAGCATTTTTCGTGGGCTTGGGAAGCACCAGGATTTCAGTTCTGCCACCTGGGCACAGGTTAGTCACGTAGTCACGTGGGTGTTTTTTCTCCTTATTTCGTCCATGACTCCATAGTAATGCTTACACTATTAGGGGTATTATGCGAATTGTTAGTTTGTATTTCGTCTCAAAATACTTTTTGCAACATCAGATCTTTTTTGCATTACCTTGTTTATATCATGTGTATGTTTTTCTCAAGCCAACCAAGTTCTGTTTTTATTTTAATTCCCGTTTCATAAATTTATTTTCATGGCAGTACAGGTTAGATTCTAACACTGTCACTACAGATATATTTGGTTTTATCTTCTGTATGACGTAATTTTGGAACTTGTAAGCTTTTGCATAATTAGTCACATTCTAGTTAAAACATCTTATCAAGTTACATTTTTTTCACCAGTTCATCTGCACGATTTTGGGAATGACCTAAATAAGGAGTCGTTGCCTCGTGAGGGAGTGATGACGATGACATCCACCCTTGACGATGGTCTTCTACTACAGGCGGGGTGTGAAGTGGGTGGTGCCAGCCAGGTTGCTGGTGGTACAAAACACCAGGTTAAATAGAACATTTATTAGCCCAGTTTGCTTCATGTGGCCCAGGACATAAAAGTTGTGATGGGCTATGGTGCTGCACTGCTGCCCTATAAGCAAGTACAGTAGTCCCATGCTTCATTTCGTATCACGCTCCACCACTGCTATCCAATGCCATGTTCTACCATGGCAGGTTTTTTGGACATGTTGCAACGTGTTCAATTCTCCGATAATTAACTAAGCATTGTCTTCTGCTTAATAACTCACAGAGGTCTAAGGTGTCCGTTGAAGAACAAAAAATCATAATCACATTCCTCTTTCTTGCTCGTTTCAGCTTGGGTGTGCACAGCAACAGCGTACAAAACTTGTCCGCCATTAATTCCACTGTGCCAAACATAATGTGCAACAAGAAAGAGTTGAAGGGCAAAAGGAAGCTAACCTCTCTTGCCTCATGGTTCACAAAGTTAGGCCATTTTGTAAGCATGGCGTCGGGTCCAAATCTCCTTGGCAAAAAGATTTTCCAGTGAACAAGTGTGACTGTTTTCCATAAAAATATTACATAATTTTCTTTTGTGCAAAGAAAAAGTTTCATTTTGACTACAAAGATTTAACAGAACCCACTAATAAAAGTTTATAAATAATATACATTCTCGAAAGCACCTATTGCATTCTTGTATGATTGTACCTACAACCTGGACTGGAGATGAAGTTTAGAAGTTATTGGCGAATAACTTTAGAGGTAATTGTGATGTGTACAAGAAAAGTAATTGCCATCCTGGAATTCTGATATGTGCATAGCAAAAATGCCGACGTTGTCATCCGTGATTGGCATTGTCTATAACCGATAATGTGTTGCATAGCAACCATTTTCTACCTTATCCCGCTGCCTGATCATAACAAAAATTCTACATTTCTCAAAAAAAAAAATATAAATAAAAATGAAAATTATACACGGATCATATTTTCTAACAAGCTATATATAATACAATTTTTAAATGATATCTAGGGCTTGTTGTCCACGCATTCAAACGTGTTAACAGAATGGGATCGAGAGCTAAGAGGGTATTGACCCACTCACGGGATAGCTCTGTTTCCACCATCTAGAGCGAGAAGATGAAGGGTCTTGATATATTTGACAATAGTGAAAACAAGACAATGATGGGACGAACATATCAAACAGATGACCGTGTCATAATGATTTGCAGAGGGTACCTCTTAGTAAATCTAATAATACACACGCAATCTGAAGTGGATTAAAGAAATATGCAAGATTTAGTTTATCATGCGAGTTAAGAGGCTAAAAAAATTATACATGTAATGTATGTGTATTTTATAATTTAAAAGTCTTATGGTTTAGGGATTTATCTGATTGATATAAATGAGATTATATCAATGGGTTGAAGAAATGGATGTTATTGATGACTTGCATGATTTCATGCACATTGCCGCGTAATGTTTCTAGAAACTTTTTTAGTGGATACATATAGAAGTGCCAATAATTTTGAAAATAGATATATGATTTTATCATTGACAATAATTGGCAAAAGTCACTGGAGAAACTAATTCCGGTATTCTATTTGCACATGATTTACTTGTGTAGCTACATGGCGATATGATGTGATGTTATCGTTGGAACTGCCAAAAAAAGAGGCTAAAAAAATATATGATGTGGATGGTTGCATGTATAGATAGAAAATAGTTAATAAATTTTAGTGGGATGACAATAGACAATTGATTGGCCAAAAAACCAAGTGATGTGGATAGCTTGCATTTGAAGATAGAAGAATACTGATTACACTTAATGAGATTTTGCTTTATAAAAAGTATAGATAAATAGATCCCAGATCCTCCATAGCAAGAGAAAACACAGAGTCCCGTTCTTCCTGTGAGATGGGAGGGGTCGGTAGGATGCGGGGAAGAGATGCACAATACGTGTCACCATCCAACTAGGACAACCCAGATATGTGCTATCCCAGTGAAGATATAAGCGGTGCAATCGTATGTTACAGTAGCCTTTTTACAGATCGGTGGTGAATACTACGGTGGCCTTGTCACATCAGTATGAATGGCTGCCCGTGAGCCACGGTGAACCCAAGTCGATCACGCCAAAACAAACAGAGGTTTGCGTAGACACACAAATGCTGATTTCCTGGTACCTCCTATTCTCATCTCCGAAGACTAGTTCGTGGCATGTATTCGTGATTGGACAAGTCTATAACCGATAATGTGTTGCATAGCAACCGTTTTCTACCTTATCCCGCTGCCTGATCATAACGAAAATTCTACATTTCTCAAAAAAAAAAAAAAAAAAAATGCGCTTCGACTTCAAAGAAAGAAAGAAAAGATACTGTTAGCATCTTTTAGCATTTTCCATGGGCTTGGGAAGCACCAGGATTTCAGTTCTACCGGCTAGGCACAGGTAGTCACACGGGATAGCTCTGTTTCCACCATCTAGAGCGAGAAGATCAAGGGTCTTCATATATTTGACGATAGTGAAAACAAGACAACGATGGGATGAACGTATCAAAACGGATGACCGTGTCGCTAATGATTACTAGAACGACACCCCGCGTGTTGCAGAGAGTACCTGTTAATAACATGCAATCTGAAGTGGATTAAAGAAATATGCAAGATTTAGTTTATCATGCGAGTTAAGAGGCCAAAAAATTTAGACATGTAATGCATGTATATTTTATAATTTAAAAGTCTTATGGTTTAGGGGTTTATTTGATTGATATAGATGAGATTATATCAATGGGTTGAAGAAATGGATGTTAATGATGACTTGCATGAAATGATATGCACATTGCCGCATAATGTTTCTAGAAACTTTTTTAGTGGATACATATAGAAGTGCCAATAAGTTCGAATAATAGATATATGATTTTATCATTGAAAATAATTGGCAAAAGTTAACTGGAGAAACTAATTCCGGTATTCTATTTGCACATGATTTACTTGTGTAACTACATGGCGATATGATGTGATGTTATCGTTGGAACTGCCAAAAAAAGAATTATGTGGACAGTTTGCGGGGCTAAAAAATATGATGTGGATAGTTGCATGTATAGATAGAAAATAGTTAATAAATTTTAGTGGGACGACATGGACGATTGATTGGCTAAAAAAACAAGTGATGTGGATAGTTTGCATTTGGAGATAGAAAAATATTGATTACACTTAGTAGATTTTGCTTTCTAAGAAGTACTCCCTCCGTTTCACAATATAAGATGTTCTACCTAGCTTACATGTTGGCTAGGTACAAACACAAATGCATGTATATACACATTAAAACATGTCTACATACATCTATATATATGTGAATGTGAACAAAATCTTAAACATCTTATATTTAGGAACAGAGGGAGTACCTCCATAGCAAGAGAAAACACAGAGCCCCATTCTTCATGTGAGATGGCAGGGGTCGGTAGGTGGCGGGGAAGAGATGCACAATATGTGTCACCATCCAACTAGGACAACCCAGATATGCGCTATCCCAGTGAAGATATAAGCGGTGCAACCGTATCTTACGGTAGCCTTTTCACATATCGGTGGTGGATACTACGGTGGCCTTGTCGCATCAGTATGAATCGCTGCCCGTGAGCCACGGTGCACCCAAGTCGATCACGCCAAAACAAACAACGGTTTGCGTAGACACACAAATGTTGATTTCCTGGTACCTCCTATTCTCATCTCCGAAGACAAGTTCGTGGCATGTATCCGCATACATAGCCCACTCTAAGTCCTTGAACGATTTACTCCTGCCCTTTAGATTTCTATCTAGTTTTCTTATGGGCCATGAAGGCGTGCTACCATGCGCGGTATGAACGAAGGGATATGGGTCGATGCCAATCGAATATAAAGCAGTGCACACTGTTGGTAGAACAATAAAAAAATTATGTACTGCTAGGTCATTGTCTGTAATGGCCGGCCTGACAACCACAACCACCCGCGATATATATTTTTTGTCGATCAAGCAGGTGGCGCATTGAAAAATAGCTCCCACACATGAGGTTGCTTGTTTTATTAGTTATATCAGACGATTGTCCTAGCTCAACGACTATGGCTATTCTAGCATGACATCCAAAGTTTCCCTAATCGACAGCAGCAATAAGCAATTCCTCTCCTTCCAATGCAACGTCTTTCACAGTTTTGTAAACTATTGAGATTAGGCTTGGCCGGCTGAGTTAACTTGATCCGAGAGTATGTGTACCATTCGGTTGATATATAATTAGCTACAGCTTAGACATTATGACGTCAGAGATTGAAACAGCACAAACTACCCGACTGAAGAACTGCGGCAGTGACTCTTAACCACCTTTATCAAGGAGTCTAATTGGAGACGATGACTGCATGCACAAATCAATCAGAATATTTTTTTGCATTAATATGGTAAGACATCATCTCAGTCTTAGCTTTGTATCCCGATTCCTTCTTTGATAAAAAAAACATACATGGTTACTCCACATTTGCTAACAATAGGAACATAATTATAATTTGTTCTAGCATATACGCAGATGATAGCTAACTCGAGAAGCAACCAGAAACCAATTTTCTCTCTTTTGCTTCCCCATTTGTGTTCTCCCATTTCGCTGATTTCGTTCCTCCTATTTTCCAAATAACATTCAAATGAACTTCATATTAACACTATTAATTATGGCCACGAACTCCAATGTTAGAAAGGTTAAATAGTGTAATGGAGTTAGACTGTTAGATAACGTAGATTAGAATGTCATCACGTATTTGTTTTCAACTTGTTGACTCTTTCTTTATATCAATTGAAAAGGCAAATATTTTGCCTCGTTTGAAAAAAGATTACTATAGCACTATATTGAACTACTTATAAGACAAAGCAGAAATCTCTCCATATACACGATGTGAAATGGAGGACTCAGAAACTTTCCAGACACAATGATCCTTATAAAAGTATTCACATGCTTATCATACGAAATATTCAAGTGGTGTTGTCGGTAGGGCATAGTAAATTGATCATGCACTAAGGAAATTATTCATTAAAGCGCCTGCATATAGTTCTCCAGCCAACAGTATATGGCATAACATGTAGCATGTCAACTTAGACTACCATCTCGAAGGTCTTACGGTCTTGTGTAGATGCCAAGGCTTGGAGCTCGAGGAAACAGAAGCGAGTATGTTGGCCACATTCTGTGTAATATTGATCCTACATTGTAGGATTGGAAGGCATCAGGATCCAAAGATACGTGTGTGTCATTCCAGTTAGACGTGCATCACACTTCTCTGGCTGCAGGAACAGCCAGATGATCTTGATATCCTCACCATATTGGTCTTCTGATTACTGTCAAGGTACTAAGATGATCTTTGAGCCGTTTCAAAAGGAGGGGTAATTTCTTCGAACTCTACAAGGCACTTCCCACTGTCCAAGTAAGCTATACTTGATAGCAAAACTACAAAATACAACAATTAGAGACGATACAGCTGAGCATTGTACGGGCCTCCATGGCCACTCCATATTTTATCATGTGACACGCCAAGATCAATGTGCGGGCGACTGCCTAGTGCGACCCCCCATCAATATAACTAGTCACATTTTCTGAAGTGAGTGCACATGTTCAAGTTGAGAGTCACTAGTCACCACTATCAGACATTCGAGACTAAGTCCATAATGTAACCACACAATCTGGCTTGTATGCTGGACATTACAACTGAGCACTATACGAGCCTCCATGACCACTCCATATTTTATCATGTGCCGCTAGCGGTGAATCCAGAAGCTTCTGGAAATCAACGAAAAAATGGCTATGATGCCATTTTTCTAAACAATGTTTAATAGAAAATCATCTGATGCAAGGAGTCACGCAACCGTAAGCCCAGACGGCTTACTGGGCTGGAGGGATGGTAGAACCACCCCTTCATGCCACCAAGATCTATGTGAGGGTGGGCTGTGCGCGGTGTGATCAAGTCAATACTTTGTCGCATTTGAGTGGAAATGTAAAATTGACACTCACCGGTCACCACTCCCCACTAACAAACGGCATTCTAGACCGTCCAAAATCTTAACAACAATTTGGCTTGTATGCCGGACAGATGAAGAAAGTGGCATGGGGCAGGTACAAGCGAACAAATCAGTAGACAAATGCAGATGTGCATATAAGTAAGAATTTCCTAGTGTGACAAGAAGGTTTCATTTTCTCTAATGGGAAATATTGACTACAAATTTGAAAACCAATTCATACAGAATTAGGCGAGAAAGAGTATATTAGTAGTACTAGTATATATTACTCCTCATTGTGACTAGCCTTCCACATCATTTATAGTTTTCTTCTTTTCATGGTCTTGTTTGTTTTACTGTTCCATGTACTTCTATATAACAGAAATATGATAATAACACCTATAGATAAGACTAAACCATGTGGTCCCTGGTCATGGCTTGAAGGCAGTAATCAATGAAACATTTAACCCATGCATTAGTGTATGCAAGTGCGGAAGCTATAAAATGTTACATGGTGGGAAATTAGACGAGACCACCATTGGTGTTAGTTTCACCAAGGTCAAGGAAAGGAATGCGTTTGGAGTTAAATTGTGTGTGTGTGCACCATATCTTTTGAGCATTTTCCATGGGCTTGGGAAGCACCGGGATTTTAGTTCTGCCAGGCATCCATTGGTTAGTCACTTGTGTGTTCTTTCACCTTATTTCGTCCATGACTATATCAGTGCTTACACTATTAAGGGATATTATGTGAAATGTCTTTTTTTATTCTCAAAATACTCCCTGTTACATTTTTTTGCATTACCTTGTTTGTATCATTTGTATCTTTTACTAGCCTTAACATGTCCTATTTTATTTTGATGCCCATTTCATGAATTTTTTGCCACTGGAGTACATGTTAGATTTTAACACTGTCACCACAAATATATTTGGTTTTCTATAAATTTGAAACTTCTAACCTTTTGCATAGTTAAGCAATTTCTTTTTACAACATCTGATCCCATTGCATCTACATGAGTGTCCAGATATCCTGCATTCCCAGTCTTTGTCTCGTGAGGGAGTGATGACGATGACACTCCGAACAACCCTTGGTGATGACGTTTCCCATCGTCCAGTTCATCGATAATTAACTAGGCATTCTCCTCCGCCTAATTATGTGATAGAGGCCTAAGGTGTCCGCTTAAAAAAAGCATAATCAGGCCCCAATCAACATATGCTCGTGTTCTTGCTCATTCCAGCTTGGACGTGACAAAGCAACGGCGTACAACAATTGTCGCCCATTCCACTGCGCCAAAAATAATGTGCAACAAGAAAGAGTAGAAGGCCAAAAGGAGGCTACCTTTTGCACAAGTTAGGCCACTTTGTAAGTTATGTTGGCCATCGGATCCAAATCTCCTTGGAAAAAAGATTTTCTAGTGAACAAGTGTCACTATTTTCCATAGGTATTACCTAATTTTATTTTCTGCGAAGAAAAACGTTCAGTTTAGACTACAGAGCTTTAACAGAACCTGCTGATCGTAATGAAAAGTAAAATACATTCTCGAAAGCACCTATTGCATTCTGCCTTGTACCTACAACCTGGAGATGAACTATAGGAGTTCTTGGCAAATAACTTTAGAAGTTATTGTAATGCTTATAAGAAAATTAATTTCCAATGAGCAAAAGAATATGATCTTTGAAATAAAAAAGGGAAATTTAGAACTCTGCAAGCTCCGCTGTTCAAAAATATTAAGATTGACAGGAACCCACACAAGGCAGCAATACTTTTGTCGAGACTACAGGAAAAGTAAAAGTTAACAGTCCCTACTATGAAACTACACCAGAGACCAAGTCCACCTGCAAGGTCCCCAGATCAAATATATTCCGAATGACAGGAACCCACACAACGCAACAATACTTTTGTCGAGACTAGTAGAAAGGTAAAAATTAACAGTCAGCACTATCAAGCTACACCAGAGACCAAGTCCACCATGTTAACTATCATTCGACTTGTGCGCCGCAAAGATGAAGGAAGTGCACAAAACAATGTGCAAGTGCAAGCCAACAAGCAAGTGGATAGACCATATGTCCATATCACCGAGAACTGCCTTGCGGGGCAGGGAGGTGTAAGCATCAGGATGGGTTAAGCACATGAGAAAAATGCTGGAAGAAACGTGGAAAATACTCCCTCCGTTCGGATTTAATTGACACACATTTTGTTACACATGGATGTATCTAGACATTAAATAAGTATAGATACATGCATATTTGGACAAAACCAAGTCAATTAATTTAGAACGGAGGGAGTATAAGGCAACAGTAGTGTGAACGAAAGACCAATTCAACAAACCAATGAAAGGAGAATATTGGTGGAAAAACAGGGAGCCTACAGATGCAAATCAAACTGGAAATCCATTTTGCCTGTCAACTTGCTGTTCCAAAACATGGCATACTAGTCCAGTCATCCATTTCCTTATCATCACAAGGCGACAGATATGTGATTAGACCAACATGGAATCCTGCCAACTTGAACATATGTTAGGCATGCACACCAATAATATTCATATTAGGATGATACTCTTAACTTTATGTTAGCATGGCATCCTATCTGTTGTAGAAAATACACTGTATGATTAGGACAGGCAGTATTTTTCCACATCAAACAGCACTGCTGGAGCCTGGGGTGATGCTGGACAATAAAAAGTATGAATAGGCATGTATCATGCTTGCAGATCAAGATTTTTGTTAGCAAGAGTGAGGTTACACTGCTTTTGTAGATACCAAAACAGTATTGCGCATGAAACACTGAATTCAACCTCCATGAACAAACTTTTATACTATAAAACTTCCACTTGTCGCGACCGTCTTGACTGGCCGAGACAGGGGATGTCAATTTCCACTGCTGAATCCTTAAGATACATGACCAGATACAGATACTCGAGTTCAGGATTTGGAACAGTAAGCTGAGCTAGGCCACATCCACAACCTAGGCTTGACTGTAAACATGGCTGCCTTGTGACATTCTTGATATTTTCCACAGGGTGTGATGAGCTGAGCAACAGGCAATTAATCATGATGGTTTTGGAATTTGGACACATCACTATTGACAGCATAGTTATAATCCAAAATAGATCCTATCTGGTCATAATCGTCAATATCCACAACAGCATGGAGAGTATTTGACAACACACACAACTAAACACTAAGAAACCAATTTCGGACATTGGCCAATAATTGTATACATCAGCAATCTGCAGTCAGATTACCACACCTTGGTGAATAAGGGCAATTCATAAATCAAGGTTGCTTTCCTTTCTTCCGTGGATAACCATTACCGAATCAACCAACATTTCCTGCAACGCGATGCCTACCTCCTATAGCAAGAGTTGCCTCCAATTAGGCATGGCAATCCAATTGAGATGACAAAATAATCTCTATCCTACCGCTAACTAAGACTTAGCTTCTACGCCTTTCAACACATTGCTCTCCCTAACCAACAATGCAAGTCCCTCCTTTACCTCCCCTTTCTTCTCCAATGCCGCGGCAGCCTTCTCCGGCTTCTGCTTCCTGTACTTCCAGGCCTCAGTTGGATCTGTCGTGATCACCCTGACATGTGATCCACCACCATTGATTTCAAGCACCTCCGGCAGCCCATTGCCACATCCCTTGGACAAACCAACATCCACCCTGACCGCCTGTGCCCCGCAAACCGCAGTGATCCCCTCGCTCTGTATTGTGTGCCCCATCACCATCCGCTTTGCCCCAGGGATCATCCCAAGAACGCGCTGAAGCATCTGGCAGTCGCAGTTGAAGCCTTCTGAGAACCTCCTGAGCCAGACCACCGCATCCCGGCCGCACACATACTCTGGTGCCCTGGCATTGTCGCCGCGCCCACCCCGGATCCAGTCGCTGACCTCGGCATTGATCCGCTCCAGGCCATACTCGACATTGGCCTCGAGCAGGCCACCATGGACGAACACCGAGTCGCCGACGACGAGGACGGTGGGGAGGTCAGCCAAGAACCTCCGCGCGATGGGGCCGTCGGGGCGAAGCGCGGCGACGCGGGAGCGTATGCCGTCCCAAAACTCTCGCCTTATTCCAGGGAAGGTCTTGGGGACACCGAGGAAGGGGTTCTTCGGCGGCTCGAGATCGCCACAGCGGCGCTTGATGGCGAGGCCCGCGCGGTACCAGCCGGCCCAGGAGGAGAACTCCTGCAGGCCCTGTGGCGTGACGAAGCGAAAGTCGCCACACACGTTCATGACCTCGTGGTTGCCGAGGATCGGGAGGAGCGCGCCGCCCTGCGCGGCGGCGGAGATGCTGAGTCGACGGAGGAAGTAGAGCAGGCGGAGCTCGTCGCCGCCGCGATCCAGGATGTCGCCGAGCTGGACGGCGAGTGTGGGGCCCGCGGACCAGGAGTTGGAGTCGGGGCTGTTGGCCTGGGGCAGGAGGCCGGCGAGGCGGAGGGCGGTGAGGGACTTGGGGAGGTCGCCGTGGAGGTCGCCGATGGCGACGAGGCGGGAGGGGGCGGGGAGGAAGGTGGCGGCGGGGGTGGCGGGCAGAGGAGGAGGTGGGTTGGTGGGGAAGAAGATGCCGGAGACGGCGAAGTCGACGAATGCGTCGGCGAAGGCGGAGACGGCGGCGGGGAGGCCGCCGCAGGTGGGGATGTCGGAGGTTGCGGTCGCCATCTTGGGCTCCTGTTAGCTAGGTCGTGGGCTGGCTGCGCTGCAAAGAGGATACCGATATGCGTTGGGGCCGACGGCGCTGGTCTTATGGGCATGGATTACGTGTTTCTCTCGAAAAGCATGGGCATGATTTGGCAGTCAACGTGCAAACACTCTCTTCAACAACTGCAAATTCTATTCTATAAAATGGCAAATACTCATTCTCAAACAAAAAATTGCAAATACTCTAGGGCTAACAATTAATAAAAAATGTAATCCTTACGATTAGCTAGTTCATTCAAAAGTTAACGCATAGGCTCCACATGTAAATGTCTGAACTGTTGAAATATTGGGTGGGCTTTAGGCCCATCTAACAATTTCAGAAAATCTCTAAAGTCTCATGTTGTCATTGCAAATGGTGAGAGTTTAGTCCCACATGGCTAGTTGGGAGAGATGTACACCAACTTATAAGGTGAGCTCTTCTCCCACATGTATGAGTTGGTTGTGAAGTGAAGGGAGGCGTTCCACACGCGCGCTCCTCCTCCGCCGCCCGTCTCATCACGACGTACTAGTGATTTGCGTATATGTTTCTACTATTTGTCTAGTACATGATTTTATCATCAAGTTTTAATATGTCATTAGCACTGTTTACATCATGCTCATGATTTATGCTTGGATTAATTTAATCGAACAATTGCTTATATTCTCAACATGAACCGCCCAATGTTGAATTTTTTAAGAAAATTAGCCAATTGATTTTAATTTTCATTATTGAATATGTTTTACTTTACAGTTGGCCGAACTTCCAAACCCTATAAGACCAGCCACTATGTGGTGGGAAAGCGATTAAAAGGAGCCTTTGAATCGATTCTACACAATGTCGAGCATCGCTTCTTGCCGACTGACACAAAATGCGATTCAAATTGTTGGTCACTTAATTTTAGTAAACAATGATTTTCTACTGAAGAGATGACTAGGAAGTCCACGGTCCATTTACCAAAGGCCAACGCAAAGATACTTAAAATATCTGCTTTTATTTCAGCTAGGCCCCATCATTAAGGTTAAGTACTCCCTCTGTCCTAGTTCTCAGGGCATAATCCCAAAAACCATTTGTCCCATAACTACTCATCTGCTAGGCACAATTGTATTTAATTCCATCTCAACTAGTGGGTAGTTGCCTCTCTCACCAATGCATGCAAGAGTTTAGCCCCAATCAATTTTCACCTTGGGCCAAGATATTCAGTACCCTGCAGCTTAATGGATAGCGGTTCAAACATGACAACCTTTTACACTGAATCGGTGCGACATAGTGGATGGTCTAAGGCCAGATGAGCTCGGATTTTACCATATTACAGAGGAATCAAAATGTATTTAATATAATGCTTTCTGTTTTAATTTTTAAGGAGTAGCTCATTGAGTTGGTCCAAGCTAAGCTCAAACTCGGATCGAGCCGAGATAAAAATGATTCATGGTACTCAGTAAGTGGACCTGGTGCATCAACCGTGACGAGGTTATACCCTTCGGATCCCCTATTATTGCTATACCTGGTGCATCCCAGACGAAGGTCCACCTGGCGGCCCAGCAATTACTTCAAGCACAAGTCAAGGACTCCAAGACGTAGTCTACTAGGACTCTTATAAACCCTACCTGGCTCACTTTATAAAGCCAGGCAGGGGCATCCCCATAGGGGATGGAGATGAAGACTAGATCCACAACACGCATAGACATAGAGACGCCACGTCTCACCACCACAATCGTCATTACGGCCACCATGTAATCTCATATATCATCATAATCAGACAAGCAGGAGTAGGTCTTTACCTCACGATGAGGGACCGAACCTGGGTAAATCCTTGCTTGTCAGCCGTCCGATACTACCAGCGCGCACATCTTCTCCCTCAAAATATATCTGGGTACTCGACCCTGGGATTGCCGTGGGCATACCACGTCAATTGGCGCCGTCTGTGGGAAGAACGCGTGCTAGATCGTGGTTTCGGCGGCTTCATCATATTCATCGACAAAATCTTCATCAGCAAAAGCGGCGGCGCTCCGTACATAGCAGATCCAATCTAAGTCACAATCGCAGGCGACGCGATCAAATTCGTCATCAACAAGCAGCCGGCAACTTCGTCGGGTGGTGGCGGCGTTCCGTATACGCAGCTTCCGCGATCCAATCTGGCTCGCGTGCGGCGGCGTTCCGCTCTTAGCGGCGGACGATCCAATATCCTGGCCAGCCGACCAAATCGCTACTGCTGATTTCAAGCCACACATGCCCCCGTCGGGTCTGCGTCCAGCAGGCACATGGACATGATCCCATGCATGTGCATGCATCATGCATGGATGGATCGGCCTTCTCCTTCAATTAGCTAGCTTTTCTATCTTACGTACTACTACTTGGGACTATTTTTGCATGTACTACTAATCTTCTGATTGCATCACGAGGGCTTTACATCAGTACTGCCCGCACGCGCGGCTGCTCGGATCGACGAGATCGAATCGACGTATTCGACTCAAGCAGCGCCGCAATTCCAATTCCTCGACAACCAACACGGCGAAGACATCCAAGACACAACGAACAACAGTAGCCAGACCTGTCGCATATGCTGGCATATTTCCGCATGCAGGCGTGCATGCATGGATGAGATTTGGATAGCCTTGCTAATTAGTTTTTGTCCAAGTCATTTTAATTAATCATCTAATCTGTCCAAATTTCTCTATATCTGTGTACACCAGGCGTACGATTCGTGCTTGTGCGATTAATATGAGCACGGGGCGGTCTCCTCTACATCAACAACGGCAACTCGCCGCCACGGATTAGCGCCAGGGCTCGTCCAATCGCTGCCAGCACATCGGCAAAAATCACCACCGACTCGACGGGCTATCGACTCCGACTCCGTCCGACAATCACAATCGCCATCGACCCGCCAAGGTCAACTTCGACTACTTGACAATCGCATCCTCTGCGACGAGATCGTCATGGCGTTCACAACTCGACATCAACAACGACGTCAGCGTCGACTGCACATACCCGACAGACCGGCGACTCAGGTTGGCGACGACGTTGCACATCTTCATCGGCAGCTCGCCGACGTCTACACATATACATGGCGCTCCGGACACTCGGGGGATGGCGCTTCAACAACAAACAACAAATTCATCGATGTACCCGGCAAGGCGACACTCGTGACTTATTCGACCCCAGCAATCATCGATTCCGCTGTGTCGACTTTGTCCACGGCGTCGACTCCGTTCACCGCGGCATACACACCCAAGGCACAACACACAACTCCATCTAGCTCGCGACACTACGAGCAATCGCGACTATCTCTGCCGGCGCAAGCACTCGTCAACCTCTACACCGACATCAACTGCGGCAAACATCATCGGCCACCGGATCACGCGACCCGACAAATTATCGACTCCGGAACAAGGGGACACCCGTGAATTCCTCAACTCCACCATAAACCCTCGGGAGCTAGCACTTCGACATCAACAACAAAAATCAACTTCACCGCTGCACCCGATAGGCGATTCGAGTGACTTCTTCGACTCTACTTCGCCGTCTCCGGACTGCCGCGTCGGCACCCTACGCCTTCATCGACTCCGCATCGCCGACTCGACAAAAAAGACTCGGGGGCTGGCGCCCCGTCATCAACGACAAACAACAACAGTTTACAGATTCCCGTCGCTCATGAACAGCTAAGTCAGTTTCATATTTTATTTTTTCAATTATAAACCTGCTTTGGTTGCATCCAACACTCGAGGGCTGGCGCTTTTCGACTTCGGTCCGCCGCGTCGACCTCTTTGCCACACAACTCCGCCGCGTCGACTTCGGTCCGCCGCGTCGACCTCTTCGCCACACAACTCCGCCGCGTCGACCTCGGTCCGCCACGTCGACCTCGGTCCGCCACGTCGACCTCTTCGGTCCGCCGCGTCGACCTCTTCGCCACACAACTCCGTCGCGTCGACTTCAGTCCGCCGCGTCGACCTCTTCGCCGCTCAACTCCGCCGCGTCGACTCCGGTCCGCCGCGTCGACTTCTTCCGACTAAATACCGCAGGACCCTGGCTGCACCCGATACTCTATCGGGTGCTGCGCCGCACAGGCCGCAACAAAATTTCCTTGGCCACACCTGATACTTTATCGGGTGCCGCGCCGCACAAAGCCCAAACTTCGCAAAGCCTTGGCCGCACTCGAACACTCTGGGGCTGCGCCGCACAGGTCCCAACTCGCAAAGCATTGGCCGCACCCGAAGACTCGGGAGCTGCGCCGTGCAGATTGGCTAGTTGAAAAAGCCTCAACCACACTCGACAATCAGGAGGGCACTCGCCATTGGCTCGAGTGCTGCGAACCCGGCAAATATCTACGGCAGCAGACACAAAGATTGGAGCACTCACAAAATACTCGACAACAACAAAATGGAGGCAAATTGAGCCTACGCCCAACTACAAATAGTTGCACCTAGCCTCGGGGGCTACTCCCATCGGGAGCGCTGTCGCGCACCCGATAGACATTACGAGCAAAATCAATCAATCGTTACAACACAAGAGCAGTCGAATGACCATTCGACTGAGCTACTTAGCCTCATACATATTTTATCCACAATTCCCCGAGTTGCGTCCACCGCATATATTTCGGATGCTGCACGCATCGTGCAAAGGTAAGACCCACCGATCCGTCGAGCTGGGCCAGGGCCCGCTCCTAACAACGTTTGCCCTGCAACTTTCCGTGTCAACAGACATGAAGAAAATCCTGACGGACGTGTTAGGTCGCAAAGTTATGCTGCAGGTCGGCTCAGTAAGACCTCCGCGGCCTGAGTCGAACCTGACCAGCTTGTTCCGGGTTCGAGTCCGGGGACTCGAGCTTGATGTAGGCTAGTAAGGTTTTGCCCAAAAGTGCAGTTAACTGGTCCCGATCCGTCGAGTGTACCAGGCCTACTATGCTACCATCCCTAGGCAAAATAAGCAAAGCATCAGTCGTCGTACTTCCGACTCATCATGCACAATCGAGACAATCTCGACTTAAAAATACATAGCAAATTTCATGCAAAACATCAGTCGACGAATTACCGACTCAGCAAGCACAATCGAGAAAATCTCGACTCAAAAAATACATAGCAAAATGAGCAAAGAATCAGATGGTAACATACACCTGCAAATGAGTCCCTGCCTGATTCTTCGAATCGACCAGGCACTCGGGGGCTACTCCCATCGGGAGCGCTGAGCGCGCACCCGACGAACTACCGAGTCAAAAGCACCAGACAACATATCAACAGCGTGAAGACTAAGCCCAAGTTGAGAACATCCTTGGACAACTCAGATTTCATTAATTACTCCCATCGGGAGCGCATTCGCCATTGGCTCGAGTGCGTCGGATTTTTCAAAGTCGGGTTTTCTACAGCCCGCACTGGATTTTTCAAAGTCGGGTTCTCTACAGCCCGCACTGGATTTCTCAAAGTCGATCTCTCTATAGATCGCATCGCATTTATTATTATTAGATTTCTTACATTGGATTTCTCAAAGTCGGTCTCTCTATAGATCGCATCGGATTTATTATTATTGGATTTCTTACATTGGATTTCTCAAAGTTGGTCTCTCTATAGATCGCATCGGATTTATTATTATTGGATTTCATACACATACACTAGATTTCTCATAAATGATTCAACTCACGAATAATGGATAATACAGTCATCACATGGTCATCAACACACCCGACGCATCGACTACGCCTACTCGACATACTGTTTTGAGTCTCTGCCCGATACTTCTAATCGATCAGACACTCAGGGGCTACTGACGAGGTTATACCCTTCGGGTCCCCTATTATTGGTATACCTGGTGCATCCCAGACGAAGGCCCACCTGGCGGCCCAGCAATTACTTCAAGCACAAGTCAATGACTCCAAGACGTAGTCTACTAGGACTCTTGTAAACCCTACCTGGCTCCCTTTATAAAGCCAGACAGGGGCACCCCCATAGGGGGATGGAGATGAAGACTAGATCCACAACACGCATAGACATAGAGACGCCACGTCTCACCACCACAATCGCCATTACGGCCACCATGTAATCTCATATATCATCATAATCAGACAAGCAGGAGTAGGTATTTACCTCACGATGAGGGGCCGAACCTGTGTAAATCCTTACTTGTCAGCCGTCCGATACTACCAGCGCGCACATCTTCTCCCTCAAAATATACCTGGGGTACTCGACCCTGGGATTGCCGTGGGCATACCACGTCAAACCGACTACTCATCGAGATTACCGTTGATCATGTACACCTGAAGAATGGGTTATGTATTAGAATCCCCTATGGTTATTGATTTGTGTTACTTGAGGCCATAAGAAGTTTTGATGTGTATGATTTTCAAAATTTAATCCCTGAAAACGCTATTTTTACCAGATTAGGTTGGTTTTGAGCAAGTTGAGCTATCCAAGTCGCTGGCATGACTGAAATGAGTACAAAGTTTAGGCAGGTTACACTATTTTCTAGACAACCTATGCAAAATTCGAATGAACAATATTGCATATCACTAAACTTTGTATTTCTAATTATGCATGCATGTTATTGCATGAGTTTGATAATAATACATATAAGACATGTGTCGGTGGCTAAGTAGTTAGGCCCCCAAAAGAAGAAGGACAAATATAATGAAACGAGTACCTCCAACAAGACTGAGTGAAAGAGGGGACGTAGGGACAGACTACTAGTTGCCACTTTGTATGTTGGATACGAGTACATACTACTAGTTGACACTCCATTAGCTATATATTTATCTATTCAATTGCACCTACACTTCATGCTCATGTACTCTAGATTTATGTATCAAGTTATTTGCTAGATTCATATATATTCTAAAAATAAGGATTTTAAAACAGACAAATTATAGTGCATCAACGGCATAAATTTGTTGGTGAAAATGTAAACATATTGGTTGTTCAACTTTATGGTGTTGTTCATTGTAACAAAAGATTGCTCGAAACTAAATTACACAAAACTGAAATACGAAATATAGTATCAGTGTAGGTACAAATATAGTTGTAATGATACATATGAGAAATGTATGGAAAAGTATAACTTAGTATAATAAGAATTATTTTGGTCATATACCCAAAAAATAGTTGTTAGAAATATATTGAAGGGCGAACAAACAAAAACAACATATATGTAATGGCAGTGTGAGTTAGAACGAAATAAAAAAGTTTAGTATAAATAGACGATCGAGTACACTTTTAGTTTGTAGTATCGAAGTATAGCAACATATTTTTAATACCCACACCACAGAGCACTTTCCCTTAGATATAACAGTGTGTCGGATGTCGAAAACAAGACACTCTTACGCAAAACAAATTTGAATGACGACAACCTACTTTACCTTCACCTAGTAAAGATCCTTCTGCCTCATTATCTTGAATGCATCCGTAAACTCGCAAGTAAGAGCAACACACATGATCTGGGCTCAGTGAAGGAACTCCTCTGTAACGTCACGAGTCAAGTTACTCATGGTTCAAGCTCGGACAATGATTTTATTGTTGAAAATATAAGCAATTTTGCAATTGATTTAATCCACAAAATGATAAACGGTTTAAAACTAGAGTAACCAGAATTAAACTAATCATGCGATCTAAACGAACAGTAGATGAACATACACTACAAGAAATATGCTATCCTATGACCCTCAATATTGGTCACTGAATGGTCACATATTTTAATTTGTGACCTTTTTTAGACAAAAAACACTTGGTCACGTTATGAGCGTCACTAACGATCCAATATGACCTTTTTTGGATTGGTCATAGACCTCTATGAGCAAAAGAAAAGGTCACAGATTTTATGACCAATTTTTTGGTCACTGGCAATCTGACCACGCCACATCAAATCCAACGTGGCAAAACTGACGTGGCAATTTTGTGACTAAATGAAATGGTCGTAGACCAGAATCAGCCCAGTCCAGTTTGGTGCTTTACATGGGCCAAGCCCAACAATTCAGCCTATTTATATTTTTTTCCTGTCAATTTTAATGAGCTACATGGGCCAAGCCCAACATTTTAGCCTTTTTATTTTTGGGCCATGGCCTTTGTCAGTTTCTGTCACGTGGGTCCCAAGTGTCAGACTCTGGGAGGTGGGTCCCAAGTGTCAGGTTCTAGGAGGTGGGTCCCGAGTGACAGGCTCTGGAAGATGGGCCCTGAGTGTCAGGTTGTGTTTGTGGACCCCAAATGTCAGGTTATGGATGTGGGTCCCATGTGTCAGGTTCGTTCTTCAGATTTCAAAACGTAGGTAGATCAATAACCAATATATAAATAGAAATAGACAGAAAACTAGTAATATTTCAAATAACACCATAAGTCAATCTGTTACATCACATAACACATACAATTGCGATCATAGTACAACAAGTTTTACAAGCTTATTCATTCTTCAGTTTGATCCTCAGACCCTTGGGAGTTTTACAAGTCTATCAAGGTCCCGTCTGGCTTCTCGTCGAATATAAAGGGAATAATAAACATGGCAGAGAAAAAGTTCCAAAACCTAAAGTCTCATGACTGTCACGTGATTATGACACAATTATTTCCGGTTGCATTGAGGGGGCTTCTACCGGAAAATCTTCGAGTACCCATTGTGAAGCAATGTGCATTCCTCAATGCAATTTCTCAGAAGGTCATCGATCCAGTAACTCTACCAAGTTTACAGAAGGATGTGGTCCAATGTCTTGTCAGCTTCGAGTTGGTGTTCCCATCATCCTTCTTCAATATCATGACACACCTCATAGTTCACCTAGTCGAAGAGATTTCCATTCTCGGTCCTGTATTTCTACACAACATGTTCCCCTTTGAGAGGTTCATAGGAGTCTTAAAGAAATACGTTCATAACCGTGCTAGGCCAGAAAGAAGCATCTCCAAGGGCTATGGAACAGAGGAGGTCATTGAGTTTTGTGTTGAATTTATTCCTGACCTTAAGCCGATCGGTGTTCCTCAATCGCGCCATGAGGACAGACTGCGTGGAAAAGGAACGCTAGGAAAGAAAGCAATAATATGTATGGACAGGCATTCTTTCACTCAAGCACACTACACAGTTCTACATAATTCCAGCTTGGTGGCTCCGTATATCGAGGAACACACGAATATTTTACGCTCCAAATACCCGGAGCAGCCTGAAGATTGGATTCAAGGAGAACACGTGGAGACTTTTGGCGGTTGGTTCCAAACACGTCTCATTAATGACACCACCGTTGGAGAAGAGCTATACTTGTTGGCCAAGTCACCATCTTCGACTATATTGACTTTCCAAGGGTACGAGATAAATGAGAATACATTTTACACGGCCGCCCAAGATAAAAAGAGCACAAACCAAAACAGTGGTGTCCGCTTTGATGCAACAAACAATAATGGGCAAAAGGACACATATTATGGTTACATAGAGCAGATATGGGAACTTGACTATGGATCTTCTTTTAAGGTCCCTTTGTTTTGGTGCAAATGGGTCAACCTGACAGGCGGGGTACAGGTGGACCCACACTACGGAATGACTACAGTGGATCTCAAGAATCTTGGGTACCACACCGAACCATTCGTCCTAGCCAGTGAAGTGGCTCAGGTTTTCTATGTGAAGGACATGTCTACCAAACAGAAAAAAAGATAAGCAAGCGAATACATCATACGATGAGCCAAAGTGCCACATAGTTCTTTCAGGGAAAAGAAACATTGTGGGAGTGGAGGATAAGACAGACATGTCAGAAGATTACAATAAGTTTGATGAAATTCCTCCCTTCACATTGAACACTGACCCAAGCATCGTGTTAAATGATGAAGATTGTCCATGGTTACGGCGCAATCAGAAGAAAGGGACACACACGAAGAAAAAGTTTATACCACAACACTAGATATGGATGTTGTTGGTGATGTGTAATAATGTATTAAACCTTTTATGTAACCTTTTTGGTTCTGGTTCTATGAGACAGAGGACTCCATTTGTAATAATGTTTCAAATATAGATATGATTTTTACAAAATTTTAGAACATAATTTGACTTGATTTGGACAATTAAATAAATAGATATAAATGGAATGAATAGATATAAAAGAAATCAATAGATATGATTTTTACAAATTTTTAGAAAATAATTTTGTCCAAAAACACTCAAACATGCATTTAAATTCTATTAAAAGCATTTTTAGAAATTCAAATTATATCAAAAACACTCAGACATGCATTTTGTTTGAAATTTTTGATGATATGGATTTAAATCTATGTCAAATTTACTCAAATCGTCCATTTGAAATTTGAATACATTCAACATAGTCAAATTTGAAAATAACCAGTACCAAAAGATTCTACATGTCCAGGGCTTACGTTTGATATAAAGTTTGTCAAATTTGGACAATTAAATCGATAGAATAAAAAAATCAGAAAAAAGAAAATAGAAAAAGGAGAACAAAAAAACTATTCAAAAGCCCCTTTAGTCCCGGTTGGCAATACCAACCGGTACTAAAGGGGCTTCGCGCGCTTAATTTTGCAGTCTGCCCCAAAAATACCTTTAGTACCGGTTCGTGTACCGGTTGGTATCACGAACCGGTACTAAAGAACCGGTACTAAAGGTCCTTTAGTACCGGTTCTTTAGTACCGGTTCGTGATACCAACCGGTACTAAAGGCCTTCTGTACATAAACCGCCACTGCCGTTCTTTCTTCCCCAAGTTCTCAGATCGATTCAATTCCAGACGACGCCGACGCCGTGCCCTCCCGTCCCCGACGCTGACGTCGTCGTGCTGCTCCGTTCCCTGCCCCGACGTCCCCTGCCCCGACGCCGCCGTCGTGCTGCTCCGTTCCTGGCCCCGAGCGTCGTGGTGAGTTTCTCCTGGACCCCTTCTTCCTCCTCTCCTCTCCTCGGCCAGGCATGGCGGCGGCCTCGGCCAGGCGCGGCGGCAGCCACAGCGGGACGATCGATGAGGCCAGGTGCGGCGGCGGCCTCGGCCAGGCGCGGCGGCGGCAAGCCATTTTTTTTTTGGCAATCCATGTTGATATTGCAAAAAATTGTTGTATATCATTTCTACTAGTGTACATTGTTGTATAGATAGCAACTAATTCACTGTTACTTGGCAATTTTCAATGATGATATGTTAGAGCATAGGAAAATATTCAACGTTGTATATTTTTCCTACTAGTGTACATTTTTCTACTAGGAAAATTGTTGTATATCATTTCTACTAGGAAAATTGCTGTATATTTTTCCTACTAGTGTACATTGTTGTATAGCAACTAATTCATTTTTGTATATTTTTCCTACTAATTACTTTTCAACGTTGCTAGAGCATAGGAAAATATTCACTAAGTTTTTGCGACCTTGACATACTTATGTTTCAAATCCTAAAGGATCACATCAACTTTGAGAGTTTCACATAGGGAACTGACTACTCCGATGACAACAAGTGATCTATTAGATTTAAACATGAATATCGGCTATGCGCGCAAAAATTAACCATAGTAGAAATGATATGTTGTGTAAAACATCGGACAATCCCGAGCAACCAAGTTCATTAATTCCAAGATTCTTTCTCTCACATTTGCACATTGAACCAAAAGATGATTTTTGTCATTCTAGTAACCATATTTAGTACTTGAAGATTTTTTCTTACAAAAGCTTTTGGGCAATATCGAAATACCCTAGATTTATTTATTCTTTTTTACACTACTTGCATTGTTATTTTTTATTTATTTGTTTCCATGTAGCCAAGGTGGACTAAATTGAGTTGCATGAGTACCTAGCTCATCCAACTGAAGTTGCCAACAAACACTTTTTTCTAGGCAACTACATATAAGTTAAATATGTATATTCTGAATATTTATATTGATTTATCCCCATAACTTTGTACATTAGTTGCTATACTTCTTCTTTACCAACAATGAATTAGTTGATGTAAATTAGTTGCTGCCCATTTTGTTTGATTATTCAAAATTACACTTTGTAAGATTTTTCCCAAGATTTATAGAAACACTTTGCATATTTAGGTGACATGTGACCAAAATTGAAAGCATATATAATTGATCGCATGGGACATTGAGCTATGGACGGCCCTGACAGAGACGAGGAGGGTGAAGAACGAATTTATCAGATTATATATGAGAGTGCCCGTGGAGAAGATGCCGATTTCAGCTCACAATTTCTGAACGACTCCGGTGAGGGAGTTGATCTAGAAGAAATTTGTAGAGACGACGAAAGGCCCTTAACAAACTTCGGCGAGGTATATTAAGCCTCTGTTGATCACTAGATGCATTAATTGATTTGTATTGCACTTATTAACGAATCATTTTTCTTTTAGCCATCCGGATCGAGCCAATCAGCTGCTAAAAGGCAACGAGGCCCGACCAAAAAGTTAGGCAATGGTGCAAGGATATCGATCGACAAAGTTGGTGATGATGGCGAACCGCTGGTACCCATAGAGGGCCGCCGTAAATTTATAAATCAATGCGGAGTTCTTGTTAGGGACATGGTCCCGATCATCCTTGAAGAATGGCATAAGCCGAAGGACGACAACAATGGAGCTAGTTATGTCGACCAAAGAAGAAAATATTTGCTTTGGGAGACGCTCTTGACACATGTCAACCTACCGCCAGGTCTCACAGATGACAAGAAGGAGAAAGTCAAGCAGTGGACTTTTAAGAAGATGGTCACACAATTCCGGAGCTGGAAGAAAACATTATGGAGAAATTATCTGAAGGCGAAGAAACAAGCTCCAGATTTTCACTGGAGCACTAGTGAAGATAAAACATGACTGGCCCGTATTTGTGAAGATAAAAGAATCGGATGCCGCTGTGGCCTGATCGAAAATAAATAAGGCAAATGATGCGAAGAAGAAATATCACCATACTTTGGGGACAGGTGGCTACAAGACTGTCGTGCCTAAGTGGGAAGCCTTTGAAGCAGGACTGCTTGCTAAAGGGATCATTCCACAGACAGCGGACTGGCCCGAGAGATCCAAGTTCTGGTTGTACGCGCATGGGGCAGGGTTGGACCCACAGACAGGGCAGATTGTTGCAAAGAGAAAATGGAAGGAAAAAATTGAAAAAATCTCCAAAGAGCTTGAGGACGCAATAGAAAAAGTTCGAAAGGGAGAGTACCAGCCCGATAGAGAGAACGACGAGCTGAGACTCGCCCTCGGGAATCCTGAACACTGGGGACGATGTCGAGGCTATGGACCCAGTGTTTCGTGGAAGAAAGGGTTTACGGATTGCGCTGACAGTTATAGAAGCCTTCAGAGAAAGAAGAAGAAGAAGGAGTTAGACCGGTTATCGGAATTGGAACGCAAGGTGCAGCGGCAGCAGGAGCAACTGGACTCAACTAGTCAGCAAAGGGCATCTCAGCAGCAGCTAGAAGGTCCTGAAGTCGATGCCGTCCCATCTAATCAGCGGAAAAGCAGCATGGGTTCCACGCAGCTAGAAGCATCTGCATTCGAACCGCCGTCGGCTGATCACTACCTCGTGGATGATGTCACGGAGAAGACAAGTTGTGAGCTACATATGTCAATGAGGAACATATCCTTCAAGGTGGCGGTCGGCTATGCTTTACCAAATCAGCTTGGAGCAAGCTACCATCTTGGTGAGATTCTAGCTGGCTATGCTCGTGTCGGGGTTAATGAAATTATGTCGGGATTTGACACACTGGAGCTTGACATTCCTGGAGGTGACGAGGAGAAGACACTGGGAGAAGTCAAGCGTGGTTTCGTTCTATGGAACAAGAAATACATCGTGTTTCCAGGCTCGGCGCCAAGGCCACCGACTCCTCCTTGTAGCAGTCCACCTCAGCAAAGTCCACCCCTCCCCGAGAGGGACCCCAGCGCGAGTCCATCTCGATCGCCGGAACGTCAGCCGTCTCCGCCCATTAAGCTGCTAAATAAGCGGAAGCTCACTTATTCGCCGATTAAGAAGAAAAGTAAAATGAAGTCAAGAGACAAGACTCCTGAGAAGTTACCTTGGGCAAGGACTGTCAAGGAAAACAGAGCGATCGTGGTTGCCGATGTCAAAAGACAACTTGGACCGAAAAAGCCCGAGCCAAGGCAGAAACTACCTCTGCAAACAGTTTTGAAAGTTGTGACAAATCTATCGACGGGACCGCCACAGCCGCCTGATTTGCCAGATGACTATGTCCGCTGTATTCAGAAGACATATAGTCAACAGAGGCAGGAGGAGGAGGCGGCATATAAGCTAAAGAGGGAGCAGGAGCGGACGGCAAAAAGCGGGAAACAAGTGGCCCAGCTCGGAGAACAGGCAAATCAGTCGATCCCCCCGCTCAAGGTGATGCCCGATAAGGAAGTACACCACGACACTGGTCGCATAGGTGATAATCCCCAAGAGCAAGGAATCACTGTAGCACAATTCGATAAGTATTTGAGTGTCGAACCCACGAGGAGCTGAAGGTAAACTATCTATTCTCTAAAGCCCTATAACCCTCTTATATGGCCTTTTATGCAAAGCAATAAATATGAAAGGATCTAACTAATGGAAGCAAGTGATGTGGAATGGGTTTTTCTAGTAACAAGTTTCTCAATCAAGTTTCAGACACAAGTTTCTTAGAGCAAGTTTCTCTCAGTAGTTTTCTCAAGCAAGTGATGTGGAATGGATTTTTAACATTTTTCGCAATGAAGCTCAGGAATCTGTTTTCTGGACAGCAAATCACCATTGTTAAATCCTACATCTCAAAAGAGGTTATTCTCTCCATAAAAAATGAAAAAAATAAGATACAAAGGTGATGTTACAGTAGTAAACAAGCACCTTGACTCAAGAACCAAAAACCAAACTGAAGAAATAAAAAAGAAGCAAAACCAAGAAAGGTTCAAGAGAAACAAACAAAGAAGAAAGAAAATATTTTTGTTGTTTTTGATTTAGCAAAAAGGCAAAAGAAGAAGCAAATATATACAACTTAAACACTCTTTTTATTTGGTTTTAACTTTGGGAAAAGTTTTAATGATAGAGACTTTGCAACGGTTCCATTGGCATGAACAACACATGTTCAAGGTCGACCCCAACTTCTCCATTACTCATCCTTCTCATTAACTTTCCCAAATTTTATAAAAAATGAAAATCCTAAACTAATTGTCACAAATCAGTAGGTAGAGATATTTTACATGTTGTAAGGATATAAAGGTGTGCTCAAACCGAATAGGAAGTTTAAAGCATACAGAACACACCACAGAATATTAGACAATTTACTTTTAAGTCTAACTCTTTTCCTATGCATTGGAATTTTATATATGAATAAATAACAACAAGTTTGAGGTAACCAATGCATATAATAATCAATAGCTTGCATTTTAAATAACATAGAAAGATAAAGGGGCTTATCTCTTCCTTTCCCATAATAGTTGCAAGCATTGAAGTTGAACATACCCACATAGTTTTGAATAGAATCACCCATAAAGACTTATCATCTAATGAGCATAATGGATCATCAAACTCAATTAAATTACTTTCATCCTCAACGGCTTCCCCAAGCTTAAACTTTTCCAGAGCATTAGCAATAAAGGTGTTCAAAGAGTTAGTACCACAAACATGAGTGTTATGCAAATAAAATTTAATTTTCTCCTCAAACACTTCATGTCCTAACTCAAGATAGATATTATACAACTCTAAATTTTTTTTGGTTCTTTTCCATTTTCTAATTTTTTTGTGTTTTAGATTTATATGTTAGTATGCAATGCAAACAAGAATAAAAGTTTAGCACAACGCTCCGCGGCAACGGCGCCAGAAAAGTACTTGATAATCCCCAAGAGCAAGGAATCACTGTAGCACAATTCGATAAGTATTTGAGTGTCGAACCCACGAGGAGCTGAAGGTAAACTATCTATTCTCTAAAGCCCTATAACCCTCTTATATGGCCTTTTATGCAAAGCAATAAATATGAAAGGATCTAACTAATGGAAGCAAGTGATGTGGAATGGGTTTTTCTAGTAACAAGTTTCTCAATCAAGTTTCAGACACAAGTTTCTTAGAGCAAGTTTCTCTCAGTAGTTTTCTCAAGCAAGTTTCTCAAAGTAGCAAGTATCAAATATCTCAAGTAGCAAATATCTCAAGGGAGCAAATGTTCTAGCAATTGTTATTTCATTCGCGTGGTTGTCACAATTAGTGAAGCACATGTTTCAGTCTTAGTTGTTTCTTTTAGGTGGGAGCCATAAATAGGTGTAGCCAAGTAAATGAGCAATAACACAACTCTTATGATGGATCTCATGGCCAAATAAATGTGCAGCACAAGAATTATTAAGACATAATTGTCCCACCATAGCCTTAAGTTCTAGGGCCCCCCATAAATATCCCCCATAAAGTAACTTCAAGTCTCAGACACCGGTTTCTCTCTACTCCGACATGTCCTACTCAATCCATTACGCTACGGTGATCACCTTACATGCATTCCCCAACATATGCATGCACTCATATATTGTACATAAAGACAATCATAAAAGATAACAACACTTGTATGCAACCAATCAACGAACTATTTCACAAGTGCCATGAACAAATCACTTCTCAAACACAGATGAGAGACACAATAGATCAAGGGAATAGTATATTGCACCACACATCATGTTTGCCAAGAGTTTACAGTGGGGAGATGGAGATGATCTTGCTGTAGATGTCGATGATGAACACGCCGGAGGGGGGTGGAGCCCTCCGGAGGTGATTCCGGCGGCGTTTCCCCCCTCCGATCTTCTCCGGCGGCAGCCTTCTGACTCTCTGTTTCGTGGTTTCCTGTTTCTCTGCCGCCTCCTTTCGCGAAACGCCAGGGGACCTTTTTTATAGGCGTTTTTAGGTCAAGACGATGTCGGTGGAGAAGAGATCGAAGGCAACGGAGCCACGAGGCCCGAACGAGTGGGTCCCACGCGGCCTGGTACTGTGGCCGCGTGGGCCATGCTTGTTTGGCCCTCGGGCCTCCGTTTGCTCGCTTCCTTTTTCCGTAGTCCTTCCTTCCAAATATTGACGCCCGTAAATTTCCAGGTGATTTCGTTGACGTTTGGGTCCCTGAAACATTAAAATACAAAACTAGGGTTTTCTGCCTGTGCAGGGTTAATTCCAAATAAATGGGAAAACTATGAAGTATTCCCAAAATCATGATAAAACATTGATATAACCCTTATATGATGCAAATATGATTGGAATATAAGCAATTAAAGTGCAAAGTTCATGTATGCATTTTACATGCATCAACATCCCCAAGCTTAATCCATGCTCGTCCTCGAGTATGAAGATGATAAAACTAACATGGACTTTGCAATTTAATACTTAACAATGAATATCAAAGATGATTATTATTCCTACATATAGTCAAATGATTCATTCTTCAAAGGAGTAGCAATATGCAAATAGTTTATGAAGTGATATCAAGTATTCAAGACAAGGATGTTCATTGATAGTTCACAAAGTGTAACATAGTAGCAAGTAATATGGAACACATGTATGCATAATGATAAGTAGAACATCCTACAATGGTCATAGAGTGTAGATGGAAATCTGAATATGATAGGTGTACACTTTGGAAAGATGTATATGTGAGTAGAGGTAAAGCATGCATAAGTTTCATCCAACTTCCAAACTCTTCTACTTAAGTTAATGATTGCAATAAGGTATTCATTGGTGTCAAGCTCTCATTGCCCCTATCATAGCATCTTGAATGATTAAGGTTAAAGTGAAAGCAAATATGAGTAGTGTGTTTGATAAAGTAAAGGTTGGATGTCTCATGCCCCTTGAATACAAGTACCTACACCATGATTACCCAACTTAGGAAACAAAGCAAGTTCAAGTTATATATCATTGTAAGTAATAATAGTATCATCAAGAGCGTCAACTGGGGTACCTCTTGTCCCAGGATATGGAACAAGCCCATATCAAAATGACAAGACAAACAAACAAGATGAAAAACCTCAACACCCTTTTTATTTACCATTGGAATAGCTTTTTATTGTAAGGTGTGTCATAGATAATTCACCATAGCATGTAAGTAAATTTCCACCATGAATAATGCATGGCTTAGATTAGCGGCCCAGGCGTCTCTCTAACCATTTATACAAACTCATTTAAACTTCTTCATTTCCACCTCATTTCACCATGATAGGCATCCATAAACAAAAGTACATGATATCAACTAAATGAGATGAAGGAGCATGTTGAAAGCTTTGCATGTGACAGCACATATGGGCTAACTCCCAACCTCGAACATTTATCAAGCCACTAGCATCATAATCTTGATCACAATGGGTCATGTTTTATTTATTGCAATGATAGTAAAATGTGCATCAAGTTCGTGAGAGCTATATAACCAACTTTTCCCATGGCAATCAATAACATAATCATTTTCATTCAGAGGTATAGATAACACAAATATCATGATGAACATACTCAAAATAGCATATAGCTAGTAGGTAGATATGGTGGACTCACTGGAATAACTTTGGTTGAAGGTGTTGGAAACAAGTTTTTGCTTGTTGGAGTTTTTGGGCTAGCAAAAGGGAGAAAGTTGACCATCTAGATGCATGCATGAGAGTCCATAGAACTAACTAATCCATGTTAAACAAAGTGATATAACTTTCAGCATCAAAACATGAATAAGTGATAACTCTTGATAAAGCATTTACATATTATTACTCATTAACAAGCTCATGAATCATGCAACTATATGTATCATAAAAAATCAACTCAAACATCCCTTTTCCCATCATGATAATAGCATCCATCATATTTCCACCCATATTTCCAGTAGCTCTCTCATATATAATTGATAGTGCGGTGGTCTCTCAAGACTCAAACAAAAACAAAAACGACGCTCCAAGTTTATGCGATAAAGTGTTTTGACCGAAAAACAGAAGTTGGACGTGTGCAAACCGAGAGTGTGTAGGTCCAGTGGGGTTGTCTTCACATCCCCAAGCTTATGGTCTTCACCATCCTTGGATAGCTCTTGGTGCATCTCTGATACGTCTCCAACGTATCCATAATTTCTGATGTTCCATGCCTATATGATACCAATTGCTACATGTTTTATATACACTTTATATCACTTTTATGCATTTTTTGGGACTAACCTATTAACAAGATGCCGAAGTGCCAGTTCCCTGTTTTCTGCTGTTTTTTATTCCAGAAAACTACTTCTGCGAATATTCTCGGAATTGCACGAAACAAAAGGCCAAGTCCCTATTTTTCCAACACGTACACGGAGTCCGAAGGAGAGACGAAGGGGACCCACGAGGTGGCCAAACCACCTGGCGCGGCCCCCCCTTCTGCCGCGCCAGCTGGTGAGGAGGCCCACCTCAGGCTCCACCGACGTTGCCCCTTCGCCTATTTATTCCAACCGAGGCGTAAACCCTAAAAAATCCTATCATACTCCACGAAGAGTTCCGCAGCGCCGCCGCCATCGACGACAAGTTTCGGGGGACAGAATCTCTATTCCGGCACACCGCCGGGACGGGGAAGTGCCCCCGGAGCCATCTCCATCGACTCCATCGCCATCTCCAGCGCCGCCGCCGCGCCGTGGCTGCAGCGGGCCGCCGTCTCCTCTCCGGGCTGCACCTCTTCATCAACCTCTCCATCAAGTGTGCTCACCATGACCATGTGTGAGTAGTCTCCCCCGAGGCTGAGGGCTCTACCGGTAGCTATGTGGTTTATCTCTCTCTCCCATGATGTGATCTTTATGTGATCATGAGTATTGCTAGTATCGCTGAATTCATATGTAATGTTTATGCTACTCAAGTGATTGTATCTAGTTTCCGGAGTCATTGTGACAACACGGTATCAAGGTGACAGTGTGGGTACTTGTGTGTGACTCTATGAATAATTTAGATATTTATCATGGCTTGTTCTTTGGAATTGTGGTGTTTGTTTACTCAGACTTTGAGGAGTGCTTTTGCAGCCCTACACATAGTACTCTTGTGTTATCAAGAAGGAGAATAATCCCGAGTATCATTTACTTGCATTCAGTTGTGCTAACATGTTGAGAGGTACCACTAGTGAAAGTATGATCCCTAGGCCTTGTTTCTAAGCATTGAAACACTGTTTACAACAAGTTCTGCTACATGTTTGCTTGCTGCCATTTTTATTCCAGATTGCAATTGCTACTTATAATCATCCATATTACTTGTATTTCATTATCTCTTCGCCGAACTAGTGCACCTATACATCTGACAAGTGTATTGGGTGTGTTGGGGACACAAGAGACTTCTTGTATATTAATTGCAGGGTTGCTTGAGAGGGATATCTTTGACCTCTACCTCCCTGAGTTCGATAAACCTTGGGTGATTCACTTAAGGGAAACTTGCTGCTGTTCTACAAACCTCTGCTCTTGGAGGCCCAACACTGTCTACAAGAATAGATTCGTGCGTAGATATCAAGCTATTTTCTGGCGCCGTTGCCGGTTAGGTAAGGTAAAAGGTATTCACATCCTCTGGCTACTAAGCTATTTTCTAGTGTTGTTGCTAGTGTGTGAGTGCTCGAAGGTATCTCCTTTAGATTCTGTAATTTTATCTTTTTGTTTCTTGTTTTTATTTTCACTAGTTAGGCTTAATGGAAAACAACAACAAAATTAGAGATCTTTATGAACTTTATATTGAATTAGGACATGATGCTTTTGAAGAGAAAATTAAAAAACCTATGGAGGCTTGTTTGCATGATGGTAGCAATGGTATTACTATAAATTCTTTGAACACCATTATTGCCAATGCTATGGAAAAGTCTAAACTTGGGAAAGCTGGTTGTGATGAATATGATATTTTTAGTCCCCCAATCTTTAAGGAGGAAATTTGCTTTGATAATACTTTGCCTCCAATATATGATGATTATAATCATTGTGATATTTTCAGTCCACCTACTATTGAGGATATAGTTTATGTTGATTATGATATGCCTCCTATATATGATGTTTACAATGATGAATATGATATTCTCAGTCCATCTACTATTGAGGATAAAAATCATTTTGATTATTCTATGCCTCCTATTTATGATGATTACAATGATGGATGTGATACTTTTACTCTCACTATTACTAATGATAATGTTCATGCTTATGTGGAGAGTAATGATACTTTTATGCATGTGGATCATGATAAGAATGCTTTATGTGATAGCTATATTGTTGAGTTTATTCATGATGCCGCTGAAAATTATTTTGAGAGAGGAAAGTATGGTTATAGAAATCTTTATGTTACTAAACCACCTCTCTTTATGATGAAAGTTTTGAGCTTTCTCTTGATTTGATTTTATTTGCTGGGTACTTTAAGACCTACTGAAAGTTCTTATGAGAGAGGGAGACATGGCTTCATATATCACAATAATATTAAGTCTCCTCTCTTTATGTTGAAATTTTTGAAGTTGCACTTGTTTTGCCTTCCTATGCTAGTCACTTTATGCTTTATTGATTTATTTTCTTACAAGACTCCTTTGCATAGGAAGCGGGTTAGACTTAAATGTGTTTGGTATTTGCTTTTTGATGCTCTCTTATATTCAACTCTTATACATATGAGAGCATTATCAAAATCACTATGCCTAGCTAAAAGGCGTTAAAGAAAAGCGCTTATGGGAGACAACCCATTGTTTTTATTTTCTGTTATTTTTGTTTTCTTTGAGTCAAGGAGTTTTGTTATTTCTGTAGCAACTCCTTTGTATCTTTATTTTATTGCATTGTTGTGCCAAGTAAATTTCTTTATTGAAAGTTGATGCAAGATTTGGATTTCTGCGCAGTAACAGATTTTTAGCTGTCACGAATTTGAGCTTTTCTCCCTGGAGAAAATTCGAAAAATTCTACAAAACATCGCGCATCTTCCTCAGATATGTACGCAACTTTCATTAATTTGGGCCAGATCCATGTGAGCAACTTAAGTGCCTCGAAAAAATTCGTCTTCACAGACTGTTCTGTTTTTGACAGATTCTTTCTTTTATTTTGCATTCGCTCTTTTACGATGTTTGTGTGGATTTCTTTGCTCCACAAAGCATCAGTGGCTGTAGCTAATGTCCAGAAGCTTTGGGAATGATTGTATCATTACAGAATATGAGAATTTTTTATTATGCACTAACCCTCTAATGAGAACTGTTTCGAGTTTGGTGTGAAGGAAGTTTTCAAGGATCAAGAGAGAAGGATGATATTATATGATCAAGAAGAGTGAAAAGCCTAAGCTTGGGGATGCCCCCGTGGTTCATCCCCAGCCATATTCAAGAAGACTCAAGCGTCTAATCTTGGAGATGCCCAAGGCATCCCCTTCTTCATCAACAACTTATCAGGTAATCTCTAGTGAAACTATATTTTAATTCTTTCACATCTTATGCGCTTTACTTGGAGCGTCTGTGTGCTTTTATTTTTGTTTTTGTTTGAATAAATTCGGATCCTAGCAATCCTTGTGTGGGAGAGAGACACGCTCCGCTTTTGCATGTGAATACTCATGTTCTTCACTTATATTTGTTGAGTATTCTTAACTAGCTACTGCATTGCTTTTAGCTCCTGTTTTTCATGCATCTCTTCGAGCTGTTAGCACTTGTTTCTAAATACTCTCTTGCTGCATTATATTATCATTTGGAGAGTTTATTTTTAAATAAATTGATTGGTGTTTGTTTGGAAGAAAGAAAATGCTACATGTGGTAGTTGTATTGGAAAGACATATGCATTCTTGTAGATCATTGTCTTGTTTTGGTTTGACACTTTACAATTGTTTTGAGCTCTCAAGTAGATCATGTTTTAAGCTCTTGCATCATGTAGTTAAAGCCTATTAGTGGAGAACTACCGTTGAGCTTGTTGAGATTTGGTTTGCATGTTTGGTATCTCTAAGGTCTAGATATTTTCTGGTAAAATGTTTGAACAACAAGGAAGACAGTGTAGAGTCTTATAATACCTGCAATATGTTTTTATGTGATTCTTGCTGTACCGGTTTATACATGTGTTTGCTTCAAACAGCCTTGCTAGCCTAAAACTCTGTACTGAGAGGGAATTCTTCTCGTGCATCCAAACCTTGAGCCAAAACCCATGCCATTAGTGTCCACCATACCTACCTACTATGTGGTATTTCCTGCCATTCCAAGTAAATACTTCATGTGCTACCTTTAAACTATTCAAAACTTTATTACTCCTTATTTGTGTCAATGTTTTATAGCTCATGAGGAAGTATGTGGTGTTTTATCTTTCAATCTTGTCATTTACTTCTAACAGACTTTCAACAATGGACTAGTGGCATATACATCCGCTTATCCAATAATTTGCAAAAAGAGCTGGCAAATGGGGTGCCCAGCCCCAATTAATTACAACTTTCATTAATAATTCTCTTCACATGTTTTGCCCTGATTTATCAGTAAGCAGCTTAAATTGCAAATAGACACTCCTCCATGGTATGTGATTGTTGGAAGGCACCCGAGGATTCGGTTAGCCATGGCTTGTGTAAGCAAAGGTTGGGAGGAGTGTCAACTATAAAGAAACTAAAATACATGTGTAAACAAAAGAGAAGAGGGATGATCTACCTTGCTGATAGAGATAACGTCCTTCATGGGAGCCGCTCTTGAAAGTCTGGTTGACAAGGGGGTTAGAGTGCCCACTACCATTCGTTAACAACAACAAACACCTCTCAAAAACTTACTTTGTGCTCTCTTTATGATTTCAAAAACTTAAAAAGCTCTAGCACATGATTTAATCCCTGCTTCCCTCTGCGAAGGGCCTATCTTTTACTTTATGTTGAGTCAGTTTACCTACTCCTTTCTATCTTAGAAGCAAACACTTGTGTCAACTTTGTGTGCATTGATTCTTACATGTTTACTTATTGCACTTGTTATATTGCTTTATGTTGACAACTATCCATGAGATATACATGTTACAAGTTGAAAGCAATTGCTGAAACTTAATCATCCTTTGTGTTGCTTCAATGCCTTTTACTTTGAATCTATTGCTTTATGAGTTACCTCTTATGCAAAACTTTTTGATGCTTGTCTTGAAAGTACTATTCATGAAAAGTTTTTGCTTATATGATTCATTGTTTACTCTTTATCTATCTGTTAGCAAACTATAGACCATTGTTTTGACTCACTTCATTCATGACATGAGCCTAGCAATATTATGATCAAGATTGTGTGAAAGCATGTCTCCTCAGAAATTATTTGTTGTTATCGTTTTACCTATGTGAGAGAATGACTCCCACGAAACAGGGGTAGTCAATCTCACGAAGAGAGTTCGTGTAAGGGGCTGAACACGTTGGTCAAACAACCCTCAACCTGCACGGCGACGGTGCTCGTCGAGCAAGTGGAGGGACATCACGACAGAGATGAACACCAGCCCGTACCCAGGTTCACGGCCCTCGTGTGGAGGTAACACCGCTACTCCTGCTTGTCTGTATTGCACTGCTTGTAGGGGTTACAGTACAATGAGCTTGCCGAGGGCTCTCTTTGGCAATGGTGTACACAAGGGAGGGAAGCAGTGGTCTTCTTCTTCCTTGCGCGCAAGTGGTTATGCTGGAATGAGAATGCGATCCTTTGCTACGGTGCTGCTCCCCCTTCTTTTATAGGCGCCCCGGACTTCCTCCCTATGCTTGCGCTACGGGAAGGCTATCACGTGGCGACAGAAGGTAGAGCGCGGTGCACCGCAGCCCGGCTGTCCATGGACGCGGTCCATGGGCATAAAGCTGAAGCCTGTGGCAGAGTGACCACCGTCCATGCAGGACGGCCAGCTGGGGCCGCAGAGGAACGTGGGGGTGCCCACGGTGACGTTGGCCGTGGAGCGTAGCGCCGGCCGGTCCCCTTATCACCAAAGAGGAAACCTTGTAGTCCGGTGCGGATGGCACAGCTTTGTTGACCCCTTTAATCACCAAAATGGCAACTGCGGCGTCGTCGTCACCGCGCGCAGAGGCGCGCGTCACTCTGCGGCCGCTGCAGAGCCCATGTGCGCTCTGCAGAGGTTGCTTTGCAGCGAAGCGATCTCCACGAGGGCTTGGATGCCCTGTAGAGAATTCGGCGTTGACCTCTCTCCAGGGGATATTTCCTTGAAGAGGGGGCAGCAGTGGAGAGGGCCTCCGCAGGCCTCTGCTGCCTCAAAAGCCCTCGCGAGGCAATCCGCCTCGCGAGGCTCTCCAAGCCGTAGGCTTGGTCCTTAGCGAAAATTCACCATCAAGTGTCGAGGGCCGTAGAGGACAGGCCCAGCACACCCTGGATTTCACTGGGCCGACAGTAGCCCCCGGGCCCATGATGGGCACGATGTAGTCCAATGGACGCAGGCGAATCGTCATGGGCCCAAAGTGTCCGGCCGGCCTGAGACACGTGTAGGGCAGTTACGCCGCGACGACACGTTCTCCTCGGAGATGACGGGCGTAGTGGGGGGACCCACCACGTCTCGGTAACTGCTCTGAGGGGAATAAAGCCTGCAGCGCCGGTTCAGGCAGCAGTTACTGCATCATTTGCGCGCCCGTCTCCTCGCTCTTGACTTCTGCGCTCCTGTGACTCCGGCGCTCCTCCTCCTTCACCGTCCCGCAATGGCGCCCAAGAAAGCCTCCGCGGCCTCGAAAGGCAAGGCAGTGGTGCAGGGCGGCGATCCTGCCGCGATGCAGCAGGTCGGGACTTCGAGCCGGCTCTGACCGGCTTCCGCTTCAAGAAGAAAGCGCAGCTGGAGAAGGTGCGTCACATGGCAGCTTCAGCGACCAACGAGCACGGCGCTACGGTGCTTAAGACGGCGGACAACTCCTTCGGCGGCTTCTACCCCATCTTCATGCACGCCCTATTCGCCGGGCTCGTGCCTCCTTTCTCCGACTTCTTCCTGGCGGTTCTGGAGCGCTACCAGATCCAGGTTCTTCATCTCCATCCTAACTCCATCCTCGTCCTCGCCATCTTCGCCTACCTCTGCGAGGCATACATCGGCATTCCACCCTCGGTGGACCTCTTCCGCAGCTTCTATGCGCTCCGGTTCACGGCGAACAAGGAGCGGTCAGGGTGCGTGTCCTTCCGCATCACCGATGGCATGAAGGGCACCTACATCCCCATCGCGCGGAACGGCGAGAACATTGTGACCAATGTGACGAAGAAGGTGGAGGACTTCCGCAAGCGCTGGTTCCTCATGAAGTTCGGAAGCCGGAGCGCCTTCTTCGACTGCCCGAAGCGCCTCCGACGAAGAGGGCGAGCTGGTCTTCTAAGGCGCTCAAGGGAGCCGCACTCGGCCCCGTGGTGAGGCGCTTGAAGGACCTCCGCGAGGCAGGCCTCACCGGGCAGATGGTGGCCAAGGACTTCGTGAGGCGCCGCATTGCTCCGCTCCAGAGGCACGCGGACGCGATGTGGCTGTATTCCAACCAGAGGGACAAAATGCGCCTGAGCGCAACCCTCTTCACGCAGCAGGAGGTGCGCACCATCATGGAGACTCTCTTCACGCTCCAGACATCCCCAAGCCCAGCGATAAGGCGGTCCCGCTCCACAGGATCGATCTCGGGCGTCGCGTCTCGCTCGTGCAGACGATGCCGAAGTTCGACCAGTGGGGCCTGGTGCCCAAGGGGCATGTGGGGCCTCGCGAGGATCCTGAGTCTGCGGCGCAGGGGGCGCCAGCTGAGGGCGACGAGGAGACGACGGAAACGCCTGTGGAATCCGACGCAGGCGCAACCGGCGCCTCGGGAGGCTCTGCCTCCTCAGCGGAGAACTCGAGCACCTCGAAGAGCGCGGCGCCTGAAGTTGAGACCCACGAGGCCTCCTCAGGCAGCAGCGGCCAGTTCGTGGTCGCTCCCTCGCAGCGTGCTGAGGGGCAAGAGGAGAGCGACGACGACGGAGCTTCATCAGGCCACTGCGAGCCCCGCTCCAAGGCCATTCATGACAGAGCCGCCGGGAGCCCAGCGGGCATTTCTCTCAAGAGGAAAGCCGAGGCTGCTCTCGAGGGGTCCGGCGCCGGGCCGCGCCGCCGAGGCCGTGGCGGTCGTCAAACACGGTGTGGGTCGATTCCCGCGCCAAGACATCTGGGTAAGAACCGACTCCCTTTTCTGTTTGAGCTTATTCTTGCGTAGGCTCCTCGAGGAGTTTTTGAGCTTTTGCCTCTCCAGGGGCCCCGAGGTGCCAAAAGGCGGAGACTCCGGAGGCTTGGAGAGATCCCCAGCGCTGCAGCGGCGTCTGCAGCGTGTACAGTCGACGAGGTGCCTCCCGAGGGCACTGCTTCTTCTCCTGAGGCTGCGGCACCGCCTCCTGAGGCAGAGGAGCGCCGCGAGGAGAAGGAGGGGAGGCAGAGGTGACGACGCCTCCGCCTATGCGGCCTGACGTCTCCCCCATGCGGCAGGAGGGGACGCCGGAGGTGGATGCGGCGAGGTTCACGCCGCCGGCGAAGGAGCGTGCGGTGGAGACAGGGGCGTCCGCGGGAGCGTGCGCTGACGTCGAAATGGAGGAGGCCGCCGCGTCATCGCCCCCACCGAGCACGAAACTTGGAGAGGCCACAGCGGACTCTGAGGCCGCTGGGGAGGCGGCCTCAGCTGAGAAGGCCAACCCTGTCCCTGGAGAGGAGAGCCTCCCCAGGGGCAGAAGAATGGTGGGGTTGATGGTGAGGGTGCCACTAGCCCCCAGAAGGCCTCCAGCGCGGGAGGCGAGGGGGGTTCTCATCAGAGCCCCCAGAAGGCCCCTTGTGTGGACGAAGAGGGGGCTCGCACCAGAGCCCCCAGGCGCGTCTCGAGGCCACTCGGAGCCCAAGGCAGGACGCTCCGGAATCCTCGGCAGGCGCCGGCGTTTCCAGGCCTTCCGGCGAGCCATGGGCCTTAGTTCTGCGGGGGCGGCGCCCCGTTGCAGCTCGCCGTGGGGCTGTCCTCCGCTCGGCGAGGGAAATTCTCGACGGGCTTGAGGCCCAGCTTGCTGAGGAGGATCGCTCCAGGGCGGAGGAGGACGCCGAGCTTGCGCGGGGCTGGGCTTGTCTTCATGAGACCGTGGAGAGCTGCCGCCGGAAGAACGAAGCTGCCCAGGCGCAACGCGAGGCAGCGCTGCGCTCCGCTGAGGAGATCCGCATCAGCGTGGTCCGCGAGGTCGAGGAGACCCTTGCGGACCTGGGTGCTAGGCGCGAGGCTCTCGAGGCAGAGACCGAGGCCAAACACCAGGAGCTGGCGGCGCGCGAAGCGGCGGTCTCCGCCAAGCACAAAGAGCTTCTAGATCGCGAGGCGGGGATCGTTGCCGAGTCGGAGAATGTGCGGCAGAGTTTGGAGAAATTCCGTGAGAGCTTGAGCATTCGCGAAGACTTGATCGTGCAGCGCGGAGTTGAGCTCGACGCCCGCGAGACCGAGGCGCGCAAACGCGAGGAACAGGTTGAGCAGATCGAGAAGGATCAATCCGCGCAGCGGGAGCACCTGGAAGCCCGCGAGAACAAGGTCACCCAAGACGAGGAGTTCTACCAGAAGCGCCTTGTGCAGACCAACGAGAACCTTCGCAAAAAGGAGGAGAAGATGGCGGAGGAGTCTGCGACGAAGGAGAAGCTCTTTCGCGACAGCTGCAGGAAAGACTTCGCGGAGAAGGTCAAGAAGCAAGAGGATCGCTTCACGAAGAGACGCAACGAGCTTGAGGCTCGCGTCAGGACCTTGAGGCCCAGAAGAAGCGATTCGACTCTCGCCTCCAGGCTGCCGCGGAGGCTCGGGCGCGCGCGGAGCAGAACTTTGCCTCTTGATGGCTGACATGAAGGAGTTGACCGCTCAGGTGGGCCCTGTCGTGGAGCGCGCTGAGAGGCAGAGCATCGCGTGCAGGCGACACAGGTCTTGACGCAGCAGCGGGAGCGCATGTTCCAATCCTTGGTGACCCGGGGGAACACTCTCGCGGGGCAGCTAGGAGTGGATGCCCCTGCTGTTCCCGTTCATGGGAACGCTGACGCCGCCACATACCTCGCCTACTTCGATCAGCTCTTCACCGCGCTCGAGGGCCCTGTGGCGGAACTTGGCGATGTTGTTGATGAGGAGTGCCGCAAGCTCTTGACTGTGGCGATCGATCGCGTCTTCGCCAACCTCCAGCGCCTTCAACCCGGCTTCGACTACGAGTCAGTGACCGAGCCCGTCGAGGGGACCAAGCCTTGGAGCTCTCCAACTCGGTTCGAGAAGAAGTCAACGATTACGTCGACCGCTTCAAGAGGGTTGAGGCGGAGCAGGCCGCTGAGGAGGATGAAGGCGCCGAAGAAGAGAAGGCTGAAGAGGACGGCGATGGTGAACCCTCTGCCTAGGCCACTCCTGCAACAAGATGCGCTTGACGCGCAACTATCTTTGTTTTAAGACTTGTTTTAATTCATTCTGGCTTGTAAGATACTTTGATCGTACAAACATGTGTGTGTGTGCCCCTCGATGGGCCTTTTATCCCTGTTCCATGTCTTTCTTCGCTCTACGTCGTCAGGACCCATCTCTTTGCGCTATGACACCGCCGCTGCGGTATGCCGGAGCGTGACTCGGCAAGGCCGGGGGGTGTTTAAGGCTTGGAGAGGTAAGGGCTCTCGAGTCGCGGTGCTCGAGGGCCCCCTTTGACGCACAAGCAGTCCATGGAGTGTGAGAGAGAAAAACCCGCTCGAGGGACGACAGGTGCTCGTGAGAGGGAGAAAAACTCCTGAGGGGCGCGAGCGCTAGACTTAGCTTGGCGAGACTTTGGCCTCGTAGAGGGCGTTGGCTTCCCTGGTGGGCGTTGGCTTCCCTGATGGTGCGCTCCCCTCTAGGGGTCGGAGCGTGACTTCTCGACCTTGGGGAGGACTCTTGTTCCCTGTATTGGTTAGAGAGGCAAACCCAAAGCAGGCACATGGTAGTAAACACTCATGCGCGCTTATAGGCTTCCTCATGAGTATCTCGCGAGGAGAGTAAGTACCAAGGTCCTTTGGTGAGGTGGCGTGTTTGGGAGCAAGCCCATGGGCCAGAGCTCTTTGTGGAGGTAACAGGCGTGAGAGCGTGCTCACGTGTTAGAGCTCGGATCCTTTGGATTTTGCGGTGCTGTTGGGGTGCTCTTGAGGCACAGTCACCGTACTCAGCCCCCGCTCGCGAGGTGCGCATGGGGAAGAATATGAGCGCGAAATGAACTAAGATGATGAAAAGTAAAAACTCACCACCAAAATATTACATAGCGGCGCCTCAGCGCAATGTTTCATTGAGAAACGAATTGGTTCATTACACTTGGTGTTACCAAGATAAAGTTTTCCATGTCGAGGCATGGGGACCACATTCAGTGGCTGAGACTCTTCACGGCCTGCGGCGGCACGTAATCAGGAGAGCTCAGAGGGGCTGGCCCTCGGGAGGAGAAGCTTTTGTGAAGCTTGGAGGTGAAGTTGTGTGCTTCCCTCTAGAGACAAAAAATGTCTGGCGTGACTATGATCACGGGTAGAACTTGCGTAGATGCGCGATGTTCCATGGATTCTTGACCGGGATGCCGTCCTCCGTTTCGAGGCGTACCGCGCCAGGCCTGGCGATGTGTGAGACCCTGTAGGGGCCTTCCCACATTGGCGAGAGCTTGTGGAGACCTTCCCTGGAGAGGATTCTCCTGAGGACGAGGTCGCCTGTCTCGAGAGTGCGTGGACGTATGTGGCGGCTGTGGTAGCGTCGCAGGTCTTGCTGGTACTTGGCTGCCCTGAGGGCGGCACGGCGGCGCAACCCGTCAAGGAGCAGCAGGTCGTCGCTGTGGAGGTCTGCTTGATCGTCCTCGTTGAAGGCAAGGACCCGTGCGGATCCATGCTTGATCTCTGTGGGGAGGACTGCTTCAGCTCCATACACGAGGGCAAATGGCGTCTCACCAGTGGGCTTCGTGGGGTTCGTGCGGATGGACCAGAGCACGGACGGGAGTTCGTCTATCCAGCCCTTGCCGTAGCCCTTCAGGCGATTGAAGCTTCTTGTCTTGAGGCCCTTGAGGACCTCAGCATTTGCTCGCTCGGCTTGGCCGTTGCTCTGTGGGTGAGCCACCGAGGCGAAGCAGAGCTTGGTGCCGAGGCTCTCGCAGTAGGCCCTGAAGATGCCGCTGGTGAATTGTGAGCCATTGTCGGTGATGATGCGATTAGGCACACCAAAACGGCAGACCAGGCCTCTGATGAATTTTACTGCTGCCCTGGCCGGTATGCTGCGCACTGCTTCAACCTCTGCCCACTTGGTGAACTTGTCGACTGCCACGAAGAGGAAGCGGTAGCCCCCTTGTGATCTCGGGAAGGGTCCCAAGATGTCTAGCCCCCAGACCGCGAAAGGCCACGAGAGCGGGATGGTTTGGAGTCCCAGTGCAGGCTGATGGACTTGCTTGGCGTGGAATTGGCACGCATCGCAAGACTGGACGATGGTGGTGGCATCTTGAAGCACTTGGGGCCAGTAGAAACCGCTCCTGAAGACCTTGCCTGCCAGGGTGCGTGCAGAGGAATGGTGGCCACACTCTCCACTGTGAATGTCTCTGATCAGCATGCGGCCTTCCTCGGGGGGGACGCACTTGAGTGCAATTCCATTTGGGCGCTTGCGGTACAGGTCTCCCTCGAGGATGTAGTATGACTTGGCTTGTCGAGCCACTCGTTCCGCCTCCGCGTCTTCTTCAGGAGGACTCCCTTCAGCAGGTAGTCTTTGAGTTCGTCAACCCAGCCTGTCTCTTGATGCACCATAGCCAGCAGCAGACGCTCCCCTGAGGATGGACCGCAGTTGGGTGCCCCACCTACAGGAGGTGGTGGGAGTACTTCGTCTGTGCTTGTGGCTGCTGCTTCTTGTGGCTGCTTTATGGACGCCTTGGAGAGTCTCTCTTCAAAGACGCCGGCCGGCTGGGCCTGCCTTCGTGATGCTCGCTTGGCGATGTCATCTGCCTCCTGGTTCTCCTTTCGCGGGATGTGCATGAGCTCCATGCCCCTGAAGTGCTTCTCGAGCTTGCGGACCTCTTCAAGGTAGGCGGCCATGTGGTCGTCTTTAGGCGTGTAGCTCTTGTTGGAGAAGTTAACCAGGAGCTGGGAATCACCCTTTATGAGTAAGTGCTTGACGCCAAGGGCGATTGCGGCTCTGAGCCCGGCGAGGAGGCCCTCGTACTCGGCGATGTTGTTGGAGATCTTGTCTATTGTGAAGCACAGCTGGATGGCGTAGTAGAGCTTGTCACCTTTTGGTGAGGTTAAGACAACGCCAGCCCCACCATTGCGGCAGGCGAAAGCTCCATCGAAGTGCATGGTCCAGTGGCTTGGCATTGTATCTCCCGATGACGCGGTTTCTTCTTCGCGAGGCTCTTCAGGAGTTGGGTCTGTCCACTCGGCGACGAAATCCGCCAGCGCTCTCCCTTTTATGACTCTTGTGGTGTCGAAGCGCAAGTTGAATGGTTGCAGCTCAATGTTCCATCCTGCGACGCGGTCAGTAGCGTTGGGGTTGCGCAGGATCTGCTCCAGGGGGAAGGACGTGACCACCGTGATGGGGTGGCCCTGGAAGTAGTGGCGCAGCTTCCTGGAGGCGATGAGTAGCGCGAGGAGGAGCTTCTGCTGCACTGGGTACCGCTCGCGAGCATCTCGCAGTACAGTACTGACGAAGTAGACTGGATGCTCGACGAGGGTCGTTGATGGTGCGGCAGCGTCGGCTCCCTCGAGAGGCTCCTCAGGACCTTTGGCGAGGTTTGCCTGTGGAGGAGCCTCGGCAGGGGTGCTCGTGGTGGACTCGACTTGAGGCTGTGGGTCTGGCACTGGGTCTGGAGAGACTGTTCCCTCGTCGGGAGGTTCTGGACTTGGTGTGGCAGTGCTTTTCTTGGGGAGAACTGGCTCTTCTCTTTCCACCACCAGGACGGCGCTTGCAGTTTGTGGAGTGGCTGCTAGGTACAGCTTCAGATGCTCGCCGCCCTGGGGGCTACCATGACTGGTGAGCTAGCCAAGTATTTCTTCAAGTCCTCAAATGCTTTGTCGGCCTCTGGAGTCCACTTGAAGGTGCCGGATTTCTTCATGATCTTGAAAAATGGCAAGGCTCTCTCGCCGAACTTGGAGATGAAGCGGCCTAAGCTGGCCATGCATCCTGCTAGGCGCTGCATGTCTTCTATAGCCTTGATCTTGTCAGGGTTTGCTTCTATGCCGCGGTGGGACACGAGGAACCCGAGGAGCTTGCCTGAAGGCACCCCGAAGACGCACTTGGCGGGGTTTAACTTGATGTTCACCTTGCGCAGGCTGGCAAAGGTTTCCTCGAGATCCTTCAAGAGAGTGTCTCCCTCGCGAGACTTGACCACGATGTCGTCGACATAAGCTTCTGCATTTCTTCCCATCTGAGCCCCCAAGGCGATCCTCATGAGCCTCTGGAAGGTGGCGCCGGCATTTTTCAGGCCAAAGGGCATGCAAGTGTAGCAATACACACCACAAGGGGTGAGAAATGCTGTTTTCTCCTCGTCTTCCTTGGCCATTTTGATCTGGTGGTAGCCTGAGAAGGCATCCAGGAAACAGAGGAGATCACAGCCGGCGGTGGAGTCCACAATCTGGTCTATCCTTGGCATGGGGTATGGATCCTTGGGGCAGGCCTTGTTTACGTCTGTGTAGTCGATGCAGAGCCGGCCTCCTCCATTGGGTTTTGGGACAACCACACCGTTGGAGAGCCAAGTGGGGTGGGCAACTTCTCGAATGATGTCTGCTGCTTTCAGCTTCTCTACTTCTTTGATGATGAACGCTTGCTTCTCGGGGGCTTGTTTCCGCGCTTTCTGCTTTACAGGGCGTGCGTCTGGACACACGGCTAAGTGGTGCTCGATCACCTCCCTTGGTACACCGGACATTTCTGACGGAGTCCATGCGAACATGTCAGAATTTGCCCGAAGGAAGGCGACGAGCGCGCTTTCCTATTTGGGAGGCAAGCCAGCGCCTATGGTGACGCTAGCCCCCGAGCCCTCAGCCCCCGAGCCGCTGGTGCTCAGCGACACCTTCTTTGTAGATGCTTGCTCTTGAGTGAACAGCTGTTTCTTCTTCTTGGGCCTCTCGAGAGGCTCCATGTCCTCGTCAGCGGGGAATGCCATGGCAGCGGCCTTGTAGGCGATCTCGACAGCGCGCGTGGCGTCCTGTACGTGACCACGTATGGTGATGGTGCCACCGCTGCCAGGGATCTTGACCATGTTGTAGGCGTGGTGCGTGACGGCCATGAACTTCGCGAGGGCGGGGTAGCCGAGGATGGCGTTGTAGGGCAGGCCAATGTGCGCGACGTCGAAGTCAATTAGCTCGGTGCGGTAGTTCTCCTGCGTGCCAAAGTGACCGCGAGCCTCACTTGCCCCAGAGGCGAGATTGAGCCGCTGGTGACCCCGGTGAAGGGCCTGGAGGGCATGAGCCACTCGTAGGGCACTTGAAGCGTCTCGAAGGTCTCGACAGAGATGACGTTCAGGCCTGCACCCCCATCAATGAGCGTCTTGCCGACGGCGATGTTGTTGATGGTGGGGGTGCACACCAACGGGAGGGTGCCCACAGTCTTGTAGACTTGGGGTGATCTTTGGCGTCGAAGGCGATGGTGTACTGGGACCACTTGAGGGGGCGGGACGTCTCGACCCCGGGAAGCGCTGCGTTGAGCTCGCGAGCGAACTGCTTGAACTGGTTGTTCGACTTGGGCGCCTGGGATCCGCCGAGGATGCATGCCATGGCACCCTTGGGGCCTGGTAGCCTCCAGGCTCTTCGTCGGGAAGATTGTTGTTTTTCTCGGCGGCATTCGCCTGAGTTCCCTGGGCCTCTGGAAGTTGCCCTTGCGTCCACCTTTGCGGTAACCACGGCCTCTGCCGCGGCCACCGCTGCCTTCTTCTTGCTCACGCTTCTTGCTCAGCTGCTTGAGGTCATAGCAGTTCTCCGTCGCATGGCCGCGCCTGTTGTGGTAGATGCAGAACGGGCGGTTGTCCACCTTTTTCTCGCCAGCCTCTGGGAGTCCTCGCGAACATGCTTGGCGTCGGGTTCAGCTGCCAGGACTGCGGTAGGCTTGCGCTTTATCTCGTCACGCCTCTTCTGGGTCTTGGATCCCTCGACAGGGTCGTCTGTCGAGCCCACCTTGACGAAGAGGAGCCCTTCTTCTGCCTTGGCGCATTTGTCTGCGATGTCGAAGAGCTTCACCACGGAGGAGAGGGTATCATGGATGCCGAGCTTCTCGAGCATCCTGTGGTTGGTGACGCCCTCTCTGAAGGCCGCAATGACGTGCGAGTCCGGGATGTTCGGGATCTTGTTGCGGACTTGGCTGAAGCGCTGGATGTACCTGCGGAGGGTCTCGCCAGGCTTCTGGCGCACAGCTCGCAGGTCGTTGTAGGTGAGGGCGCGCTCGTACGTGCCCTTGAAGTTCGCAACGAACTGCTGGCAGAGCTCCTCCCACGAGTCAATGGAATCCTCGGGAAGGTTCAGGAGCCACGACAAGGCGGAATCCTTGAGAGCGTGGGAGAACCAGTTGGCCATGACCTTGTCGTCTCCCCCCGCAGCTTGGATGGAGGTGGTGTAGAGCTGCAAGAACTCGATGGGGTTGTTCGTGCCGTCGTAGCCCTTGGGTAGGTCAGGCCTGAACTTCTGTGGCCAGACGACGCGACGCAGGTTGCGGGTGAAGGCCGCGCAACCTGTGGCGTACGAGGCGATGCCACCCTGAAGAGCACGGCGGTTCTGTCGCCCTGCTTGGCCGATTTCCTCGACGATGCGCTTCTGGAGGTCCTTCTGGCGCTCCATTTCCACCCGCGCGTCTGGGGGTGTTCGCTGCACGATTTGGCAATCGCGCGGCGAAGACGCGTGGGATGCGGCCTTGTGCGCCGCAGCGGGAGGTGGACCCGGCGGAGGCGGCGGCGGAGGCGGCGGCGGAGGTGCGCCATGCGCGGTGGTTCCAGCGCGTCCGGAGTTGTGGTGCACCAGAGAGCGCGACGCCGCAGGAGCAGCGCGCGGTGCCGCCGCAATGTCGACGAGGTGCTGGAGGCGGCCGAGCCAGTTGTCGTGCGCCTCAGTGTCGGTAGCGCCTCGCGCCATGAGCAGCGCGGTGTTTGGGCTGGGCGCTGGACGCCCAAGAGTGGAGGCGCTGGGACGGATGCGAGGACTCAGCGTCCTCGCCGTGCCCGTGGTCGACGTCTTCGTCGAAGCGGTCGTCGTGGTGGCCGTCGTCGTCCTCGGGGTGCTCCACCGCGGTTCAGCGGTGTTGCGCCCCGTGGCGCGGCTGGCACGGGGACGGCCGCGAGGGTTGGTGGTGTTGGCAGCGGGCTCGGTGGTGCCCTGCCTGACGCCCGCCGGGTGGCGCGAGCTGCGCGAGTGTCCGCCATGGTGCAGAGGTCGATGAAGGTTGAAGACGCGCCTCAGCCCCCTACCTGGCGCGCCAATTGTCGGAGAATGACTCCCACGAAACAGGGATAGTCAAGCTCACGAAGAGAGTTCGTGTAAGGGGCTGAACACGTTGGTCAAACAACCCTCAACCTGCACGGCGACGGTGCTCGTCGAGCAAGTGGAGGGACATCACGACAGAGATGAACACCAGCCCGTACCCAGGTTCACGGCCCTCGTGTGGAGGTAACACCGCTACTCCTGCTTGTCTGTATTGCACTGCTTGTAGAGGTTACAGTACAATGAGCTTGCCGAGGGCTCTCTTTTGGCAATGGTGTACACAAGGAAGGGAAGCAGTGGTCTTCTTCTTCCTTGCGCGCAAGTGGCTATGCTGGAATGAAATGCGATCCTTTGCTACGGTGCTGCTCCCCTCCTTTTATAGGCGCCCCGGCTTCCTCCCTGCTTGCGCTACGGAAGGCTATCACGTGGCGGCAGAAGGTAGAGCGGTGCACCGCAGCCCGGCTGTCCATGGACGCGGTCCATGGGCATAAAGCTGAGCCTGTGGCAGAGTACCACCGTCCATGCAGGACGGCCAGCTGGGGCCGCAGAGGAACGTGGGGGTGCCCACGGTGACGTTGGCCGTGGAGCGTAGCGCCGGCCGGTCCCCTTATCACCAAAGAGGAAACCTTGTAGTCCGGTGCGGATGGCACAGCTTTGTTGACCCCTTTAATCACCAAAATGGCAACTGCGGCGTCGTCGTCACCGCGCGCAGAGGCGCGCGTCACTCTGCGGCCGCTGCAGAGCCCATGTGCGCTCTGCAGAGGTTGCTTTGCAGCGAAGCGATCTCCACGAGGGCTTGGATGCCCTGTAGAGAATTCGGCGTTGACCTCTCTCCAGGGGAGATTTCCTTGAAGAGGGGGCAGCAGTGGAGAGGGCCTCCGCAGGCCTCTGCTGCCTCAAAAGCCCTCGTGAGGCAATCCGCCTCGCGAGGCTCTCCAAGCCGTAGGCTTGGTCCTTAGCGAAAATTCGCCATCAAGTGTCGAGGGTCGTAGAGGACAGGCCCAGCACACCCTGGATTTCACTGGGCCGACAACCTACTCGAGGACGAGTAGAACTAAGCTTGGGGATGCTTGATACGTCTCCAACGTATCCATAATTTCTGATGTTCCATGCCTATATGATACCAATTGCGACATGTTTTATATACACTTCATATCACTTTTATGCATTTTCTGGGACTAACCTATTAACAAGATGCCGAAGTGCCAGTTCCCTGTTTTCTGCTGTTTTTTATTCCAGAAAACTACTTCTGCGAATATTCTCGGAATTGCACGAAACAAAAGGCCAAGTCCCTATTTTTCCAACACGTACACGGAGTCCGAAGAAGAGACGAAGGGGAGCCACGAGGTGGCCAAACCACCTGGCGGCGCAGCCCCCCTTCTGCCGCGCCAGCTGGTGAGGAGGCCCACCTCGGGCTCCACCGACGTTGCCCCTTCGCCTATTTATTCCCCCCGAGGCGTAAACCCTAAAAAATCCTATCATACTCGACGAAGAGTTCCGCAGTGCCGCCGCCATCGACGACAAGTTTCGGGGGACAGAATCTCTGTTCCGGCACGCCGTCGGGACGGGGAAGTGTCCCCGGAGCCATCTCCATCGACTCCATCGCCATCTCCAGCGCCGCCGCTGCGCCGTGGCTGCAGCGGGCCGCCGTCTCCTCTCCGGGCTGCACCTCTTCATCAACCTCTCCATCAAGTGTGCTCACCATGACCATGTGTGAGTAGTCTCCCCCGAGGCTGAGGGCTCTACCGGTAGCTATGTGGTTTATCTCTCTCTCCCATGGTGTGATCTTTATGTGATCATGAGTATTGCTAGTATCGCTGAATTCATATGTAATGTTTATGCTACTCAAGTGATTGTATCTAGTTTCCGGAGTCATTGTGACAACACGGTATCAAGGTGACAGTGTGGGTACTTGTGTGTGACTCTATGAATAATTTAGATATTTATCATGGCTTGTTCTTGGGAATTGTGGTGTTTGTTTACTCAGACTTTGAGGAGTGCTTTTGCAGCCCTACACATAGTACTCTTGTGTTATCAAGAAGGAGAATAATCCCGAGTATCATTTACTTGCATTCAGTTGTGCTAACATGTTGAGAGGTACCACTAGTGAAAGTATGATCCCTAGGCCTTGTTTCTAAGCATTGAAACACCGTTTACAACAAGTTCTGCTACATGTTTGCTTGCTGCCATTTTTATTCCAGATTGCAATTGCTACTTATAATCATCCATATTACTTGTATTTCACTATCTCTTCGCCGAACTAGTGCACCTATACATCTGACAAGTGTATTGGGTGTGTTGGGGACACAAGAGACTTCTTGTATATTAATTGCAGGGTTGCTTGAGAGAGATATCTTTGACCTGTACCTCCCTGAGTTCGATAAACCTTGGGTGATTCACTTAAGAGAAACTTGCTGCTGTTCTACAAACCTCTGCTCTTGGAGGCCCAACACTGTCTACAAGAATAGAATCGTGCGTAGACATCAATCTCCTCCAATCCCTGTGAAAAAACTTCAAAACACCGTTTCTCCCATCTCTTTTCTGTGGGGTGCATTTATAGTGATAAACAAATAGGTTCCTTGCTGCATATAATCCTTGAACAAAAATTCATATGACATGTCCAGAAAGTGTATAATGTTGTATGCCTACTCATAAACTCAATTGGATCAAAAAGATTCAACTTAAAAGCTCAAAGCATGCATCAAACAAAATGGGACAGAATCTGTCCAGAAAAACAGCAGCAGCAAAACGTATTTTTATACCCTACCAAACTTTCTCGAAAAATTACTAAAAAATTAATGCATACAGAGGATGAAAAGTTGCAACTACAGTTCAAATATGAGCTCATTCGGAGTTGCAGAATAAGAATTAAAAATCATACCGTGCACTGACTTGTGCAGGAACAAAATCTCCGAACTCAATAAGCAACTTTTCAAACCAAAAAGGGTCAAACTTGGCACTTTATTAAAAACTCCAGAAACCTAACTAGACACAAAATCTCTTGTTACAGCAAGAGGACACAAAGAAAAATCACACACAAAAATAACCGGGTTGCCTCCCGCAAAGCGCTTTCTTTATAGCCATATAGCTAGGCTCCTTACTTGTTGTCAAGATGGTTGGAGTGAGGTGGCTTGGCATCCCCAAGCTTAAATTCTTGTATGTAGGGTGAGCTTAGGGGTAACATCCCCAAGCTTGATTTTTTGTCCCTCTTGATCTTTGTTCATCACCCTCAACTCTTCCACTTGAAAGTTCTCTTCACACAAAACTCATCATAAAACTTGATTAGAGGGGTTAGTGTCTCCATAAATGAAATCCTCATAGGTACAGCAAAGACATATCATGAGTTGATTCTAAACATTAACTATTGTTACTATGGTTGCGTATCGTTCATTGATCAAAAGAACCACACAAAACACAAGTAATGAGGCTAATGCAAAATAAAGACAGAATCTGTCAAAAACTGAACAGCCCGCAAAGAGTGAATTTTCAGAGGCACTTACGTTGCTCGAATCAGAAAACTTTGCACTAATGAAATGTGTGATAATAACTAGGAATTGCTGTCGTCAATTTTCAGGTCAAAATTCCTTTTCTGTGATTTTTAACATTTTTCGCAATGAAGCTCAGGAATCTGTTTTCTGGACAGCAAATCACCATTGTTAAATCCTACATCTCAAAAGAGGTTATTCTCTCCATAAAAAATGAAAAAAATAAGATACAAAGGTGATGTTACAGTAGTAAACAAGCACCTTGACTCAAGAACCAAAAACCAAACTGAAGAAATAAAAAGAAGCAAAACCAAGAAAGGTTCAAGAGAAACAAACAAAGAAGAAAGAAAATATTTTTGTTGTTTTTGATTTAGCAAAAAGGCAAAAGAAGAAGCAAATATATACAACTTAAACACTCTTTTTATTTGGTTTTAACTTTGGGAAAAGTTTTAATGATAGAGACTTTGCAACGGTTCCATTGGCATGAACAACACATGTTCAAGGTCGACCCCAACTTCTCCATTACTCATCCTTCTCATTAACTTTCCCAAATTTTATAAAAAATGAAAATCCTAAACTAATTGTCACAAATCAGTAGGTAGAGATATTTTACATGTTGTAAGGATATAAAGGTGTGCTCAAACCGAATAGGAAGTTTAAAGCATACAGAACACACCACAGAATATTAGACAATTTACTTTTAAGTCTAACTCTTTTCCTATGCATTGGAATTTTATATATGAATAAATAACAACAAGTTTGAGGTAACCAATGCATATAATAATCAATAGCTTGCATTTTAAATAACATAGAAAGATAAAGGGGCTTATCTCTTCCTTTCCCATAATAGTTGCAAGCATTGAAGTTGAACATACCCACATAGTTTTGAATAGAATCACCACATAAAGACTTATCATCTAATGAGCATAATGGATCATCAAACTCAATTAAATCACTTTCATCCTCAACGGCTTCCCCAAGCTTAAACTTTTCCAGAGCATTAGCAATAAAGGTGTTCAAAGAGTTAGTAACACAAACATGAGTGTTATGCAAATAAAATTTAATTTTCTCCTCAAACACTTCATGTCCTAACTCAAGATAGATATTACACAACTCTAAATTTTTTTTGGTTCTTTTCCATTTTCTATTTTTTTTTGTGTTTTAGATTTATATGTTAGTATGCAATGCAAACAAGAATAAAAGTTTAGCACAACGATCCCCGGCAACGGCGCCAGAAAAGTACTTGATAATCCCCAAGAGCAAGGAATCGCTGTAGCACAATTCGATAAGTATTTGAGTGTCGAACCCACGAGGAGCTGAAGGTAAACTATCTATTCTCTAAAGCCCTATAACCCTCTTATATGGCCTTTTATGCAAAGCAATAAATATGAAAGGATCTAACTAATGGAAGCAAGTGATGTGGAATGGGTTTTTCTAGTAACAAGTTTCTCAATCAAGTTTCAGACACAAGTTTCTTAGAGCAAGTTTCTCTCAGTAGTTTTCTCAAGCAAGTTTCTCAAAGTAGCAAGTATCAAATATCTCAAGTAGCAAATATCTCAAGGGAGCAAATGTTCTAGCAATTGTTATTTCATTCGCGTGGTTGTCACAATTAGTGAAGCACATGTTTCAGTCTTAGTTGTTTCTTTTAGGTGGGAGCCATAAATAGGTGTAGCCAAGTAAATGAGCAATAACACAACTCTTATGATGGATCTCATGGCCAAATAAATGTGCAGCACAAGAATTATTAAGACATAATTGTCCCACCATAGCCTTAAGTTCTAGGGTCCCCCATAAATATCCCCCATAAAGTAACTTCAAGTCTCAGACACGGTTTCTCTCTACTCCGACATGTCCTACTCAATCCATTACGCTACGGTGATCACCTTACATGCATTCCCCAACATATGCGTGCACTCATATATTGTACATAAAGACAATCATAAAAGATAACAACACTTCTCAAACACAGATGAGAGACACAATAGATCAAGGGAATAGTATATTGCACCACACATCATGTTTGCCAAGAGTTTACAGTGGGGAGATGGAGATGATCTTGCTGTAGATGTCGATGATGAACACACCGGAGGGGGGTGGAGCCCTCCGGAGGTGATTCCGGCGGCGTTTCCCCCCTTCGATCTTCTCCGGCGGCAGCCTTCTGACTCTCTGTTTCGTGGTTTTCTGTTTCTCCGCCGCCTCCTTTCGCGAAACGCCAAGGGACCTTTTTTATAGGCGTTTTTAGGTCAAGACGATGTCGGTGGAGAAGAGATCGAAGGCAACGGAGCCACGAGGCCCGAACGAGTGGGTCCCACGCGGCCTGGTACTGTGGCCGCGTGGGCCATGCTCGTTTGGCCCTCGGGCCTCCGTTTGCTCGCTTCCTTTTTCCGTAGTCCTTCTTCCTTCCAAATATTGACGCCCGTAAATTTCCAGGTGATTTCGTTGACGTTTGGGTCCCTGAAACATTAAAATACAAAACTAGGGTTTTCTGCCTGTGCAGGGTTAATTCCAAATAAATGGGAAAACTATGAAGTATTCCCAAAATCATGATAAAACATTGATATAACCCTTATATGATGCAAATATGATTGGAATATAAGCAATTAAAGTGCAAAGTTCATGTATGCATTTTACATGCATCAATAGGCGACACTGATCTCCCCATAACTGATCAGTATGCATGGAGATATGTCCACGGGTAGTCCCTGGTCAGACCTTAGGCGGTCAAGTTTCTACCAACACAATTGCGCCTATTGCATCAGTGGTACATGAAAGCCGCAAAGGACGGGCAAGACCACCTCTGGGTGGCATATAGGAAAGAGCATTACTTCACGGCGAACGCGATGTATGTTGAGTTTTCTGAAATTTTTCAGTTATTCAATCAAGACGCCCTCGACAAATCCCTCGTCATTTGCTATTGTTTGTAAGTGATTTATTTTTGTAATTTAAGTCTCTAGCTCAGCTCGTTCATTGCCTGTAATTATCTTACTATATTCTTTTGTACGCTATTATGCAGAATGAAGATTGTCGAATGCAGAAAAGCTCGCATCTATGACACTGGGTTCGTTGACCCATATTTCAATCATGAAGTTACCGTAAATAACCATCCCGAGGACGTAGAGAATAACTTGCTCCTGTTTTTAGTGAAACAAAATCACTGCGCAGAAATACTTTTTCCTTACAACTTCGAGTGAGTGTTACTGTCTTCTACACATTCTATTTTGCTTACTCGATGTTTAGTGTAATCGATGAGTTATGTATGCATGTGTATATAAACGTGCGCAGATTCCACTGGATTCTGCTAATCATTAGAGTTGACGAAGCAGTCGTTGATGTCATGGACTCATTAAGGAAAGATATGGACAAGTACCTCAACTTGCAAGAATTGCTTCAGAGGTAATTTCAATCATTATCGCTCTATATCGACCTCTTTCGTTCATTTTCTGATATCAAGTAATTACTAACTCCTTTAATCATTTTCTTTTGCCGGGCAGGGTTTGGAAACGGTTCATCAAGAAGGTTCCAGGGGATTGGAAAGCAGATCTGCATTTTTATACCACCAAGATAAGTAGTACTATATATCTAGGTCCGCTCAACTCTTTAATTCTAGTTTCAATACCATTATCATGCTTGATTATTATTTGATTAAATTCTATTCTTTGTAAAGTTTTGTCTGAGGTAGGAACAAGGGACTAATTTATGTGCATACTACCTTTGCGAGTTCATGCGCTATTGTATCAGTGAGCGGAAAAGAGATCAAAGAACAGTTGAAGTACGTAAACACTATTCACAATTTATTTTATTACCATCAATTGTGTTGAGTTCCATTCATAATTTATTTTATGATTATTTCATATATATACACACAACTCACATATTCATATTGATCTAGATGGAAAGAATGCGGGACAAGCTCATACCAACGAACCGCCTAAAAGCAAGTCAAGGGAAATTGGCGGGATTTTTGAACTCAGAGGTCATAAAGGAAACCGGAGAATTTCATTACCACTAATGCCTCCATGTAATTGACGTGATCTCGACGTGAGAATTTCATTAAAGCAACTTGTATGTGTATGTATATATGCATCAACATGATCTCGATGTAGTATGGATTTTATGTATACGAATTGTTTTTGGCGCATCAACGCGATCTCCATACAAAAAGAATTGAATAGAAAACACAAAATCCAAACCACTAAACCCCTAAAGCCCTAAACCAGGAAAAATAATTAAATAGAAAACAAAACGCAGAAATCTTTAGTCCCGGTTGGTAACACCAACCGGGACTAAAGGGTCCGGTTGCCGTGGCCACGTGGAGACCCTTTAGTCCCGGTTCGTGGCCAACCGGGACTAAAGGGGGCGGGCCTTTAGTCCCGATTTGCTAGTCCCGGTTGGGAATCCGGGACTAGAGGCCCTCCCCAACCGCTTCGAAAGAATTGACCGAGGAGCCGTATGAGGTGAAAATCTCATGTACGGTTCTGTAAAGGGACAGTAAGGGTGACTTATCTGTCGACTTTTCCACTATCAACCCCAAAAAACCCAACTCTGCCTTACGTAAAGTTGCCAGAGGACCTTTTTCCACTAGTGTACACCCGTCAGAGAAATGCATCATTACTAACGGGCGTTATGGCCGGATGGCCATACTACCGACTTCACTTGTCACTATTGTATTTTCAGAACTCAATCTGACGCCTCCACATGTCGGTTGCTTCAAACCGGATAGCGATATGAAGTCAGCACGCATTGCTATTAGAAACACATTTTGAGGTGAACTCGTGAAAAGGGTAAGCAAGTAGACTAGTTCACCCTATTTTTTGTTAATTGCAACAAATGACCAAGCTGATACTCCTTAATCCTCTTGTTCGTAAAGAGTAAAAGTTATAGGTATGGACGTATGGCATGGTCTCCAATATGCGTCGCTTACCATTTATGTTTCAGGTTCATGTTCGTATAATTTGATAAATCTCCGCATCACAAAAAAAGTATGATATGTTACTATTTATAGATTGCAAAATTGTTTTCATGACAAATATGATTGTAGTATATTCATCTTACCAATCTAAAGATTTTCTAATCTATTTATGATCAATGTTACAAAAGTTTTGCCAAGAAAAAGTTACCCAAATTTTGATATCACGCTTTCAAGAAAGCCATCTACCCCATGTTTCTTATCCAACCCAAGCCGGTTCTGAACTCTCTCCAGTGGCGGAGCTTCAAACAAAAATGGCGGAGCTTCAAACAAAAATCTGGGCGGACCAACTAAAAGACACTACAGATTTTTTATTTACTAAGAATTTCGGGGGGGGGGGGGGGGGGGGGGGGGGGGGGGGGGGGAGGGGGAGATTAACTGAAAAAAAAATGCTAGGAAATCGCAAGCTAAAAATTTGGATACAAATTATACGTTTACTAGCCTAGCGAAGATACACGATGTTGTAAATTGACTAAACTAAGCTAAGCTAGGTACCGACAGTTTCTTTTCTTATCGTCGAGAAAAAAAGGAATGAAGCGGTAAGCAGTGTGCTGGACTGCTGGTTGTGTCATCTCGGTTATTTTCTGGCTTCCTTGTCACTACGGCGGAGCTCTAGACACTAGGGAGGAGAGCATATATCTTGTGCACCTACGAATTGGTGCACCCGGTGCACCCAACTCTGTGTTGGGTATCCTCCTCATGTGGTCTGTGAGGAGATTACCATTTGAAACCTTTCAGGCGGCCCAAACAGGTGCAGAAGTCCAAGACCCATTAGGGTTATGACCAAGGGCCAATTTGGACATTGCACATGATGGATGGGGGAAGATAATCCTCCCAGCCAGCCACCACCAAGAGGGGTGACGAAAATTCAGGATAGCCTCCATTGGAGAAGAAAACCAAGAGAGAAAAGGGAAGAAGAAGTTGAAGGAAGAAGCTTGAGATCAAGCACGGGCCCTCCCACAAGGTTGTGAAGTCCAGATCCACTACCTTGTCTCCTTCAAGCTGTGATTCCACCATCTTTGGTGAGATTGTTCCAATCCCCATCTCTTGTGCTCCAAATCTTGATGTAAGAGATCTCGTAGTGCTCTCTATGGAAGAACCTGTTGTATCCCATCTTGATAATAGTGAAAAAGATTTGGGTGGCTTCGGCCCGTGGTTTTTCCTCTCAGCTTGAGAGGTTTCCACGTAAAATCTGGAGTCTCTGTGTTGATGCTTGCTGCTGCACTTTCGAGCTGAGAACAACTAGTACTTGTACTACCTGCTTGCTGAAATCTGCTAGTACTTATACTACCTAGTTGCTGAGAGCAACTAGGACATGTCCTAGTTTCAGTCTGAACCTAGTACCTTCATATATGTTGGATGCATATGTTTCCTTCCGACACGAGCAAAGATCCGTGAGTTAGTAAATCAGTTGTACTGAAGTTTACATCTTATTCCGCTGCGTATTTTTAGATCACGTTAAGAGTGTGCTAATCTCCATTAAGAGTTAATTGGTCTGCTAGTTTTCCCAACACTCTGGTAGATCACTAAAAATGTTTTTAAAAAATATGAGAAAAAATTTGATAGTAGGTAATACTTATATCTAGCATGTCACCAAAATTATAAGTCTAAATTTCTAGCACATGTCAGGAAACAAAAGAGACAAATCTACAATAAATAGTGCCAAAATGCAAGTTGGCTTTGAATTTGGCCCATTGGCACGGGTGATACCAAATTTGTCTATTTTGATTCTTGGCGTATGTTACGAATTTAGATTTACAATTTTGTGACATGCTAGAGATGAGTATTATCTATTGTTTCCATGTTTTTTCAAAATGTTTTCGGTGGTCTATCGGAGTTGGGTGCATCAGGTGAACCAATTTGATAGGTGCACAGGATACGTTCTGGATGCTTATTGCGTGGCTTTCGAGGCCTGTTTGCTTGCTGGATGCCCTTGGTATGCTAGTGCTAGTGGATTGGGCCATTGGATGCACATGTATAGACTCTTATTTTGTGAAAATCCTGGGCGGGTCACGGCCCAGGTTGGCCTTAACGTAGCTCTGCCTCGACTCTCTCATTCAACATTTCAGTCAATACAAGTAAAAAAAACATTTCAGTCAATACGTTTATCAAACACATGACGAATAGGTACTCGATGATGAGAGTTGACATCACACTTTCTAGAAAGCCATCTATCCCATGGTTTTTATCCATGGTTGTTTACGGATAGGCTAGGTCTTGTGAAGAGGTGGAGGGTTGGTGAGTGATTACTTTTTCGTTTTTAGTGGGTTATGGTTATGACGTATGTGTCTAAACACGTTGTAATTAGCTGGTTGACCTCTCCTTCTTAACGTCCGATACGTCTGCTTGTACGTATCCTTAAAAAAATGATTCAATGATTATTTTGCATAATCATATCAGTCTAAGAATGGCCAGACACGCTCATCACGTATTCAAGGTTTCAGGCAAAAACAATGTTGTTCTCGTACGAACCCACCGTGCACGTGGAAGCGCTGCACATCTCAGATCTCACCCAGTGAGCCAAGCAGACTGTCAATCAAACAACAAGTTTGACTTGGAAATTTATCGGCCGGGCACAGCAAATCAGATCCATTGCTGCCACGTTCAGCTATCAAAAAGTTTGACTGGGAAATTTGCGGAGGATCCATCTGAAGTTTCTGCATCCCCGGCTGTGTTCCCAATCCGTGCATGCCAACGATGCTTCAGGATTTGCTAAACAATGCTCAAGTACGATTGATGTTATCCTATACTACCTGAGAGATAAACTTGTGAATACATGAGAGATCATGAGTATATAAAGGGGCCCTGATTGCAAGTGCAACCAATATACCCTCACAGCAACTTGGGTGCCAACAGAAACATATGCAACATGTTCTTAACAAGGCAATATGCTCCGACCTATGTGCCCTGATCTTCACCGTTCTCTTCGCTTTTCACGGTATCGGTTTCGCTTCGTCTGAAACATCACATGAAGTGAAGAAGGTAACAGTTTATTAATCTGCGCTTGGTATTTCTCAATAAATAAAATAGTAGCCGTGTGGGATGTGTTAATTGATTTTAGTTGTACATCCTCTACTCTTTTTAAGCTGTACATCGTCTACTTGGGGGAGAGAACACGAGGACGCCGATGACGCTACTGCCTCGCACCACAGCATTCTAGCTTCAGTTCTCGGAAGGTACCAAAAGAAGAAGAAAAAAAATCATATTTCTGCACTTCAGCCATATATATCGTTTGTACACCACAATAAAACAGTCTACGTTTCTTCGTTTTGAAGCGAGGACGCGGCTACCGAGTCGATCGTCTACAGCTACAAGCATGGATTCTCTGGCTTCTCTGCAATGCTCACAGGATCAGAGGCCGAAACAATCAGAGGTAACAACGCGTGCAACACATGCTTAAATGAATTGAGACAGGCAAAATTGACAAGGATCTCTTCTCATTTTTAAGCAGGGCTACCTGGCGTGCTGAGTGTGAGGATGAACCAAATGCATACTACGCATACTACTCGCAGCTGGGACTTCATGGGACTGCCCTACGGCCAGCCGAATGGAGTTCTGGCAAGTGCTGGAATGGGAGAGGGTATCATCATCGGTGTCATTGACTCAGGTTGATTCTCAAGCATCTAATACTGGTCTCTTTGGATTGTCGAATTTTCATAGGAACTTTGTATGATTTAAATCCTAAGGAATGTTTCATATGGAGACCCTATGGATCAAAGGATTGAGGTTATCAAACTCCCTATACAATCCATTCATATGCCTGCTATTCCGTATCCAGTAGGACTTTCAAACATGGTGCGTTTGACAAAAAAGTTTTTTGTTAAAGTATTATCAAAATATTGTGGGTTCTGAATATGCCATGGGTTCAAATACTTTGACGTGTTTGGCTTCAGCATATTATATGCCATGGTATTAGCAAAAATTTGCACTATAGAAAGGTGGTCGGGACCTATTTTGTTCCAAGCTAGATGAACCTCTTACATAAAAATTATTTATATTCGTAAAAAGTGGAATAAATCACATGTGGATGTGAACTATGTACGTATAAAATCCCATAATGCATAATTTCAGAAGTGGGCTAAATAAAAATATGTGGATACAACATAGATATATTGTTTTCCATTATGGACCTACCAATTTCCGTTTGATGTATTTATTAAACATTTTTTCGATAAAACGCAAAACTTTGCATTTCGATATATTGATAGAAACAGTTGATTACACCCCAAGGGGGTTACACACCGAAGGGAGGGCCACCGACAATACAACACACCCTCTAAAACTAAGCTGGTTGAAAAAGTGCAACAAGGCCCGTTGCCCGATGCCCCGGCTGCCACCTACGCTCTAGCCTCCACCTTGATAGTATCAAGAAGGCCCGCAAGGTTCGGCCAAGCGCCGTTGAAGGTGATCGCGCTGACTAGCTTCCAAAGACACTAAGCCATGAGCTAACATGCGAGCCGCCGTAGGAGCTTAGTGGACGACCAACTGCCACCAATTCTCGAACTTATCCCATTGGTAGGAATGCTTTATTTGTTAAACATGACGATAACCTATTCTCCGATATGCCAATTTTCATTTGTGTAGCTCATAAATTACCCTCCCTCCCTTCAAAATTAAGTGTCGCTCTACTAAAACAACGACACTTAATTTGTACTAAAACAGTGACACTTGATTTGGAACGGAGAGAGTATCTTCAACAAAATTTTACAGTTATGCCATAAGACCAATCAAGAATAGGGTTACATGCTCATTCGCAAAAAAAAAAAAAAAACATGCTACTATATGAAAAGTCAAAATTGATTAAAGTTTTTTTTAGAAAGCTTGCGTGTATTCAATCACCATAAGAACAGGTACAGAGTACAAAATTTGAACACACACACGCTACAGATTTGAGGAAGAACACCGAAACCACACCCACACGCTGAAGAAGGCTGCAACAGCACCGGCAACACCACAAACCTGAGAGCGAGAGCACCTCCAAACAAAGTTGATGGCTGCATGAACCACCTGACGCAAGCACCAGGATCATCGACGATGAACGAGCACAGCCAGGCCGCCCTCTTCTCCACCAGCTCCGGACACCACCACCAGCCTGGCTGCGCCGGAACCTCCGCCCATCTTCCTCCGAGACCCCGCAGCACCCTCCGGCGAGGGACGCAGAAACGAGCTCCACCTCCAACCAAACCTCCTACACACCAGTACCTCACAAGCCCCGTAGCGCCGCCGGAGGAAACGACGCCACGACGAGGACAAGGCCGGAGGACAGGGACTCCAAAGCGCGCAGACGACGCCGCCGTCTCGTCGGCCACCCGCGGAGAACAAGAGCCCACAAGATCCGTAGATCTTTGAGCACAAAACCAACCACCCGACCCACAGGCCGGTGGATCTGCAACACCAACCCTCTGCCGTCGCCGGACAGGAAGAAGAGGGAAGGTGGAATTATTCTTCCCCGATGCCATCGATCCCCTCTCCAGATCGAGGCGATAGGAGCCTAAACTAGAACTAATCTACAGCTACCAACCTGCCGGAACGAGATCCGGAGCTTCCCTCCGCCTCCGGCGCCGCTGCGCGGCGCCGGAGGCGGAGGGAAGCGGCGAAATCGCCGGCGAGGGCTCGGTCGCCTCTCTTTCGCCTTTCTTTTTACTGTAGCAGGGGACGGGGACGGGGACAGCTGATAAGATCGAATGTTTGTTGACACTCTGCACCCCATCTCGCTTCTCCCTGTGTTGGAAATCCGCATCCAGCCATCTGCGCGGCCGCTGATCTTTCCAGGCCGTTCTGGCTGCTACAGCCGATTCTTGCCGATTCCTGCTCCCCACCTCCGCATCGGAGCTCGGTTCACCCAGCCACCAATTTCTCACCTCATCTTGATCTGGCGGCACCGGCGAGCATCTTACTCTGGCATCCTCGATTCCTGGGCATGTTGTGATTGTCACCTGTTGCTGGTAGGCGCTTTCCTATTCTTGTCCTTCTTGATCCGGCTTAGAAATGATTTAATGGGTCGTGATACTAGTGTATATATTGTTGGATATTGTCACTCGCTAAGGACTCTTTGGTTTGATTGGCCAGTGAGAGCCGGAGAGAAATTGTTGCTGGTTGCCATAACTGAGAAAGTGCGTATTTGAGACTGAACGATATACGGAGTAGTAGAAAAATAGAAACTGTCTTTTTGGGGGTTAAAGGCAAGTTTTTTTTTTTCTGTCGTAACGCATTTGGTGATGCATGAATCGTTCTCACATGAAACTTTCCAAAAATACAAACAGGAATGATGAAATGGTCATCTTAACTGAATCTGCGTCTGATGGCATGGCACACTGCATGGTAGAACCTGACAGTTTTCCACACTTCAGGTATTTGGCCAGAGTCACCGAGCTTCGATGATGATGGATATGGCCCCCCTCCCCCGAGATGGAAGGGGACCTGTCAATCTGGCAAGTCCTTCGGCCCCAAGAGCTGCAACAACAAGATCATCGGTGCACGGTAGTACGCCGACGTTGTCGACGAAACCCAGCTAGTAGGTGAGTTTTTGTCTCCAGAGATCTGAACGGCCATGGCACCCATGTGGCCTCGATAGCAGCGGGGAACGTTGTCCGCAACATCAGCTTCCATGGACTTGCATCCGGTGTTGCACGCGGCGGTGCACCAAGAGCCCGCATTGCAGTGTACAAGGCTTGCTGGAGCGTGGAAGCGCCACCAGCTGAAGCCACATGCAGTGAGGCAGCAGTCATGAAGGCAATAGATGACGCCATCCATGATGGAGTCGACGTCTTATCGCTGTCCATAGTCGACGTGTTGGGGCACCTCCCCGCATTTCACACGGTGGCAAAGGGTTATACCGGTGGTATATGCAGCTGGTAATTTCGGACCCTATGCCTAGATGGTGGGTAACTTGGCTCCATGGCTCTTTACAGTTGCAGCATCAACAATGGATCGGTTGTTTCCTACTGCCATCACTATGGGAAATGGCCAGACACTTGTGGTATGTTCCTATCTTCTATCCATCTTTATTGGAAGTAGAAAAAGAGTTCGTCAAAATGGGCACAGTAAACATAATCGCCATGGAGGTCATGTATTCATACTCTGTAATCCACAATTGCCAAGAAAATAATCGATGATGACCTTAAAGATGAGTAGTTAGATTTGAGATATGAACTCTGCATGTCCGATGCTTTACCAAATAGACTGTCAATTGGTTTTCTTCCTGTAATAAGGTAGTGTTTAGTTTGTGATCACGCGAATCTATCTGGACCATTTTTCAGTCTTTATGTAACTATGATATTGTTTAGCTAATGATCTTTGATTCTAGCCAATTTTGAAAGTTCTGCGTCACAATATATTACCTATTGTGAACAAAAGTTAAAAAATTACAGATGCATATAATTCATGAGTTGAACATACGATTTTTCTTTCGTAAGTGAATAAATGATCATTTTTGTCATAAATAGCATGTTGGCTGTAAAATCAGGTTGAAGCTACTTGAGGACATGACTGTTATTTTCAAGTTGGCAGATCCACCATGGTTCGCAAAACATGATTAGTTGTCTTTACATAGAATAGAAGGAAGCACCATTGCATAATATAAAGGTTAACATATTTTCGCATATGCATTATTAATACTCCGTATTCTAATAGTGAATTTGCACTCTTATAGGGACAATCCTTGTTTGCTCATATGGGAAGAGCAAATCAGTTTCACAAGATTAAGCTCTACATGGATAGCATGTATGACTACACTATATCCTCTACTTGAACACGTGCATGTTTCATTTGTTTACTTTTGTATTTGCTGTTTATGGATCCATAGCCAGTATATGTTGAAGTTTTTTCCAGATAACATGTGCATGTATTTTAGTGCTTTAATTCCCCATGTAAAATTGCAGGTGTAACTTGACTCTTGCAAACAGTACAGATGTGAACGGGAATATTGTCCTCTGTTTCAGTGTAACCTCTGTCCTTCCGACGCCGCAATTGTATGGGTTAGCATCAGCAGTGGTCAATAACGGAGGAGAAGGTTTTATCTTCACGCAGCAAAGTGCCGACCTTCTTGCTCCTTGGCAGTTTCGTGCCATGTCCATCCCATGTGTTGCTGTTGATTTAGAGATTGCCTACAAGATACTTCAGTATTCCAGGTAATTATGTTAAGATTTTAGTCAGAGTGTATTATCCATGCATATTGATGTTCGTTCGGAAATTAAAACAAACTCACAGAGGACATAGGAAATACAAACAGTTTTGTCTTTCTGAAGTTAATTAAAAGTGAGCATAAGAAAGCCTGCGGTCATGTCTTAGTACTAATACCAGAGTTGCCCTTAGATTTAGTCATGGATAGTCGATATTGTTTCCTTCATCTCGAGAATTAGAGTGTGCAATGCAACTCAAAGATAGGATTGATCAATAGAAGCATCTGCTTTTACTAAAACCTTATATACTTTATCGTTCGATCTGGTACAGACAGATACTATAAGTTCCACATGTTGTCTCCTTTAAGAACAAGTCTTTGCTGACCTTTCTGAGTATTTTTGTGGAATAATCCTTTCTGAATGGAGGGCACTTTGCGGGCAGGGAATGGATATGATTGTTTTGTGGGCATGATTCTGTTGTTTATTTATTCAAAATGTAAGCTGCAATATCTGTACTAAATACATGAAAACAAGTTAACAAAAAATAATACTGATATTGCAGAGACACCACGACTAAGAGAGTACTTAAACAAGTTGTGAAATATTGCATTTGTATTACTAATACACATAAGTAATCTCGAAAGCTAAGGTGTGGGTAGTCGAACCCAGGGTTCAGAAAACAGACAACCTTGTTTGGCCCTTTACGGGTAGGTACTGCTAATAAACAAACAAACAAACAAAATATATAGGGCTTGCCATGGAGTAGTTATGTTGCGAAAAACAAATTAAGAAACTGTGGTACAACCTATGTGCATCTAGCTAATTGTTTATTGATGGTTGGTCGTATTTGATCAAAAGCTATCAATCTAATTATCTGACGGTTGCTTTGGTATGTCCTTTTGCTTTTTGAATAAATTTTGGAACAAACTATCAGAGAAGTACATTTCAAAGAGCAATTTCACATAACTATTAATTAGCGATAAAAGGTATCACAAAACTACAAATTTAACATTGATTTCACATAACTACATATTTATATACCATTAGTATCACAAAGCTACGTGCATGTGATGCATTTTTCAAAAAGAAAAACCAGCCTGACATTAGCATACTCACAAAATTCTTAATATTTAGTTTTGGGATATGTTTGATCAATAAACTTGTAGTGCAGACTATTATTTTGTGAAATTTGTTTAAACATGTAATTTAAGATGATTTGTACATTAAACTTGTAATTGTGAAATTTACTTTTCTATGCAAAAATATACGTACATGTTTGTTACTATTGTTGACCTTAAACATTACTACTACTTCTCAACAGCACAAGCCAGAATCCGGTGGCAAAGGTTTCCTTGAGTGGAACAACAACTGGAAGTGGAATTCCTGCTCCGAAGATTGCAGGTTTCTCATCTAGAGGTCCAAGCTCCGTGTATCCTACTGTGCTCAAGGTATGGAATTACATTTGACCCAATAAATTTGTGTGCACATTTTGTTATAACGTCTGATTACAAAAATGTATCAGGTGCACCTGTTCTAGTGGTGCAACCAGTGCACCGGATGTCGGAGATACTCTTAACAATTAAAGAAAAACCCAAAATTAATTGACACATAATACTCATATAATTATCATCGCAAACAAATTTAGATTCATATTCGATCCGAACTTGATAAATAAAAAAATTAAATCATGTACGAATAGCAGTAATTTTAAATTGGGCTGTAATTTGGCCCATTAACATGACCAGCGCTGTTTTTTTTGTGACATGATAGATATTATGTCTAAATCGTAAATTATTTTCAGATTTTTGACAATTTTTAAAGTATGTTTCCTACATCGGGTGCACTGGTTACTCCACAAGAATGGGTGCACCACTACAGTTGATCTTTGTGTCACTACTAGGTCAGTGTTGTTAACATATGAAATGCTAACTTAACACTTAACTCTAAACAGCCTGACATTGCTGCACCGGGGGTGAATATTTTAGCAGCTGCACCACAGGTTGGTATTTACAAGGAATTAGGGCTCTACTTCTTCGATTCAGGGACATCAATGGCTTGCCCACATGTATCCGGCATTGTAGCCGTGCTCAAATCACTCCATCCAGACTGGTCACCTGCTGCTCTTAAATCAGCACTCATGACAACTGGTAGGTGCATAGACTTCGAAGTATGTTCAACATCGTTCGTTATGCATCTTTTTTAACAAAACTAAATTGTTTTACAGCATACATTACAGACAACAACGGCCTCCCATTACTAGCTGATGCAACCCCAAATAAGATTGCAGATCCTTTTGATTATGGAGCTGGATTTGTTAATCCGACTAAAGCGAGCGATCCTGGACTTATATATGATATTGATGCTTCAGATTACCAAAAGTTGTTCAACTGCATTGTTGTATCGGATTCAAATGATACTTGCACAGCAACTGAGAGAACTTTGTTTGACTTGAATCTCCCATCAATCGCCATCCCTAATCTCAAGTCATCGCAAATGGTATCAAGGATTGTCACCAATGTGGGACAACCTGATGCAGTGTATAAAGCATTTGTTCAGCCTCCTGCTGGCGTTGATATGCTGGTCGAGCCCATGATGTTGGTGTTTGGCAAGGATACAAGCCCGCAGTCTTTCAAGGTGACCTTCAAGGCAACGCGAAAGATCCAGGGCGATTACTCCTTTGGTAATTTGGCTTGGCATGACGGAGGAAGCCATTGGGTCCGAATCCCGATAGCGGTCCGTGTTGTCATCGAAGATTCCTATTCGACTGTCTCCTAAACTAAGTGATTTGCTACGTGATGGGTATATGTCTGATGTCTGTATAGTTATACAAGAATAAATGTTGAGGTACCATGATAGCTCAACTTCTCTTGATGAAATAAAGACAATTGCAAACATGGTTGAAAAGCTCGTATACAAATAGCCAAAAAGGTACATGTGCAGTACATAGTGGTAGCGGTATCAGTGGCACCACTATGACTCACATTTCATCTATTCCCAAGCAATCGATATGTGTTGCATTTGATGAACAATAGTTTCAGATCAGGAAAAAATGTACCCATTGGAAAGACACCACACCAGGCTCCATACTTAATGCTTATATTTATTGCAGAAATCAAAGAAAACCAGTGTGTTTCAGTACAAGTATTTGGCCATCATATAAAGGCTGGCTAGGATGGAGTTGCAATGTATCCGTTTCCGTGTGATTCTTTCATGATATCACAGCGGAAACTCATGTGACAAAATGAACTTATTGGATATGTTTGTACAAACAGTAGAAAACAGTGAAGCGCACATCATTTGTAGGCAACGCCAGCGAGTTTTGGTCAATATATGATCTTCTCCTCACATTTCTTCACCCAAACTGCAATCTCCTTTGTAAACCTCTCCATTGCTGATTTCGGCAGTAGAAGAGATATCACGGTTGAATCTTCGCCATCTTCATTCTTGCAGCTTGTATGGTAACTAATTAGCTTTGAAGTCAGATCCCCAACAAGAGGTGTGCCACCACCGATCAGCTCCGCTGGCCCAAACTTCAGTGCATTTCCTCCAACCCATTTTGTATCACTGAGCTCGTATGTTCTATCCATGCTGAAAGGTGGTTGCTCCCTCCACAACGCCAATAAATCCACCATTGATTTCATGCAATCCTCTGTGGTTTCGAGCTTAGCCTTGCGCATGAGCTCGAGTATATGAGCGAGCGGCCTTTTTGTCAATTCATCGACGGTAGCTTCTACCATGGGCGAGAAATGTGCATTTCCGTAGTAGCCACGCGGGATTGTGGTGCCACCACTCATGTTTTTCCCACGTTTGTTTAGAGTAAACATCACACGCACTTTATGGCCAGATTCATAGCCAAGTGCTAATGTGCGGCACCGCCACATGACAGCGGTTAGCAGCTCAAAATTGGTGGTAGATTGGGCAAGGTGTTCAGGGATATGGCTTCGCATAAATTCAGTGTCTCTTGGTCCAAAAAGAAAGTGTTGCTCCACCATATCCTCTTCTGGAGTGGTTAGGATCACATCATCTCCTGTACATTCTAAGCCACGGAGGAATGGTTTGTATGCTGGGTAGATATGGGTGATGGAGGGAGGGATACGTGCTGTGAAAATATCTCTTTTCCACACTGGCAACGTAGTTGGGACTAGTTCACCTGATGCAAAGTCGGCTATAGCTTTTATGAACTGGAGAATGCCGAAACCATCAACTATGCAATGACACACGTGCAGTCCAATAGCAAATCCCCCACATTTGAGTTGTGTCACCTGGAAACACATGGCACTAAGTTACTTATGTTAAAAATATAACAAAGCTACCATGAGTCCATGAGAACATTAATTTGCAACATGAATTTATGATTTGTGAGGACAATTCAGAAGGTGAAACCAAAAAAGTATGTTTAAAAAAGCATTTACCTGCAGGTAGAGCAAAGGCTTGTTAACTACGTCCCTGATGTCCCCGGCATCTCCCATGAACTCCTCGACGCAAGGGTACGGCGGCAGCAGCGGCTGGCCGAGGTCCTCCAGCCGCACGTCGGCGTACGCCTCTACGAACACCACGCCTTCCCCGGTGCAGTCCACGGCCAGCTTGTTCACACCAGGGAGCTTCCGCAGACGGCCGGCCATCGGGTAGTAGTAGACTAGAGCCCCCGCCACGGCTGCCTTGATGGCCTTCGCCATGTCGCCTCTAGTTCCAGCTGGCTGGTTGGTCTTTCCGGGACGGCCACGGAAGAACCCGATGATGGACTCGTAGAAGCGCAGAGTCCACTGGTCGTCGAGGTCGGAGAGGGCCTTCGTCTCACGGGGCGTTGGCCTCGCCGGTGCCACCAGCACGGGCTCGCTCCGGCGTGCCGTGAAGGTCACCATGTTGTGTGAGTGTGTTGTGTGCTCGTGGTGTAGTGCTAGCTGGACTGTGGTGGCTTGGTGCAGTGGTTTGTGAGATAATAGATTATGTGTCTCCATTTATAGGCAGCGCGTTTTGATCTTCGAGACGCCAACGAGGAATTTATCTGTTGTACTCGATGACTAGAGTCAAGATGGTGAAGCTAGGAGGCACAAAAATATGGTCCGCGGTTACCGCGTTCTGAATCTTTCTGGTCTTTCAGGATTAGAAAATACAGAACAAGAAAGACTCCAAGTGGCGCCAGCCACCACATTGGAAATACCTCCGGCCGGCAAAAGCCACGTTAGTTCCAAACTTTTCTAGGAACTCAATATGTGATCCATCTGTATAAATTAAAATCAAATTAACCGCCAGAACTCTATTCAAAGTTTCAGGTTTGCCAGAAGTTGCCACGCAAAAGAACGGATGCGACCGACAACGAAATTTGGCTGACAGCCACGGAAATTTATGATTTAAACTTGGATTAATAAATCATTTCAACTACATATATGAACTATGTGACGCGACGCCTTTAGGATAATACCTTTAAAAGGTAACAAAGGGAGCCGCAATTTTATAAAAAGAGTAAATTAGATAATACCCCATGCTGCGGTAAACTGGATAATAACCTTTGTGTGGCATCGCTAGTTTTACGTTTTTCATCTGTTGTGGTAAACTGTATGATACCCTTTGTGTTTCGTGAAATAACGTTTGGAGTTTGGACACATGAGAATATTGTGATTATGCTCTTGCCTCGCTGCTCCTGCACACCCTTTGTGAAAAAAGCCTAAGCCCCTTATATTTTCTTCCATATATGCCACCCCTTGGGTGCAGCAAAATTGCAACAGTGTAGATTAACAATACAAAGATAATTACTCCCTCCGATCCATAAAATATGTCGGAAGAAAACTGCATGTCACGTACAAGTCCTATGCACAACCTGCGACAATTTATTTGGACCAGAGGGAGTATTTAATATGTCTAACAAATGCATTTTTGTTTTCAGTGCCACTCACAACAACGTGAAATGTATTAGTAATATCCAGCTAAACAATTAGAGGAATATACACTACTGCCATACAAGAAAGACAATACAATATGATATAAACTAAATATTTACGAGGGGAAAACCATAGGACATATTGAGTAGGTCAAACCATGTCTAGGAGATCTGACTTGAAAGTATGACCCAACCGAAATCTGAGTCTAAGTACGGGCCACTCGCCTAATAGCTTCGTCAGGATTGGCAATAAAGCCGGTAGAAATCAAATCATAATAGCCAACCATGGGAGGCGAGTGGCCAGTACCGTGTATAAACCTGTTGCAAAAGCTGTAGTTGTCGGCGTGTATGCGAACCACATGAGCTTCTTAGTATAAGATCTATAGTAAATCAGGATCTCAAAATCCTCCCACCGTGCTACAATGCATATGAACGCAACCGCGAGAGAGCAGCACATTGCTAAGGTATCTGAGATCAAGAATGCCAGAAATGCAAAATTCCTCGCCATGACAGGGAGCCCCTCACTTCCAGAATCATTGCTGTATCCACCAGGAAGGAAGGGTGAAAGCAGCAGCAAAGGTGATTGTCGCCATGAGGATCGCTACTAACGAAGTGTTGCTTGTGTACGTCTGAGTTAGTGACTTTGCATCCTTCCTTGATTCATTAGTTACATCTTCCGTGGCGTGCGCGTGAAGCTTATTAAGAGAGGTGACATTTTGGTGATCAGCTTCCGACATGAGCATGCAGATTTCATTCTGTACGAATGGAAGGAAAGGTATAAGTGAAGCCCAAGAAAAAATTAGCTATTGTACAATGTAAACTGAACTAGCTCCTAAACCCTGGAGTCATTTTGTTGCAGTACAGGCACGTACAATGGTGGGCGTGGTTGCCTTCTGTTATACTCATCAAAGTAATAGCAACATAGCTATACAACGGTACAGAAACAGAAAAAAAGAGAGGGGGAAAATGGCCTTGCTGAAGGGATAGTCACCTGACAAATACCAGGTTTTCTCTCTAGTGTGTACTTGACGTTATTGCTTATTAACACGTTTTCTATTTCAATTTAATCACAACGTACTTTTATGTTCATGCCAGCATTAACAACTCAAGGTGAAAGCAAGGGATAGTTTATTGTATAGAACAAATCAATTATTGTAACAGGCTTGGTCTCTGGTATTAGAATCGTGAGTAACCTGGACCTGCTTGCTTGGCTACCTAACTGTATTCAAGACATCCTCCGCAATTCCACAATCACCTTTGCGAACCCAACATTGTATCCAGATCATGGTCATATGGGTTGCAGCCTTTAATATCTCTCTTCTCTCCTCCCTATATATATGCACATGTGTAGTAGGGCGCGCTGCCGGACATCTATGAGACCTTGTTATACAACTAGTCTCTAGGGCCATATTTTAACCGTGATAACCTGGACTAGAAAGAGGATCAAGTGAGACTAATAGGTGGCTCACAAGAGATTGTTGCCACGGAGATTTTTTTCGATAAAGCAAAAAAACTCCATGGCAACAATCTCTTGTGTGCCACTTGTCAGTTTCGCAATAGTGTTGCCATGGAGATTCTTGTCTCATGTGCAGACATAGATGAATATTTTGCAAAGCTTGGCAATAAGATCATGTAGAAAAACAAGGTAAAATTATTGCATCACCGATGCAGAGGCAGGGGGTAATAAAGCTTCCATTATCTAAAGAAAGCATGGTAAAATTATTTAGAGGGGGACATTATCACACCATTTTTCGATTAATTGGTTGAAGTTGATGTTCAGTAGATCTTTGATTGGTGAGGTGTCAAGAAGGATTCATGGAAACAAAAAAAAATGCTTTGGAATTGACTTGGTCTACGCTTTCTACCTTCCTTTGTTCTAAATTCTGAGTTATTACATTATATATGTACTAAATTTGTCCTGCAAGTTTTAGATTTCCATTTGAGTATGACTATTGATTCCAACAAGTTTAATTTCCAATATTACAAACAATAAAAATGTAATGCACAATAAAATTTTCCATATGGATAACATAGATACATACCCAGTTTAAAGTCTTGGCACGATCAGTTGTGTTTCGTAATTCCCAAACTGCTGGAAGTCCTCCTTTGTCAAGCAATGTTGTGTCTGTATCCATGTGAGACAGCAGAGCAGCAACTATTTTAGGATTGCATTTCTGTACTGCATAATGTAGGGCCGTTTTCCTTTGTCGTCTCGCATGTTAATAAGTTTCCGAAGTTGTGGTACTCCCAAGATAAATTCTGCGAACTTCGTCTGACCCGCTTCTACAGCTTCATGAAGACATGTCCAACCATCTGCTTTGCAATAGGGAGCATCTGGACAGTGGTCAAGAAGTTCTCGAGCAATATCGATATGACCTCGATATGCAGCAAAAACAAGGAGAGGAATACCACCGGTTTTGGTTGCTACATACCCTAAAGAGCAGTCATGCTGCAACAGTACTCGTAGCACATCGGTTTTATCTCGTAATACTGCACTTTTCACAGGACTACACCCTCGCGTGGATTCTTCTGTGGCCAGCAGAGGACATGTATCCAGGATTTTCTTAGCGATAACTGAAAAGAAATTGATAGAAGGAACGGTGATGGTTAATAATAACCAAGAAGTTCTGGTAGTCTTTGGCATGTCAAGGATTAGTCTTTATTGTGTAGAACAGAACTACGAGCATAATCAAGTTCAAGCAAAAATTAGGAGTAGTCAATTAAGCTACAGAAATGTTATGTTTCATAATCCAGATGATAGTCGGTCACATATTTAACTAGACTAGACAGTACCTGAATTTCCATTCCTCACGGCAGCATGCAGAGCATTGTATGCGTTGGGTCCAGAATAAGCAAAACCAGGAATTGCGAGCAGTTTCTCGGAAACATCTGTGAAACCTCTCATCACCGCGACGAATATGGGTGACTCGTCATATTTGTTCACACCTTTTGAGAGGGCCGGCTCTGCGGCTATTAACTCTAGCGCAAGGTTCTTATGGCCACAACAAATGGCATGGTGCAGTGCATTGCATTTGTTCTTGTCCTTTTTCAAGATTGTCTCACTCAATCTAAGTGTACGACAGTGTGTGAGCAACAATGAAGCCAAAGTAAGATGACCAGCTGTCACAGCAATGATAAGTGGCGTCTCCTTCTCCAAGTTAACCTCTGAGAGGAGAGAATGGTTTAGAGCCAACACATCCTTGCAGAATTCCTCATGGCCATGAACAGATGATACGTGGAGACAGGTGTTCCCCTGAGGAGTTGTTCCGAGAAGCATGCTTAGATTTTCTGCAGCTAATTTCTTCAATGATATTGAATCACCAGATGTGGCTGCTCTCAGGAGGCGTCTGTCCATCTGTGGCTGTGCTCCTCCGAGGTGCTTGTTGGCATCTTTCTTTTGGGTTTACTACAGAAGAAAAAAGGGTGATTATTGTATACTTGATATGGTAAAAAAATTGTCGCTTGTGTTGTTTGAGAGAGCATTCAGGAGAAATAAACAATTAAAATGAGATTTTCACATGGGGAACGCGTTGCTTCTTTCAGTTAATTACAACATAACATACAAGTAACAATGCTGCTTCTAGGTTCTAAGTAACTACTCCCTCTGTTTCCAAATAAATTGCCGATAATTTTTGTCACAGTCAAACTTTGTCAAGTTTGATGAATTATATAGAAAATAATATTGATATCTACAGTATCAATATTACTAGAACAATCACGAACCCGATAATTTTTGTCACAGTCAAACTTTGTCAAGTTTGATGAATTATATAGAAAATAATATTGATATCTACAGTATCAATATTACTAGAACAATCACGAACATTACAAAGATCGATTTTGACCAAAACAGATATGCAATGTATTTCGAAACGGAGGGGGTATCGTTTTAAAGTTACAACTGACAAACAATATTGTACTACGTTGAAATGCAGTTAAACTTTCTTAAATTGGAGAATCTTTTTATTTCGATTCATTAAATTGGAGAATATTTTTCTTTGGATTCAGCAAATCGAAGAATCTTCAGTTTTCGGGTTTATAGAAGCAATTTTGCCTTGGAAGAAAACAAGCATACTATTCTAGTCTTGTGTCTGGTGAAGCGGCACAACAGGAGCACAAACGCCTGACTTACTCTCAGTAACCATTAACCAAACGCCACTGATATCGAAACAAAATCACTAAACTAGACCACCGTTCTAAGATGCCCTATATAGTCATAACAGTCAGGCTGTTAACTGAAGAAATGAGCTAACTGTAAGTCTATAACAAGAGCGGGCATAAACTCGGTGAAAGCGCTGCGGTCACACAAGAACCGACAGTAGTCCCCAGATGCAGATAGCATCGCACGAATTTACCATGGGGACGGCAAATTTTCTGGAACTTTCAACTAAACCTCAAACCTCATACGAACACACGACTTTCAGTTAAATCGAATGGGATTCAAAGTTTCTGACCTGGGGCATGTAGTGCCAAACCGTACCACCCACCTTGCAACAGCCGCCAATGGCGCGGCGGCAGAGGAGTAGCACCGGCCGCCGAGAAGACCGCCTGTTGGGCTTCGGCGCCTGCCGCAGGGGACTCGCTTGCTTCAACACCTCTCCGGCCACCTTCCCACTTGTGCGCGGGCAAGGAGAAAAAGAGTACCGGAGGGAAATGCTCCGACCAGTTCCGCTTTGCAACAGGACTGAGGATATGATTGTTTGAAGTCTTTGAAGTCGGCGCAGCAATTCAACGAGAATTTGCGATGGAACCTTCGATAAACAAGTGGCTGATAACTAGGGCATGTACAATGGTATTTTCTTATTTATTCCATATCATGTAGATAAGACGAAAAAAGATAGATCATCTCTTAGCATGGTCGTAAATTATCGAATTGTTAAAATTAACAAAAAATGCAATTAATAAACACAATCTAGTACGATGTTGAAAATATCTTACTTACTACCATACTAAAAGATTACTTAGGCATGTACAATGGGGTGACGTCAGCCTTCTCTTAGCGTTGACACGTAGGATATTTGTCTAGTTGGCGGAGAGAGAATGAAGAAAGGGGAGGTTGTCTTCCCTTAGTTAAGAGATGATCTCTTACGAAATAAGGAAAGGCTAATTTCATCATTATACCATTTGTCTTCTCTTAGAAATACAATTTCTTACTAAAATATAATTGATTCTCATTAATGGCTAGGGATGGCAATAAGAGATAATGCATTGTACAACTTATAATTTTGCCTTCTCTAAATGATGTGGAAAGCTAAGAGAAGGCACATCTTTTCTACCATTGTATATGCCCTTACGAAAGAGAGCGGTGATTTGTCGCTCGAGCGACATGTCGCACGAAATCTAGCGCGTGTAGTGGCGCGCTCCGATGCGTTCGCCGCGGGCCTAGCTGGCAATACGGCCCGGAATACTGGAACACTAACGGGCCGATGTACGTGCGTAAAACATATGGGCTTGACACTGGATGGGCGATGCGAGCTATGTTGTCCAGGTGCATACATGGGCAGTCGATCGGAACAAGTTCTGACAGCTGAACCAGACAGAGAAAGAGGACGAAAGCAGTTTCCTCATTTATTTCTCTTATCTCATCGACTCCCTCTCTCACCTCTCGTTCTCTCTCTCATACGCGACCAGGGCCCGCCTTCTCGGTGGACACCGCCAGCGACGAGGCAGCTTGTCGTGGTTTTGTCACGGCAGGTGTTACCGGGTGGTAACTTGAGATTGGAGGCAAGGCGATCATAGCGTTCGAGAGATTGTTTAGCTCACTAGGGAAAAAGGATGTATCCTGGTTCAGCCTCTCCATAGGAGATAAAGACCTACTTCCAGCCTGGTGTTTCTCTATTCTCATATCGATCTCGATCACCCGGCGGATAACAACACCGGCGGGTTCCGAGTCTAGGTTACAAGGGTTCTCTCGCTGTAAGCTTGTATGTCTAGTCTCTAAAGTTCGTCCTGTTCTATGTCCCAGGAGCCGGTTTATATAGACACCCGGGTCTCCTGGTCGATTACAAGGTAAGGCCGGGTCACGCCCGAACTCGGAGTCCTAACCAAAGTCTAGCTCAACTATCTTGGCCTCCAAGTCTCGCATACCGCCTCCGGGTTTTCTAGAACCTTCCTTGTTTACACCGGGTTACCGACAAACTCCTCAGTCCATCAATGTAGCCCGGCCCAAGATGAACTGGTGGGCCTCGCCAGTCTTTCCTCCTGGCGAGTCGTAGCTTCACTGTCCTTGGGCCTACCGGATTATCTTTCCCCCAACAGTAGCCCCTAGGATGATTTGAACTCCAAGTTGGCGCGCTTCTTCCTCCTGAAATAAAAAGTTAGCTAACAAAATAATATGCCGGGTTACATTGATTCTTTCTGCGCTGAGTAGCTTTTGCCCATAGTTTCTTTCATAACCCGGCTCCACAATTTCCGGAACATTGGTCAAACATGTCAGAGAATATTCTCCCCTGAATCTCGGTCGGTCAACATTCCTTATCTTATCTTATCTTATCTCTCTTCTTTTTACCATTTTACCCCTAGGTCAACTCTGACCGCGGTTATAAATAGTGGGACTCAGGGTAAATGTAATCACTTTTCCCCTCCAGCCGCCACTTCGTCTTCAACCTCGAGACAGAGAGCTCAAGAACCCTAGCGCGAGTTCTTGAACACCGAAGTTCAATCCAGCCGCATCTCCTCAAACTAGGTACAATCGCTCTTCCTTTTGGCGTGAATCTTATTTATTTGTACTCCGCACCACTTTTCTGCTTATCTCCATGTCTTTCTTGATCTAGATCTACTCTCATTGAACCCTGGTCTTTTCAGCTTCCTCGAGCTCTCAACAATGGGGAAAAAGACTACGGCGAGGGGATTGAAGAAATCTGCCGGCGGCGCATCTAGCTCCGCCGCTCCCACAACTCCGGCACCGGTGAACTGGACAAAGTCCACGGTGACAGAAGCCACTCTGCAAAAATATGTAGACTACGGCGAGCTCCCGCCCAAGGACGAGATCCAATGGCGCGCGGCAGGCGAGGAGATCCGTCCCAAGCCAAAGGAAAATGAAATTGTGGTACTCCTTGATCATGTAACCCGGGGGCTTCGTCCGCCGGGTTCTCTATTTTTCCGCCGGGTCATGTCATATTATGGCCTCACTCCTTTAGACATAGCACCCAACTCTTTTCTGAACATCAGCAACTTTGTAGTCTTTTGTGAAGACTACCTCCAAGTTCCTCCCAGTTTAGCTTTATTCCTTGAAATCTTTTACTGCAACCCCCAGAACCGCAAAAACCAAGCCTTAGGGCCATACGGGGGGTTTCTATCCAACGTAGGAAAGATGCCAGCACTTACTTCCCGGCTCTTCTCTTAGCCAGCCACCCAAAAGGATGGCAGAACACATATTTCTACTGCAAGGACACCTCTCCTGCGAAGGATGAGGCTCGTTACCCGGCCTTCCGGAACTCTCCACTAAAATACAACGCCAAGATGAATAGCCGGGCTACTGATGCTCCTGCCCGGCTCGAAGTTGAAGGCCTGATTCGCCGGGCTAAAGCTGTGCTTGCCCACGGCTTGGCCGGAACTGACCTCGTCAAGTGTTGGGTTGGTTGGTTTATCCAACCACTCTCAATCAGGACCCGGCTTTTCCATGAATATACTGGCGAGCCAACCGATGACCTGCGATACTCTGAGATGACTCTCACTGATGAGCAACTGGTGAAGAACGCCAAGCAACTTCTTGGCGAGACCAAGGAAAAGATCGCAATGACCGGGCTTGCCCCTTTAGTGCTAAGAACCTGCCACCTTCAGTAATTTTTTAATCTTGCTCCTTTATTTCAAAGCAACTAACCATTTTAACTCTCTATTCTTGATTAGGACCAAGCATGGTGGTCTGTAGATTTTACCTCTATTTCCTCTTCTGACGATGAGGAAACAGAGACGACAAAGATAATGAAGATGATGGTGAGCTTGACTCTATTGGCCGGCTCTTTATTGAACTGATTGACAATGACCCGGTTCAAACGAACCCTTCTACTGATAACTCGCAACTTCTCTCTCAGGACAAGATGACCCGGATGCTGTTGAAATGCCGGGTCAGCAAGCTGCTCAACCTCCTCCTGCTCAAGCTCCAAGTTCTAAAAGAACTCGTGCCGCAATTGCAAAGGTGCCACACTCTCGCTTCTATAATTATGTGATGAACAAATCTCAACCTGAAGAGCAACCACAGGAACAAGAGGAAGAGGCCAACAAGAAGAGGAAGACCCGGTCTACCTCAACCTGTGATTCCCTTAGTGGAGGTATCCCCTACAACACTTCACTTCGTAAAGCTGTCTCCATGATTGGTGCCTCCAAATCCTCGTCTAGTTTTGCTGGCAAAATCCGGGTCTCTAAGTCCCAATCTTTGTCAGCTTCTTCAGATGAGAGCGTGGCACACCTACCTGATGACATCCAGATCAACATTGGGTATGCTTTTTCCTTTTCTGTGCAATACTTCTTACTACTTTTCTTGAATCACTTTTCTCTAAATTTGCATTATACAGTGCCAGGGCGACGCTATTGGAGCCGCCTCCCTCTTCTGACCCGGCCTTGAGTGAGCCTGTTGTTCAAGAGGCTACAGCTCAAGGTCCAACTGTATCTGAGCCGGCAGCAATGGAAGTGGAGCCTCCAGCACCAACTCCTCCAAGCCCTGCTATCGGAACCAATAACCCGGCATCACCGGCCAAATCTGCTACCAGCTCCCCCAACACTGTCACCAAAGATACTGAGGAAGTGCAAGTGTTGGGATCACGAAAGGTCATCCAAGATGGACCCTCCACTACTATCGCCAAGGTTATGGAGCCAGAAGTGAAGACTGAAGCTGGAAGCCGTGGCAAAGACCCGGTTATTTTTTCTGGATACCGGCTTTGGATAGCCTGGAACTTCCTGCTCTGCTCTCTGAATACTTTTCCCGGGTTTCACAGCACCGGGGTGTTGAAGACAGCTTCATTCCACCATCCAGAAACGCCATGAGGTAATTTCCCTTACTTCTTTTGAATATACTTATGCAGTAGCCCCCAAGCTCCAAGTTTATCACTTGTTGATGAGCTTGGTGCTTATTCTAAAATAACATAACCTCAAAAAATACTTAGCAACACCTTGTATATAACTTCAAACTGTAGCTGTTTTAAACTTCAAACTGTAGCCCTCAAGTGCCGGGTTGCAAGCCTGCAGCAACCTGGGACTAAATTTTCACTGTATTTGTAGACTATAAAATTTCCACTGAGTAGCCCCTAAGTGCCGGGTTGTATGCCTGCAGCAACCTGGGACTAAAATATCACCTTGTGCTTTAAATTTTCACTTAGCAAAAATCTTCAACTGAGTAGCCCCTAAGTGCCGGGTTGTATGCCTGCAGCAACTCGGGACTAAAATTCTCTTCCAATATTACCTCTTTACTATTTGCAGCCCCCAAGTTCTAAATTGCATCTATACCAGTAACTTGAGGTGCTAATAACTTTATTATTCCTATCTGTAACAGCAAAACGCCTCCCATGCTGCTGAAGAGATTAGCCGGCTCACTGAGCAACTTGCCAGTGAGACCCGGCTAAAGTCTGAAATGGAGAAAAGGCTCAAGAACTGGAAGCCTCCCTATCCAACTCAACAGAAGAAAATTTATCTCTGAAGAAGAAGTGGAGAAGCTTGAAGAAACTTGGAAGACCCGGCTGGAGTCAGCCGAGAAAAAATTAGCTGAGGCAGAAAAATCCCTCAAATCTTTCACTGCCTACTGGGTGATCTTGTCAAGGCAATCTGGGGTATGAATCTTTTATCTTTGCTCTGCCTGAATTGTATACTTTTTTTATCATACTCATGAATACCTTGTTAAATATTTTGCAGGAACCCGGAACCATCTGAACTTGGAAAACACTGAAACACAGATACGGAGTGTGATGGCCTTGGTACAGCAGCTGTATTATGGAGCCGGGCGAGCAATTGCTGCAGCCCGTGGAACAGATGAGCCGCCCAAGTCATTGAGGAATTTTCTGAGCCATCTCTCCACCATTCCTGAATGGTTTTCTCGCTGGAAGATTTCCTGCTGTCGCAAGGGTGCCATGCGCACTCTTGCATTGGCCAAATCTCACTACCCTGATATTGACCCGGCCAAACTTGCCAAAGGATTCCCAGAATTCAACTTGGATGGCTCGAAATTCGATGACAAGTCTTTTGCCCAATTGACAAGATGATCCGGTATCCTGCCACAACAATTGCTGAAGGCCTCAGGCTGGACATCTTTCAACCCGGCTTTGACAAGAAGGCCCGGCAGGTCGCATCCCCAGAGCCGGAACCAGCAATTGTGGTACCTCCAAAGGCATCTGAACAAGTGGCTGCTTTGCTGTTACCGGGTCAGGGACACCAGCTATGCCCCTCCCAGCCGTCCAAGCATAGATGATAATATTGTTGGGTATAAACTGAACGCAATTTGCTGGAAGTCCAAGCCAAGTATTGCAAGCACTGGGGAAGGTTCGAGCAAGGCCAAGTCAAAGGAAGCCCCCAAGACTCAGGAATCTACTCAAGTGGTGGCTGACCCGGCAGAGGCTTCCAAGGGAAACCCGGCGAACCAAGCAGAAGAGACCACGAGTTCTGTTCCGAGCCAGAGCCGGCCGCTACTCTTTCCACAGAACCAACAAGTATGACCCGGCAAGGGCTCCTGCTACCACCCTGAACAATGAGCTTTGCTCCTGCAGATTGATTTCTGCGAAAAAAACAATGTCCTATTTGGCCCTTTGTGGTGTTTGCTGTAATAACTTTATGCCTGATACAATATTCTTTTGATGGTGTGCCTGTACACCTTGTGAATTTGCATGAGATGTAACAAAAATTCTTATGTGTTAGCTCTGCAAAATTCAATGGTTTAGATGACCCTTTTGTTTATCTTTAACTGTAAGTCGGCTTTCGCATGGATTCTCACTGTTGCATCTCACTCTGTAAAAACAGTGTCAGTTAAGTCCCCATGGGCATCATGACTGATTGAGATTACAGGAGAACAAACAGGCCATATAATCGCGAGTCACATCAAGCTTAAGTAAGATAGACAAGAAAATAATGGCTTAAAAATTAGCCGGGTTATGGATTGCAGCTGTACCTTAAAGATAATCAGCCCCCATGACCAAAGTGGCATCATGGCCGGGTCATTAGGTTTGAAGTTGTGCTTTCATGAAGCAAAACAGCCCCTAAGACCAAAATATGCAATGGCGGGTCTCTTTTCTTTAGAGTTTCCGCTCATTGTTCTCAATAAGATAATACAATGGCGGGTCTCCTCTTTCAGGAGTTTCCGGCTCATTGTTATGAATAATACAATGGCGGGTCTTCTCTTTCAGGAGTTTCCGGCTCATTGTTATGAATATAATGAATCTTGAATAGAAATAAGGAAAAACTGTAAAGTAAATGCATAAAAGAGGTGATTCTTTGGGCACATATATCTTTATTCATATATTAGATCAGCAAGCCGCCTCATTAAAAACCTTCCAGTCCCCTTAGGTATGGTAAGGAAAAGAGTGCGTCTGAAACCTGCTGTCTTTTTACATCGTGTGTACATCTTTGCGAACTCAATTCTAATACTAAGTATAGTACGGACGAAGCTGTGCTATGTTCCACGGCCTGGTCCTTTCCTCCAATGCTTTGGTACTATGATCAGTATCGTTCAGCCATCACTTTTCTCTCTAGCATCAACCAAGTAATATGACCCGTTGTGCAATTTCCGGCTTATGATGAAAGGTCCTTCCCATGGAGGTGACAGCTTGTGCATCCCAACTTGTGATTGTGTCAATCGCAAAACTAGGTCACCCTCTTGAAAAGTTCTCGTTCTGACCCAGCGTGCGTGATAGCGCCGCAAATCTTGCTGATAAATTGCAGACCTCTCCAGGACTCGTTCCCTTTCTTCTTCTAACAGATCAACTGCATCTTGCCGGATTTGCTCGTTCTCAACTTCGACATAAGCCGCCACACGCGGCGAGTCATGTATGATATCACTTGGTAAAACAGCTTCTGCTCCATAGACCAGGAAAAACGGTGTTTGCTTCGTTGATCTATTTGGTGTGGTATTGATACCCCACACAACTGATGGCAGTTCTTCTACCCAAGCTCCTGCTGCTCTCTTACATGGAACCCAGAGTCTTGGCTTCAAACCACGGAGCAATTCTTGGTTTGCTCTCTCTACTTGACCATTGGCTTGTGGATGAGAAACTGAAGCAACATCCAAGCGTATGCCCTTCTCAGCACAAAACGGTATATGATTCGCTCCAAGAATTTTACCACTGTGATTGCCTCGCAATTTGTGACTGGCATAACCTCAACCCACTTGGTGAATTTATCTATGGCGACTAAGAGGTGTGTTTTCTTACATGGAGACATCTCAAAAGGACCCACCATATCAAGACCCCATACTGCAAAAGGCCATGTGATTGGTATGGTTCTCAACTCCTGAGCCGGCACATGAGCTTGCCTGGCATATCTTTGACATCCATCACATCTCTGGACCAAATATTCGCGTCTGCCAGGGCGGTTAACCAGAAAAATCCGTGTCTGAAAGCTTTTGCTACCAAAGACCGGGTCGAAGCATGATGACCACATCTCCCTCATGTATTTCTCTGAGAATCTTCTGTCCCTCCTCAGGGGAAACGCAACGTTGAAACACCCCTGAAGGACTTCTCTTAAACAATCTGTGCCAATAACCACATATGACTTGGCCCGGTGCACAATTTGCCGGGCTATGACTTCTTGCACTGGTAACTCGCCGCGCAGGAGATAAGCAATGTATGGCTCGGTCCACTCTGGTCTTTCATGCACATGAGCAACTAAATCTGAAACTTGATCCGGGCATCCCAGATCCTCTTCTGCTTCTATTTTGACTGATGGGTTCCATAGCTCATCCAAGAAAACATTTGGTGGAACCGGCTCTCTGCGTGAGCCAGTCTCGACAAAGCATCTGCTGCCTCATTTTTCCTGCGATCGATGTGATCCACCTGATAGCCAGAAAGAACCCGGCTACCTTGTCCACTTCTCTTCTGTAAGCCGCCATATTTGCATCTTTTCGGTCCCAAGTTCCAGACACCTGCTGGGAAACAAGGTCCGAGTCTCCAAAACAATGAATGCGCTTGATGTTCATCTCCTTTGCCATACGTAACCCGTGAAGTAGGGCCTCATACTCTGCCACATTGTTGAGCAATCAAAGTGAATTTGCAAAACATACTTCAACTTTTCACCTCTTGGTGATGTGAGCACCACGCCGGCTCCTGATCCTTCAAGCTGCTTTGACCCGTCAAAATGCATGACCCAGTTTTTGGTGCTGGGTGCTTGCTGTGGCATGCTTAACTCTGTCCAATCATTAACAAAATCTACCAAGGCCTGAGACTTGATAGCGTGCGTGGCTCATAACTAATGTGATAATCACCCATCTCTATCGCCCACTTGGCGACCCTTCCCGTTGCATCTGAATTTCTGATAATTTCTGCTAGCGGGATCGAACTAACAACTCTGAATGGATGCTCCAAAAAGTAATGCTTCAATTTCCGGGTCGCCATAAAGACACCAAAAACAAGTTTCTGCCAATGTGGATACCTTTGCTTGGTTTCTGAAAGCACTTCACTAACATAGTAAACCGGCCTCTGGACCGGGTGTTCTTTTCCTTCCTCTTTTCTTTCTACTACCACCACGGCACTCACTGCACGTGGTCCTGCTGTGATGTATAACAACAAAGGTTCCTTTGGAGCAGGAGCCGCCAAGATTGGCGCCTCTGCCAATGTTTGCTTCAACAACTCAAAAGCATCATCCGCTTCTTTGTCCCACACGAACTTGTCTGATTTTTTCAAGAGCCGGTAAAGTGGTATAGCTTTCTCTCCTAACCTCGAAATAAACCGGCTTAGGGCTGCAATGCATCCCGTAAGCTTCTGAACATCAGCCAGCTCCTCTGGCTTCTTCAAACTCTGTATGGCTTTGATTTTTGCCGGGTTAGCCTCGATTCCACGCTGTGACACAATGTAACCGAGCAGCATCCCCGCTGGAACTCCAAACACACACTTGGTGGGATTGAGCTTCATCTTATACTTCCTCAGATTAGCAAAAGTTTCCCTCAGGTCATCAATGAGTGACCCGGCTTTCTCTGACTTGATTACTACATCATCAACATAAGCATGCACGTTGCGGCCAATCTGCTTCGAAACAATTCTGGATGCACCTCTGGTAGTGGCCCCTGCGTTCTTCAACCCAAAGGTCATATTTTTGTAACAGTACGCCCCAAAAGGGGTTATGAAAGCTGTCTTTTCCCAATCCTCCTCATTGAGCTTGATCTGATTGTAACCCGAATATGCATCCAAAAAACACAAGAGCTCGCTGCCTGCAACTGCATCTATAATCTGATCAATACGAGGTAACGCAAAAGGATCTTTGGGACAAACCTTATTCAAACTGGTGTAGTCTATGCACATCCGCCATTCATTATTTTTCTTCAACACAAGTACCGGGTTAGCCAACCACTTGGGATGGAAAACCTCCATGATAAAGCCCGCAGCCAAGAGCCGGGCTACTTCTTTTCCCACAATCTTTCTTCTTTCCTCATTCAATCTGCGCAAACCCTGCTTGACAGGTTTTGCACCCGGGTTAACATGTAACTTGTGCTCAGCGAGTTCAGCAGGTACGCCAGGCATGTCACTAGGTGTCCATGCAAAAACGTCCCTGTTCTCACGGATGAACTCGATGAGCGCGCTTTCCTATTTGTCAGTTAAATTGGACCCCACGGCGAACTGCTTGGAAGAATCGCCGGGTGTGAAATCAACCATCTTAGTATCTTGGGCGGGTTTGAACTTTTCTTTCTCTTCAGCCGTGGTTCTCTGTAACACGGTTCTATCAGCCGGGTCTACTTGAGATGTGTAGTACCGCAGCTCCTCCTTTGCACATGCTCGTTCTGCCAAAGCTGCATCGCCATTGTCACACTCAGCCGCCATATCCCGGCTTCCATGAATAGTGATAACTCCATTTGAGCTTGGGATTTTCAACTGTAGATACACGTAACAGGGCCTGGCCATGAATTTGGCAAAGGCCGGTCTTCCAAAGAGAGCATGATACGGGCTCTCCAACTTCACAACTTCGAAAGTAATTTTCTCCATACGAAACTTGTGCTTGGACTCACCAAACGCAACATCAAGTGTTATTTTTCCCTCCGGGCTATGTGACTTCCCCGGTACTATCCCATGAAATATGGTGTTGGTCGGCTGCAACTGTGACTTTTTGAGATTCATACGCAGGAACGTCTCGTAGTACAAGATGTTGATAGCACTGCCTCCATCCATCAAAACTTTGTTCAGAACATAACCCGCCACCTGAGGTGCGACCACCAAGGCAAGGAGACCCGGTGATTCAATATTGGGCGGGTGATCCTCTCTACTCCATGTTACTGGAACTTCTGAGTACTTCAAATATTTCGGTACCGCTGATGAAACCATATTAACTGAACGCTGAATCAACTTTTTCTCTCTCTTTGATGTATGAGCGTGTGAACATGATACCCGCCAAGACGCTTCGGGTTTTCCTGATAACCCCCTTGATTTTCTCTGTTCTGGTTGTTGTCAGGGTTGCCGGCTTCTGGATTAGCGTTGGGCGCAGGACCATTGCCGGGTTACCTCCACGGCCGGGTCCTCCACCGTTTCCTGCACCGCGCATTACCCTCTGATTTCCATGTTCTTCCATCTCTGCAGATCCACACACTGCTCCAAGGAGTGATTGGCGGGTCTGCCATCTCGACTGTGACGCGGGCACGGCATCTTCATCGGATCAAAGTGACCCGGGGGACGCGGTGGCCCACGGTTGTTGTTACCTCCATTGTAGTTGTTCCCTCTGAAATTTCCATCTGTTCTGGGTCTCGCTGACCCGGTATTTGTGTTTGCGACTAGATCTGAATTGTCCTCTGCGTGTGGCCTCTTATGATAGTTGTTGTTGCTGTGTTGTTGTTGTTGTTGTTGTTGTTGTTTCTTCCTCCATTGTTCACATTACCCTTTCCTTTATCTTCCTCAGTTTCATCCTTAGTTTTATCTGTGTAAGCATGCTTGTTGGCTGCGTCCAACACTTCTCCCATGGTTATATCATTTGCTCCTGGGCTGTTCCTCATGCGACTCATTTTCTGAACAACCGGGTCATATCTGCAATTTTTCTCCAACGTGACATCGCACTAGTTGGCAAAATATTAGTGGAAGAGTGGAGGATCTCTGTAATCCGGCGCATCCAGTTGCGTGCTGACTCGCCCTTCCTGTGTACACACCGATCCAGGTCCTCAATTGTGTATAACCTCTTGCACGTCCCATGGAAGTTCTTGATAAAAGCCGCCCTGAGCTGACTCCAGGAACTGATAGATTTCTCTGGTATAGTGTTGAACCATAGCTTCGCCGCACCTTCACTCATCATAAGATACATGAACTTAGCACAAATATTTTCAGATGCATTACGAATACTCATAGCCATCTCATAACTATTTATCCATGTCTCAGGATCTATGCTAGGATCATAATTTGAAATTTTACTAGGTTCTTTGAACTTATCTGGATATGGCTCTGATCTGATGGAATCGATGAGGCACTTGGGACCCGCCATCGTTGATGCTACTTCAACGTGTCCTGCCCTTGCTACTTGCTGATTAGATACTGAACCCGCCCGTGGGATTTCTCCGGCTCCTCCGGCAGGTACCACGGCGGGTTGTACATTTGCTGCGCGCCTCGCCCTGGAGCTGTCAACTATGGCCTGAGCTCTTGATGCTGCTGGAGCCACCTGTCTCGGTTGTTGCTGTGGTACTTGATTTTGCTGACCCGCCAGATCTGCTGCCCTGCGGCTGCTAACCCGGCTGGCCTTGGTGACTCGCCATGACGACTCCTGGTACGACGGCTGTGAAAAGTTGTTGAATGCAACGCGCTTTTCCGATGCGTGTAATTTGCTTGCTGGGCTACGGCCGTTCGTAGCATATCAATGGCGCGTCTTGCTTCTATTTCTGCAGGTGAATCGCCCAATGGAATACGATCTAGTGCAACTGTAGCTGCATATACATTGTCAGCCGGGTTACTGTAATGACCCGCTGGCGTGTGAAATCTGGGTTGTGGTGGTGGCATGCTTCAATATCTCTGCCGGCTCCTCCGGGTGGTACAACTGGTGACCCGGCTTGCGCTGGAGCCGGCGGGTTAGCCACCATCGGTCCTGTAGCTTGAACTACAGGTGTTCCTCCAATCAACTGATCCTGCGGCGTCTGGAATAGATTAGCCGGGTTAATGTGACCACCACGGCCAATCAAACTTTGTTGTCTCTGTTGCTGTTCTCTGGATCTATTTTCTAATGCTGTCGCCGCTTGCTGTAAGAACTCTTCCTGCTGATCCAACTGCCGCTGCAGCGCCGCTTGCTGATCAAAACGCCGTTGTAACGATGCCATCTGCTGCTCGTAATTGACGCGAGCCGGGTCTGTCGCCCTGACTTGCGCTGCTGCCGCTGCTGGGGTTACAAGATTTGCTGTTGCCGCTGGAGCACTTGGCAGGTCACTAAGGAATCGCGGTGGGGGCGGGTTAGGCAAAGCTGATGTTCCTTGACCCGTCGCCCTGTTCGCCAAGAATCCAAACATGTTTCTGTGTGCCGCCGTATTTTCTGACTCGGCACTAACTGACGCACGTCTCCATCTACCCCGACCTGCTGTTGCTCCTGGATAACTGGTTCTCTGATCGCCAAACCCGGCGCCGCTGACCCGGCTGGGTTACTACCGCCAAAGCTGTTGTTGGGACTGGTTCTGTGTTGATTGCTGGAGCGGTGTAGACCGCAGCCCGGCGCACCGGACCCGGTTCTGACTCGTATTCTTCCTTTCTACCTCGTATCCATAGCGATCCTCAAACAATTCCAAGATTGATTCTGTATCATCATTGATCTGGCCACGTGGAGCCCAAGCCTGCTTTTCTGACCCGGCTCCCTGCGTGGCGTTCCCTGACTCGATCTCCGTCGTCCCAACTGATTCTTCTCCATCCGAGTGAACGGTGGTTCCTGCCTCAGATACAGAGTCAGAAAATTGCAGGGCGGGTTTCGATGTACCTATCATCCCCACGAAGACGTTGATCCGCCCGATCGGAACGACTGAGCCGGTCTCCAATGAATCTGACTCCAGGCTCCACCCGGAATCGTCCACGACGTGCTCTCCTTGTAGATTGATGATGACCCGGCCGATGGCCAGGTTTGCATGCCTCGCAGAGCTTCTCCCGTGATGATAACGCTTTTTGACGCTGCCCCACGGTGGGCGCCAACTGTCGTGGTTTTGTCACGGCAGGTGTTACCGGGTGGTAACTTGAGATTGGAGGCAAGGCGATCATAGCGTTCGGGAGATTTTTAGCTCACTAGGGAAAAAGGATGTATCCTGGTTCAGCCTCTCCATAGGAGTTAAAGACCTACTTCCAGCCTGGTGTTTCTCTATTCTCATATCGATCTCGATCACCCGGCGGATAACAACACCGGCGGGTTCCGAGTCTAGGTTACAAGGGTTCTCTCGCTGTAAGCTTGTATGTCTTGTCTCTAAAGTTCGTCCTGTTCTATGTCCCAGGAGCCGGTTTATATAGACACCCGGGTCTCCTGGTCGATTACAAGGTAAGGCCGGGTCACGCCCGAACTCGGAGTCCTAACCAAAGTCTAGCTCAACTATCTTGGCCTCCAAGTCTCGCATACCGCCTCCGGGTCTTCTAGAACCTTCCTTGTTTATACCGGGTTACCGACAAACTCCTCAGTCCATCAATGTAGCCCGGCCCAAGATGAACTGGTGGGCCTCGCCAGTCTTTCCTCCTGGCGAGTCGTAGCTTCACTGTCCGAACCGATACAATGTAGCCGGTTTATGAATAAAACCCAACGACCGAACCGATACAATGTGATGAGATAAACCTCTTATAAAGCGTATTAAAGATAAGAGAGAAGAAACAAGCATCACGAGAACCTCCCTGTGGTAGGATGGTTAAGAGGGTGGTTGTACCTCAGCCCACTAGGGTTCAAATCTCAGATTTGACATTGGTGTTTCTCATTTAGGCGGAATATTCATCAGTGAGAGGCGACGTTCCCGTCGACAGCGAGACATAGAGTGTGCGTGCGTGCGTTTATATGGGTGAGTGTGTGCACGTGTATGTGAACGCCTGTGTTGTACTGTGTTCAAGGATCACTAAGCTTGCCACCAAAGACATCGAAACAAGTCCAAAAAATGCCGAAGCTCCACGATGACGCCCCCAAGAGAGTAACGACGTGCCACGCCGCCATTGTCGAAACCGATGGTCAAAGGTTTTCACCCAGAGCCTAGTGCGGTAAAGGTGGCCAGAACAGCGCCCCCAAGAGGGTAACCATACCCGAAGGCATGGCCGCCACACCGAAGTGTTGAGCTTTCGCCCGGAAAAACCTTCACCCCACGCCCGTATAATGGACCGTCCGCTGCCCCGAGCCAGGTCTCCAGAACACGATATGGGAGTTGTGCGTGCCGAAGCACCGCCAACCCCAGGATCCCCGATGTCCGCTCCTCGCCATCCATACGGCCAAGAGACACATAATCACCACCGCCACGTCGCTCGCTGTAGAGATGCCCGCGCAGTCCACCTTCCAGAACCGCCGCCCCGTGACGTGGGGATGAACCCCGGGTTACCACAGCCGACGACTCGACAAGAAAGCAAAAGAACAGAAGAAGCAGTCCGGCTGCCTGACCCCGGCTGGCGGCCCGGGTCCGGCTGCCCGATCTCCATCGCCCGCCCGACTCCGGTTGGCGGCCCGAGTCCGGCTACTCGACTTCTGCCCGGCTGCCCGACTCCGGCTAGCGACGCCGAGTCCGGCTGGCCGCTCTCCGTCTGACTGCTCCCCCAAGTTGTGGCTAGCAAGCCACCCCGCACCCGGCACTGCTGATGAATAGCGAGAAGGAAGAAGACTGTTGCAGTATAGCGCGCCACTATGCACACGGACCCCCGCTTGTTCCCTTGTCTCCTTGTCTCCTTGTCCCCTTGTCCCCCGAATAGTAATAGTTTGGCCGGTGGGCCGCCCCTTTTCCCCTGGGCTTCATTCTATAAGAGCACCAGGGAAGAGCTAGCAAAAGGATCGATCCCTCACTCCCTCTCATACTCTCACTCACGTACAAGAGGCCAGGCCTCACACTCAGCTCACCACACTCACGTACTGGATACTTTTCCTCCAAAGCAACCAAGCTCAAAGCTAGCAAAGTTATGTACAGCTCAAGGAGCCGAGTGTAGCACCGCATATACTCCACCATATATACAGATCAGTGCAGGATGTAGGGGTTTTACCTCCTCACGAGGGCCCTGAACCTGGGTACATCGAGTTGTTTGCCGTGCTCGCGCACAATCCCGTCGGAACGCCGTCGCTCGCGCCGTAGCTACCCCTCAGATAAGCCACCCCGTGGCATATGCCGAGAACATCCCTCGTCATTTGGCGCCCCCCGTGGGGCTGAGCGGCGACCGTTGTTCCGTTCCGGTGGGACAACTCATCGTCGACGCCGCCGCGGCACCCCGCCATCATCTTCACCGCCGGAGAAGCTCGGAGGCTAGACGTCGCCTCCGGGAGACGCTCGGAGGCTCGGCGTCGCCGGCCTCGCGCGCCCGCGTCGCCTTCGTCCCCGTGCGTGTGCAACCGCACGTGCTCATCTCCACCGCCAATCTTCTTGGCTCGGCCGCGCTGGCAATACACGCAGAGTTTGATGAACACGCAGAAGCCCTCCCCGCTGTGGCCGGCGGCATCGCTCCAACGTGTTCGGAGGCTAGTGACGTGGGGATGAACCCCGGGTTACCACAGCCGACGACTCGACAAGAAAGCAAAAGAACAGAAGAAGCAGTCCGGCTGCCTGACCCCGGCTGGCGGCCCGGGTCTGGCTGCCCGACCTCCATCGCCCGCCCGACTCCTGCTGGCGGCCCGAGTCCGGCTACTCGACTTCTGCCCGGCTGCCCGACTCCGGCTAGCGACGCCGAGTCCGGCTGGCCGCTCTCCGTCCGGCTGCTCCCCCAATTTGTGGCTAGCAAGCCACCCCGCACCCGGCACTGCTGATGAATAGCGAGAAGGAAGAAGACTGTTGCAGTATAGCGCGCCACTATGCACACGGACCCCCGCTTGATCCCTTGTCTCCTTGTCCCCTTGCCCCCCGAATAGTAATAGTTTGGCCAGTGGGTGATGCATGTAAAATGCATACATGAACTTTAGATTTTATTACATGTTATTCCATGTTATTTGCATCATATAATGGTTATATTCATGATTTATATTGAGTTTTGGGGATAATTAACAATTTCCCCATTTTTCTGGAATTAACCCTGCACTGTCAGAAAACCCCTTTTCTATATTTTTACGTTTCAGGCGACCAAATCACGTCATAATGACCTGAGATTTTACGGGGGTCACTTTTTTGGAAGGAACGAAACGTAGGCGCAAAGGAAACGAAGAAACGGAGACCAGAAGACCGAAAGAGGTGGGCCCACGCGGCCAGATTCCCTGACCGCGTGGGACCCACCAAAATGGCCCTTGGGCCTCCGCTGCTGTCGATCCTTCTTCCCGAAGCTTCGTCTTGACCTAAAAACGACTATATATAGACCCCCCCCCCCAGGGCTTTTGCGAAAGGGAGCGCCACCGAAACACAGAAACCACGAAACAGAGACCTGGAGCTGAAGATTGGAGAGGGAAAACTCCGGCGGGGCGCTGCCGGCGTGATCTCCTTCTCCTCCAACAACATCTCCACCGACACCATGATGAAGAGGGAGTAGTCCACCCCTGGACTATGGGTTTGTGGAAGTAACTTATGTATCTCTCCTCTCTATGAGCTTCACTAATTAGTACCGTATAAGCTGCTGAACATGATTACGGTCATCTATGTAATTCCTTGTGGTGGATCTTTATTATGAGTTAATACATGTTTGAGATTGCAATGGTTTTGTTTCAGTTATGAAAGTAGATGCATATTATGTACCCCGTTCTTATTTACTTGTCATGATCAAGCATGTTTACGAGAGCATGTGAGGGGGAACGTGTGCATTAGTTGGAGTAACGGGGGGTGGCTAGTGCAGTGAACGTGACAGATAGTTCTGCGATCCACTTGGGTTTCTACCTTACTTTGTTGCCTCACTAGGGATAAACAAAAATACCATGCTACCGGAGAGTGGATGTGACCTTGGCCACTACCTCCATGACTAGATCTAGCATGTTCTTATTTTAACTTCATGTCATTGAACTTGTTGCTATGCTCTGATTTATCTTAATTACTAAGGTGTTATGATTTAGTTCGCATCTTGGTGGAGCATAAGAGAGAGAACAACTTATACTTGAGATCTCTATGTTAGGACGTGATGCCCATATTATTAATAACTTGTCAAACCATGTCTTGCCATCTTTCATGTTAATTTTAGTGTTCCATTGTCTACCACGTTATCAAGAGAGAGTGCGTTTGTGAAACCATGAACCCCGGTCCATTTTTAATCATAAGAAACACCTTTCCAACACTTTTATCACCACTTTTGTTTGCTGCCATTTTTAATTCCGAAAATACAAAAACACTTTCACATCTTGCATACATTATAAAAAACCAAAAATATCATTTACCATTGTTTCCACCATCATTGCATATTTATTTTACCATCATTGCATATTTACTACTGTTTGCATATTTATTTTATTATCATTCTCACACCTTGTGCTTGACAACCACTTGGTGAGGTTGAGGGCACAAAACAATTTATTTTGTTGCAGGTTCTCAAGAGAAGGATAAGGAGATAACACCTGAAATACTGGTTCCCCGAGAGTTCGATATTAAACCCTCGAGTCACCCCTCGTGGGGAAAACTGTCTTCCACTACTACATACACTCTGCACTTGGAGTCTCAACCTAACCCATTTACTTTTCACGCAGGTACCACGCGAAGGGGCTAGCAACTGTTTTCTGGCACCATTGTGGGGTAACTACGTGAAGGGCCATCAAGACCGTTTTCTGGCGCCGTTGCCGGGGAACCATAGCTGAAAGGTTTATCCAAGGATCACTCACATCAAGTCAACTTCATCACCAGCTTGTGTAACAACCTAAGCTTGGGGAGGTTGCACCTACGTGAGCATCATCTTATCCATCTTTACCTACAATCATTTTATTTTGTTTTGTTCTTGTCTTGCATATCATCTTTATATTTCGGTTTGCATATTTATATTCAGTTTTGCATTTTTGTGTTGCATTTGTTATTTCGAGTTGCATTAGTGTCATTTTACTTTCAGTTTTGCATAAAAAATTAAAAACACATAAAAACTTGTTGAAATGGGAGATAGAACTAAATTGTGTGACTACACAAACATTCCTAATGATCAATTTATTGCTAAGCCTATCACCACACCTGAGATTACTGCTGAGAGCTATGAAGTTAGTCCTAGTTTGTTAAACTTGATAACTAGGGAACAATTTGGTGGTAGTGCTGTTGAGGATGCCTCTATGCATCTTCATGATTTTATTGAAATCTGTGACATGCAAAAGTTTAAAAATGTTGAAAGTAATGTCTTAAAACTGAAGGTATTTCCTTTCTCACTTAGAGGAAAAGCTAAAGAGTGGCTACATTCATTACCTACTGGTTGTATTAATTCTTGGGATGATTTAAAAGAAGCTTTCATTAAGAAATATTATCCCCCTGTTAAAATACTGCAAAATAGAAACAATATCCTCTCTTTTAGGCAAAATGAAAATGAACATGTTGCCATGGCTTGGGATAGGATTAAACTCATGCTTAGAACTTGTCCATCACATGGGGTTAATGAATGGACCATTTTACACTCTTTTGACAATGGTCTAAATTACATGTCTAGAAATATACTTAATTCAGCTGCTGGAGGTGCTTTCATGGGAAAAACTATATTAGAAGCTAAGAACATTTTGGAAAGTATCTTGCAAAATTATAGTCAATGGCATACTGATAGAGCACCTAGTTCATCTAAGAAAGTGAACTCTATAGAAGAAACAAATGATTTGTCATCTAAAATGGACACCATTCTTGCTTTTATTAATAAACAAAATTTTGAAAATATGCCTTTGCAAGAACTAGCTGGTAATAATCCTGAAAATGTTGGTGTCAACTTCATTAGGAACTATGGTAATAATCGGTATGGTAACAACAATTATAACTCTTATAATAAACCCCCATATGTTCCTAACAACCGTCCTTTAGTGCCATATCCTAATGCTAATGATAAATGGAAGCCTATGTCATCAAGCAATGATAATTTCGAAGCAAATAAAATTCTTATTGAACAAGTTGCTAGTCATAATACCATGATACAAGAGTTGAATAAATCCGTTGCTTCTATTAGTTCTGATATTAGAGGTTTACAACTCCAAGCTGCAGGACTAGACAAAGCCTTGTCAAAACTAGCTGATAATCAAGCCACTTTATTGAGTATGTCTGCAGGGAAACCACAAGCACCACCCACGGTTGGGATGAATTCTATTAATATTGCTGAAAGTGTCCCTTCTACTTTGGAGGGAACTCTTAATGAACTGCTTGAATATCCTGAATATTTGTTGCCATTTATGTCTCAACTTGTTGGTTTAAAGGAAGAAGTTAATGAAACCAAAAATGATGAATCTTTTATGTTAGTCGAGTTAGAGAGAAAAGTTGAGAAAGTTAAAATGCTTAGTGAAGTTAAGGAACCATTTGTTGATCTAGAGAAGTGTAGCTTGCATGAATTAATTTCTATCTTACAAAAATTTGCAAGTGATCCTTCTGTTAATATTAACCTGGCTGGTTTTGGTTCCTATATTGCTAATCATGTCTTAAAAGAAAAGATTGCTAGGTACAATCAAGAAGCTATGTGATACGTCACAAACGTATCTATTATTTTTGATGTTCCATGCTGATATTATACCAATTGTTACATGTGTTTTATATACACTTCATGTCATTTTTATACATTTTCTGGGACTAACCTATTAACAAGATGCCACAGTGCCAGTTCCTGTTTTCTGTTGTTTTTGTATTCCAGAAAAGCTAGTCTGGAAATATTCTCGGAATTGGACGAAAATTTACGGAGGCCCCTATTTTATCAGAAGACACCTGGAGTCCGTAGGAGAGGCGAAGTGGAGCCACAAGGGCCCCACACGTGGGCTCGGCGCGGCCAAGGGCCCACCGGCGCCGAGGGGTGGTGTCGCCTCCTCGTGCACCGCCTCGCGACGCCCTTTGGCTTATATATTGCTCCTACCCCGAAAACCCTAAAAGAATCGACGATTTCCCCAGAAAAGTTCCAGAGCTCCGCCGCCATCCGAAACCCTAATTCGGGGGACAGAAGTCTCTGTTTCGGCACCCTGCCGGGACGGGGAATTGCCCCCGGAGCCATCTCCATCGACGCCACCGCCATCTTCATCGCTGTTGCTGCCTCCCATGATGAGGAGGGAGTAGTTCTTCATCGGGGCTGAGGGCTCTACCGGTAGCTATGTGGTCTATCTCTCTCTCCCATGGTGTGATCTTTATGTGATCATGAGCTTTGTAATCTATTTGAAAGTATGATCCCTAGGCCTTGTTTCTAAGCATTGAAACACCGTTTACAACCAGTTCTGCTACATGTTTGCTTGCTGCCATTTTTAGTTTAGATTGCAATTACCACTTATAATCATCCATATTACTTGTATTTTAATATCTCTTCGCCGAACTAGTGCACCTATACACCTGACAAGTGTATTGGGTGTGTTGGGGACACAAGAGACTTCTTGTATCTTAATTGCAGGGTTGCTTGAGAGGGATATCTTTGACCTCTACCTCCCTGAGTTCGATAAACCTTGGGTGATTCACTTAAGGGAAACTTGCTGCTGTTCTACAAACCTCTGCACTTGGAGGCCCAACACTGTCTACAAGAATAGAAGTGTGCGTAGACATCAAGCTATTTTCTGGCGCCGTTGCCGGGGAGGTAAGGTAAAAGGTACTCACATCCTCCAGCTACTTAGCTATTTTCTAGCACTGTTGCTGACGTGTGAGTGCTTGAAGGTATTTCCTTTAGATTCTGCAATTATATCTTTTTGTTTCTTGTTTTTAATTTCACTAGTTAGGCTTAATGGAAAACAACAAAAAAATTAGAGAGCTCTATGAAATTTATCTTGAGTTAGGACATGATGCTTTTGAAGAGAAAATTAAAAAACCTATGGAAAATTATTTGCATGGTGGTAGCAATGTTATTACTATAAATGCTTTGAACACCATTATTGCTAATGCTATGCAAAGCTCTAAGCTTGGGGAAGCTGGTTTTGATGAATATGATATTTTCAGTCCCCCAAGTTTTGAGGAGAAAATTTTCTTTGATGATACTTTGCCTCCAATTTATGATGATTATAATGATAGTGGTATTTTGGTGCCACCTACTATGGAGGATAAAGTTTATTATGATTATACTATGCCTGCAATTTATGATGATTACAATGATGGTTGTGATAGTTTTACTCCCACTATTACTAATGAAATTGATTATGCTTATGTGGAGAGTAATGATAATTTTATGCATGTGGATCATGATAAGAATGCTTTATGTGATAGCTATATTGTTGAGTTTATTCAGGATGCCACTGAAAATTATTTTGAGAGAGGAAAATATGGGTATAGAAATCTTCATGTTATTAAATTTCCTCTCTTTGTGATGAAAGTTTTGAGCTTTCTCTTGTGTTGCTTTTATATGATGGTTTCTTTAAGACCTACTGGTCATTATGAGAGAGGGAGACACAGTTTCATATATCACAATAATATTAAGTCTCCTCTCTTTATGTTGAAATTTTGAAGTTGCACTTGTTTTGTCTTCCTATGCTAGTCACTTTGTGCTTCATTACTTGTTTTCTTACAAGGCTCCTATGCATAGGAAGAGTGTTAGATTTAAACATGTTTTATATATGCTTCTTGATGCTCTTTTACGTTTCAACTCTCATCTTTATGTGAGCATCATTAAAATCTGCTAGCCTAGCTAAAAGGCATTAAAGAAAAGCGCTTATGGGAGGCAACCCATTATTTTTATTTTCTGCAATTTTTCTTTATTTGAGTCAAGGAGTTTGTTTACTTCTGTAGCAACTCCTTTGTATCTTTTTTTCTTGCATTGTTGTGCCAAGTAAGGCCTCTAATAGGAAGATGATGCTAATTTTGATTGCTGCGCAGAAACAGATTTTTGCTGTTCACTGTACGAAATTCCTAAAATCACCAGTTGTTAATTAAATCTGAAAAAATTTGTGCGTAATCTTTATGAATGTCTGAATCTTTCATTAGTTCAAAGTTTTTCGATCTGAGCGTCGTAAGTGCCTCGAAAAAATTCGTCTTTGCGGACTGTTCTGTTTTAGACAGATTATGCCTTTTTATTTTGCATTCTCTCTTTTACTAGTGTTGAGTGAAATTCTTTTTTGGGTGGAAGAGCTTCACATAACATCAGTGGCAGTAGCTAATGTTTAAAGTAACAAGTCATATTGCGTCTTTATAGAACATGTGAGTTTTTGATTATGCACTAACCCTCTAATGAGATTTACTTTGAGTTTGGTGTGACGGAAGTTTTCAAGGGTCAAGAGAGAAGGATGATATAATAGGATCAAGAAGAGTGAAGAGCTTAAGCTTGGGGAGGCTCCCATGGATCTCCCCAGCATATTTCAAGAAGACTCAAGCGTCTAAGCTTGGGGATGCCCAAGGCATCCCCTTCTTCATCGGCAAAATTATCAGGTCATCTCTAGTGAAACTATATTTTAATTCTTTCACATCATATGTGCTTTTCTTGGAGCGTCTGTGTGCTTTTATTTTCAGTATTGCACTTTTATTTTCAATAAAGCTTGACTGGACCCTAGCATTCTTGATTGGGAGAGAGACACGCTCCGCTTTTTCATGAGAATACTCCTATTCTTCACTTATATTTGTTGAGTATTCATATCTAGCGCTGTTCAGCTTTTAGCTCTTGTTTTCATGTATCTCTTGTCAGAGCTATTAGCTTTCTTTTGTAGAAAGTACTCTCTTGCTTCACTTATATCTGTTTGGAGAGTTGTTAAATAAATTGATTGGTGTTTGGTTGGTTCAGAAAATGTTGCATGTGGTAATTGGTATAAGGAAAAACTTGCTTAATCTTGTAGATCACTAATTTGGATAACTTGATGCTTGTCAATTGTTTTGAGTTAACAAGTAGATCATGATTAAATTTGTGCATCACATGAGTTAAGCCTATTAGTGAAGAACTACCGTAAAGCTTGTTGAAAATTTGGTTTGCATCGGTGGTATCTCTAAGGTCTAGATATTTTCTAATAACAGGGTTTGGTTAACAAGGAAGACGGTATGAAGTCTTATAACGTTTGCAATATGTTTGTCATATAAAACTTGGTGTACGGGTTGATATTCTTGTTTGCTTACATAAACCTTGCTAGCCTAAACTCTGTACTGAGAGGGAATGCTTCTCGTGCATCCAAATCCTTGAGCCAAAATCCATGCCATTTGTGTCCACCATAACTACCTATATGTGGTATTTCCTTGCCACTCCAAGTAAATTTTTCATGTGCTACCTTTAAATTATTCAAAATGTTATTATTCCCTTTTTGTGTCAATGTTTACTAGCTCATGAGGAATTAGTGTGGTTATTCTTTATTCTATTTGTCAAATGGACTTTTACACCTGGACTAGCGGCATATACATCCGCTTATCCTCTAATTTTGCAAAAAGAGCTGGCAACGGGGTGCCCAGTCCCAATTAATTACAACTTTAACCATTAATTCTCTTCACACTTTTGCCCTGATTCATCAGTAAGCAATGACAAACAGTGAAATACCTGCATGTGTGTAAACCAAAGAGAAAGAGGGATGATCTGCCTTGCTGGTAGAAATAACGTCCTTCATGGGAGCCGCTCTTAAAAGTCCGTTTGACAGGTAGAATACTGTTCTCACCCGCTACCATTCGTTGACAATTAACAAACACCTCTCAAAATAGATACTCCTCCATGGTATGTGATTGATGGAAGGCACCCGAGGATTCGGTTAGCCATGGCTTGTGTTAGCAAGGTTGGGAGGAGTGTCAAATATTTTATGCAATCTCTATATGTTTCAAAACCTAAAAGCTCTAGCACATGACTTAATCCCTGCTTCCCTCTGCGAAGGGCCTTTCTTTTACTTTTATGTTGAGTCAGTTTTCCTATTCTTTCTGTCTTCCACAAGCAAACACTAGTGTCAACTTTGTTACAACATGCGTTATATGCAACGTATTGGACTTGTTATACTACTTTGTGTTGACGATATCCATGAGATAAATATGTTGAAAGTTGAAGCAAATGCTGAAACTTAATTCTTCCTTTGTGTTGATTAAATACCTTTTATTAGAGACTATTGCTTTATGAGTTAACACTTATGCAAAACTGTTTGATGCTTGTCTCGAAAGTACTATTCATGAAAACGTTTAGCTTGTGTGATTCATTGTTTACTCATTATCTATTTGGTAGCAAACTATAGACCATTGACTTGGATCACTTCATTCATTTACATGTGCCTTACAATATTATTTGATCAAGATTATGATGGTAGCATGTCACCTCAAAAATTATTTTGTCGTTTACCTACTCGAGGACGAGCAGGAACTAAGCTTGGGGATGCTGATACGTCTCAAACGTATCTATAATTTTTGATGTTCCATGCTGATTTATACCAATTGTTACATGTTTTATATACACTTATGTCATTTTTATACATTTTCTGGGACTAACCTATTAACAAGATGCCACGTGCCAGTTCCTGTTTTCTGCTGTTTTTGTATTCCAGAAAAGCTAGTCTGGAAATATTCTCGGAATTGGACGAAAATTTACGGAGGCCCCTATTTTATCAGAAGACACCTGGAGTCCGAAGGAGAGGCGAAGTGGAGCCACGAGGGCCCCACACGTGGGCTCGGCGCGGCCAAGGGCCCACCGGCGCCGAGGGGTGGTGTCGCCTCCTCGTGCACCGCCTCGCGACGCCCTTTGGCTATATATTGCTCCTACCCCGAAAACCCTAAAAGAATCGACGATTTCCCCAGAAAAGTTCCAGAGCTCCGCCGCCATCCGAAACCCTAATTCGGGGGACAAAGTCTCTGTTTCGGCACCTTGCCGGGACGGGGAATTGCCCCCGGAGCCATCTCCATCGACGCCACCGCCATCTTCATCGCCGTTGCTGCCTCCCATGATGAGGAGGGAGTAGTTCTTCATCGGGGCTGAGGGCTCTACCGGTAGCTATGTGGTTTATCTCTCTCTCCCATGGTGTGATCTTTATGTGATCATGAGCTTTGTAATCTAGTTGAATCCATAGATGTTACTCTTCATTATCTATATGCTACTCAAGTGGTTTTATTAATGTAATCTCCGGAGTCACCTTTGTCCCACGGTGCGAAGTTGACAGTGTGCGCCCGTGTGTGGCTCTTAGGCTAAAGATAACAGGAATACTTATCATGAGTTATTATTTGCGTTGGATGTCTCTATGAAATTGCGGTGTTTGTCTAGTACTATTTAGGGCGCTCAAGTTGACAGTGTGGGGTTCCCTAGATGTGGAATGCGACTTTAAGGTGTGCTGTTATAACCCTACGCGGTGGATTGGTGTTCGTTATCCAACGAGAGAATAACTCAGAGTAGCATAGTGAAGAGGAAATATCTATGTATTCAATTATATTATTATTGTTGAGAGTGTCCACTAGTGAAAGTATGATCCCTAGGCCTTGTTTCTAAGCATTGAAACACCGTTTACAACCAGTTCTGCTACATGTTTGCTTGCTGCCATTTTTATTTCAGATTGCAATTACCACTTATAATCATCCATATTACTTGTATTTTAATATTCTTCGCCGAACTAGTGCACCTATACACCTGACAAGTGTATTGGGTGTGTTGGGGACACAAGAGACTTCTTGTATCTTAATTGCAGGGTTGCTTGAGAGGGATATCTTTGACCTCTACCTCCCTGAGTTCGATAAACCTTGGGTGATTCACTTAAGGGAAACTTGCTGCTGTTCTACAAACCTCTGCACTTGGAGGCCCAACACTGTCTACAAGAATAGAACCGTGCGTAGACATCACTATGATACCACCTAAGCTTGGGGATATCTGGATCACTAAGGTACTAGTAACCATTAGAAAAGAGACACACCATGCCATTTTAGATCTAGGATCTAGTGTCTCTATATTATCTAAAAAACTATATGAAGTCCTTGAACTTAAAAATATTGAGAAATGGTCTATTGAACTTGCACTTGCTGATGTTCCATTAGACATGCTCTAGGAAAAGTAAGTGATGTTATGGTAGAGTTACACATGACTTTTGTGCCTGTTGATTTTCTAATCATGGACATGGGGAATAAAACCTCTAGTCCTATTATTTTGGGAAGACCTTTTCTTCGTACTACAGGTGCCATTATTGATTCAAAGGAAGGGAATGTGAAGTTTCAGTTTCCACATAAGAAGAGCATGGAACACTTCCCAAGGAAGAGGGACACACCAAGGTTCAAGCTCCCTCATGAGCTACGTCCCCTTTGATTATCAAGTAAGTAAGCCTAGCTATATGGCTATAAAGAAAACGCTTTACGGGACGCAACCCGGTTGTTTTTGTTTGAGATTTTCTTTGAGTCCTCTTGCTGTAACAAGAGAGTAGTTTGTTAGTTTTCTTTCTGTGATTTTTAATAAAGAACCAAGTTTTACCTATTTTGGGTTTGAAAAGTTGCTATTCATTTTCGGAGAGTTTTCTGCCTGCACAAAGTCTGTGCACGGTTTGATTTTTCATTCTTTATCTGTAACTCCGATTGAGCTGTAATTTGAACAGTAGCTTAAACTTTTCATCCTCTGCACACGTGATTTTTTTCAGATTTTTCTCACGAGTTTAAGTAGGGTAGAAAAATGCGTTTTTCTGCTGCTGTTTTTCTGGACAGATTCTGTCTTGATATTGTTTGATGCATTCTTTGAGCTTTTTGCTTGAATCTTTTTGATTCAATTGAGTTTATGAGTAGGCATACAACATTATATACTCTCTGGACATTCATATGAATTTTTGCCTAAGGATTTTATGCAGCAAGTAACCTATTTGTTTATCACTACTAATATCACCCCACAGAAAAGAAATGGGAAAAACGGTGTTTTGAAGTTTTTTCACAGGGATTAGAGGAGCTGCACCAAGAGCTATCCAAGGATGGTGAATACCATAAGCTTGGGGATGCCAAGACAACCCCATTAGACCAACACACTCTCGGTTTGCACACGTCTAACTTCTGTTTTTCGATCAATGCACTTTATCGTATAAACTTGGAGCGTCTTTTATTTGCTTTTTGTTATTTCGGTTTGATTTTTATTTTCTCGAGACCACCACTATCATTTATATATGAGAGAGCTACTGGAAGTTTGGGTCGAATTATGTTGGATGCTATTAAATATATTGGGATAGGGATGTTTGAGTGGATTTTAAAAGATACATATGGTTGCATAATTCATGTGCTTTGAATGAATGTTAATTTGCAAGTGTGTTGTCAAGAGCTATCTTTTAACATGTTTAGATGTTGAATTTTAACTTTACTTGGTTTAACATGGATTGATTAGTTCTATGGACACTTATGCATGCATTTAGATGGTCAACTTTCTCCCTATTGCTAGCCCAAAAAATTACAACAAGTAAAAAGCTTGTTTTCCCAACACCTTCAACCAAAGTTTTTCCAGTGAGTCCACCATATCTACCTATTAGCTTTATGCTATTCCAAGTATGTTTATCATGTTATATTGTGTTATCTACATTTTTGAATTTAAATGCTTATGTTATTGATTGTCATGGGAAAAAATTGGTTAAAAGCTATCACGAACTTGATGCACAATTTACTTTTATTGCATTTAATAAGCATGAACCATTGTGATTAAAATTATGAAGTTGTGGGCTTGACAATAGTTTTGGTTGGGAGTTAGCCCATATGTGCTGTCACATGGCAAGCTTTCAACATTGCACTTATTTATATTTAGTTAATGTCATGTACTTTTGTTTATGGATGCCTATCATGGGTGAAATGAATGTGGATACTTAGTAAATTCAAAGAGTTTGTATAAATGGTTAGAGAAATGCCTGGGCCGCTAATCTAAGTCATGCATCATTCATGGTGGAAATTTACAACATAACCATAATGTTCATTCAGTGATGCACTGATGTCTACGCACGCTTCTATTCTTGTAGACAGTGTTCGGCCTCCAAGTGCAGAGGTTTGTAGAACAGCAGCAAGTTTCCCTTAAGTGAATCACCCAAGGTTTATCGAACTCAGGGAGGTAGAGGTCAAAGATATCCCTCTCAAGCAACCCTGCAATTAAGATACAAGAAGTCTCTTGTGTCCCCAACACACCCAATACACTTTTCAGGTGTATAAGTGCGCTAGTTCGGCGAAGAGATATTAAATACAAGTGATATGGATGATTATAAGTGGTAATTGCAATCTGAAATAAAAATGGCAGCAAGCAAACATGTAGCAGAACTGGTTGTAAACGGTGTTTCAATGCTTAGAAACAAGGCCTAGGGATCATACTTTCACTAGTGGACACTCTCAACAATAATAATATAATTGAATACATAGATATTTCCTCTTCACTATGCTACTCTGAATTATTCTCTCGTTGGATAACGAACACCAATCCACTGCGTAGGGCTATAACAGCACACCTTAAAGTCGCATTCCACATCTAGGGAACCCCACACTGTCAACTTGAGCGCCCTAAATAGTATTAGACAAACACCGCAATTTCATAGAGACATCCAACGCAAATAATAACTCATGATAAGTATTCCTGTTATCTTTAGCCTAAGAGCCACACACGGGGCGCACACTGTCAACTTCGCACCGTGGGACAAAGGTGACTCCGGAGATTACATTAATAAAACCACTTGAGTAGCATATAAGATAATGAAGAGTAACATCTATGGATTCAACTAGATTACAAAGCTCATGATCACATAAAGATCACACCATGGGAGAGAGAGATAAACCACATAGCTACCGGTAGAGCCCTCAGCCCCGATGAAGAACTACTCCCTCCTCATCATGGGAGTCAGCAACGGCGATGATGGAGGCGGTGGCGTTGATGGAGATGGCTCCGGGGGCAATTCCCCGTCCCGGCAAGGTGCCGAAACAGAGACTTCTGTCCCCCGAATTAGGGTTTTTGGTGGCGGCTGAGCTACGGAACTCTTCTGGAGAAATCGTCGATTCTTTCGTGAGTTTTAGGTCAGGGGCAATATATAGTCCAAAGGGCGTCGCGAGGCGGTGCACGAGGAGGCGACACCACCCCTCGGCGTCGGTGGATCATTGGCCGCACCGAGCCCACGTGTGGGGCCCTCGTGGCTCCACTTCGTCTCCCCTTCGGACTCCAGGTGTCTTCTGATAAAATAGGGGCCTCCGTAAATTTTCGTCCAATTCCGAGAATATTTCCAGACTAGCTTTTCTGGAATACAAAAAAGCAGAAAACAGGAACTGACGCTTCGGCATCTTGTTAATAGGTTAGTCCCAAAAACATGCATAATAATGGTATGAAGTGTATGTAAAACATGTAGCAATTGGTATAAAACAAGCATGGAACATCAAAAATTATAGATACGTTTGAGACGTATCATGCACCTCATAATAAAAAGCTATACCCATAGTAAATAAAAGAGTGCTGAGATTGTTCATTGTCTGTTTGTCTTGTTGTTTTGACATGGGCTTGTTCATGTCAAGGGGCAAGAGGTACCCCAGTGCAGTTCTTGATGATACTATTATTACTTGCAATGACCTTTATTTGAATTTACTTTGTGGACCAAAGTGAGTAACACATGGTGTAGATACTTGTATTCAAGGGACATGAGACATTCAACCAATACATTGTCAAGCACACCACTCGTATTTGCTTTCACTTTAAACATTAATCATTCAAGATGCTGTGATAGGGGTAATGAGAGCTCCACACCAATGACTACCACATTGCAAGCATTAACTTAAGTAGAAGTGTTTGGAAGTTAGATGAAACTTATTCATGCTTTACCTCTACTTATTTATCTATCCAAAGTGTCCACCTTTTATATTCAGTTTTCATAAGAAGTACTCTATGACCACCATAGGATGTTTTTACTTTTCATTATGCATACATTTGGTCCATAGTACTTTCTTCTATGTTACACTTTGTGAATTTATCATTGAACATCTTTACATTGAGTATTTGATATCACTTCAAAATTTATCTTGCATATTGTTATTCCTTTGAAGAATGAATCATTTGACTTTATGTAGCAATAGTAATCACCTTTGATATCCATTGATAGTATTAAAATGCAAAGTCCATGTTAGTTTTATCACCTTCATACTCGGGACGAGCATGGGTTAAGCTTGGGGATGTTGATGCATGTAAAATGCATACATGAACTTTACATTTTATTATTCCATGTTATTTGCATCATATAAGGGTTATATTCATGATTTATATTGAGTTTTAGGGATAATTAACAATTTCCCCATTTTTCTGGAATTAACCCTGCACTGTCAGAAAACCCCTTTTTCTATATTTTAACGTTTCAGGCGACCAAATCACGTCATAATGACCTAAGATTTTACGGGGATCACTTTTTTTGGAAGGAACGAAACGTAGGCGCAAAGGAAACGAAGAAACGGAGACCAGAAGGCCGAAAGAGGTGGGCCCACGCGGCCAGATTCCCTGACCGCGTGGGACCCACCAAAATGGCCCTCGGGCCTCCGCTGCCGTCGATCCTTCTCCCGAAGCTTCGTCTTGACCTAAAAACGACTATATATAGACCCCCCTGGGCTTTCGCGAAAGGGAGCGCCGCCGAAACACAGAAACCACGAAACAGAAACCTGGAGCTGAAGATTGGAGGGGGAAAACTCCGGCGGGGCGCTGCCGGCGTGATCTCCTTCTCCTCCAACAACATCTCCACCGACACCATGATGAAGAGGGAGTAGTCCACCCCTGGACTATGGGTTTGTGGAAATAACTTATGTATCTCTCCTCTCTATGAGCTTCACTAATTAGTACCGTATAAGCTGCTGAACATGATTACGGTCATCTATGTAATTCCTTGTGGTGGATCTTTATTATGAGTTAATACATGTTTGAGATTGCAATGGTTTTGTTTCAGTTATGAAAGTAGATGCATATTATGTACCCGTTCTTATTTACTTGTCATGATCAAGCATGTTTACGAGAGCATGTGAGGGGGAACGTGTGCATTAGTTGGAGTAACGGGGGTGGCTAGTGCAGTGAACGTGACAGATAGTTCTGCGATCCACTTGGGTTTTCTACCTTACTTTGTTGCCTCACTAGGGATAAAGAAAAATACCATGCTACCGGAGAGTGGATGTGACCTTGGCCACTACCTCCATGACTAGATCTAGCATGTTCTTATTTTAACTTCATGTCATTGAACTTATTGCTATGCTCTGATTTATCTTAATTACTAAGGTGTTATGATTTAGTTCGCATCTTGGTGGAGCATAAGAGAGAGAACAACTTATACTTGAGATCTCTATGTTAGGACGTGATGCCCATATTATTAATAACTTGTCAAACCATGTCTTGCCATCTTTCATGTTAATTTTAGTGTTCCATTGTCTACCACGTTATCAAGAGAGAGTGCATTTGTGAAACCATGAACCCCGGTCCATTTTTAATCATAAGAAACACCTTTCCAACACTTTTATCACCACTTTTGTTTGCTGCCATTTTTAATTCCGAAAATACAAAAACACTTTCACATCTTGCATACATTATAAAAAAACCAAAAATATCATTTACCATTGTTTCCACCATCATTGCATATTTATTTTACCATCATTGCATATTTACTACTGTCTGCATATTTATTTTATTATCATTCTCACACCTTGTGCTTGACAACCACTTGGTGAGGTTGAGGGCACAAAACAATTTATTTTGTTGCAGGTTCTCAAGAGAAGGATAAGGAGATAACACCTGAAATACTGGTTCTCCGAGAGTTCGATATTAAACCCTCGAGTCACCCCTCGTGGGGAAATCTGTCTTCCACTACTACATACACTCTGCACTTGGAGTCTCAACCTAACCCATTTACTTTTCACGCAGGTACCACGCGAAGGGGCTAGCAACTGTTTTCTGGCACCATTGTGGGGTAACTACGTGAAGGTCCATCAGTGGGCCGCCCCTTGTCCCCAGGGCTTCATTCTATAAGAGCACCAAGGAAGAGCTAGCAAAAGGATCGATCCCTCACTCCCTCTCATACTCTCACTCACGTACAAGAGGCCAGGCCTCACACTCAGCTCACCACACTCACGTACTGGATACTTTTCCTCCAAAGCAACCAAGCTCAAAGCTAGCAAAGTTATGTACAGCTCAAGGAGCCGAGTGTAGCACCGCATATACTCCACCATATATACAGATCAGTGCAGGATGTAGGGGTTTTACCTCCTCACGAGGGCCCTGAACCTGGGTACATCGAGTTGTTTGCCGTGCTCGCGCACAATCCCGTTGGAACGCCGTCGCTCGCGCCGTAGCTACCCCTCAGATAAGCCACCCCGTGGCATATGCCGAGAACATCCCTCGTCACCCCGGCTTCCTCGACTTCAAACCTCGGGATTGACAGCACCGCGAGGTCGGCGAATCGTGCGAGGTAGGACGGAAACCAAACCAAACTCGTGTGCGCGGTAGCAGCAGCCAATAGGGGGAGATCCGTCCTCCACCGGTAGAGGCGGTCACCGACCGGACGCAGCAGCAGGGCCTATCTGATCCAGATCAGCTAGATCATGCCTAGGTCAGGCCAGATCAGGCCCGACTAGCCCCGCCGCCACGCTGTAGCGCCATGGCCGCCGCCGCCATCCACCTGTAGGTTCAACGTCGCCCCTACTGCAACCTGGGAAAGCACGAAAGGAGCCCTTAGCGCAAGCCACCACGACGGCCAGGAACTAGCCCGCAGCCTCTCGACATCGATCTGGGAAGAGGTGGCCGAAGCCCACCTGGCCGAGATCAGGGCCCTCCTGGCCCAGATCGGGTCCTCCTTGGACCGCGTCGTGCCGGCCCCCACCGCCGCCTGCCACTGCTCCTAGATGCTCCCAGCTTCGACCCCGACGCCAGACCACCACCGCGAGCCGACAGAACCCGCCGCCGTCGCGCCTCACTGCCAGCCGCGAGGTTGAGGCCACATCTCACCAGCGCACCGTCGCCTGATGGACCACCTCGCGCAGACCTCCAAGCAACCGGGGAAGAGAAGATCCGCCGCCGTCGGCACCACCCGGGCTTTGCCCGGCGGCTCACGCCGACGATGGCTGCGGGGGCGGGGAAGAAGAGAACTGGAGATGGGCTACGGTTGGCGCTGCCCTTGTCGCCCGCGGGGGACGACCAGGAGCCACAGAAAATAGACTAGACCCGGAGGGGCGTACACTCGCTAACCCGTGTTTGTATGAGAGCATCAAACTCTTCCACAAACCGCTGAATATTCATACATTTTGCAATAAAACGGATGTGTGCATCTATTGATACAGAGGCCGGGCTTCGCTCCACCTTTGAAAAAAACAGCACCTAAAGATTTAAAAATTATGTTTAAGTCCCTACCTTTTATATTACAAGTTTTGTATTTTTTTTGCAGTGCTCTCTTTTCCCAATGGTCATATTTCTACTCTAGCCCCCTTATAATTATTTCCTAACTCCGCCTTATGTGTGACTGCAATGAGATCATGTAGACAACTAGAACCAAGATACACTTTGTTTGTTGTGATGCTCATCAATCATGCCGGCCATGGGCACAATTTTGCTCATCCAACAGCATCGTTAACAATCATATGTATCATAGGCAAACAAGATCTAACACATATCCTAAAGCATTTCGACCAACGATATTTCACTTTCTACTATAAAACATTATTGACTCATCCATCTCCTCCCAAATAAAACTGAAGTATTGTACTATATCTAACCTCAAATCAAACGACATGTCACTGTAATGCACAAACACTGAGATTCTGCTCACATATCAACACTAAGCAAGCTAGCCTCCCGAGAAATTGAGCTAACACTCACCATAATCTAAAACCATTCATCCTACCTTAGGCTTTTGAGTACTTACCGTCATTGTTGTCGTTGTCGCGAAGGTGAATGTTGTTGTCGTTGCTGCTATGGAGGAAACTGAAGCCGCCACGCTATAGCGCTCGAAATAGAGAGTGTGATGAGACAGGACATTGAAGAGGTGAGACATAAAAGGAATGTGTTGTGATAGGTTTTATGGAGCATGGTTTAATGATTAGTTTGACTCGTTGAAATGGGATGAGTCGATTATTCTAACTGTCTGTGAGGCGTTTTAATCACCGTGCGACACACACGGTGATTGAGACATTCGTTCGGTTGAAATAACAATACTCTTTGGGCCATATGCAGCATCCAATCGAATGATCTGGAAATATGCAAGCATCCAATCGGGCATATGGTTACATGCAACCAAAAAGGTCCAAAACAAAATTAATTGCGGGAAGGGAGCTTAGGGCAACTTTGGAGTTTAACTCCACGAAATTGAACTAAACCATTCTCAAAAAGAAAATATATCATTATTTTTGGGGAAATTGCAAAAATAAAATAAAAAATAAGGCAACGATTTTTTCGTCAATAAAATCACGTGATCATTTTGGAACAAAAATATTGAACACGTGTCGGGTGAGACTAGCATTGCAATGCGCGGCCGCCGTAGAACCCTAGCTCGGCCATAAACCCTGTACTTCTACCTTCTTCAGGTTTCCTTTCTGCCCTCCCCACCAAGAAAACAGAGCCGTATAATCCATCCCCATCCCCACCCCACCCCGCCCCCTTCCCGTCTCCCCCCTTCCTCCAGCCAGGAGCCCAGGACCAGCCTCGATGGACCACGTGAGCTCGATGGAGGAGAGGATCGTGACGGAGCGGATCCGGAAGAAGCTGGAGGAGGTGAACGCCGCCGCCCAGGTGCAGCTCGTGGGCGTGCAGGACCATGTCAACTTCAATATGCAGGTGAGGCCTTCTTACAATCCAGATTTGGGCTTCCTCTAGGTCGCAGATTTAGGGCAGGGGGAGCGGAATCCCCACGCTTGTTCGTGGAATCTCGGATTGTGTCGATTCGTGGATTCCTGATGTGGGGGTTTAGGGATTTGCGTTTTACTTTTCCGATGGCTAATTTTAGGGTAGGGGAAGCTAGTCATGGAGTTTGCTGGGTCTCAAAAGGTGCTTTCTGTATCCAGTCGAGCTATTCCAGTTATTTGGATGCTTAAATTGTTCTAATTTAGTTCGCCAGACACGATTGGCCTTTTTCTAACAGAGTAGATTTTAGGTGGAAGAAACAAATTTTAGGGGATTGTACCTGATGCATATGTAGGAATATTAGTAGGCCCAGTAGAGTTGTATATATGGTGATATTATAGCTACTTGCTTGTCTTAATCCAGTAATTTTCTTAGGATTTCTATGTTGTATGGTATGAGTACTTGAAAAATCGTGGCACAATTTTTAAGTTTCTAGATTTGCTGTACAACTCTGGATATGCATGATTTACGCTAATTGTTAAAGGTCGTTGACTATTCCGATTATTTAAGGAGGGGAAATTTAGTGTAACATGAAATAAGCCTGTCATATTTGTAGCAGGGTGATTTTCCTACATGGAAACACCAATGCTGACGCCTGTTGGATTTTTCTGAATGATTTTCAGAAAGCCTACTTCCAGTGTGCATATGACTGCTTTGATAGGCGACAAAGTCAAGAGGGGATCAACAGCTGCGTAGAGAACTGTAGTGTGCCTGTTCTGTCTGCCAACCAGGCTGTTGAGAATGAGATGGCCAAGTTCCAGGTACTTTGTGGTTTCCTTTACCTGTCATTATTTTTTCACACATGCTATGTTATACTAGTTTCTCTTAAAAAGAACATGGGATCAGCTTTGTTTCTTTAGTTATGTAGTTCAGTAGCATTATTCCGCTGCACAGGTACCAAATCTATATTTGTGTTGCCTTCTGAACTTTGATTTATCATTGCTGTTGAACCATGCCGTCCTGCATTAACATGGCGTTTTGTGTATGATTATCTGTTGATGATGCATATTTGGTGAGCAGAGCATTCATATGTGCCATGCATGATTTAAATAACCAATGAGTCAGTGATTTGAATAATTTATAGCCTGACATGTTGACAAATACTTGGGAATGATCTCTGTGCGCTATATAGGTGTAAGGTTCAGATGCTATACATATGTCTCTATGTGGTTGTCTATGTCTGTTGATTAAAATAGAATCAATATTTCACTCATACAAACTTGCAAATTTTAAAACTCTTTGACGATTTATCCCTCTAGTACCTATTGTCTGGCTTCATGTGTTCTATTTGTTCTAAGTTGCCCTGCAGGCAGGCCTGAGCTATTACACAGTATGCAGTGGCTAGGTCAAATTTGTTCGTTACATGATCTGCTCCTAATTCAGCATGTTATTCCTAGAACCTTGCATGGCTGTCTAGTCCTCAAAAGAGAGGTAGTAGCGTAGTCAGTCTTCTCTAGTGGTTATTTGTATGTGAAGAACTGAGCATGATGAACATAATGGTTAGCTGCTACAAGTTTTGTATTAGAGCTCTGGTCTTTGTTGTTTGCAGTTTAGTGTATTACACTGTCTACAGTTTACAGGGTTACATACGCATCATATAGCTTCCTCAAATTTGTAAATGAGTGACCTGAATAAACCATCAGTTTGATAAAGATCGGAGTCATTCTCCTTTTATGTACATTTTGACATGAAACAGGCAGCATACTGCGTAAGTATTCTAAGTTATCTTCTCTTTCCCTTTTGCAGGAAAGGTTGAATCGTTCGTTGATGGTCTGCCAAGACAAATTCGAAGCAGCAAAGCTCCAGAAGATGAAAACAGATGCAACTCAGGAGCTGGAATCCTGCGTGAACAGGTCTATCGATGACAGCATCAGGGTCCTGCCCCATGTGGTCGAGCAGATCAAGTCCACCATTCATATGAATTAGAGGAATCATAAACTTGTTTCGTCAGAACTACAAATCTGAACACTCCCTTTACGGATGAAGTCCGACTCCTGTTTTTGGCCTCGAAATCGTTAGCTGAATCTATGCAGAGCCTATTCCAGCATTAGTATAACTTGATCAGTGTACCTTGTTACTAATGACATGAGAATTATGTTCACAAAGCAACTTTTGCTGAGAGATTATGCAATCTATAAATGTTAGCGTGATACTTGACTATTATTTTTGAATGTTCATCTAAATGCTTTATATCTCGTGATGTGTACAACTGTACATTCCCTGGTTGATGTTTTGTGATGTGAAGCAGATTAATTGCTCATTTTTGAAACTGTGGGGCAAAAGCTTTGCCCCATATATTAATTAAGCAGAAGGTGCCTGGTTTATTATGGAAGAAACCGGGCGAAAACCATACAACAACACGACACAACCCACGGGCGAAGCCCCACAACCACGAGAAACCACGACGCCGCACGACACGGCCACCCACAGCCCAAGCTGCACCAGGAAAGCCGCTCGCAGACCACGGCCGCCACACCAACATCCGGGGCCGCCGCCCCGGGCTAAAAGGCAACCGCTGCTGCCGCTGCCCAAGCAGCCCCGACAGCCTCGCCGCCAGCACCACCTTCCGGGACCGCCGCCCCGACATAGCACCACTCGCAACCGAGTCACGACGCCGCACAAACCAGCCACCCGCAACCCAAACTGCTCAGGGAGAGCTGCTCGCAGACCACGGACGTCGTACCAACTTCCGGGGCCGCCGCCCCGACCTAAAAGACAGCCGCAGCTGCCGCCGCCGCAACCCTACCACAGGTCCCTCTTGCCGAAATCCAGCTCCAAAGACGAAGCCCTCAAGAGGGAAACGACGCCAAGGCGCCGTCATCGTCCGATCACAAGATCAAGAGTTTCCCCCGGAGCTGGACCACCGATCGGAACGGTGCAAGAGGGGGCTGCAGCATAGCAGCAATGCCTCCAGGGAGGTAAACGACGGCCACAGCCGCCGCCATCACTGGTCACGGAACAAACCGAGACGGGGTTTTCACCCCCAGCTCCAAGCACACCCTCCGTCGCACCACCACCAGCACCGGCGCCGGCAAGCCTCACCAACCACCACCACCGCCAACAAGCCAGACAACGAGGAGGACAGGACCACCGGACGCAGCACGCCACCACGCCATACCGAGCACCATGCCGGCAGGGCAAGAAGGAGCGCCGCCCGTGGCCACGAACCACCACAGATCCTGGCCGTAGACCTGCACCATATCACGCAGCGCCTCATGCTGCGTCGTTGGCGTCGCTGCCCAAGCCCGGGGCCGCCGCCCCGGCATCCACGCGCCGTCGACCCGCCCAACGCCGCATCGCCTCCACGCGCACCCACACACGCTCGGAGAAGACCAAACCCGCCGGCACGATTGCCGGCCTCCAGCACCCTGCTGCCACCGCCGCCGACGCCCATAACCCTCCCGCCGCGGCAGGCCACCCACACCGTCGCCATCCTCGCTGCAACCCCGCGCGGTCGTCCTCCACACGACCCACCACGCCGGAGAAAACACCCCACCAGATCCGGCCGGCAGGGCGCCGGATCCGCCTCCGCACGGTGTGGGAAGGAATCTTCCACGCCACCGCGGCTGGGGCCGCCGCCCCAGCATCCAGTCGCCGATGTAGGTGGCCGCCCTCTTCCCAGCAGATGCAGCCACCGTCGCGCGAAGAGCCACCCCACGACCTTTGGAAGCGGGGCCCTGTTCTTGTAAAAAGAGCAGCTTAGTTGAATGCAGTCTACAACAGCATCAAATTTGCATTTGGTTGTTGGCAGTAACACATTCAAAATAATTCAAGTTTCCCAAACAAATCAAAATTCGTACCTCAAATTTCTATTAGAGTCGACATGTAAAATCTGAAACTTCGAGGATGGTATTTCTGTGTCCTGAGACTCAGCAGAGTTAGCCAGCTGCATCAACACGAGGTCCAACAGAACAGATGCCCCCTTCCCTCCCGCCACTGCCCACCGCCGCCGCCGCCCTCGCCCACCACTACGTCCGCCTCCTCTCAGCCGCCGGCGTCTCGTCCCGCTCCTCCTCCGCGCCCTCCTTCCTATCCACGCCCGCGCCATCCTCCTCGGCATCGCCACCAACCCCGCCTTCGCCACCAGACTCCTCGCCGCGGCCGCCCCGTGCTCCCTCTCCTACGCCCGCAGGGTGTTCGACGCCGCGCCGCGCCGCGATGCCTACATGTGGAACACCCTCCTCCGCGCCCACGCCCACTCCCACGCCACGCCTGCATACTCCTCCGCCTCGGACGCCCTTTCGCTCTACACTCGGATGCGCGCCGCGGGCGTTGTGCCGGACTACTACACCTACCCCATCGTGCTCCGGCGTGCGCGGCGGCGCGCGCCCCGCGCCTTGGGCGGGCCGCGCACGGGGACGCGGTGAGGTTCGCGCTCGCGGGGGACGGCTTCGTGCACAGCGCGCTCATCGCGATGTACTGCCAGGAGGGAGAGGTGGCGGACGCTCAGCAGGTGTTCATGGAAACTGGGCGTGCGCGTACTATCGTCTCCTGGACGGCCATGGTCGCGGGTTACACACAGAACTGCTTGTTTGGCCAGGCGGCTATGGTGTTCGGTGCGATGGTTGCCAAGGGCGTGCTTCCGAATGAGATCACTCTCATCAGTTTCCTGCCCTGCCTGCAGGCGCAAGAATGGCTCGTTTCTGGGGAGATGGTTCATGGGTTCGTGGTCAAGCTGGGGTTTGATGCAAATGTCCCTCTGGTGAATGCACTCATTGCAATGTATGGGAAGTGCGGGAGCATCACGTCAGCAAAGGAGTTGTTTGATGGCATGACCTTGCGTACTGTGGTATCCTGGAACACAATGGTTGCCATGTATGAGCAGAATGATGAGGGGGTTAAGGCGATCAAGTTCTTCCGCAGGATGCTTACTGAGAAGGTGGGCTTTGACACTGTCACTCTGGTTAGTGTGCTGTCTGCTTGCACGCGCTCAGGAGCCCTTGAGACAGGGAAGGGGGTGCATGAGCTCGCTAGAAATCATGGACTTGACGCTGATGTGAGGATCGGCAATGTTCTTGTGGATATGTATGCCAAATGTGGTGAGCTTGCATATGCAAGAGTGGCTTTTGATGGTTTGCATGCGCCGGGCGTCGTGTCATGGAGTGCCATGATCAGTGCATATGCCAACAATGGTGAGCCTGAAGAGGCTCTCAGTTTATTCTCCCTGATGAAAGGTCAAGCGGTGAAGCCTAATTCCTTCACATTCACTGCGGTTCTGGTGGCATGTGGCTACTCAGGTCTCGTCGATGAAGGGCTGACGCATTTTAACAGCATTATCAGAGACTACCATATCTCACCAACGCTTGAGAACTATGCCTGCATGGTTGACATGTTAGGACGTGCTGGTAGACTTGTGGAAGCATATGAAATCATTACGGGGATGTCGATGCAACCAGACAAGTGCATTTGGGGTGCATTCCTTGGTGGTTGCAGGCTTCATGGCAACCTGGAGCTAGCGGAATTCGTTGCCAAGGATCTCTTCCAGTCAGGATCTCACGATGTCACGTTCTACGTCTTGATGGCGAACATGTACTTTGAGGCTGGGATGCCTGAAGATGCAGAAAGGATGAGGAGGACCATGGAGGAGATGGAACTCAAGAAAACAGCTGGGCGTAGTCTAGTCTGTACAAGTAGAGAAAGAAGAGCCATCATGAGGTAGCAAACTGGATGCTATTTTTAGGTTAGACTGTTTGTAACCAGTTATATTCATATGCTGTCTCTCTCCTCCAAAAGAAAATTCACATGTTGTTCAGATGTCCACATTTAGGCTCTACCATAGTTTCGCCATAGAGTGAGCACAAATGTGTTCTCTGATAGTTCTAACTAAACCTTGTTACTGTACATTGAGGGTGGCCTTCCAATTAAAATGTGATGACCCCCAGCATCTCCAGAGTTTCTTATTTAAAATTGGATTTTACATTAGAGCTGCAGAAGAAACTGAAACAGAGCTCCAGAAAATAATGTGTCGCCAGTTTTTCTTGAAACAAACAAGTACTGTATGCCAAGGGCAGACGACGGATTAAGTAAAATGTTTCCTTTCTCATGTTAGTAGGATGAGTTGAAATGTGGTAGGACAAAGAAGTTATAAATTGAAATGATATAAAGCTTATGTAATTTAAGCACTTGACATATATTCTGTCCACCATCTTCTCTACTGAGATGAAGAAAAAAAATACTCCCTCCATCCCAAAATATGCGGCGTCTTGATTTTCGTTGGTAAAACACTTATAAGTTTGACTAACATTTGTACTTATAATATGTCCATAAAATTAGTATAAATATATGATTTTTTTTTGCAAGACGAATGCAAAATATGTACATTCCCAATACATATATTCCCAATACATATATTTCAGTATTTTTTTTTTGCGGGCGAAAGAGGATAACATCAGATCGGCAACATTACAGAGAAGTCCACAAAGAAAACAAAATTACACCCAAGCCCATCTGCACGTCGACCACGCCGGCGAGACGAAGCTGTCGGTGGCGCGCCGTCGCCGCTGCCTCCCTCGATGCCTTGGATCGGAAGCAGTCCCCAGGCGAACGGGAAGTCGCCGAGCACCGGCCCAGAGGGCCTACCCCGAAAACCACCGTCGTCGTCGAGCCAATCTTCATCATCTTCTTCCACGGAAACTTCACAAACCGGATCCGCCGTCCCACGGACTCCGGCACGGGGAAGTCGCACACGGCACCTCCGGAGAGCTGCGAGCACGACGGAGGACGAAGATCCACGACAAAGCTCCAAGAAGCGCCGCCATCGAAGGGGAAGATCTTCATCAGCAAAATCCACTCCGGAAACGCCACCGCCTCCCCAACGCCTCCGGCTGGATCCCAAACCGAACCTACGCTATATACACGCCGCAGATCGGGGCTTCCCCATCCTCCCGCTGCCGGAGCAGCCGCCGGAGGGCGAGGAACCCGCCGATCTGACGGCGGCGAGGTGGAACGCTCGGGGTCGCTCAGAAAATCGTCCTCTCTACTGTAGACGGGGAGAGGATAAGGCTCCAAGGTGCCTTCTTACATATATTTCAGTATATGTTAGTGATCAAAGTCATGCATCAAGGACCGTGCAAAATAGCGTGACTTATATTTTGGGACAGAGAGTACTAGAGGACCGTGCAAAATAGCGTGACTTATATTTTGGGACAGAGAGTACTAGGAAATATTTTAAAAAATCATCTGTCATTTTTGTAGAATATTATACAATCATCTGTCATTTTTAGCCTCTTTGCTTTGGATTTGCTCATTCTATTTTTTTTCTTCGGACCATGGGCCCACATGTCATCCCGCGGAGAGAACAGACAGCCTCGTACGCAGAGCACATTCCGGCGGCCCTGCCCACAGGTTCAGCCAAGCCAACCCCTGCACACGGTGCCACGTGTCGACACGTCTCCCCACGTCGTTTCTTCTCCTTGGGATCCACGAACCATCCCCAAAAACCCTTCCTCCGCCGATGGCCGCCGCCGCCGCAGCTTCCCACTTCGCCGCTCTCGGGACTGGATCCCGCGCACGCAGCCACCGCCAGCCGCCGCCTCCGTCGGTGGCCCTCTCCGCCAGGCCGAGGGCGCGCCACGTGGCCGTCGCCGCCGCTTCCGCTTCTCCGGCCACCGGCGGCGTCACGCCAGTGCCGCCCCGCCCCAGGGCTCGTAAGCTTCTCCCCGCTGTTGATGACTAATTTCGACTTGTTTGATCATCAATTTGAGGTACTAGGATGCCTTTTTCTTCTTCTTAATGTTGTAGGATTGTGAAGCGCCACACGGTATCAGTGTTTGTTGGGGATGAGAGTGGGATGATCAACCGAATTGCTGGGGTCTTCGCGAGGAGAGGGTACAACATTGAGTCATTGGCTGTTGGGCTGAACAAGGACAAGGCTATGTTCACGATAGTCGTATCCGGAACAGAGAAAATACTCAAGCAAGTGTGGAGCAGCTCTACAAACTTGTTAATGTTATTCAGGTCAGTATATGTTCGAATACCATATGAATAAGAAAAGCATTGCTAACTGATAGTAATATGTCATCAATTGAACCACTAGGTTCAGTTTTTTTGCTTATTGCAATCATCAGTGTGTCTGACATTCATAGCTTTTATATATCGATTAAACAGGTTGATGATTTGTCAAAGGAGCCACAAGTTGAAAGAGAGCTGATGCTTATGAAGCTAAACGTAGAGCCAGAACAGCGCCTCGAGGTAAAGTTTGTATGTGCATTGCAAGTAACGACCTGGAGATTTCAGTTTGTGCATATGATGTGCAATTACATGTTTCAGTTGGAGTGGAGGTAAGGGTAGAATTTTGTTACTCTTTGCTTATTTCTCTACTTGTACACGCAGGTGATGGGTTTGGTTGAAATTTTCAGAGCAAAAGTGATTGATCTTTCAGACCATACACTAACTATTGAGGTAAAATCTGTGGTGTGTCTTATCTTGCAGATCACTTACATTATCACTCGTGTGCCTTTTATTAAAGCAATGTATGCTCTCTGTTTTGAATCATTCCAAAGGTAACTGGAGATCCTGGAAAAATGGTCGCCGTACAGAGGAACCTAAGCAAATTTGGGATCAAAGAAGTTGCCAGAACTGGAAAGGTTATACTTCTTGAGAAAAGATTAGGACCTTATCCTGCTTTTGTGCTTGACTAGATCTAATGGGCCTTATTGATGTAATAGATAGCTTTGCGGCGTGAGAAAATGGGACAAGAGGCTCCCTTTTGGAGGTTCTCTGTAGAATCCTATCCTGATCTTGAAGTTTCAGAATCTATACTAAGCACTGTATTGAAGACAAACAGTGGCGAGTCTGAAGAATCTTCACAGGTAGGAAATGGTAATTCTCATCATTCATACAAGTTTTCATGTATCCAATTTTTCTTCAGCATTGTAACAATATTCTTTCCATTTATTTTGACCTGGTTTATTGTGTTGTTTGAAAAAAATTCATGCATTCAACGGAAATCAACACGTGTAATCTTTTATTAGAAAATTTGTTCTTTTCTGAATTGGTCTTATTGAGGATTTTTTTTCTTGATTTTTATAGATAAGCTGTAAATATTTTTTCTTTTGATCTGACTTTACAGGAAAGCAATATTTATTAGATAATTTATCAATTTAACCATTTAAAGTGCTCCTTGTATGTAATTAGAGTCAATGTGATTAGCTAGATTTGCACATCTATGCATACGTTTAGTAGACAAGAACTTAGTGCATTATTTAAATTGTTTTTATGATTCACAATATCAGCATTATGTTCACAATTATTAACAGTTTATTTTGAAAGCAGTAAGAAGCTGGCTATCTTATAGCATAACTACATCTGATAAACAATGGTTAGAAAATGAGCATGACTAGTTTCATAGTGTGAACAAGTTTACTGCTAATACTTTTTACTAGATTTCGCATATAGTTGTTTGCAGTTGGATGATTGATTATATATTCTTATTACTAGGGCGATGTTTATCCAGTGGAATCTTATGAAAGCTTCTCAATCAATCAAATTCTTGATGCTCATTGGGGTGTCATGACTGACAGTGATGTAAGTTCTTGCATTTTTCTTTCACTAGAGCTGCTGTGTTGCTTAAAATTAATGGCAAGAGTCCCAAAGTCTAATTGAGCATAAAATTATTAATTTTGTTTGCACTAAAGTACAATTGCAATTTAAATACCCATTTCAAAAATAACTGGCAAACTTTTCTTTCTTCAGACGACAGGGTTTTGTTCACATACTTTGTCGATCCTTGTGAATGATTTCCCTGGAGTTCTCAATGTCGTAACGGGTATCTTTTCCCGAAGGGGCTACAATATTCAGGTTCATTTTGTACTTATAGATATCTTATGTTCCCTCAATTAGATTACTCCAGGTTACAGGGTTGCAGTTGATCCATAACAGGTGTATCCATTACTTTGACAGAGTCTCGCTGTTGGTCCAGCTGAAAAAATAGGCACTTCCCGCATCACTACTGTTGTTCCTGGAAGTGATGAATCTATTGCCAAATTAATACATCAACTTTACAAGCTCATCGACGTTTATGAGGTCAACTTATTAATGTTGTGGTTTGCATGATTGTTGTTGCATATATAAGGCTAGCTCAAATTCGTCTTGGTTTTTCAGGTTCAAGATCTTACACATTTACCGTTTACTGCTAGAGAGTTAATGATCATAAAGGTTGCTGGGAACACCTCAGCTCGCAGGGCTATCTTGGATATTGCTGAGGATGTTTTCGGGGCCAAAACGGTTGATGTATCAGACCACACAATAACTCTTCAGGTAATAGTTACTTTAACCTTTTGGGCGCAACTACTGGATTTAGGACATCTCTATCTATTTGTTGGTAGGATAAATCAATCGGTTTGATTTAAGCATTTTAAGCTTTCATTTAGGCGTGTTAATTGTGCACGGTAGAAACATGAACATTCATCACAGCCTCTATCTATTTTTTGGTAGGATAAATCAATCAGTTTGATTTAAGCATTTTAAGTTTTCATTTAGGCGTGTTAATTGTGCACAGTAGAAACATGAACATTCATCACAGCCTTTACTTGGAGCATTAACCATGTTGCTGTCAACAAGCTGATGAAATTTCAGTACTTATCACACAAAACTATGCTATTTTGACGTATGGTAACTATCGAAGTTGATTAAAGTAGAAACATGAACATTCATCAAATACAGCCTTTACTTGGAGCATTATCTGTGTTGCTGTCAACTAGCTGACGAAATTTTAGTATAGATCAACTAAATGCTGCTATTTTGAAATATGGTATTTATCGATTTGAAATATGTGAACAATGTGGGAGTTTCTAGTTTGTTTCACTGCCATGTATTATAGGATACACCAACAAATCATATGTACATGATTACTTATCTTATTCTTGAGTACTCATCAAGAACTAAGTTTATAGCCTCTTTAAAGAGAAAATTATAATGATTTTTATCCTTAGGAATTTTCATATGTGGGCTATTTGATATAAATTATATTCCATATAAATTTGCCTAAGGATTCAGTTGCCAGTGTCTTTCATAGGAACATTTCATAAACTAAAACCTTGTAGAATGATTTCTTTGTTTTTCCTGTGGCATAATCAGACACTCTTTGGGAGATTCTTGCAAGTCAAAGAGTCCCTTAAGGACAATGTATTTTAGTGTCATCGATAGTTTGTTTAATCGGCAACAATCTTTTTGGCATGCAGCTTACTGGAGACGTTGATAAAATGGTCGCACTGCAAAGGATGCTTGAGCCCTACGGCATCTGTGAGGTTTGTACTGAAGGTTCACTCTGCAAATGCACCGTAGTATCATGATTGTAGAGTACTTATGCCAATTCAAATCATAGTTTAGCAACTGCAAACTTTTGAATTAATATTTTTTGCCGAATTCTTTACCCTCGTTGGCCATATGCATTCTGCAGATTGCACGAACTGGCAGGGTTGCGCTGAGCCGTGAATCGGGAGTCGATTCCAAGTACCTCCGTGGGTTTTCCCTTCCTCTATGATGTGTCGGTTGGCGAGACATCACGCCCGTCAGTTTACAGATTGGCATTCTTCCGGTGTCGGATCTCAAAACTCCGAATGTGCAATGGTGATTCATTTCTTTCGGAGCATTCATAGTTAGGTTGACTAGATTTTCATTAACACGATCTTGGAAGGTTTTTCTTATAGACACGACAGAGAAACGGGGTTTGGATGTCTGAATCCCATGTGGGCATGGCGGGAAAAGAAACCCAAGGTTTCAGGCTTCCTTCTTTGAAGTGCCGAACAGAATTATACCTGAAATTATGCGTGTTTCTGAACCATACTTAAATTTGGGGTGAGCACCAAGTCATTTTCTTACCGGCAAAGTAATTTTAATAGTCTGTACATTGATAATTTAGGTATCCTACTCAGGAAGCCTACAACTAGCACCAATCAAAATTGGTTTTCTGCGTGGTTATGATTCAAATTTAAGACGATTCCTTCAAATTAGGTATTGTAAAAAAGTAGATGGAGGCAAAAGATTTGCCTCATCTTAATTAATGGAAAACTGGGCGTAAACCATCACAAAGTGCTGAGCGGCACACAGTACTGTATACCCCACACACCTCTCCAAAGAGGGTTTCCTCGAGACAGCAAATCACCTCTCTCGTATGAGGCCAACAAACCCAAACTCTGAGCAAGCGACTTTGACTTTGCCATAACGACCGTAGAACCAATCCAACCTAGAGGCTGTGCGGAGCCATATGAAGATCCGTGCCAAAACTCAACCATCTATAACAAGACAACGCAACTCTGATTTTAACGAAGAACTATGAAGAAGACCCGGGCAGTGGGCAAGGTTGGTGCCACGGAAGATCATCGAACAAGGTTGGTGCCGCGGAAGATCATCGAACGGACCACCTGTCACCATTAATTCATCGTGCTCCACCGGGACCCGCCACCGCAACTTCGACTTCATAGCCGAGGCAGTCTCACAGATACGCTGGAGAAGAGCCGACTACTTCGACCAATGATGCTTCTCCGAGATCGCTCATCCCCATCATCTTTGCCACATAAGGCTCAACGCGAACACCTTGTTCTTCCACTAGTCCCGCTTGCGCTCCAAAGACGAAGCCCCAAGAGGGAATATGGCACTAAGGCGCGGCCATCGTCCGAAACAAGACCAAGGGTTACCCGCAGAGCTACACCGTCGAGAAGATCTGTGCGGGAGGGGTACGGCAGCAATGCTGCGATGCCTCCAGGAAGAAGGTCAACGATAGCCGCAGCCGCCACCATCGCTAGTGAAGGCCAGAGCCGAGACATGGTCTTTCACCCTCAGTCCCAAATCAACCTTCATCGGCGCTGACAAGCCCACCAACCACCACCACCATCGAACATGCTTGTCCACAAAGAAGCACCAAAATCCGCCGCAGTCGGACGCACCTTGCGGAGACCACTGGCGGCCGATGCGCCATATCTAACAACGGTCGACTGGACGCAGGACCACCAGACGTAGCGCTAGGCGCCATGCCTGCCCAGCACCATGCTGACAAGGAACATAGGAGCATCGCCCGAGGCCAAGAACCACCATGGTTCCGGACCGCAGTCATACCTCGTGCACGTCAACGTGCAGCACCTCGCCCCGGGAACCAGATTTGATGCGTCTTCTCTGATCCGCTTCTCCACCACCTCCTCCAAGCGGCCATGCACCTCATCCATCGCGCGCCGAGCCCGTAGTCTGACAACCCCCAAGGTACAGGGTCATAGCCGCCGCCTCGCTCCGTCGAGAGCCGCCGCGCTGGGCCGGTACTATATTTGAATGCTCGTGTGATTCTTGCGTGCGAACAAATAACAGTTGACATATCTGAAGTTTGACTTATATAAATAATTTCAGTTAATTTGGAACATAGGGAATATCTTTTTATTTCTCTAGTATTCCCAGTATTTTTTTTATAGGAATACAATAGGGAGATGCGTATAGTGATTTTTTGTTTTTTTTTTTTGACGGGGAAACCTCAAACTGGTGTCCTAAAAAACTTTTCCATTGGTTAACTGCATAACGGGGGGCGGGACGCCCAGAGCAACCTGACCCGCGTTTGGTCGTTTGCATCTGAAATTAGACTCCGCAATGTGAGTAGCTAGGTCGACCGGGTTGCCCTCTGCGGTCGTGTTTCATGCCGTCGGTGTGACTTTGTGAAGGTTTTCGCTCATTTTTTCATTAATTCATCAGAAATTCTATTCATTTCAATAAATGAGATGAGTCAAAAAAAAATCTCGTTTTTTAAAAAACTACTTCACAAATGGAAATACTTAAATAACCGGATTTTGACACAAATTTACGCGCGTCGTAGTTTAAAAAATATTCTAAGCGCGTCGTCTTCTCCACAAAATCCCCAAATCGCAGTCATTCGTTTCCGCGTCGCTGCCTCAGCCGGCGTCCTCCCCGTAAACTGCAAATCGCAGGAGGAGTGGAGCCTGTCCTCCGCGCGAGCACCCGCAGCCCGCCGGCCGCCACGACTTTGCCGCCATCACCACTTGCTTCCGCGCCACGGGTACAGGGCGAGCTGCGGCAGAGTTTCCCGGCAGATCACGCCGGAGGAGACGCCGTCCACCAGCGCAGGCAGACCACGTCGAAGCAGCTACTGCTGGCTTTGCGGTTGCCGCGTCTCAGCCTTCGTCACCGTGGTTGCGCTCGCGCGGCGCCAAGGGCAGGATACTTCAGCTCTGGAATCCAGGTTATAAGAAAATATTGACTTTAATTAATCTTAGTGGGATGACATGGACATTTGGTTGGCTAGGAGAATGAATGATGTAGATAGCTTGCATGTTGAGATAGAAAAATAATTAATGCACTTAATGGGGTTTTGCTTTATAACAAGTATAGATAAAAGATAAGAGGCAAAATTTGTGCCTCGTTTCAAAAAAAAAAATGAATTGTATTGTAACCTGCACAAAAATCGTGGATCTGAAAGGCAAAAAAGACTAATCGTTTCTTTCGAGCTGTAAATATGTCGTATATACTAAACATGTATATGTACGTGTGTGCTTTTTTCCAGAATTTACAAAGAACTAAAACATTTTTTTCAGTTTTGTCTAAACAGGATAACAGGATCACAGGTGCTCATGTGCCAAAATCAATTTCCGGTAGTTATCTTTTGTTGGGCTAAAACCCATGGATTAGTGGGCTTAATCGCTTCCTATCCAGTTTCCCATCCAAATCCTTTTCAGGTTATTTCTCCTGGCCGGAAGGGGCGAAGGGCATGGTCTATAGCCCTAGCCCACCCGTTGCCTACTTATACTCATCCCAATCGCCCTAGGTAAACCACACGAGAAAGCAGCAGCCGCCGCCGCCTCAGCTCATCCCTGCGGGATCTCGACGAGCCCCTCCACCTCCTCGCTCCCTCTTATTCAGCTCCATCCTCCACCATCTCGGCTGGCTGATCCTGACCCAAGATTCATGCATGCAACTTACTCCGGTTTCCTGGACTGCATTGACTCAAGCTGGATCATGATAAGCGATCCATCACATGCCGTCTTCATGATTCAGCTTGATTCAATACTGTCCAGGGAACTTTGGTAAAATCTAGTGTTTGGGAGGACCCATAAACCGAGTCCTCTCTTCTCGACCAGAAATATTTTCCCCACCACGCACTGATCTGATTTGTTTTCGTTTCTTTTATTGCTTTGTTTCTGATTCCTTTACGGCCGAGGATTAAACAAAATTATAGACAAGCATATGTCCGAATTTTCTTCATGTGGATCAATCTAATCTTCTCTATGAGGCCGACTATGCAACCAGATCTGTTCCTTTTTTTTGTTTTGCTCTTCGTTTATCTCTTATTATAAGTCGTGGTCTCGTGAAGCTGATGATGATTAGTGTGAACCTTTCTCGATGAAGTCACTAATGATTACATAACCTACTGCCTTCCTTCTGAGGTTCCACGATTTCTCTTTTTTTTTGTGTTTTTCTGTTGTCTTGATGAACCAATTTTTTTTTCATTGGAGCAAAATCTGTTTTCTAAGGTCGGATGATGATCACAAGTGCATAGTTCATATGATCAAACCGTGATTACTTGAACAAAATTAGTCTTTCGCTCCTATCTGACGACCTTCACTTAAAATTACTCTCTTTTGAATCAAATAGGTTTTAATTTCCTTTGCTCTGGCTTATGGCACTACACTTAATTAGAGGTATCGATTTTGGAATTTGCATGGAGGACGCTGAAGATTGATATTTGGTCTCGTTCGTCGTAACTGGCATTTTTTGCCTTGCCGACCATCCTGCTATATCACCACCCATAACCTGAGTCCTCATACTTATTGTTTTCTTGTTTTGTAGTGTTCGTAGCATTTGGTTGTTTTTTTCTTTGACCAGTGATTTCACCAAAGAAATTGACAAGCGTATGTCTCAATTCTCTTTATTTGGAAATAATATTTTGTTAACGAGGTCAATCGTTTAATTATTACATCTTTTTACATTGGATTTTATATTATGTTTAGTTGGTCTGTAAAATCGGGTGATGTTTACAAGTGCATAGTTCATGTGATCAAATCCTGATTAACAAAATAATCTTTTGCTTGTAGCTGACGACCTCAACTGGTTCTATTTTCCTTAAATTTGGTCCATTAAGGCTCACAATTCTAGCTGGTGGCCACTTGAGGTTGCAACGTCAAATGCTGTGACGATTTCATAAATTGAAATTTTTATGAGGATGATGACTTCAAATTTGTCGCCCCAGTCTTAGGGTCTACTTGGTGGATCTGTGCTGATTGACATACTTATGAATCTGACTCTGTAGGTTTAACTTTTGATGTTTTTTTGAATTATTGTCTCTTGTTCAGCTCTTTCTAATTATAGCTTGCAAGTTACTCATCAGACCGTCACTTTACGTTTAACTAAACGGTTATGTGGATGATGAATTCAAATATGTCGCTCCACTCTTAGTGTCTGTTTTGACAGATATGTGCTGATTGACATGTACACGAATCCTCCCTCCTGAATATTTACATCCCGGCAACGGCACGCCCTTGATTTTTTTTGTGCAGTATATATATATTTTTTTAACAAAAATGTTAGCTAAATTGGCATGTTGAAACATGTTTTAATTTTGTCATGAATAGGTAGCATTTTTTATGAGCATTCTTGTCATATTTTGTGAGTTTTTTGTGAGTTTGTTTGTATGATGTCAGAAATGTTGACGAAATTGAAATGTTGAAATATATTTGTAATTTGCTATAAGTATGTTGAGGTTATTTTTTGGGAGCATTATTTGCATATTTTGTGGAATATCAGGAAAAGTCGCTAAAATGTTGGCGAAATTACAATTTGCAAACATGTTTTTTATTTTGTTATGAGTATATAGTAATTCGTTCAAACATTTTTTATATATTTTGTAGAATATTCAAATATTTAGATAGTTGAATTTAGCGTAGCGACACGCTGCGCCTTTGCTGAGGATATGTTGTAATAATTTGTTTGTTTTTTTATTTGCGGTATATATATTGTAAGGGAAGGTTGTTGTTCTAATTTGTATATTGTAGTTAGGTGGAATTCAATTTGAAAGCAATCCATAATTAGAGTAGACGTGTTTGTATTTTTTGGAAATATTCATATAAACAATCATTTTTTTAAATGTAACTACATAATTAGAGGGATTTAAGTTATATTACTTGCAAATATGTTAGGCAAATTTGAATGGTTAAATATGGTTTTATTTTGCCATTATTTTCATACGATCCACCATGATTTTACAATTAGGGAAAATCTATTTACATTGCATCCAAATATTGACCAAATTGGAATGTTCAAACATGTTTGTATTTTGTTATGAATGTTTAAATGTAATTAGAGAAAATGCATTCGAATTATCTTGAAATATTTTCTAAATTTAAATGTTTAAATGCGGTTGTATTTTGCCATAGATATCTAATGCAGTTACGTAATTAGAGAAAATGTATTATGTGTTTGGAAGGATTCGAATTTTTTGGAATTTTCAAATTTGTATGATGTGTGTATGTGGTGGAATTGAAATGTTGAAAATGTCTACATTTTGAAGTTGTGCAGATCTGAAAATTGTTGAAGCTGTATTTCGGAAGGTACGAAAGTTTTTCGGGGGGAAAAAAATCAGGGGAAATGTGGTGAATTTCAATTTTTGGAAATGTCCACATTTTCAAGTCGTAGTGGTTGCGGAATCAGGAGACTTGGAAGTCATATGACACTATGAAAATATTGATATTTGTAATTTGAGTTGGAATGGTGAAATATGATTGTTTTTCTCATAAAATTGTGCACATGTAGGGCAATTTGGATTATTCGAATTTATTTGTTTTTTTGTGGAAAATAGGTGATATTTTTTTTCCTCTATTATTTACATATATTTTTTATATTTTTGCGATGGGTAGTTATAGTTTTTTTTCCCTGTTCATTCTACTCTTTTATTACTGAAATTGAAAGAAGCTTGCAGCTAAAAATTGATTAGTTTTTTGAAATTGTTGAAGTTGGGGTGTTCTTAAGATTAAAATAAACTGCGTTTGTAAAATGAGCAGGTTCCAAAGATATTAAAGATTGTGGAATATGTAAGTATGAATTTTTTTTATTTTTGTCCGGCACAAATAATCAGCATTTATTGTTGTGAGGGTACTTATCAAAATACTTTCATGGTTTAGAAATTGTTCTAAAGAGGAAGTGCGGTAGGGTTTTCATCAAATATTCATCAATTAAAAATGTTAAAATTATGTGTTTTTCGAAGTAAATAATTATTATTTGTTTTGTCGGAGCATTTTATTGTGTAATTTCATTATTTCTAGATGGGATTTTGTAGAGATACATCCATTTGCATGAAATGTAATAAAATTGAATGCATCAAATTAGTGGAAGTCAATTTTGATTGTAGAAATTCATTTACTGGTACTACTATTATTTTTTTTAGATTCTTCTTGATTTGAAAGGAGACTTATGGGATCCATATACTGTAAATTGATGTAAATATGTAGGATTTTAAATTTCCAAGATTTTACAATAATTTTGGCAATGTTCCACAGTATTTGGAATGAATTGCACTTTAATTTTAATTGAATTTCGGTCTTTAAGATACCGTTGTGTGGAAAATTCAAGTTTGGAATTTTGTGTGACAAAATTTGTTTAGTTTTAAATATATATATATATTGAAATTTGGGAGTACTCTGCATTTTTAAATTTAATTAAATTTCAAAGTTTAAAAAGAAGCAGGAAAATTAAAAAAACAGAGGGGTTAAAAAAAAAGAAGAAAGGGCCGAGCTCTGGCAGCAGCCAACCCGGCCCAACAGCGGCCCAGCTGGCCGGCCCAGACCAGCCGCGGTGTCACGCGGCGTCAGCGGCGGCTGGGTCCTGCCGCGGCGGGGCGAAGGTCGCCGGCGGCGCGTCGTCGCGTCCTGGGACGCGCGTGGGCGCGCTGGACGCGCGCGACCACGGGCGACCCGATAGCGGCGGCGCCGCCCCTTCTAGGTCGCCGGAACGGCGCCGGCGACGCACGGAAGCGGCACGGCGGCGTCGATCCCGGGGCGGCCGCAGCGTCCTGGCAGCCGATCCGCGGCGAGGAGATGGAGGCGGCGACGGCGGAGCGGCCCGAGGACTCTGGTGCGTGCGGGGAGCGGCGGAGAAGCGGCGGACCACGGCGGCGTCGACGGCGGCCTCCGCGCCGCTCGCGAGAGAGAGAGAGGGGAAGGGGATTTCTCCGGTTGTTTTTACAGAAAAGTCCATGTACTTCTGAGAAATCGCGAAGAGGTCCCTCACAGCGTTAGAAGTTGGACTGCGGGTTTGATTTCTCGATTAGTAAGGGGCCTTTTTGGAAAAACATCACGGACGCGTTCGCTGGACCGTCGGATCGCCGTCGGACGGCCGAGATGGATCACTGTTCAACACTGTAAATTTCTACAGTAATCACTGTAGTTGCTACAGTTGCCGGAGCGCGGACAGGCCGCCGTTTTGTTCATCTTTCATATACTTAGTAATGTACTCTGCTAAGAGAGCCACATCTAAAGCAGTGATGGAGGAGTAGTCTTGGAATACATCCCGGCAACAATTACTTACCTTTGGTGATCTATGTACTCTGCTAAGAGAGCCACATCTAAAGCAGTGATGGAGGAGTAGTCTTGGAAAATACGGCAATTTCTCACCTTCCGCGCTTTCATATTCCACTAATCCTCTAGATATGAAAAAATCTAGCGCAGCAATCTTTTGGCAATTGGCATACACTAAGTAAACACAACTGGAAAGATATAAGTGCTGGTTCAAAGCAATTGTTTAGGGAACACAATCCTATCGCTTGCATTGTTTTCAAAGGAATTTTTCCATTTGAAGAGGTAATTCAGATTCAGATCTTACCAGAGGTTCTGCTAATTAGATATTGGAAGGCAAAAAGAGACTTTATGTGGGGATTTCGTTTTTGATGGCTGAGTTGTACTTGCATTAGTACATGTAGGGACAGATCTGAAATGAGCATACAGCATCAGCACAAGAAAAGGGCTCCAATAGTGTTTGGGCGTGTATTTTTTTAAAATAAATTTATGGGTTCCCGTAAATAACCAATCCTACTATTGAAACACTGACTTCATTCAGGGCACTACGGAGTAAACAGTTCTAGATTACTCCATGCAAAGAAAAATAAATCTATATTGCAAAATAACATTCAAAGTCCTCTTTTTGTGAACTTCTGAACTTCCCAAGACCTTTGAAAATTGCACTTACTTTTTTACGCTTGTGATGAGGCGATTTGTGCACCTTATTTCAGTAGTGAAATTACAGTGCTATTGTAAGTTTTGCATCTCACAAGCAGTCATTACTTACCAGTGACATGGAGGTACGAGTAAGGTACGAGTACGAGGAGCTTGAATACTTCTTGCTCCCATCAAGTGCAATATATTGATATCCAGAGTTCGGCCGTAGAAAGCTACGTTGCGGCCGCATTTCGACGTGTTTGGCTGCATTTCTGCCGCCGCCTCCGCTTCTATGGCAGCAAGTCGTCGATCTTCCATGGCTTCTCCGCACGCCTGGCTATCCGATCTGTAAGTTCGTTAGGACCCAAGCTCCCTGAGCGCCATCGGTTGTTTTCCATTCCGCCTGTCTCCGCCCACCGGTTTACGACACCATGGTTTGCTGGGACACGAACGAGGACTCGACAGGTTCCTACTCTCTATATGAGGAGGGCACCTCCTCCGACTTGGTATGTCCTAGGTTTTGCTCACATTTTGAGTTTTCCCCAAAATTGTGCGAGGATTTGAGTTGCATTTTGTTGAATTGTAGGATTCAAAAGCATGTAGTTGCAATGTCCGCGGTGTGATATCCGAGTTGAACGATTCCCTCCGAGGCTAGATGCGCATATTGGAGGATTTGGACTTCACAATTGAGGAAAGAAGGAAGTTTGAAGAAAAGTTGGAGGAAGTTCAAGATACAAACCGGAAATTGGAGGAGAAAATGAAGAAGGTTGAAGAAAAGAACCAGAAAATAAAAGAAGAGAAGATGAGGATGGAGTTGCATCTAGTCGACGTTGTTGACGATTACAAAAGCAAGACGGATGCAACTCGGACAAAGATGAAGATCAAGAAACACGCCGCCACCTCCGCTTCTATGGCAGCAAGTTGTCGATCTTCCATGGCTTCTCCGCACGCCCGGCTATCCGATCTGTAAGTTCGTTAGAACCTAAGCTCCCCGAGGGCCATCGGTCGTTTTCCATTCCGCCCGTCTCCGCCCACCGGTCTTCGACACCATGGTTTGCTGGGACACGAACGAGGACTCGATAGGCTCAAACCCTCTATATGAGGAGGGCACCTCCTCTGACTTGGTATGTCCTAGGTTTTGCTCACATTTTGAGTTTTCCCCAAAATTATGCGAGGATTTGAGTTGCATTTTGTTGAATTGTAGGATTCAAAAGCATGTAGTTGCAATGTCCGCGGTGTGATATCCGAGTTGAACGATTCCCTCCGAGGCAAGATGCGCATATTGGAGGATTTGGACTTCACAATTGAGGAAAAAAGGAAGTTTGAAGAAAAGTTGGAGGAAGTTCAAGATACAAACCGGAAATTGGAGGAGAAAATGAAGAAGGTTGAAGAAGAGAAAAGAAAATAAAAGAAGAGAAGATGAGGATGGAGTTGCATCTAGTCGACGTTGTTGACGATTACAAAAGCAAGACGGATGCAACTCGGACAAAGATGAAGAAGATCAAGAAACACGCCGCCGCCTCCGCTTCTATGGCAGCAAGTCGTCGATCTTCCATGGCTTCTCCGCACGCCCGGCTATCCGATCTGTAAGTTCGTTAGAACCCAAGCTCCCCGAGCGCCATCGGTCGTTTTCCATTCCGCCCGTCTCCGCCCACCGGTCTTCGACACCATGGTTTGCTGGGACACGAACGAGGACTCGACAGGCTCCTACCCTCTATATGAGGAGGGCACCTCCTCCGACTTGGTATGTCCTAGGTTTTGCTCACATTTTGAGTTTTCCCCAAAATTGTGCGAGGATTTGAGTTGCATTTTGTTGAATTGTAGGATTCAAAAGCATGTAGTTGCAATGTCCGCGGTGTGATATCCGAGTTGAACGATTCCCTCCGAGGCAAGATGCGCATATTGGAGGATTTGGACTTCACAATTGAGGAAAAAAGGAAGTTTGAAGAAAAGTTGGAGGAAGTTCAAGATACAAACCGGAAATTGGAGGAGAAAATGAAGAAGGTTGAAGAAGAGAACAAGAAAATAAAAGAAGAGAAGATGAGGATGGAGTTGCATCTAGTCGACGTTGTTGACGATTACAAAAGCAAGACGGATGCAACTCGGACAAAGATGAAGAAGATCAAGAAACATGGCATCGAAAAGGAGTCTCCATTATGCATTGGGAGCTATAGTTATTTTAGTTATAATTATAGTTGCTATGTATGGTACTCCTCCGTATCAAAATATAAGATGTTTTAGCATTTTGATACAGAGGGAGTATATCTGTGTGCACTAGATAGAGCTTGCATAATGCAAAAGAATCAAGTGTATGGACTGCATGTATTTGAGTAGAGAATATAAGGTTTATGATTATAGAACACAATATTTGGGGTTGTCCGTTCACTGTCTGCGGACATGTTGGGGTCGAATTTGGGGGCCTCAGTTGGAGATGCTCTAAGCTGAGCAACCCAACTTCCCCTAAAATATCTTAGCGTTTGTAGTTTGGTTTCTCCGGTTGTTGATGCTAAGCGCCTGTTGTAAATCGAGTATTAAAATGGCATTTTCAAAAAATTCAAAATTGAGTATTCCGAAACCACAAATGGAACCAGAGCTCCATGGTGACCTTTTTTGAAAAATTCAAAAATTACAATAGGAAAAAATCTTAGGTGTGGATAACATTAAACCTTACCATTATGCAAAATATCACTTTTTGAAAAATTCAAAAATTACAATTGTTTCAAAAAATTCAGGAAAAAATCTTAGGTGTAGATAACATTAAACCTTACCAATATGCAAAATATCAATTCAAAATTCGTTATATTTTTAATATGTGCAATGTTGATGCCCGCAAATACACCCATTCGTCATTTTCTCAAGCTAAAATACAATGAATTTGCGGATTGGTTTTTTGCATGCTAATAGAGTTCATCATCACCTACATCTAGGATTCTTCCCAGATTTTTTGAAACTTTCAAATGTCATTTTTGACTTTTCAATAAACGAGCTCCCTGATCTTGGGGGTCATTTGTCCGCTCTCCACCAACAAGTTCATCTTCATTTCACCTTTTATGAGGGTAGCTATCTTTTGTTAAGTAGAGATTTCTTGCACCCGAGATCTAGTGCTCTTGCTACTTTAAAAAAGTCGAAAAATATATTTATAAGTTTCAGAACAATCTGCAAAAAATAATGCATGTTTTTGATGATGTATCTTATAGACGTACAAATCACAATGCGAGATACTGATTGTTATCAAATCTCCAAATTTTGTCATTTCTGTGTGGACTATAATATAATTTTGCATTTTGCACGATTGTAGTATACATCATTCAGAGCATGCATTATTGTTTTATTTTTTCTAACTTTTAAATATAATTTTTGATTTTTTAAAATGGAGGGATCTGTGGATGTCGGGAGAAAAAACCACTTTTTGATCTTTTGTTGGCTAAAACCCAATAATTAGTGGGCTTAATCGCTTCCTGGTCAAATTTCCCGTCCAAATTCTGGATACTAGACTTCTGGTGACCAATAAACATCTTTGGAAGCTTAATTACCTCAATAACCTTTTTAAAAGGAACTGGTAAGGGAGTAAGCTGCGTTATTCCGTTCACATCAGGAAACATTAGAGAACTAATTTCCACCGACACAAATAGGCATCAGCATCTGAACAGCGTGTTGGTGTCTGCAAACATCTGACCTCTTCGTTTCTAACACTAAACTAAATCCTACAACCTGAGAAAATCTTGGTAGTACCTGAATCCTCACTTTGGAACATCACGACGTGATACTCTTGATTTCTTGAAGTTCTGCAAGTATTGTGTTTTACTCAATACTTTGGAAATTTGCCAAATATCTACCCTTGGAACTAACATACACATTATTGGGATCGCTGCCGTTTGCTGGGTGATCTGGAAAACTAGAAATCGAGCATGTTTTGATCAAAAATTGATATCATCTCCAGTGGAACTCGTCTGTTATATGTGCGCCTTCCTTCAGGCAGGTCTCCAAAATGATGGCACCGGGCAGAACATTGAAGAAGGAGCTGCAAGCCTGCAAGAATCCAAGGGGTTGCAGCGCATGAAGCAGCTATAAGATCAAGCCTACGCATTGATGGAGATGGAGGGGATGATGATATAGAAGAATGGAGTGGAACTCGATCATCTGTTCCATATTTACCATATGCACCAATTAATATGTTAAACACATGGCAGTTAGCTGCAACACCATTGTCTGACGTTGAATTAAAGAGGTTAATCATATCAACTAAGCATCCTTCATTGCTTCATTGGCATATCCATGAAGTAAAATAGAGTACGAGACGATATTAGGCTTATGTCCCTTGGCAGCCATGGAATCAAAAATTTCCACAGCTTCTTTGCTTCTTCCATGCTTGCAAAGGGAAGCCATGATCGAGTTACAAGTAATTATATTTAGTATAAGACCCCGTATTTTCATTTCTCTGAAAATACTAGTCGCCACCGGCCCATAGCGGAATATCCATGGATCATGCAATTATATGTCACATTATTTGGTCGTACATCATTATCAACCATTCGCCGAAGAAATAGCTGGGACTTGTCCATTGCTCTGGCCTTGAACAGCGCATCAATAACCGAGTTATATGTCACAACATTGGGCACAAACCCTTGCTGTATCATTTCATTTCATGAAATAGATCACATGCATTTCCTATCTCTCCCTCCCTAAAGAAGTCATGGATGACCGTGTTATATGACACCACGTCAGGGAAGCATCCAACTCTTTCTTTCGCCATCGTCTTGAGCAGGTCGAGTGCCCTCTGGCTCCTATTATCTTCACACAAGCTCTTAAGAACTGTGTTGTATGCGATGGCATCAGCCGCACATTCTAGCTCAGACATCCTATGAAGCAGCACGTTGACAGCCTCACCTGTCCGTTTTGCGTAGCAGAGGCACTTGAGGAAGGTACTGGCGATGATCTGGTTTGTTTTCAGGCCCTCCTTGAGTACACGGTCGAAGAAGGCAAGCACTATGTTCGGTCGTCGCGCACGGCAGCAGCAGTCCATGAGGGTGGCAACTGGCAAGGAAGCCGTTCAGAGAGCGGCCCGGGACCGGGGTGGCCTGCCGCAGCAATTCATCGAACAGGTCGTATGCGTCTTCGGGTCTGAGCGTGCCGGGTCGGACGCGCTCTGTGGCCACGGCAAAGGCGGCGCGGGGAGACCAGGAGCGTGAGGGCGGCGAAGTGGAGGTAGAGGAGGAGAAGAGGCGGATGCGGGACATCGGCGTGGTGTAGTGTAGGCTTGGCATCGGGAATGGCCGGCGACGCTGGGAGCACAGCAGGTCGACGGCGACGAGGTGGTGGTGGAGGAGGAGGAGAGGAGGCGCCGGCAGAGGAAGAGGCAGATGCGGGACATCAGCGTGGCCGGCGGTGGTAGAGGTGAAGCATCACGGGCTGGCAATTGGCCGTAGTGTTTGTACATAGAATGCGGGAACGTCCTTGGCCCGTCGCGCACTCATGTTTCTGCCAATGGCTGTAATGTTCCTGTCTCACAATTTCTATATTTCTTTCCCAGACCAAGCAAAGTGATAAAAGATCATGACTTGACGAATAGGATCCGAGTATCGAATTTGATAATAGTTAAGTGGTGATACAGTTGATCAACCTCCCAGCACCAGTACATCCTGAAGATACAACAAGCTGAGGATGTACAAAGCGTAAACATGACAATTTCATATCCAGATCTTACAACCAAATAACATATCCAGGAAGAGCTAGGGAAGGAGGCCAAATAGTACATAACTATCATATGAAGACGATCGTTCCAAGATATCAAGTTATCATACAAACTTGTCTATTTTGCTACGATAAGATCATCCAGCATTTTAGCATCCGAATCCTGTGGTCGCAGCGTCAATTCATCATCAGCGGCACTAAAATGGTATTTCTCTCCAACAGCTCTCAGAAGCTGGTAAACTTCAAACATTGTAGGTCTTTCCTTCGGAGCAGAAAGCACGCAAGAACAGGCAACCTTCATAACTTGAAGCAGCTCGGCGTCATTGTTCTTCCCAATCAAGGACTTGTCGATCGCATCTTGAAGTATAGAGTTGTTTGATAGGTATGTTATCCAATCCACCAAACTGCCTTTGAAATTTTCTGGGGCATTTGACACGTGTGTGGGCTCTTCACCCGTGACTAGCTCAAGCAAGACAACACCAAAACTAAAAACATCCCCTTTTGGAGTGGCGACAAGGGTGCTCGTGTACTCTGGAGCTACATAACCTATGTCACCAAACTCACCATTGACGAATGTGCTCAGGTGGGTGTCAATTGGATTCATCAGCCTTGCCAACCCAAAATCTGAAATCTTAGGCTCATAGTCATCATCGAGTAGTATGCACTTAGAGCTAATGTTGCGGTGAAGAATACGGGGATTGCAAGTATGATGAAGCCACGCCAACCCTCTACCAGCCCCGATGGCGATTTTTAGCCTCACTGGCCATTCCAGAGACTTCCTATCACTGCTTTCATTGTGTAGTTGATCATAGAGAGAACCTTTGGGCATGTATTTGTACACCAAGAGTCTCTCTTTCTTAGCAATGCAGTGACCTAATAGAGGAACTAAGTTGCGTTGCCTCACACTTCCCAATGTTGACATCTCGGCTGTGAATTGGCTCTCTGAATGCTGAGTATCTTGCAACCTCTTGATAGCAAGGAATGAACCATCAGGAAGTGTAGCTTTGTACATAGTTCCGGAGTGACCTGTTCCAATGATGTTCTCCTTCTTAAAATCACCTGTTGCCTTCATTAGATCATTCAATTTCATCTTGGAAACTGATTTCTCAAACATTGATACCTGTAAATGACAATTCACAGAAACAAAAGTGACAATGCAGCAAACCAGAAGTCTGTAATGCCTAAACTAAAGTCATATTTTCAATACATATTCGGATAAATGGCTGACAGTTCCCCTCCTAGTTAATAGTAATACAGATTATTCTTCGAGTCAAAAAAAAAATGTTTAAGAACATCCTGCTTTTGTGCTTCGAAAAAACATCAATATAATTACAAGAAAGATTATTAATTCTGTATCTACAGTTCTGGAGCTTCCCCAAGATGCAAAAGTTGTGTCAGTTAGAAGCAGAACAAGGCTAGCATTTTAAAAATAGTGATACAGATAAATACAATTAAAATAGTATCTACAAAATCCTAGGGAAAACATACCTTAACTCCTTTTGCTCCCTTAATAGTCTTTGCCCACTTATTTTCTTCCACGTCTTTTTCCTTCTTCTTAGCGGGCATTTTCCGCAAGAAAACGAATAAAATAAAACCAACAATTATTAAAGTGATAACTGCACCAGCAACAGCAGAACCAGCAATCACCCCTGTACGACTGCTTGAAGTGGCAGTGCATTCACTGCTCAGAGGTTTCCCACAGAGTTCTTGATTTACAAAACTGGATGCTGGAAATTTGCTGAAAGATGAAGGGACCTGGCCTGATAACTTATTGCCAGCAACATTAAACTCAGTTAGGCGAGAAAGACCACCAAGCTGCCCTGGGATTGTTCCAGTCAACTTGTTATTTTGCAAATTGACAGCATTGAGATAGCTGCAGTTAACTAGCGATTCTGGAATCTCCCCTGAGAAGCTATTATACGAAAGATCAAGGTTTGTAATGAACGGAAGCCGTTTTGAGATGTCAGATGGTATTGGCCCAGAAAGGCTGTTGCTTGATAGGTCCAGCGAGGTCATGCTACTACAATTCTCAAGTCCATCAGGGAATTGACCCTTAAGATCCATGCTGCCAAGTCGAAGAGAAAGAATCCTATTTTCATTGGGATGCCAGCACTCCACACCGTTAAAACTGCATATGGATCCCTCTTTGTTGTCCCCAAATGTCCAGTGCAGCTTGTTATTTGGATCAACTGACGCCTTCAACCTCTTCAGGCATTGGATGTCACTTACTGTGCTATAGCATGGCTGACAGAGCATAAAGCAGAGGAGAATTTGGACAAGAGTAGCACAGAAACACCAAATGGACATCATAGCGTGTTCTCTACTTCGGGACACCTTCAACGTCAAGATTTAACCATGAAGCTTGCTCAGTTCCTAAAACGAAACATGCGACATACAATGATAATCTTGGCACGAAATATACAAACTAAACATGTAAATGTCAAAGAGCATACTGACTGAGCATACTGACTTTAGCAATGCACGAGCTTTAAACTATACCATCAGATGATAACCAATCAGCCGTGGCGCACACAGAGCATACAATAATTAACTACCTGACCTAATTAAGATGCGGGCAACAAGGAGATTGAATTATTGCATCATGCAAGTCAAACCCAATGGAAGCAAAACTCTTAAGGACTATTTTATTTTGTTCAGTGGCAACAGCTAGAGAGGGCAAAGAAAAAGAAATCTATTCTTGACCAAAACAAAGCATCTATAAAGCAATTTCTTTTCTTTTCGCGAGAGTCCATAAACCAATATTGGCCACTCACTATGGTCAAGAAACAATACCATGATCCACCAAATGAACTGAAATGGCGGATCCAAAAGTGGACGTATTTACACGAACTGGACGGAGTCCAGCGAGATTTTGATTCGATTGCTAGCGGTAACAGGACAGGCCAGTGTGGCCCAAACGATGATGCCACAATTTCAAAGAAGGATTTGTAATTTATTGGTCTTTTCTACATTACATTTATTCACACTCACAGGCATAAGAGAATAGGAAAGACATAACATATAAAGTTTGCCTCATCTACCCCCTTCAAGATCGAGGGGTACTCAGTCGACCAGCGAGTCCTCCCCACCGGACAGCGAGCCATGTCTACCCCCTTCAGCATCGCCGGACACCAGCGGACCACCAGCTACTACCTGAACGGTGTCACCGACTCCTTCCACCGGTAGATATCCCTATACCTCTTCCTATCTGAGTGCATGGACAGCCCGGTGAGGGCACGAGTTCAGTTCATCCTGGCGTCCACGGCGGAGGAGGGGCACGGCTCCAAGAAGACGAACCCGTCTCCGATCAAGTCCGTTGAGTCGAAGCGGTTAACAACGGACAGTGGGCGTGTAAGAAATTTATAAAGAGGGAGGATCTCGAGAAATCGAAGCATCGCGTGGACGGTTTCATCGACGGCCTTTGATTTCTCCAATCCCCCCTCTTGATGAATTTCTCACATCCCCACTGTCTGTTGCTAACGCGCTTCGCCTCAACGAACTTGATCAGAGATGGCTTCGTCTTCTTGGAGCCGTGCCCCTCCTCCGCCGTGAACGTCAAGGTGAATTGAACCCGCGCCCTCACCGGTCTGTTCATGCACTATTGCACTCAGATAGGAAGAGGTATAGAGATATGTACCGGTGAAAGGAGTCAGTGAAGCTGTCCGGGTAGTAGCCGATGATCCACCGGTGGCCGGCGACGGTGAAGGAGGTAGACGTGGCTCGCCGGTGGGGAGGACTCTCTGGTTGACTCAGTACCCGTCGATCTTGAGAAGGTGATGCTCGTCGTGTCGGTGACGATTTTAGAGGTGCTGGACTACATGGCTCTCTCCCGCTGATTTTGATCGCTACTACTCGCCGTGTGGAGTTCAGTGGGAGCAGGGGAAGGGAGTGGAGATTGGGGTTTTTGCTGGAGGAAATCGAGGAGGCAAGGAGGGGAAAGGGGAGAGATATGTTTCCATCTCTTAGCCTGTGGGAAAGTGAGGCATCCCAGGAGATAGAACAATCCCTTGCTGAGGATCATCTAAATTCACTTGAGCATCATAGCGCTCCATCAATGCTTTTGGTGCCTGCGGCTTCCACCACTACAACAGATACAAAGGAATGGGATTCCATGAAAGAAGACCGCTTTCCCTAGCTTTCTGGCGAAAGACATTTCTCCGAGTTTCCAGAGACTGATGAGGCATAGGATGGAATGGTAGAGAACTCGCCACATGATAATGCCGCATCTTAGGAGTGGACAAAATATTCTGATACAACAGATACAAAGGAATGGGATCTATTCTCCAGTGACTTCACTCATTGCCTGTAAGAGAGCTAATCTCTCCCTATATAATGTGCATTACCCATCAGATTAGGTGCTCTAATCGCGGGTAGATCATGTTCATGTTAATGTCACAAAAGTCAATTAACTTCTACTCCCTCTGTTCCAAATTAGATGACTTCCATTTGTCAACATGCGGATGTATCTATACTTGTAATATGTCTAGACAGAAACAAATCAGGGGAAAGTGAAATCGGAACGGGGAACATTTGGCTGATGTGCGATGGCAACAGGAGGGAGAGTGAGACTGTGAGAGTGGATGCTGACCGGAAACGACGAGAGGGCGGAAGTGGAGTACCTCGGCGTCCCGCCGTCGGTAGAGTCGCTGCCGCCCACCGATCCCGTGTCTCGAGGCCGTCGTCGCGACCAGCAGAGCCGAGCCGAGCCGGTCGTCGATCTCTCTGCCTCTTCGCCCTCGTTGCCGGCTGGCCCGCCGTCACGCAGGCCGGTCAAGCACGGGCTGCCGGGCTCCCCCTGGATCCCGGCGTCTCCCGGTCGTGGTCGCGGTCGCCGTGGAGTGGTGAGCGTGGGGGACCGTGGAAGTCGGGGTGGGGCGGTGGCGTGGGTTCGGGAGTGGAGCGTGCAGGGTGGACTGGACTATGGGCTACGAGGACTGGAGTGAGGAAAGAGTGTGAGTGGGTCCCACTTGTCGGTCAGTTGGACCACCTAGCTAGTCAACCAACAGTGAGTGATTGATTGGGAACACGACGAGTTTCATTTAACAGTTGACTGCTTGCATTGCATGGATAGTGACAGGAAAATTGGAGATTTTAAGGAACTGTGGGTTTAAATCGATTCGTAGAGAAACATTGGCCGTGGAGAACGGCCAATTGCGCAAAAGCATAGGATTTGGGGCTAGGGTTTCACACTTTCACTGAACCATAGTCTCTCCTTTCCCATTTGAAAGACGTAAGTGTTTTATGAGATTTTCGTTTGACAAATAATTAATGAAAGTAGATGAGAATTATTCGATAAATAACTTGTATCATTAGAAAATATTTTTTAATATAAATCTATCGATATCAATTTCGTACTAAATAAACAATATATTAATTCTAATTTTTCCTGTCAAAATTCATCAAAAAAAGCTTATGCGCCTTATAAACAGGAACAAGGGAGAGAGAGGGTATGTTTCATAAAAAAAACAGAAAATTGCATGCTCAACATAACCTTTAACGCGGACCTCAAATCGTCCGATTAAAATCGTTTGAATGCAATTCTGACATATGGTACCCACCTATCAGGTCTTATCTCTCGTTCACTCTAGCCTAGGGGGAACAAAATTAAGGAACAAAGTGAAGCAAAAATAATTGTCGAAAGGGCATAGTTCTCTCAAAACAAGGTGATTATTTTTATAGAACTTTTTCCAAACATACAAGTCACCTTTGCAGTCACTCCGGTTTATGGATGAGTGCTATTGGCGTAGTTGGCCTGGCTCTGAACTTACGTGCCTATGACTTTGTTTCCTAGGAAATCCGTGTAGCGGAAGATCCTGAATTTGCTCCAACATTTTCCGTGGAATAAATTGGCTTTTCTTTTGATATACCTATGTTGCAAAATATAAGATAGTGCAATTGTGTTCCAAGTTTTTCTTCAAAACAAAAACATATTATTTTCTAATATTTAGTCGAAACATGCAAGATACCATCGTATAGTCATTTGCCTCTCCGACTTTACCCGCATTCTAACAAAATCAATCTATCTTTTGATATAACTTGGTTCACACACTATACATTATGTAGTAGATTGTTTTTTCAGTATTTTCCTCTAACATTAAAAAAAAATTCTTCCTTACCGTAATTTCTTACATTTCTTGCTTTTCCCTAAGTAAAATGGACATGTCTGGCTTGATATAACTTGGTTGAAACATGCAAGGTACTATTGTGCAGTCACTCGCCTCTTCCGGGCTCCTTTGATTCGCAGGATTTTGAAAATGCAGCAATAGGAAAAACATAGGATTGGAATGGTATGTTCTTTTCAATCCTGCAGGATTGGAAAACTATAGGAATTTGGATCCATAAGTGTTTGATTGCACAGGAAATTAAAAGAATTGTGAAATGAGGTTGGAGTGGAGGGAAAGTTTCCTACAAACTAGAGTGCAAAGGAAACCTTTGTCAGAATTCCAAAGGATTGTAATCCTATGAATCAAACTACCTTTATAGGCGAAAATCTTAAGGAACCAAATTCTACAAAAGTTATACACAATTCCTTTAAATCAAAGGAGCCTCAACCATTTTTAGAGAACAGGCTGGCATACTTTTGGACATAACTCTACTGAAACATGCAAATGTACTGTTTTGGGTTGTCTGCCTTTCCAACCTTTCGAGAAGAACAATTTAGCATTTCTTAAGATATAAATTAGTTGAAACCTACAAGTTACTATTACATAGTCGCTTGAGTCTCCAGCTTATCCCTCACAACAAATCGCTTTGATATTGGTTGGTTAAAACATGCAATATGCTACCATTTGTTCTAAAGTTGTTGGCATGTTCATATTTTTTCCCGTCAACAACAAATAACATTATTGAAACATTAAAAGTACTATTTTTTGGGACATGATGTTTTGGCTCACGGGTGTAGATGAACCCGTTGTGCAAAATGCAATTTGAACGCATTTTAAAATGTTAAAAAAATTCAAAAAAAAAAATCGGGTGTTCATATGAAAAATGTCTATCCGTACAAAAAAAGTTTCGCATCGAAAAGACATTTTGTGTGACCAGTATAAAAAAGAGAAAAAAATGTTACGTGCAGAGGCATTTTTGAACGCCGGGGATTTGTCTTTTTTACACCGGCCGCACAAAATATTTTTTCATCCGGATTTTGTTTTTGTACGAACATAAAATGTTCATATGTACATCCGAAATTTTTGTTTGAAATTTTTTGACATTTTAAAATTCGTTTTTTGAGTTGTGGGTGTAGATACACCTATGAGCTGGAGTGGATTTCCCGATTTTTTTTTTTGTATCTTTACCATATTTTCCTTTAAAAGAAGTTGATCTATCGTTGACACAACTTAGTTAAAACATGTAAGATATGCAGTATCACAACATGAAGTTGTATGGCAACCTACAAGTATGGTCAATGTCGTTTGGGAAAAACGGATACCAAGGTGCTATTAGTAGTCCTAAATAATCATCTACTCTATTTTTATGGATGTTCTTTTAGAGTTGGGGGCAAAGAAAAAGACCACATGCATGTAGTGACTGCTTCAAATTAATAAAGTCACCAAGAGACACAACGTGCAAAGTTTGTTGAGATTATTAATATGAATTTCAAGTATAACCCAAAGGATAAACCAACAAGATAAGCTTAAAAAACAACAACAAGATTACATTGCCATCACCAAAATATAAGGATAAGGTAGCCTGCTCGGTCTTATCCGAAGGCGAAGAGGTGTCAAAGAAGAGCTTCATAAGCATAACTTTCATCTCCTCCAACACGTGTGTTCATGTGTTTCAGAATCGGCCACCACTAGTACGGAAGTGATATGGTTTTGAAAAAAAAACGGTTTGTAGGTTGTTGAGAAAAAACACCTTAAATGGTAAGCTTATTTCTAGTGTTCCACAACGCCTACCATATTTATTGGGACACAAAGAAAATCTAGAATTGACTCGGAGTTTTACACTAGAAACCCAAAGGATAGACAAGAACCAGACAAATAGGGATGCGAAAACGGGACCCAATTGTCTCACTTATTTTCCATTTTGTGCATGCCTAGTACAAAATTTTGTACTAGGCATGGACAAAATGGAAAAGAAGTGGGACAATCGGGTCCGTTTTCGCATCTTTACAGGCAAAACATTATTCTACCGGCACCCAACATTTTCTGGAATCCACTCCACATGAGTTGGGCTAAAACGTGGGGAGAAGAAAATGTGGCAAGTTTCTTGGGTTGCATGTTGTGGGAACAACTATCATCCGAGGGGCCATGTCAATTCCAATTTGGGTCGTAGGAAGGGTGGCGACCATGAGGGAGTTGCCACGTGAAGTGTTTGATTTTGGACGGAAGAGTGTGTAAGGGACTGTTTGGTTACTCACACGACTTTTGGGCAAAGTTGTATGAGTTTTAGAGTCAGGCTCTCCAGGTTCAAGCCCTGAAAAACGTGACTCGAGCCACGTTGTGCATCTAATATGGTTGCCAACAACGTTCTAACCAGACCCGTTCGGCTGGATGCAAGATTTCTGAGCACGGCGTTTGGTTTGTATATGTGTTTAATGTGCTCTCACCTCTTTCCTACATGGTGAGCTTACCTCACACTATCACGCTGAGGTTGAAGAACAACGACACATCCCAGTGGCGGGGCGACGGCACGGCGCGGTGGCGGGGCGACGGCTGAGGTTGAAGAACACCTACACCAAGCACAGTCAAGTAGCAGCAGCGGTGACGACGAGAAGAATAACGGTGCGGCGACATTGTTCATGGTTGCAACGATGAGGGAAAGGGAGATGTTGAAGAACACCTACACCAAGCACATCCTAGTAGCAGCAGCGTTGACAGCGAAGCTCACGGTGGCGGTGAGTGGCGGTGACAGAGGCTGAAGAACATGAACATCCTGTACACTACATGCAGTCAAAATGCGTGCATACATACATCACAATATCTGCTCATATACGACCGCCGAATCAGAAATCTTGCAGCATGAAAGTTGTGTGGAACGTTAAGATGAAGCTACACGTCCAAGGATATCTCAAATGGTCGACCGAGTGCGACGAATTTGACAAAATTCGTCCAAAAGAGCAAACTTCGGTGCAGATTTGAGAAGCTACAGTCAGCGAAACTCGAAACTGAGCATGAAAATGGAATCTACTCGTCAGCGCGCATATTTTTCATGTACACTTTATTTTGTTTCGAGCAATATTTGGGTAGATTATGGAGTCACTAAGTGGAGGAGATTAAGGGAGGTAACCGGAACAAAGTTCACGTATCTGGCGAGCCACCCTACGTCAACCCACGTGCGAGTTTCACGGACTCCAAAGGTAGCTCGCTGGAAACGCTCAAATCGAGCGTTCCTATCGGGGCTGTCCCGAGGGTGCTTTAAGCACCGTGCCATGCAGGAACGCGAAAACACGTGGGCAACCAAACGGGCCGAAAAAGGTCATTTTCATCTCTCATGGCATGGTTGGCCTCTCCGTGGCTAAACAAACATGCCCTAACTGAATGTCCTTTGTCGTGCACAATCATGCCCCTTATATATATTTGAGCTATAGATGACGTGGTATAACGAGATGGAGGCAAAAACTCCTAATTGCTCGGAAGCTCAAGAAACGGAGTCGGCCTCTTCACTGGACATGAGGACCGATTCTATCTCCTCCCGCAGAAGGTCCATTGCACAATTTCATCATTCCCGAAGTATCTATGAAAGCAGTTAAGCCAACCATCGCATTTATGAACTTGAAGGGCCGAGAGCGAAGAATCGTTGCAGATTTTGCGAAGTCGTGGAACTCGATTGTGAAGGGGGCCCTCACCCCTTGCCACCAGTTCGACCATAACAAAATTAGGTTCCCCTATCGAGATTAAATCTAGCCCAACCTTGAAGAATCATTTAATCCGGTGAAGGTTGCACCATAAGTAGGGTTCCCCTAGCCAAGTTGGTAAAATGTTCATCGCCCCTGGATATTTGGCTTTCACTAATCTCACCACGCTAGCTCTTTCTTCTTGAACAACCTATAGATCCACTTGGCCATGAGCAAGATATTCATAATCTTCGAGCTAGTGACCTGTTTGGGGGCAAAATTTGATAGCTAGGAAAGTAGGCGCTCTTGAATGGCCTTGCGAGGGCTCATTTTGTGTTTTTTATTGAGATCCTCTTAACGTGCTACCAAGAACTGTTTTCTCTGCATCGAATAACAAGGATCCCCCAAGGATGAAAATGAAAAAATTGTCACGGAGAACAGGAGGGATGAGATTCGTACTTAGGACCTGCACAATGATTGATGAGGCAGTTTTATCTTAAACCCATCACGTAATATAGATATGAAAATAAAACATGTTGTACAATGGGTTCTTTTTTATCTTATCTCTAACAAGATATTCTAAATATGTGCGGAAGAAATTGTTTTTTTTTTGCGAAACGAAGAAATCTCTATCTAAAAAGAACCATTGGTTCCTTCGTCAAGCCTCCTTTTCTCCCATCCCCGTATCCCGTATGTGAAGAAAAAAAATTATCACCAAACAAACCGGTTCCCACGCCAGTGACTCCCTCTCGAGAGCACATCCATCTTTTTTCTTCGGCCGCCGCGATCCAGGTGCTCCTCAGGGCATCTCCAGTCGTCCCCCCAGCGCCCCCCAGGAGGCCTTTTTAGCGCCGCTTTGCGCCGTTTTCTACTAGTCGCCCCCCCCCCCCCCCCCCCTCCAGAATCTTATTTAGCGCCGCTTTGCGCCGTTTTTAGCTCTGTTTTGCGCCGGCGCACCCAAGCCAAACCCAGCGCGCCGGGGCTCGCTTGGGGGGGGGGGGGCAAAAGGCGTCCGTGGGCCAGACCTGTCTGCGAGCCACGGCGATTTCCCTCCATATTTTGGCCCTTCCCTCCATAATTTTGCTCTTTCCCTCCATTTTCGCCCCACATATACCCTCCCCCGCTGGCCGATCCCGCCATTTCCCTCAGATCTGCCCGCCATGGCTCCCAGCAAATTCACCGGCCCCCGCATCGCCGTCGTCACCGCGCCCTCCGCCGCCTTGGAGGTGAAGAAGCAACCGAGGAAGCCAAGGGCGCCGAAGGAGATGCCCCCGGGCTGGACCAACGCCAAGTGGATCGCCGACGAGGCGCGCCGGAAGTCCGACAACACCCAGCGCCGGGCGAGAGAGAAGAGGCTGCGTGAAAAGCGCTTGGCCGAGGGCCTGGCCGAGGCTGCCGCCGAAGAAGAAGAGGAAGAGAAGGAAGAGGAGGTGGTGATGGCGGTGGAGGAACCGGCTGCTACTGTGGCTCCGGCGCCGCCGGCCAAGCTGAGGGTCGGCCTCCCTCCTCATCCCCAGTTCGCCGGATGGGCCAGCCAAGCCAGCGTCGCGTCACCAACCGGCTAATCTCCATCCCCGTCGCCGCGCTTGAGCGTATCCCGCACCGCTACTCCTCCCCTGGGTACGCCGACGCTGACCCCCATGGTGGCTTCAACCCCAACGTCGCCTTTCCCCACCCTCCTCCGGCGATGTACGCTTCGCCGGGCTACTCGACCTCGCCGTCGCTTCGCCGCGCGCTCCCTTTCGCCCCTCAGCAGGACCCCCATCTCATGTTCGGCGGAATGCGCGCCGACTCCTTCATGGAAGAGATCATCACCACCGGCTCGATGGCAACGGCGGCATGCCCGGGCTTTCTCTCGCAAGGTGGGGAATTTTTCTCACAAAGCGGCGGGGAGTCCGGCGGCTCTGGTGGCGGCGCGGCGGCTGAGGAAGGCGCGGCGGCTGATCCGGTGGTCGTAGACGAAGGAGGGGCACCGGCCAAGGGGGACGAAGCCGGCGGCCGTCGGCCCAAGAAGGTGCCGAAGGCGCCGAAGCCTCCCGTCGAGCCGCGCGTCAAGTGGACGGCGAAGGAAGATGTTCTCCTCGCCGAAGCATGGAAGACGGTCAGCCTCGACCGTTCGTCGGCGCCAACCAGAACATGGACAACTACTGGAAGAGGGTCAAGTCGGCATACGATGAGCGCCGGATGATCGACCCGAGTACTTCTTGTACGTCACGCTTGCAACAAATGGCATGGCATTCAAGAGGAGGTCGCCAATCGCCCGAAGAGCGGCTCCAACTACGAGATGGAGGTGAGCTCATTCCCGCCGTCATTTCCTTTTTGACTTCGCCGGTTTGCTCGTTCCGGCCGGTTTGACATGTAGATGGTCCGGATGTTCGAGGCGTACCGCAATGACGAGAAGGCGGACTTCAAGTTCCTCCACGTCTTCATCGTCATCGAGGGGTGCGATAAGTGGGCGCAAGTGCGTCATTCTCTCGGCAAGGGCAAGGCGTATGTCCCGGACGCGCCGGCGGCCGGTGCGGCAGATGGGCGCCCTGATGGCCACAAGAAAGCCAAGGCGGCGAGAGACGCGGCGCCAGCAGCCGTGAAGCTTCAAGTGTCCATCGACACCTGCATCGCCGACGCTCAAACCCATGCCGCGGCGAGAGAGGAGAAGACCGAGGCGAGGTGGAAGGCGCTCATGGCCAACCAGGGCATCAAGCTCGACCTCCTCAAGACCAACACCGCGACGAAGAAGAGGAACAACGACCTCGCCTTCCTCATGGGAGGCGACCCGGAGGCGATGGACCCCGAGGTCAGGGCGTGGTTCATGGCGCAGCGGCGCGTGATTCTCAGCCAGATCGCCCCCGCCCCGACCCCGACGAAATAGCGCCGGCGCAGACGAAAAAAAGGCGCCGCACCAAAACCTGGAGGGGCCGAACGGCTGGAGATGCCCTCAGCGGCCGGCAACCCAAACCTCGTCGCTCACCATCCAACACTGTACACACCGTCGCCTCGCTCTCCTCCGCCCTACTCGGAGAGGACCTTCCCAGCTACCCATCCCGTCCCTTCACTCTCCTCCGCCCGCAAGCGCTCAAGATCCCGACCACCCCACGCGCGATCTCGATCCAAGAGGCGGTCGGGATGTGACCAGGTGCGAGGGTCTTTAGGACTGACCAGGTGCGAGGGTCTTCAGGACTGGAGCATGGACCCTGGCCGCCCCCGTAGCGACCGAGCTCGCACCATCGTGAGGCTCGACGTCATCCCAATCTTTCCCATACCACGTGAGCTCTCCCCGTGCCTTGAGTCCGCCGGCACCGTCCACCAATCACTTTGCATCGAGCTGGCCGGGACGCCCCTCCCCTGCCAATCTTCTTCCTGTCCCAGAGAAACTTGATCGGCTGGTGAGGAAGAGGAAGCGCTGTGGTGCCGCTGCCACGGAGGCGCCGGGGGAGGTGGCTGTGCGGCCGTGCGGGAGACTTCCGTGGATCCTGCTGATTCAGCCAGGATGATGAAGACCAAGCGATGGCAGATTGGGACCTGCACTTCCGGCTCGACGTGGGGAATCAGACCTGCCGAGCGCGGATGGCCAGCTTAGGGTTGTGCTGCGGCGCCCGAATCCGGCCCACTTCGTGACAGCTAGGTAGGAAATCAGCTCCAACAGATCATACTGAGTTAGTTCAATTTTAACTAGCTGGACCGTTAAGTGGGCCGTTGCGGACCCCGCTTTTACAAGGCAGCTCCACCTCCACCCAGAACTGTGTCTAGCAGATTTGCGCACGTACAGCAATTGCCTGGAAGAGGAAATCAGGTGAATAGGAAGGCGTAGTCAGCGAGCGTCACCATGGCAACCCAGCTGCACGGGATGAATTCTTTCCTTCAGATCGAGACTCTGTACTAATGATCCGAGGTCCTGGATTTTCTACCAGATGCGTGCCAAAATATGACTTCTTAGTACACGCCAGGTCACCAGTGAGGTGCGTCACCCTTGTTCTCTCAACCGGCTAAATAGACATATTTAGGATATGCAAAATTTATTTTGGTTTCTTGATTGCACATGCAACACGGTCATGGTGAAGAGCAGAGCGTGGGAGTTCAAGTTGAAAGCTACTCCTAAGCAGGTAAGGGCATCTCCAGGAGTAAACTTTAGAGGAGTAAAAGTACTCCTCTAAAGGTGGTCGGCGCCTAACCGAACTCCTATATTTAGAGGAGTATATTTTTTTTTTGTAGAAATCAAATTATCAATAGCCAAACATTCGGCATAGTTCACATACAATCAAATAAAATGTTTACGAATGAATAAATATTAAGTTTACAAACCAAATAAATTCAAAGCCAAACACATGGCAGGGTTCAACAAATCATCAGAATAGTTCAAACTAAAACTAGGTAGCACCATGGAGAACCCAGTGATGCTCAACAAGGTCCTGCTGCAGCTGTTCATGCACCTCCTTGTTCTCAATGCGCGCATGGGCTTGAAGGAATGCTTGGATCATGTTGGCATCATGTGCTGGTTCTACCTGATCACCATTGGAGATGTACCGGAAGTTCTCGGGCATGCCGCGCTCATCTTCAATGATCATGTTATGCAAGATGATGCAACACTTCATTATTTGCCAAAGCACCTTCGGCTTCCAATACTCAGCAGGGCCTTTGATTATGCCAAATCTCTTCTGAAGCACACCAAAAGCACACTCCACATCCTTCCTCGCAGACTCTTGAACCTTGGCAAAGTGAGTCTTCTTGGGATTGTTGATGAGAGTTTTTGGAATTGTCTTCACAAAGGTGGCCCATGTAGGATAGATGCCATCTGCAAGATAGTAACCCATGGTGTACTCACGGTTGTTGACTTCATAGCTAACACGAGGAGCATCACCCGCAACAAGCCTAGAGAAAAGTGGTGATCTAGCAAGCACATTGAGGTCATTGTGAGACCCAGGCAATCCAAAATAGGCATGCCAAATCCATAGATCCTTCGATGCCACCGCCTCTAGGATGATTGTTGGATCGTTGCAATGGCCCTTGTACTGACCTTTCCATCCAGCTGGACAATTCTTCCATGTCCAATGCATGCAATCTATTGAGCCAAGCATCCCGGCCATCCTCTTTCTTGGCTCTCACCCAAGAGCCTCTCGGTGTCATCCTCATTGGGTGCCCTCAAATACTCATCTCCAAAGATCTCAATCACAGCCATTGTGAACCTCCGGACAGCCTCCAAGATGGTATCTTCGCCAATACGAACATAGTCGTCAATGGCATCCACAGAACACCCATATGCAAGCACTCGAACAGCTGCAAGACACTTCATCAACGGGCTTGCGCTTATCTCACCGGATGCACTCCTCCGAAGCTTGAACCAATCATCATGCTTCTCCACCGCTTTGGCAATGGTGAGAAAGAGGCTCTTGTGCATACGGAAACGTCGGCGAAAGTACTTCTCCGGATAGATGGCATTGGGGTTGAAATAGTCTCGCATGATCTTGGCATGGCCCTCGGCTCTATCCCGGTTGATGTATGCACGGCCGAACTGCGATCCAAGCCTCGGCCGCCGAACTTCATCGTTCAAAATGATGCCCCTGGCCATCTCGACGTCGTCGTCGTCCTCCTCCTCTTCCTCCGACGATGAGTCGTCCAAGAGGTACTCCCTCAACCTCTTCATCTACACGACGACGACGCCGTTCAAATTTGAAAAAAAACAAACAAATTCGGCTAAAAAACCTCACGTTGCTATTCGGTCGAACACCTCACGGGCGGAGGAGGTGACGAGGTTGGCCGGGCGGTCGTCGGGTAGGGCAGAGGAGGCGTCGAGGGGGACGGTGCCTGCCTTCTACAGCCTTCCCAGCCTCCGACGGCTCGAAGTTGCGGCGAATCGACGGCGACGGAGCCCGATTTCCTCCAAATCGGGCCGGCGGCCGGCGAAAACGAGCTCGCCCCGTCGATTCCGGCGACGGCGAGAGGCGGCGAGCGAGGGAGAGGTGGGCCGGAGGGCGGCGGAGGGACCGGGGTGGGGTCGGCGGGGTATGGGGGTCGCCGGCGGCGACGCCGGCGGGAATAGGTGCGGCGGGTCGGGAGGCGGGGAGTTTTTCTCGGAAGTGGCCTCGGAGGAGTAAATTTAGGAGTCGGCCGCCACTTTTACTCCTCCGATGAGTATAATTTTACTCCTCTAACCGTTTAAGAGTTCGGTTAGGTGCCGCCGCTGCCTATTTTTACTCCTCTAACCGATTTTAGGGGATCGGTTAGGGCATCCCTAACCGATGTACAAAAATCGGTTAGAGGAGTAAAAGATGCTCTTTTACTCCTCTAACCGCACCTAACCGAAGTCCAAAACACGTTAGAGGAGTAAATTTTTTACTCATCGGTGCCGCCGACTCCTATATTTACTCATCGGCCGCACCGATGAGTAAAAGATTCCCTCCATCTCCTCGCGTTCACACACACTCATCCCCATTCCATCTCGACATCTCCTCCGTCTCCGGCGACCGCCGCCTGCGATTCGTCCCTCCCGCCGGCACCCCAGCTGTCCGCGATGGCCGGTTCCTCCCGCCGGCCATCTCCGCCGCCGATCCCGAGCGCTCGCCGGCCCCGTAGCCCCCCGCCGCGAGCTGCAGCCTCCTCGACTTCCCGACGCCGTTCCCCTCCATCTCCTCGTCGATTGCCGCCACCAAAACGCCGTCGGCAGCCCCGCCGCTCCGCCGGCACCCTCGACCTGCCGGTGCCGCCGACGCCGGTCTACCGCGGCGTGCGGCAGCGGTCCTGGGGGGCATGGGTGTCGGAGATAACCGACCGCAACACCGGTAAGAAGGTGTGGGTCGGCTCCTTCCAGTCCGCGGAGCAGGCGGCGCGGGCGTACGACGTCGAGAACGTCCGCCTCCATGGGAGCGAGTGTGGCGAGCTCAACTTCCCCTTGGAGGTGCCGGAGCTCGAGCCGGAGGGGCTCCGCTATGTCTCTGCCCGCGAGCGGCGGGAGGACAGGGAGGCGCGCGAGCGCCTCGAGGCAGAGCGCCGCGACGCGGCGATGGCGGCCTTGCTCGCCTTTCTCAAATTCGGCCGACTTTTGGTTGTAAATATGTATAAACTTTGTTAAATATATGTGTTCGTTTTAAATTCGGTTGATTTTCGTTGAATTTGGTGGTTTTTGTTTGATTTACTCCTCTAACTATTGGGGTTCGGTTAGGAACGGCAATCGGTTAGCTGCGTATTTTTACTCCTCTAATGAATTTTTGGCAATTTACTCCTCTAACCGATTGGGGATGCCCTAAGGGTACGAGTGAGTGAGGCGGTGAGGGCAGTGTCTTTGCATGTCCTGAAATTTGTATGGTTGAAGAGCGGAGAAATTCAGTAGCTAAACCAGGCCCAAGATGTATGATGCTTAGGCACAAGTTTTAACATCAGTATACATTAATTTACTTGACTGCAGTCTCTGTTGGGCAAATTATGTCTTAAGCAGATAGAACAATACTGTCTTCTTCAAGTTCCGATCGAAGGAAGGTGTCTGCTCATTGTCGTTCTCCATGCAACAACTATGTACATACAGGAAACTAATTTTTAAAACCTAACCCTATGTGTCTCATTGCTAATTTCAGAAATCTCCGTACTGCTACAGTCGCGGCGTCAGTGCGGCGTCGACGTGGACGGGGAGATGGCATAGGCACCGCCAAGTCAGCAAGCGGCGGCAGTAGCATGAGCATACAGGAAGTGTCTGCCTCCAGCGTTCAGACGACCGCCGGTGTCGGGATGGCAGCGTATTGTGATTGTGCTTGTGCCTTTTTTTTCAATTATCTCTCAGTTTTGAGACCCTGCTTCAAGTGCAAAAGGAGATGTTGTTCTGTGTGTATGTATTCCTGTTTGACGGATGCGTTACCATGCAATTTTTATTTCCACATAATATCAAAATAATTAGGTACATGGTGTGCACTTGTCAGTTTAGTCGATATATATAGATATATAAAAGCCACACGGATTTACGCCCTCAGCGCGCTCCACCGCAGCGGGGCACTGTTTTACTGTGCCCCGCTACAGGGTAACAGTGCCCCGCTGCGATCCGAGCCGTCCGCTGCCGATCCAACGGTCCGCCCGACAGGTCCGTGACGCTTTTGCAAAAAAAACCTCGCAATTTCAGGAAATTGACCCGCAGTACAGATTTCAACGCAGCGAAGGACTATTTACAATTTCATGAAAAAACAGGGGTTTCTTTGCAAAAATATCTCACAACCCCCCTTCTCCTCCCTCTCTCCTGCGCGCGTCCGGAGAACGCCGCCGCCGCCGCCGCGCACCGCCGCCCCTCCGCGCCTCCCCGCGCAGATCCACGAACACGCCGAGCACCGCCACCGCCGCCTCCACCTCCTGGCCTAACGCCGCGTCCTGGGGCGGCCGCACCGCGCGGGAATCGCCGCCGACATCCTCGCTGCCCTCCGCCGCGTCTCGCCGCCGCCGGCGCCTCTCCGGCGACCAATAGGCGACGGCGCCGCCGCTCGCGTGCACACCACGTCGAGGCGCGTCCGGAGCACCCGCCCACGCGTGCTGGGTCGCCGTTAATCGCCGCCGGCGCGACGGCCGCCGCCGCGGCAGAGCTACCCATCGATGACGTCACCGGTGACGCCGCGCCGCAACTGGTCTGGCCAGCTGGGCCCTTGCTGGGCTGGGCCGCCCACCGCGCGGCCAGCTCGGCCTGTGTCGAATTTTTTTTTTCTCGCTCTGAATGCGGGCGGAACACTGGGCTGGGCCACTATTGGGCCGCGGCCTACAGCAAGCACCCCTCACATTTTTTCCCCTTTTTTTTTCACTTACAACTTCAACAAATTTTGAAAAAACACAAATTTTTTACAACAAGGGCGCAGCGTGCGACGCGCCTTTTCAAAATTCGAACTTTTGGAAATCAAACACTTCATAAATCTGAATTTTTTTTTAGCTCGATACATCAAAATCTGAACACATTTTTAAGGTGGACAATTCCAAATTTGAATTTCCTACACCGAGATATTTACAAACGTGACAATAATATCAACATGAACACAACAATAAACAATGACTATTCACGACGTACGATCGAAATTCAAATTTGAGTGTTCCAACATTTAGGATGCCTCTCAAACCTGACAAAAAAAAAAAAAAAACGTAAGCCAATTTCAAAAATGAATGCCTTTCAAATTAAACAATTTTGAAACTCGAACAAAATTTAAACGTAAACTTTCCCCCAAAATCAGTACACTCAAATCTAAACAAATTTTAATGTCGATAATCTCATTCCCAAATTTGAATTCCTTACACCACGTGTACCAAAAAAATATCAACATGACCACAATATCTGGGCATTTCATAAACGTTAAAATTGTTCAAATATAAATAGCTCCCCAATTTCATCATTCTAAAAATATTTCGACTTATAAATTTTGTTTTTATTCCAATCAATTTAAAACTGACCAGTTTTTTTCCAGTGCAGACATTTTTTCCAATCTAAAACATCGTCGAAATTCGACATCAATGCGGCCGCTCCAGTCCTCCCTCCTCGAATTTAACTATTTAACTATTTCCAAAATTTAAAAGAATTTCAACACTCACCACTTTAGAAATTACAAAAAAATCCAAGTCTAACCAATTTTGAACCACAACCTTTAAAAAAAAAATCAAAAAAGACCAAACCAACACGATTTCCCAACATGTACATTCCAAAATTTGAATTATACCACGCACCCGCTATGTATAAATTTACATATTTCAGGCATTTAAATGCCTTTAAAACAAAAATACATAACTTCCCAATTCGAACAACTTTCCACATCTAGACAACCTTTTAGCCGTACATTTTATTTCCATTTTCATAAATTTTCAAACATTCTAAAAAATTTAAATGCCCGCATTTCCAAATTTAAATTTTACTCACACACGCGCGGCATCGCCGCGCAAATTTACCTAGTTCACTAGAATTTTCCAGGAAAATTGAAGAAGTTTCAGTGTCGCGTTTTCTGGAGAACGTTAATGGATGGAGATAGGAGATTATTGAACCACTTCGTTTGTTCGAATTGGATGCTACAGATTTTGATTGTAAATACTACCGGATGCTTGACTGTATGTATATGGTTATGTTCGCCCGTAATGTACTCCATCTCCTTTTAAAATGAAGTTTTCAGTTCACCGAGATTTCTTTTAATTATTAATAAGAATTGTATTACCTTGCAAAAAAAGAGTTCACCGAGATTACTGCTTCTGACCATTATTTCTGCTAACTAAACACATAAATAATAGAACTGATTATGTCCAACTTAAGTATCCAGAGTTAAGCAGTCGTGAGCTTACTCTTCGAAAATCTCAACTGAGATTGTGCGAATTAATCCTTTGATTACTGGGTGGTTGCATGGTTGCACCATCACAAAAGATGCATGCTTCTGGAAATTGTATGTAGGGAAGCCTAAATGTGTTCTAGCTCAGTCAGTGCACTGCACGGTAAGCTGCTCGAGAACAATTTGACAGTTTGTAGTTTGATCTGATTACTAAAGTACTGAATCGATATTCCATGAATCACATTTCCTTGGTACTCGCCGTGTGATATTATTCATAGGCATGTAAGATAAACAAGGTCGACACAAGCAACATGGTTTATTGACTATTTATCATTTTATTTATGTGAATTATTACGCTGTGTAGAGATTATGTAGTATCAAATGTTTGCGTGTTTGACATAAGTTACATGTCACTCCTAATTTTAAATTTGGACCCATTGCAACGCACTCCTAATTTTAAATTTGGACCTGTTGCAACACGCGGGCACTTTGCTAGTTGTTGTTAAAAGATCATCTTTTAGCTAAGAGAATGAAAACGTCTAAGAAAATGCAAACGTCTTTTTTTCGTTTCCCTATTCTCCAACTCAGCAATTATCTCCTTACTTGTCATGGCAAAGATAAATTATCTTTGTACATGCCCTTACAAACCCCAGATTCGAATCGCCGCGCCTTGTATACCGGAAGAAGAGTGAGTACAACGTGCCACCATCAGTACCTGATCAAACCCGGAAATCCAGTAGCACTATCAGTAAGTTGTACTCCTACTCGTGGCGCCGCTCGCATTCCGACGCCATGAACATGGCCGATCACCGCAGAGCCGCCGGCCGTAACGTAATTAACATACTACCCAGCATGATCCTTCCGTCGATCCCTCCTAAATTCACGACTACGCAACGCACGCATACGCATCGATCTCAAACCTCCACCTGCATTTTAATGCCGCAAACGCAAAGGTTTTCCATTGCCATAAATACGCACTCGATCGAATCAAATCATCATCGATCTGTCCTTTTCATTCCAATGGCGGCGCCGATACAGCGTCCGCCGTCCAATCACGGCACACGCACGCACACGCGGTGAATGGTTGCCCTCGCGCTCTCGCTGGTCGTGCTGGCCTCGCTGTCTACGGCGGTGTCTGCGGCGGCGGAGTACAACGTGGTGGACTACGGCGCGAGGCCCGGCGGCCGGGCGGACTCGGCGAGGGCGTTCCTGGCCGCGTGGGCGGCCGCGTGCAACCACACGGGACGTCACGGGTCCCGTCCCGTGATGCGTGTCCCGGCCGGCAGGTTCCTGCTCAGCCAGGCCTACTTCAAGGGCCCCTGTGCCGGAGCGCCGCCGGTGTGGTCGTGGCCATCGACGGCACCGTCTTCGCGCCTCCCGCCGTGGACAGCACGGCCTGGATCATGTTCCACTACGCACACGGCCTGGCGATCCGCGGCGGGACGCTGGACGGGCAGGGGCACGCGCACTGGGCGTGCAAGATGGACGCCGGCCGGGAATGCCCGCCCGGCACCACGGTTAGTCATTGATTTTCTGCGCAATGCGATTGTGTTGGATCGTGTGGATGATTGGAGATTGATCGCGTTGTGAATATATACGATTGCAGACGCTGGACATTAGCCAGTCCAAGGGCGTGAGCATCAGGCATGTGACGCTGCTCGACAGCAAGAACGTGCACCTGTCCATCTACGACTCCAGGGGCGTCACGGTCCAGGGCGTCAGGATCGTCGCGCCGGCGGACAGCCCCAACACCGACGGCATCCACGTCCAGCTCTCCAGCCGCGTCAGCATCCTCAGCACCACCATCGGCACCGGCGACGACTGCGTCTCCATGGGGCCCGGCACCTCCGACGTGCTCATCAGGAACATCAAGTGCGGCCCCGGCCACGGCATCAGGTACTTCTGTCACGATATTCATCATTTGTTTCTTCTGATTTCGGAAACTTTTCATATTCTGGCCAAACTGATGCCAGTTGCCAATGCATCTATTGGATGGTTGCAGCATCGGGAGCCTGGGAGGGGAGGCCGGCGAGGAGGGGGTGAGGAACGTGACGGTGGAGACGGCGGCGCTGACGGGCACGCAGAACGGCCTGCGGATCAAGACCTGGGGGAAGCCGAACCGCGGCTCCGTCACGGGGGTCGTCTTCTCGCGGGTCACCATGCGCGGCGTGCACAACCCCATCGTCGTCAACCAGAACTACTGCCCCGGCCACCTCCAATGCCCCGGCAAGGTACCGGCACATGCTCCTCTTCCTCTACACGTGAGTGAAGGAAGCCATGATCAACTGTTTCACTGAACTTATATGTGCATATGCAGAGCTCAGGGGTGCGGATCAGCGACGTCTCGTACACGGACATCGAGGGCACGTCGGCGACGCCGGTCGCCGTGAGGTTCGACTGCAGCGGCAGCTACCCGTGCACCGGCTTCAGGCTCACCAACATCAGCCTCACGTACAAGGACAAGGCGGCGCAGTCCTTGTGCCGGAACGCCGACGGGTCGGCCTCCGGAGTGGTCACCCCGCAGAGCTGCCTCTGAATGATTTGGTTTTCTAGCTTCTGTAAATAGTCTTATCCTGCTCGATTGGTTCGTGCACCACTACACCTTGCGCAGTTGCATCGATATATTTAGACACAGTCGTAACTGCGTGAGATCCACACTGACATAGTAGAAGTGACTGCGCCAAGTGTTTGCAAATCGAATTGCAAACTAGCAGTGGTGTGTTTACGCTAGTACAGATCGGCAATTCAATACCCCGCGATCGCAGATGGATGCAGGCGTCCGTGTGCGTTATCACCTATCGCTTACCCTTCGCGTTTTAAACAGTTTGCGACGGCCCGAAGGGTGTCCCCGGCGCAAAGATTCGCATATGGTTACAATTATAAAGCGTGTGCGCGCTATCACACACGGACTTTGCGAAGCGACGCGTGTGCACTCTGTTGAAGATCGCACATGATTTTCCGACGTTTGTCCGTATGAAATTCTGCTGAACTATCGCACATGATTTTGCGAAGTAAATCGTGTGCGATACATTGTTCTATTGCATACGATTGGTTTGATGTTATCGTTTGTCTAATATTTCGTCTTCTCGCATTTTTCTGAAATCTCGCTAAGTATGAAATACCATGGTGTTCCCGTCTTTTGCTTGAGTATAAATTGCTTCGACGGACATGGCCATTTGTTTATTTAGGATTTGTACAATGCCACACAGCACGAAAGCCATGGGAGATAGGGGACGGGTACCTTCGTGGACCTCGCGCCGTCAGAGTCGGAGGAGGTGCTGCCCTCAGCGGCCGTGGCTGGGGGTAGCTCAACCAACCTCGCGCCGTGGGAATCGGAAGAGATGCTGTCCACAGCGGCCTCCATCAATCACACGCCGACTGAGGCGCAGGAGGAGCAGTCCCCAGCGCACGGAGCTAGGGTAACTTCGTTGACCTCACGGCGGTGGAGGAGCCCGAAGACAGCTATTGGGTTCCTCGTCGGATGAGACTCTGGCCACCCAGAGGAACTTGAGGAGCATAAGTTGGTGGAGATGTCCATCGCGTCGGCGAGGCGTGAGGAAGCATTGGTGCATTGCGTGGTCGAGGAGTCTTTCGCCTCTCTTCGAAAGTTCCGGCTGCGTGCGCTGTTGCGCGCCAGGCAAGAGGTCAAGAAGCAGACGCGGCTTTGGATGGGCGCCGCGGGAAGGCGTTTGGCCAAGTGGAAAGTTGGTCAGTCCGGCAACCCGCTAGCCGACGTTGCCGGGGCATCAGGCTCCGGCAACTCGCTCGGCGATGATGCAGACGCCTCAAGCAACGCCAAGGCCCCCGCCGGCGATGATGCAGAGGCCTCAAGCAACGACAAGGGCACCGCCGGCGACGAAGACGTCGTCCTCCTCTCTGACGATGACGATGGATATGTTTAGATAGGTATTAGGTGGTTCTTATGTGTTATATATATGTAATGTGCGATTGGGATCTCCAATGTTTTTGTAGCAGGAAGGGCAAACCATGCGTTGAATTAATGGAGCTCTTCCGTTACCAATATTATCCAAATATTATTAACCAGGTTCCATTTTGTCTAGTACTCCTTTGCATCGGCAAAATTCGGCATTTCTCCAAGTTATCTTCAATGTTGTTAAACCACAACATAATCACACACAGTTTATTCCCATAAGAAACGTGTGTGAAGATTACTTTTGACCACAAACTTATCGCACACGATTTTTCCTGTGCAGAACAGTGTGCGATAACAATTGCTAGACGGCTGGATGCGCCCACGGTTTCTGCGGATGAAATCGTGTGCGATACCTACTGGGCCTTTAGGGCTCAACAAGTGGAACCCTTCCATATAAATAAGGACCATACGCGCTTGACTCGTACACAGGCTCCACTCTCCCCTCTCCCCTCTTCCAGCTGCCTCCTCTCCTCTACAGTCGCACACACGCCCTCCCGGCCCTTACCAGCCCGCCGCCTTTGGCCTCCACCGCGGCCCTACCCCGCCGCCTTTGGCCTCCACCACGGCCCTACCCCATCGGCCGACCGGCCGATGACCTCCCGGGAGGCCTGTCCTAGGCCGCCGACCCCCCCATGGCGAGGGGGCCGTCTTCTCGTCCACATAACGAAGGTTAGCGCTCGTTTAGCAAGGCCATCCTCATGTTTAATATGCCGGATCTGTTTGAATATATTGTTTATGCACTAGCAAGGCCAGATCTGTTAGAATAGCTAGTTTGTTAGATCTTGGTATGTTATCCGTTAGAGTAGGGATCTGTTAGAATAGCAACCTCTTTTATGTTTTATCTTGTCACTATGAATGTTTTTACCGAAGGGATTTCATAGAACACATTTCATTTTATACTTGTTTAATAGGGATCTTATTTTGGAGGCACTGTACAAGAAAATGAAGAGAGGGTTTATTTCCCTCTCTTGGCCGTAGTGGCTGGTAAGTGACACTAACGAGTTCAGTTTTAATGTCATTTTTATGTTAGACTACCAGACCATTGCCTTCTCCATTATCCGTGCAAATTAAGAAGCGAGTATGTGACTTTAATCTCTATCCGGGATGTTTCACCTCCTTCTATTGATGGAGATTTTGAACACATCATGCAACAAGGATTATTTCACACACAACATATATGCAACAACGGATGGCCGATTTCATCGAATATCTTTGCCTTGATGGTGGTAAGTGAACAATCATTTAAACTTGTTTTTGCTTTTTGTGTTCATCTTGCATTGATGTGTTTGTGGCTGACCTTTTGACTATTGTCATTCACAGTAAATGGTGTCTTGCATACGATTGTCAGAACAATCATTCAATGGATTTGTAAGTTTGTATTTCTGTGTTATTCGTGCCTTATGTCACATGTCATTCATATTATATGTACACATAGCTAACATAATTCATTTTCTCTTTTTCTGTTTCAGTGACCACTTACCCGTCGAAGGCAAAGTCCGGCTCCCCAAAATCTAAAAAGATTTAGGTCAGCGCCGTATGTGTACCCCAAAATTCTCTGAACCTATCTTTCATATTCTGTGTAAAAAATGACTACAGAGATGGAAAGGTTGCGAAGATTCGGGATTAGTGAGAGTTTTCGAACCCTCTGAACCTAGCTTTCGTCACGGAGACAAAGACGTAACCAAGAAAAGTTCTTTCTTTTGTGTAGCTTTCCCATTTGTATAGCTAGGAATTCATACTTTTGTCGCAATGTATGAATATGAAATGAATGAAACAAGGATATTTTGCTACTGGATGATTCTTGTTATTGATTTTTGCATGTGTTACAGCTGGTACAATGCCTACTTGCATGGTTCGGATATTCAAAGCGTTTGTGATGTCTCCTTAACACAAACGAGTAACAGTACGATAAACGTGTGTGATAATTTCTTTAACACACACGAATATCCTTACCAAGACGTATGCGATTATAAGTAAATACAGACGACTGAGAAGCCGAACCCGTGTGCGATCTTCTTCGCTATCGCACACGTTTAGCGGAATAAAAGCGTCTGCCTTGGGTGAACCAACGCACACGGTTTTTATTTCCGTCTGCGATATGTAGCGACATCGCCCACCCATGGATAGCGACGAGCGCTATAATCGTTTGCGATTGCCAAAGTCAACCGTGTGCGTTTGCCCGATCTGTACTAGTGTTATATGTATTTTTTTCATTTTCTTTCGTTTTATTTAGGTTGCGCTTTTGGTCACCATAGTTGCATCTTTTTTAGAAATATATGCAACATCTTTATTATCAATAAAAGTGCAAAACAGAGTTCTATATGAATTTTGCATCGTTATTTCTATGTGTTGTACTTCTGGTTACTATTTGAACTCGTCGAGAATAGTGCAACCAGAGTTCTATATGTACTTTCCCTTTTTTTGTCTGCTTATTTACATACACTATTCTTTTGCATACTATAGTTGATTTTTTTAGAAATGTGAGACAACTGATAAAAGTGCAACCAATGGGTTCACTTTTCATCACACCATAGTGCATATTTCAGAAATACGCGATTACCTTATAGATAGAAGTATATGGTTCCATATGTGTTTTATTATATACTCCTTCTATACCAAAATAAGTGTCTTTGATTAGTGTAAGCTGGTGGAGGTGGGGGTACCGCCCCAGCGTTGGACAGACTTGTGAGGAATATTTTTGGGGAGGGCACTAGTAGAAAACGGGTCATCCGTCCGGCGCATTAGTCCCCGCGATATTTCGAACCGGGACTAATGTGAGCACTAGTCCCGGTTCGAACGGTCGGGACGCGGCACGGCACCAGTCCTGGTTCGGACGGGATCATTAGTCCCGGTTCGTGATACGAACCGGGACTAAAGGTCCACGGCAGGCAGCCACAGAGGTGGGGCTGGCACGAGCATCTTTAGTCCCGGTTCGTATCACGAACCAGGACTAATGATGGACCTTTAGTCCCGGTTCCAGATACGAACCGAGACTAAATGTTCCCCTATATCATCTTCCACCCCGAGCCACCTTCTCCATTTTCCTGCTCGAGCCACATCTCCATTTTTCTCCTTATTCACTCTCCCGAGCTCGAGTTCATCCCCATTTTTCTCCACGATTTGTCAAGATTGGCGGCACCCATCTGTCCAAGGGTTAGCAACTTCATCCTTTCTTCCGACGTTCCTAATTTAGCTCATTTCATTGCTAGTTTAGCTCATTTCATTTTTCTAATGCTAGCTAGGTGTTTGATGAAATGCCTAAGTTAGGGAGTTCATTTTTTATGCAATTTGAGCTCAAATTAAAGTATGATTTGTTGGTATTAGTGTTGTCCCGTCCCCGTCCTCACCGCCGTCGATCGCCCGCGCTGTCCCGTCACCAGCACCACCTTGGTGAGCCTCTTGTTTTTATCTTTTTTAAAAACAATCTTACTTGTATGATTTAGATGCATAGTTATTACTTGTATAATTTTCTTACTTGTATGATTGTTTGTTATATTTATAGTGCCATGGTTTTGATATCCGGCCCCATCGGCCCTCGCCGGTCTATGATTCGGATGTGGTATATTAATTATCTTTTATAACTATTTGTTTCATTTCGTGTTCATATGACAATTATGCCGACCAACACTTGACATAGATATTTGAATCTAGGAGGTAGTTGAACCGGAAATTCCAACGACCCTCTTGTCGAGATGCTAAATTTATTTGAAAAAGAAAACAATGATTTGAAAGCAAAATTGAAAAGAAGTGAAGAAGAGAAGATGAAATTGGAGTTCGATCTTGCCGACGTCGTCGATGATCACAAGATCAAGATGGATGCAATGCGTTTGAAGATTAAAAAGATTAGAAAATATGCCATTAATCAAGAGGCTTGGTATCATTATGATGTTGGTTCAATAATTATCTTAGTTGCGATTTTGATCGCATTTGTTGTTGGATGTAAATTCTTTAGATAGTTGTATAATAGTTTCAATGTATGTTTTATGAGAACTATGTATTACATTTGGTCACTACTCTACTTTGATTTAATGTGACGAACTTGTATTAATTAATTTGGTCACTTCTCTATTCATGATGTAGTGTAATGGTTTTTATATATTTATATAATGCAGATGAGCCGACAATGGATGTACGGTGACCGACGCTGTCCCGAGTTCATTAATGGCCTGCATAATTTTCTCGATGTGGCCGAGGCAAACAAGCGGCATGGTTTTATTTGTTGTCCATGTAGTGTCTGTAAGAATACGAAGGATTACTCTATCTCAAAAACCCTACACTACCACCTGTTGCAGTCCGGTTTCATGTCCGGCTATAATTGTTGGACCAAGCACGGAGAAAGAGGGGTTATAATGGAAGACAATGAAGAAGAAGAGGATGATGACAACTATCCTATGTTCACTGAAGAAGAGCCCATTGTTGATGAGCCCATTGTTGAAGAAGAGCCCATTGTTGATGAGCCCGATGATGATCTTCGTCAGGCCATTCTTGATGCACAGATAAACTGGGGAAGTGAAAACGAGAGGTTGAAGTTGGAGCGCATGTTAGAGGATCAAAAAAATTGTTGTACCCAAATTGCGAAGATGGGCAGAAAAAGCTGAGTACCATACTGGAATTGCTACAATGGAAGGCAAAGAATGGTCTATCTGACAAGCGATTTGAAAAGTTGCTGAAAATATTAAAGAAGATGCTTTCAAGGGATAACGTATTGCCCCCAGTACGTACGAAGGTTGTCTGCCCTCTAGGATTAGAGGGTGTAGAAGATACATGCATGCATCAATGACTGCATCCTCTAACGCAGTGAGGAGTACGAGAATTTGAATGCATACCCGGTATGCGGTGCATTGCGGTATAAGATCAGGCGAGATGACCCTGGTGATGTTGAGGGCGAGCCGCGCCCCAAGAAGAGGGTTCCTGCCAAGGTGATGTGGTATGCTCCTATAATACCACGGTTGAAACGTTTGTTCCAAAACAAAGAGTTTGCCAAGTTGTTGCAATGGGCACAAAGAAGACCGTAAGAATGACATGATGCTGAGACACCCCGCTGATGGGTCGCAGTGGAGAAAAATCGACAGAGACTTCCCGACCTTTGCACGTGACGCAAAGAACTTAAGGTTTGGTCTAAGTACAGATGGCTTTAATCCTTTTGGGGAGCAGAGCTGCAGTCATAGCACTTGGCCTGTGACTCTGTGTATCTATAACCTTCCTCCTTGGTTGTGCATGAAGCGGAAGTTCATTATTATGCCAGTGCTCATCTAAGGCCCAAAGCAACCCGGCAACGACATTGATGTGTACCTGAGGCCATTGGTTGAAGAACTTTTACAGTTGTGGCGTGAAGAAGGTGTACGTGTGTGGGATGAGCACAAACAGCAGGAATTTGACATACGAGCGTTGTTGTTTGTAACCATCAATGATTGGCCAGCTCTTAATTAGTAACATTTCAAGACAGTCAAATAAGGGATACAATGCATGCACGCACTGTTTAGGTGAGACTAAAAGTATATATTTAGCAAACAAGAATGTGTACCCGGGGCATCGTCGATTTCTTCCAAACAAGCATCCCTTAAGAAAGAAAGGCAAGCATTTCAAAGGTGAGGCAGATCACCGGACGAAGCCTACCTGCCCTACTGGTGTTGATATATATGACATGGTCAAGGATTCAAAAGTAATCTTTGGAAAGGGTCCTAGTGGACAATCTGTTCCGAATGACACCGACGGACACGTACCCATATGGAAGAAGAAATCTATATTTTGGGAGCTACCCTATTGGAAAATACTAGAGGTTCGCTCTGCAATCGACGTGATGCACGTGACGAAAAATCTTTGCGTGAACCTGCTAAGCTTCTTGGGCGTGTATGGGAAGACGAAAGATACACCGGATGCACGGCTGCACCAGCAACGTATGCACGAACGAGACGACCAGCTGAATCCAGAGAAGTATCAAGGTCCTGCTAGCTACGCTCTTACCAAAGAAGAGAAGGAGATCTTTTTTGATGTTCTGAGCAGTTTCAAGATCCTGTCTGGCTTCTCGTCGAATATAAAGGGAATAATAAATATGGCAGAGAAAAAGTTCCAAAACCTAAAGTATCATGACTGCCACGTGATTATGACACAATTACTTCCGGTTGCATTGAGGGGCTTCTGTCGGAAAATGTTCGAGTACCCATTGTGAAGCTATGTGCATTCCTCAATGCAATTTCTCAGAAAGTAATCAATCCAGAAACACTACAAAGTTTACAGAAGGATGTGGTCCAATGTCTTGTCAGTTTCGAGTTGGTGTTCCCACCATCCTTCTTCAATATTATGACGCATCTCATAGTTTACCTAGTCAAAGAGATTAGGATTCTCGGTCCTGTATTTCTACACAATATGTTCCCCTTTGAGAGGTTCATGGGAGTCTTAAAGAAATATGTTCGTAATCGTGCTAGGCCAGAAGGAAGCATCTCCAATGGCTATGGAACAGAGGAGGTCATTGAGTTTTGTGTTGACTTTATTCCTGACCTTAAGCCGATTGGTGTTCCTCAATCGCGGCATGAGGGGAGACTGAGTGGAAAAGGCACGCTAGGAAAGAAAGCAATAATAAGTTTGGACGGGCATTCTTTCACTCAGGCACACTACATAGTTCTACAAAGTTCCACCTTGGTGGCTCCGTATATCGTGGAACACATGATTATTGTACGCTTCGAAAACCCGGAGCGTACCGACTCCTGGATTAAAGGAAAACACATGGAGACTTTCAGCGGTTGGTTGCAAACACATCTCATTAATAACACCAATGTTGGAGAACAACTTTACTTGTTGGCCAGGACACCATCTTTGACTATATTGACTTTCCAAGGGTACAAGATAAATGGTAATACATTTTACACGGCCGCCCAAGATAAAAAGAGCACCAACCAAAACAGTTGTGTCCGCTTTGATGCAACCAACGACAATGGGCAAAAGGACACATATTATGGTTACATAGAAGATATATGGGTACCACATATATGGGTACCACTTGACTATGGACCTTATTTAAAGGTCCCTTTGTTTCGGTGCAAATGGGTCAACCTGACAGGCGGGGTAAAGGTAGACCCAAAGTACGGAATGGAAGAATCTCACGTCCATGCCGGGAGGTGAGATTGTTGCCGGTCCGTCGTCGAGAAACTACTTGCGCAGCCCCGCTCTAACAGTATCCACACGTACACCGCGCCAATCCGCTGAGAACGTTCACCGCCTAGAGCTACTAGCACCGACGAAGAGAGACAGCCTTTCGGCGTAGTTTAGGTGGTAGATTTAATCAACTTGATTAGATCTATATGAGAGGATTAGAGACGTCTAATTCTCAACACATGAGATCTATTAGAAAAAGAGTGAAATAACCATGGAGGCAATTGTTGTGTTTCAACCCTTGGGGTTGGGGTGTTTATATAGGTGGCCAAAGGGGAGGGAGGGTTGGGGGAGGGGCAAGCCCTCCCCTTGTGCCGCCGGCCAAGGAAGGGAGGGAGGAGTCCCTCCCCTTCCCCAACTCGGATTTGGAGGAGGAGTAGGGCTCCTCCCTCCCAAACCGCCTCCACCCAAAAGGGAAGGGGAGAGGAGTCCTTCCCCCACCCCAATTCGGATTGGGAGTTGGCGGGGGACTCCTCCTTCCAAACCGCCTCAACCTAGTGGGCCTACCCCCACTAGGGTTTCGTCCAAGGGGGAAGTCCCCCCCCCCCCAACTCGGGTTGGCCCACCCGCCCCACATGTGGGTGCGGCTGCCCTGTGGGCCCCATGGGCCCAGTTGGCAGCCCCCTGGTGGTGGGCCCCAAATAAAATCTTTTATTTAATATTTTTCCATTTTAAATAAATAATTGTTTTGTCTAATTAATTCCTCCTTGAATATTGCCTTTTACAGAAAATTCCCGGAATTAATTACTTATCATATAAACATATTTACATGATTCGGGATACCCAGTATCCGCCGACAAAACCCTCGGAATAATATTTCCCACTTATATAAACCTTCTGAATAAATCCGATAGTGATGGAAACCATTCCTATCACCCCGGGACATTAGATGTCCGCCTTCTCTCTAAATCAAAACTTCACTGGAACAAGTTCCTGTGACATCGGAGCTACTCCGACACTATCTCATTACCACAAAGACTACAACTTTATTCTCTCAATAAAAGATTGACTCACAGCTTAAGTGTGTGACCCGAAAGGTTCAGTAAACACAAAGTCATGTCCGGGAACTTACCAGACAATAACCAGCATTGGGACCTAGACGGCCGTACTGGCTCCCGTGTGTTTATGAGTGAAGGGCAGAACATGTGTGTTACTCATTATGCTAATCCACTTACGTACACGATACTGCTGACGTGAGAACACACGTTCGTTGGGAGACCCCAAGAGGAAGGTATAATGTAGTGCAGCAGCAAATTTCCCTTAGTTAAGAACCAAGGTTATCAATCCAGGAGGAGTTAGGAGTACTTCAGAAGGTTGTCAGTGGCGCCGTTACTCGATAACTGACGTGAAACCTGCACACAACACAATCAAACTATTTTACCCCAACGAAACAGGAAGGTTGTCAATCTTTCCGGCTTGTTGAAAACAAAGGATTAAACGTATGGTGTGGAAAACAGTATTTAATTGTAGAAACTAAAAGAGAACAATGATTGCAGCTGGTGGTTTTATCAGTGTAAAAGAATGGACCGGGGTCCACAGTTCACTAGTGGTGTCTCTCCATAAAAGATAACTAACATGCTGGGTAAACGAATTACAGCTGGGCAATTGATAAAATAGTGAGCGCATGACAATGCATATATATGACAAGACGATTACTATGAGATTTAATTGGGCATTATGACAAGATACATAGACCGTTATCCAACTACATCTATGACTAATAATCCACCGCCAGGTTAATTAATATCCGTGTCCCCCGTTGGTATTAAGTTGCAAACAACAGATTATTGCATTAAGCAAAGCGCGCAATGTAAACAACACAAATGACCGTAGACAAAGTATTGTTTTGTTATCCCTAGTGGCAACAGCACATCCACAATTTTAGACGTTGTTGTCACTCGCCCAGATTACTGGAGGCATGAACCCACTATCTAGCATAAATACTCTCTTGGAGTTTCAAGCATCTACTTGGCCAAAGCATCTACTAGTAACGGAGAGCATGCAAGATCATAAATAACATATAAAGATAGATTGATAATCAACTTGATCATAGTATCAATATTCATCGGATCCCAGCAAACATAACATGTAGCATTACAATAAGATGATCTTGATCATGATAGGCAGCTCACAAGATCTAAACATGATGGCACAAGGTGGAGAGACAACCATCTAGCTACTGCTATGGACCCTTAGTCCAAGGATGAACTACTCACGCATCACTCCGGAGGCAGGCATGGTGATGTAGAGCCCTCCGGTGATGATTCCCCTCTCCGGCAGGGTGCCGGGAAGAGCTTCAGAACCCTCCCGAGCTAGGGTTGACGACGGCGGCGGCTCTGGAACTTTTCGTGGAATATGGCTCGGGTATTTAGGGTTTTCTGGACGGGAGGAATATATAGGCGAAAGGGCGGCGTCGGAGGGCAACCGAGGGGCCCACGCCACACCCTCGGCGTGGTTCACAGGGGGGTCACGCCGAGCCCTAGTGTGGCCGCCTCGTGGTTCGTCTCCGTCTCCCCTTTGGACTCTCTAGTTGTGTCAGTGAAAAACTGGGGCACGTTGATTTTCGTCCAATTCCGAGAATATTTCCTTAATAGGTTTTCTGGAATACAAAAACAGCAAAAAACAGGAATTGGCACGGTGGCATCTTGTTAATAGGTTAGTCCCAGAAAATGTATAAAAATGCTATGAAGTGTGTATAAAACATGTAATAATTGGTATAATATCAGCATGGAACATCAAAAATTATAGATATGTTTGTGACGTATCAGATACCAATGATATCTCGAGATTGAGACAATGTGCTCTACTGTGATCAAACCATTCGATCATAACACATATAACTCTCGTACCAATATCATTCTCTTTTCTCATTCCGTATTTATATTGTCCCATGATAAATCACGCTGTGTCTGGCCAGACGATTGGGTGACAATAATAATACTGAGATGGCCTAGAGGATGTATCTCTCCATCATCTGGAGGAGTAAGTGTCATTCTTGAATAATCTCAGTTCCAATACATTATTCTAGTTCACGCCCAAAAGCCACCGTTATGGTCCCCAGTTACGGCCAGACGTTAGGTGACAATAAAAACATGAGTGTCGAATAAGCGGTCACCAGATATTCTCATAGCAAAGGAATACAACTAATGATAACTAAACATATGATCAATTGCTACCTTCATCGTTGACGATTAGTCTCTTAGCAAGATCATACAGTGGGTCGGTTCAGTACTATTATCATTCCGATAATAAACTTCTATAGTTGTGTGACTTATACAAAGTCCATGATCAGGAAAACATGATCATCAAACAACAAGATAGGCTAGTCTTAGAGACAAGACTAGGAACACTTTTACTTGTTCGTATTTCTACACCTGTATTGGAGGGCCCAATACAGTTATAGCATAAAGATATAAACATTAATAATAAACTTGGAGATAAATAATAACTAAATTATTATTGTCTCTAGGGCATATCTCCAACACATGTCTACCAGACCCAAAAAAAAAAAAGATATGCAAACGAATACATCATACGATGAGCCAAAGCGCCACATAGTTCTTTCAGGAAAAAGAAACATCGTGGGAGTGGAGGACAAGACAGACATGTCAGAAGATTATAATAAGTTTGATGAAATTCGCCCTTCACAGTGAACACTGACCCAAACATCCTATTAAATGATGAAGATTATCCATGGTTACGGCGCAATCATAAGCAAGGGACACACGCGAAGAAAAAGTTTATACCCAAACACTAGATAGGAATGTTGGTGATGTGTAATGATGTATTAAACCTTTTATGTAACTGTGTTATGAAAACTCAGAAGAAATTTCTAAACAATGATTTTTTGGCTCTGGTTCTAGACAGATGACTCCATTTGCAACCAAGTGCAACAATAATATTGGAACTAATTTGACTTGATTTGATAAAAGAAAAAGGAATGAGAACAAAAAAAACTATTTCCATAGATATAAAAGAAATTAGAAAATATAGATATGATTTTTTATAAATATTTCTATAAAAACTATTTCCATAGAAATAAAAGGAATAATATTGGAACTAATTTGACTTATTTTTAGAAACTAAATTTGACTTAAATCAATACATATAAAAGAAATCAGAAAAAATAGATATGATTTTTATAAATATTGAAACTAATTTGACTTGATTTGACTTATTTGTAGAAACTAAATTTGACTTAAATCAATATATATAAAGAAATCAGAAAATATAGATATGATTTTTATAAATATTGAAACTAATTTGACTTATTTTTAGAAACTATTGATTTAAATCAATACATATAAAAGAAATCAGAAAATATAGATATGATTTTTATAAATATTGAAACTAATTTGACTTGATTTTTGTATATTTTCTTAAAAGAAATCAGAAAATAGAAAAATGAGACTAAAGGCATAAAAGAAAACGGAGTAAACAAAAAGAAAAGAGAGCAAAAAAAACTCGAAAACCTCTTATTTTCGGCCGCCCAAAAATAGACCTTTAGTCCCGGTTCCTAACACGAACCGGGATCCTTTAGTACCGGTTCGTGTTAGGAACCGGGACTAAAAGTCCGTTTCGCGCTTGTTAGTGTATTCTGACCCCCAAAACGTCCCTAATTCCTCCACTCGCGTGCGCCGGCCTCTCCTCCAGACGACGAACCGTTGCCGCCCGTTCTCCTGCTCCGAAGCGCCGTCGCCGTCGACAGCCGCCGAATCACCGTCGCCGTCGAGCCGGTTGCCGCCCTCCCGCTCCTTCCACCGCACGGACGGCCGCCCTCTCGCACGCCGCCGGCCGCCGTCACGCGCTTGAGGTCACGACGCCGCCGCCCCCGTCTGACGCAGTGCCGCCTCATCCCCTCCTTCGCCGCAGCGCCGTCAACCGTCCACGACGCCGCAACGCCGCCTCCCGTACGTCGACACGACGCCGCCGTCGCCTCCCGCGCGAGGTGCTCGATCCCCCTCCCCAATTCCCTGCCATATTAATTTCAGTACGTGTTAGAATAATTTTAGGTTAGTGTTAGAATTTTAGGATAGTGTTAGAGTGTTAGAAATTAAAACATTTGTTAGTGTTTTAGCATTTTAGGTTAGTGTTAGAATTTTAGGTTAGTGTTAGAGTGTTAGAAATTAAAACAATTGTTAGTGTTAGCAAAGTGTTAGATTTTTTTAGGTTTAGCTAGTGTTTTGATTTAATTAGGTTTCAAATTTGTTTAAATTTGTTTTTAGGCTTTCGATTTTTTTAAATTTGTTTATAGGTTATAACAAAGTGTTAGTGTGATAATTTTATTCTTGCACTAATTAGATAGTTTTGTGATGGCATTATATTGATAATTACTAAATTATGTCATTTTAAAATTTTGTTGATGAATATTCGGTTTGTATGTAGTTAAGCTATGATCGCCTGCGGCAGAGAGGATGCTGAAGAGGAAATATTGGCTGAGATCATATATGCCGGTGGAGAAGGTGGAGAAGATGCCGGTGGAGAAGGTGGAGAAGATGCCGATTTCAGCTCACAATTTTTTAACGACTACGGTGAGGGAGCTGAGGTAGAACGAAGAGACGAAGGGCACTTAACAAATTCCGGTGGAGAGGTATATTAAGCCTCTCGTTATAACTAGATGCATTAATTGATTTGTATTGCACTTATTAACGAATCTTTTTCTTTTAGCCCTCCGGATCGAGCCAATCTGCTAGGCCCTCCGGATCGAGCCAATCTGGTAAAAGGCCACGAGGCCCGAGCAAAAGGTTGGGCGAACATGAGAGGTTCACGATTGAGAAGTTGCTGCAGATGGCACGCCGCTTGCTCCCGCAGTGAACGTAAGAAATTTGTAAATCAATGTGGAGTTGTTGTTACGGACTGCATCCCGATCAGCATTCGAGAATGGCATAAGCCAAAGGGAGACGACGATGGAGGAGTTAGTTTTGTCAACCAAAGATCCAAAGATGAGCTTTGGAAAACGCTCATGACACATTTCAGCCTACCGCCAGGTCTGGAAGATAACATGAAGTTGAAAGTCAAGGAGTGGGCTCTTAAGAAGATGGCCACACAATTCCAGAACTTCAAGAACAAAACATGGGCTGACTATCTGAAGAACAAAGAAACTCCAACTTTCACTGGACCACTGGAGAAGCAAAATTATCACTGGGCCGAATTTAAGGCGTACAAGGAATCATCTGAAGCTGTGGAAAGGTCGGGAAAAATAAGATAAATGCTGCGAAAAAGGAATATCACCATGTTTTGGGGGCTAGGTGGCTACAGGTCTGCCGCGCCTATGTGGGAAAAAAGAGACGCCGACCTGATTGCTAAAGGGGTCATTCCAGAAACAGAGAATTTTTCCGAGAGGTCCAAGCGCTGGTTGTTCGGGCATGTGGGATCGTTGGACTAGAGATAGGGAAGCTTATTGCAAGGAAAAAATTGAAAAGGTCACCAAAGAGCTTGTTAACGTAATAGACAAAGTTCGAGAGGGAACGTTCAAGCCCGACAGAGAGAACGACGAGCTGACACACGCCCTCAGGAATCCTGAACACAAAGGACGAACACGAGGCTATGGCCCCGATGTTCCGTGGAATAAAGGGTTTCCGAAGAGCGCTGACACTTATAGAAGCCGTCAGAGAAAAAAGAAGCTGGATGCAGACCGGATCGAACGGATAGAAGCACATACCAAGGAATTGCAACGCACAGTCATGCGGCAGCAGGAGCAACTGGACACAATTAATAGCCAGCGGCAGCAAGAAGATTCTGTATTCGACGATAATATCGTCGTCCCATCTCAGCGAAAAAGCAGCGTGGGTTCCACGGCGCTCATTGGTGATCATGATGCACTGATGGATGAAGAACCACATGCTCGCTACCCCGTGGATAATATCACGGAGAAGACAATGTGTGATCTACATCAGTCAATGAAGAACATATCCTTCAAGGTGGCGGCCGGCTTTGCTTTACCTAATGAACCTGGAGCATGCTTCCATGGCAGTCAGATTCAAGCTGGCTATGCTCGTGTCGGGGTGGATGAAGTTGTTAAGGGATATGAGTCACTGGAGCTTCACATGGCTGGAGGTGATGGGGAGAAGACACTGGGAGAAGGCAAGGGTGGTATGATTTTGTGGAAAAAGAAATACATCGTGTTTGAAGCCTCCACCCCTCCATCGACTCCTCATTTTAGCAATCCACCTCAGCAAAGTCCTCCCCTCCTCGATAGGAACCTCAGCGCGAGTCCATCTCGATCTCCGGAGCGTCAGCCGTCTCCGCCCATTAAGCTGCTAAATAAGCGGAAGCTCACCGTTTGCCTCCTAAGAAGACACAGAGAAAGAACGCAAAAGACAAGACTCCTGAGAAGTTACCTTACGAAAGGACTATTGAGGAAAATAAAGCGATCGTGGATGCCCAGGTGAAAGCCTTTTTTGCACCGAAAAAGGTCGAGCCAAGACAGAAAATACCTCCGGAGGTCGCTGAGCGCTGCATTACCAACTTATATAACCCGGATCCAAAGCCGCCATCAGACTATGAGTGATGTATTGACAAGTCATATAGCTCACTGATGGAACAGAGGAAAAGCGGGAAAAAAGGTGCCCATCTCGGAGAACAGGAAGTACAATCAGTCCCCCCGCTCAAGGTGTTTCCCGATAAGGACGTACACAATGATAGTACAGGTCTCAATGTTGCTCCTCAAGTCATAGGCGACACAGGTTACCCCATTGCTGAGATAGCATCGAAATATGTTCACGGGACGTCTCTGGTCAGACCTGGGCAAGTCGAGGATCTAACAACACAAATGCGAAGATTGCATGATTGGTACATGCAAGCCGCAAAGGAAGGGAAAATCTATCTCATGGCGCGAGTTAAGGAAGAGCACTACTTCCAAGAATACGGTGTGCATATTGATTTTCCCGAACTTTTTCAGTTATACAATCAAGACGCCCTCGACAAATCTCTCGTCAGTTGCTATTGTCTGTAAGTGATTTATTTCTGTAATTTAAGTCTGTAGCTCAACTCGTTCATTGCCTTTAATTATCCTCACGATATTCTTTTGTATGCTATTATGCAGAATGAAGATTCTCGAATGCAAAAAGGAATCAATCTGGGATATTGGGTTCATTGACCCGGATAAAGTTCATGAAGTCACCGTACAAAACCACGCCAAGGACACAGAGGCACTTTTGCTAAGATTTTTAAAGCGACAACATACCAAAAAATAAATACTTTTTCCTTACAACTTCAAGTGAGTGTTACTGTCTTGTACATATTCTATTTTGCTTACCCGATGTTTAGTGTAATGATGAGTGATAACCCACAAGTATAGGGGATCGCGTGTAGCCTTTTCGATAAGTAAGAGTGTCGAACCCAACGAGGAGCTAAAGGTAGGATAAGTATTCTCTCAAGTTCTATCAACCACTGATACAACTCTACGCACACTAAACGTTTGCATTATCTAGAAAATAAAACTACGGTAGCAATACGGGTATGAGAGGTAGTTTTGCAAGAAAGTAAATGTTAGTGCTGCAGCAATAAAATACACTAAGTAACCATATACTAACAGTACCATGAGTGTGGAAAAGTGGTGGTAATTGTGGTGGCTTTGTCCAAGATTAATTAGTGAAGGTACTTGGTTCATTGTCTTCGATGCAGTTTTCTATGTGGGAGAGGCTAAATATACATGCACTCCACTACTTGGGATTACAAGTACTATATGATTGGATTGTTAGAAAGCATCCGCAAATACTAACAATGCATTAAGGTTTCCCCAACCATAGCCTTAAGTTCAAGGTCCTCTTACTCCCATACGTGCAACTAATCGGTTCGCGTTCTCAGGTTTCTGTCACTCCGGCAGAACTTCCCCCGCTTCGTTACAAATACTACCAACCCTAGGGTGTTTGATCCATGCGCGCACAAATATAATGGACACCAAAGGACAGCACCATATAGACATACAACTCTAATGAACCTCATGCATTCAATTAAGCAATCAAAAGACAAATAAACTACGGAAACATGATGTAAATCATAGGATAAATATTATAGCATCAAACACCATGTTTACATAGGACGGTACAGAGGTTTGTGGGAGGATGAACCACTGAATACAAGGAGGAGATGGTGATGGAGATGGCGGTGAAGACGGCGGAGAGGGCAGCGCGGCGGCGCAGGGCGGCGGCGGCGCCGGCGGTGCGGGGAACTCCTTTCCCCGCCGCCGGCAAGCTTGGGGAGCGCCGCCCCTTAGCCTCCCTCCTTCATGGCTTCTTGGGAGCCCTCCCCCATGGAGATGGGATCCATGGGGGAGGCAAAAACGTGGCTTTTGGTGGCTGAAATTCGTGGGTGGAGGAGTCCTCCACGAATTAGGTTTCCTCCCTTTATATATCTTCTCGGATTTCCGTCACCCCCTTTTAGGGTTCCACCAAAACGGGCCTACAGGCCGCGTCCGAACTCCGATTGGGCTGATCTCGGGCTTAAAATCTTCGTATGGAAAATTGTGACAACTTTCGTAACAGCCAGGTCTCCATTTGACGTCATCTTCGAGGGTCAAACTGGCAATCTTCGTAAAAAGTTCTCAGACAGATTTCAGGAAAGTCCCAATTCGACTCCAACAAGGTTTCCTCTTGTATTCTTGATAATTTCTACACATCAAAGAGTAAAACAAGAACATTGTGCACTTTTGCAACTATTAGTAGGTTAGTCCAAATAAATAATAAACTTAATATAAAACAAGTGCTAAAAGCATAAAAATGGCATGAAACAATCAAAAATTATAGATACGTTTTGGACGTATCAACATCCCCAAGCTTAATTCCTGCTCGTCCTCGAGTAGGTAAATGATAACAAAATAATTTTTGATTGTAAATGCATGATCTTTAACAATTGCATGATGTATGGATAATAAAACTTAGCAATCATGTTTCCTAATGAAAAGTATCAACGAACTAAGAGCTTATAACATGAAATTTATAAACATCAACAAGATTGTAATGACCATAATAAAGCATGATAGAGTGGTATCTCGCTTGCCCTTAATTGTGGAGCAAAACATAAATGCCAAGGCACCTCTGAAGTTCAAGTGAAGACTAGATATAGAGATATCAAAGATAAAAGCATCATGGTTATACCTCAATTAATCGTATTCTGGGACAAGCACATTACACTAAGAACGACAGCTATGCTCTCGAAGAAGTGCTCAAAGAAAGGATGGTGACTCAACATAAAAATAAAAGATTGGCCCTTCGCAGAGGGAAGCAGGGATTAACACGTGCTAGAGCTTTTTGTTTTAAAAACAGAGGTAAAAATGTTTTGAGAGGTGTTTGTTAATTGTCAACGAATGGTAGCGGGTGAGAACAGTATTCTACCTGTCAAACGGACTTTTAAGAGCGGCTCCCATGAAGGACGTTATTTCTACCAGCAAGGCAGATCATCCCTCTTTCTCTTTGGTTTACACACATTCAGGTATTTCACTGTTTGTCATTGCTTACTGATGAATCAGGGCAAAAGTGTGAAGAGAATTAATTGGTTAAAGTTGTAATTAATTGGGACTGGGCACCCCGTTGCCAGCTCTTTTTGCAAGTTATTGGATAAGCGGATGTATATGCCACTAGTCCAGGTGTAAAAGTCCATTTGACAAATAGAATAAAGAATAACCACACTAATTCCTCATGAGCTAGTAAACATTGACACAAAAAGAGAAATATTTTGAAGGTTTTAAAGGTAGCACATGCAAATTTACTTGGAATGGCTTGAAATACCATGCATAGGAATTTTTTGGTGGACTCTTTGGGATAACTTGGTTTTAAGGATTTGGATGCACGAGCAGCATTCCCGCTCAGTACAAGTGAAGGCTAGCAATAGACTGGGAAGCGACAACCACGAGAGCGATAACGGTCATAATCATGCTTGCGACAAAATAAAATTAACGGAGGCATAAAAACGATACTAAAACTCTGAGGCAAAATAGATCATCAAGGCTTAATTGACTTTTATTTTTCAGTCATAACATGTGTGAGCATGTGCCAAGTCGATTCAAGTGAATTATTCAGAGGAGGATACCACAATACCATACCATCTTATGAACAGGACAATGCATGTTGATATCAAAATAACATAATATGCACTATTAGCTAGTTGAGACTAACCATAAGAAAACATAAACTACTAAACAGTATTATTCACACATCATTTTTAAGTTTCAACAAGTAATCCATTAACCAAGTAAACATTGAAAACAGAGGATAAATAAAATATGTGACGATCCACTTATTAATGTAACTGGTGTTTGATGCTAAGATAAATAGATAATAAAATACAGCCGCTTCAAGTTTAGTTAAGTTCCTATGTTGCTCAAAAAACAAAGTTTAAAGGTTTGCAAACCGTGGGGTTATTGATGAAGAGGGATGCGGGGACATCCCCAAGCTTATGACTTTGGTAATTCTTCAATATTCCATAGTTTGGTGTTCCTTCATTCTCTGTGAAAAAACTTCAACACAAAAACTTTCCCATTCTTTTCTGCGGTTAGACATTAGTACAATAGATAATATTTCCCAAGTGCTACTATTAAACCAAATAAAATTTTGTTTTTAAGTTACAGAAAGGTTGCTTAAATGGCCAACTTATAAATGAAAGGTAAGAACCATTAAAAATCAAATGAAAACGAAAAGAGGCCACTCTTGCAACAAAAGTCAGAATCTGTCCAGAAAAACAGCAGCTGGAAAACGCAATTTTTAGGTGCACTTAAACATGCCCGAAATTTTAGCCAATTTTTGTACATGCAGAGGATTAGGTGCTACAACATCAGTAATTTTTTCGTGATTTTTAGAGCTTCCAGTAAAATATGAAAAATCGCGCAATAAGCAGTAGATACCGAAAACAGAAAATCACTTTTTACATATGTATCAACTAAGCTAAATGGATAAAACTTGGTACTTTATTTTTGATAAACTAAGAAACCAGAGGCTAAGCAAGACCTAAACATGCTAGCTACAGCAAGGAAAACTCTAAATAAAAATCAAAAGTAAAACCCAAATAAAATTAAAATAAAGAACCAAACAAAGAAGCAAAACAAAAGAAAATATTTTTGTTATTTTGAATTTATAAGTGAAAGTAAAGAAGCAATCGAAACCAAATAAGGAGCCTAATAAAACTAAAGAAGGTAAAACCAAGACATATAAAAGCAATTATAATACAAGTTAAGACAATACATATCATGTGGACGGGTAATATAGAGTATGAACGAGACAACCTCATGTTAGTTGATGAATAGGGGGATGACTCGGGCATCCCCAAGCTTAGATGATTGTATCTTCTTGAATATGTTCTTGGGATGCACCTACACATCCCCAAGCTTGAGCTCTTGCGTCTTCTTATTCATCTCATATCACCATATTGATTAGATCTTATAAGCTACATCCACATAAAACTTCACAAAACTCATTAGTAGGGTTAGTACTCATTAAATAAAATCCACTCATGTTCAAGCATTGACAAGTTTTATAATTTTTACTCAACATTAGCCACTGTATATACTAAGGTGTTCATGATTTCCGTTGTCCGTCGAAAAACTAATGAAACTAACAACACCAAGTACAATATTGAATAAACAAAGAAATCTGTCAAAACTGAACAGTCCGTAAAGATGGCATTCAACGAGATAGTTAAGTAGCTCAAATCGAAAAACTTTAGTCTAATGAAAGAAAGATAATAATCTCAGGTTTATGCACAAAAATTTTCAAGTCAAAATACTATTCTGAGATTTATCACGATTTTATTTACAGAGAAGCACAAAATCTGTCTAAACAGAACAGTCAGTAAAGATCGAATTTTTCGACCTATCTACGTACCTTAAATCAGAAAAAGTTAGTCTAATGAAAGAAAGCTAATAAGCATCACTTTGCACTCAAGAAATTTCAGATCAAGATCACGTTCTGGTGATTTTAAACATTTAATACGGTGGAGCACAGAAAATCTGTTTCTGGACAGCAAAGTAAAACTATCAACTTTCAATTAACTAAAGACTATAATTAGCATTTTATTTTTATGTACAGAGGTATATACACAATATTTACAATATTTACATGTTTTTAATGAAAAGCTTCCATGGAAAGATTTGTTTTGGTTTCATAGGCATGAACACAAGTGTTCAAGGTCGACCCCCATTTAACCATTACTCATCTTTCCAATCACTTTTCTTTTTGAAAACGTTTTTAGATAACAACTACACCTAATTTTTTTTGTAATTCGCATTCCCTATCCATAGTAAGATAAAGAACAACTTAATACTGAAAATAAAAACTACTTAGAGATAAAGCAAACAAGTGCACACAAGAACATTAACCTACGCTATGGCTCCCCGGCAACGGCGCCAGAAAAGGTCTTGATAACCCACAAGTATAGGGGATCGCGTGTAGCCTTTTCGATAAGTAAGAGTGTCGAACCCAACGAGGAGCTAAAGGTAGGATAAGTATTCTCTCAAGTTCTATCAACCACTGATACAACTCTACGCACACTAAACGTTTGCATTATCTAGAAAATAAAACTACGGTAGCAATACGGGTATGAGAGGTAGTTTTGCAAGATAATAAATACAAGAAAGTAAATGTTAGTGCTGCAGCAATAAAATACACTAAGTAACCATATACTAACAGTACCATGAGTGTGGAAAAGTGGTGGTAATTGTGGTGGCTTTGTCCAAGATTAATTAGTGAAGGTACTTGGTTCATTGTCTTCGATGCAGTTTTCTATGTGGGAGAGGCTAAATATACATGCACTCCACTACTTGGGATTACAAGTACTATATGATTGGATTGTTAGAAAGCATCCGCAAATACTAACAATGCATTAAGGTTTCCCCAACCATAGCCTTAAGTTCAAGGTCCTCTTACTCCCATACGTGCAACTAATCGGTTCGCGTTCTCAGGTTTCTGTCACTCCGGCAGAACTTCCCCCGCTTCGTTACAAATACTACCAACCCTAGGGTGTTTGATCCATGCGCGCACAATATAATGGACACCAAAGGACAGCACCATATAGACATACAACTCTAATGAACCTCATGCATTCAATTAAGCAATCAAAAGACAAATAAACTACGGAAACATGATGTAAATCATAGGATAAATATTATAGCATCAAACACCATGTTTACATAGGACGGTACAGAGGTTTGTGGGAGGATGAACCACTGAATACAAGGAGGAGATGGTGATGGAGATGGCGGTGAAGACGGCGGAGAGGGGCAGCGCGGGGCGCAGGGCGGCGGCGGCGCCGGCGGTGCGGGGAACTCCTTTCCCCGCCGCCGGCAAGCTTGGGGAGCGCCGCCCCTTAGCCTCCCTCCTTCATGGCTTCTTGGGAGCCCTCCCCCATGGAGATGGGATCCATGGGGGAGGCAAAAACGTGGCTTTTGGTGGCTGAAATTCGTGGGTGGAGGAGTCCTCCACGAATTAGGTTTCCTCCCTTTATATATCTTCTCGGATTTCCGTCACCCCCTTTTAGGGTTCCACCAAAACGGGCCTACAGGCCGCGTCCGAACTCCGATTGGGCTGATCTCGGGCTTAAAATCTTCGTATGGAAAATTGTGACAACTTTCGTAACAGCCAGGTCTCCATTTGACGTCATCTTCGAGGGTCAAACTGGCAATCTTCGTAAAAAGTTCTCAGACAGATTTCAGGAAAGTCCCAATTCGACTCCAACAAGGTTTCCTCTTGTATTCTTGATAATTTCTACACATCAAAGAGTAAAACAAGAACATTGTGCACTTTTGCAACTATTAGTAGGTTAGTCCAAATAAATAATAAACTTAATATAAAACAAGTGCTAAAAGCATAAAAATGGCATGAAACAATCAAAAATTATAGATACGTTTTGGACGTATCAATGAGTTATCCATGACTGCGTATATAAACGTGCGCAGATTCCACTGGATTCCGCTAATCATTAAAATTGACATCGGAGAAGTTGAAGTCCTGGACTCATTAAGGAAAGACCCTAAAGAATTCGCGAGCGTGTATTATATGATCCAGAAGTAATTTCAATCTCACTATATCGGTCTCTTTCGTTCATTTCCTGATATCAAGTAATTAATAACTCCTTTATTCATTTTCTTTGTCGGGCAGGGTTTGGAAACGGTTCATCAAGGAAGAAGCCGGTATATGGAAAGAGAAGCTGGATTTTTGTCTGAACAAGGTAAGTAGTACTACCTAGGTCCGCACATCTCTTTAATTCTAGTTTCAATACCATTATCATGCTTGATTATTATTTGATTGAATTATATTCTCGTATAGTGGTGTCTCGAAGAGCCACAGGGGACTAATTTATGTGCATATTACGTTTGCGAGTACATTCACATGAGCACCAATGAGAGATTCAATAATCAAAGAAATAAAGATGTACGTAAACATTATTCACAATTTTATTTTGTTACCATCAATTGTGTTGAGTTTCATTCATAATTGTTTTGATCTCCTTCTTTTATAGTTGCGGAGGAAGCGGAACGCGCTCCTACCAAAGATCCGCGTAAAAGCAATTGCGGAGGAATTGGCGGATTTCTCCTTACGGAGCTCATACCTGAAACCGGAGAATACCACTATAGCGAATAATATGCCTCCATGTACTAGTGATATCCATATGTAATTAAGTAGATATATATACCAAATTGTATGTGTTATGTATATGCATCAACGTAATCTTCATGTAATAGTTTATGTTTGGCCAAACTTGTTTTTGGCGCATCAACGTGATCTCCGTAAACCCCTCGTAAACACAAAATCAGAAACCCTAAACCCCTCCTAAACCCTAAACCCACCCTGAAAAATAATCGAAAAGAAAACAAAAATGCACATACCTTTAGTCCCGGTTCGTAACAAACCGGGACCAAAGGGGGGGGGGACTTTAGTCCCAGTTGGTCAGTCCCGGTTGGCCAACCGGGACTAAAGCCCCTTACGAACCGGGACTGTTGTCCCTTTTTCCACTAGTGGGGCTTAGATAGAAAAATAATTACTCCTTTGTTCACTTTTATAATACGTTTTGGGAAGCTAAATTCGCGGACATGCCAGCGTTTGCGATCGTCCACGAGATGTTTTGATTTATCCATATCCCCCTCTTGATAAATTTCCCACATGCCCACTATCCATTGTAACGCGCTTCGACTCAACGGACTTGATGGTGACAGCTTCATCTTCATGGAGTCGTGCCCCTCCTCCGCCACGGCTATCGGGTCGTGGTCGAACATCGGTATGGAGCTTCGGCCGACAGCCCGTCGTCCATTGCTGCAATGATGGCTGACATCGGCGATTCATCAGGGCAGGTCGTTTCGCCGCATGCGCCTTGCAAACGGTGACATTCGCCTGCAGAGCCACGCTGGACGCGTTGCTGCTGGCGAGACCATTGACGTAGGCGCTGCCGCTAGACAAACTTGGGGGCGGGGTACCGCCTCCAGCGTTGGACAAACTTATGAGGAATATTTATGGGGAGGGCTTAGATAAAAAAACAATTACTCCCTCTGTTCACTTTTATAATACGTTTTGGAAGCTAAATTCACGGATGTGCCAGCGTATGTGATCGTCCACGAGATGGTTCGATTTATCCATATTCTCCCTCTTGATAAATTTCTTACATGCCCACTGTCCATTGCTAACGTGCTTCGACTCGATGGACTTGATCAGTGACAACTTCATCTTCATGGCGTCGTGCCCCCTCCTCGCCATGGCTATCGTCGTGGTCATACGTCGGTATGGAGCTACGGCCGACAGCTCATCATCCACTGCTGCAATGATGGCTGACATCAGCGATTCATCAGGGCAGGTCGTCTCGCCGCACGCGCCTTGTAGACGGCGACGTGCGCCTATGGAGCCATGCCGGACGCGTTGCCGCTGGCGAGGCCATTGACGTTGGCGCTGACGACAAAGTTGCCGGCTGCGATGGTCATCACGTGGGTGTCATGCTGGTCATAGACATGACTCATTGTCCAGTCGGGAGGACACTCTGGTTGTGTGAGTACCTCTAGATCTTGAGGTGGTTCCAAGCAATGGCGGAGCTATGCACATGTGAGGGGGGCCACTGCCCCCCCAGTCTATTTTTTAGCCAAAATGGTAAATACTCTATATAATCCTTGTTTAGGTAGACAAAATGGATAATTGCCTCCCCCGACCCCCTACAACCAGGTAGTGTTACACATGCAGAAGGAACGACCCCCCCCCCCCCCCCCCCCCCCCTCTCTTAGCCTATGGGAAAGTGAGGCATCCCAGATGCACTGGTGGTAGAGAACTCGCCAACACGACAATGACGCATCTTAGGAGTAGAAAAAATATTCTCTATTAAAAATAATATATATGGCGTAGAGAATAAAGGGGTGGAGGTTTTAGAGTCTCGCGTACCGACAGGGTTCAGCTGCTAACATGTCATGTGTAGGCCCGGTACTAACATAGAAGTGATTGCGCCAAGTGTTTGCAAACCGAATGGCAAACTTGTACTAGTGTCTATATGTATTTTCTTTCGTTTTATTCCGTTTATTTAGGTTACACTTTTGTCACACCCTAGTTGCATCTTTTTTTAGAAATATATTCAACAACCTTAACAATAAATGTGCAAAACAGTGTTCTATATACATTGTTGCCTCGTTATTTATATACATTCCACTCCTTGTTACATGTGTTTGAACTCATCGAGAAAAGTGCTACCATAATCATATACGTATTCCCCTTTTTTATTTGGTTTATTTACAAACACTGCACTTTTTTCCACACTATAGTTCCAGTTTTCTTAGAAATGTGCAACTATTAACCGATATGCATCCAAGGGGTACGTATATTTTTTGTCCGGTAATTTAGGTTGCACTTTTCGTCACACCATAATGCATGTTTCAGAAATATGTGACCACCTTATCGAAAAAAGTATAACCATATTTATTGCACTTTTCACCACATAGTAGTTGTATTTTTTTCATAAATGTGCACCTAACTCATCAAGAAAAGTGCAACTCCCCTAAAGAAAAGTGCAACTAGCCTGATTTAAGTTCTTTCCCATAAATTGAATTCAAATACTAATAATCTTACACGAATTAACGTGGTAGTCCAACGGAGCAATCACATCGGCAACTTGCGCTAGCTTAGGATTACAGATGATAAATAAAAGTGGTACACAAAATACGTCGAATCTTAGTCAATCGGGCAATAGCCACGCCCATCGATTTATTTGTAATAATGCACCAGATGTTGTTTCTCCTTGATTAATGAAACGAGGCAAAAGGTTTTCCCTTTCAAAAAGGTAACATCGTCATTTTCTTCATCTTCATGGACATCCTAATTGTTGAGTCCAAAAGGTGCTCTCACAACAACTTATGGAGTACTCACACGAGGCCAACCAATTTCAGGACCTTACACACAAGGACAAAAAGCTAGACGTAGAAACATGGTCATATGATGATCTAAGCTTAGATGTGAACAAGTGGTCACTCGGCCTGCAAACTGGAAGTTTTTTTTTCTTGATATCGTGTTGCGTGTCATTTTGTACGGAGTACTTTGCACGCTGCAAACCAAACCCGAGTACCTTTCAATGTCGTTGCTTCGTTTAGGAACTTATCAATGTTGCTTCTTTTAGGAACCTAGCTAACCTATCAATGTTGCTTAACACAACTCCTAGCAATGTCCAGTCGAAACGAAAACTTGTACTAGCAATCTACCAACAACACGCATCTTTGAGCAGATTGACCACGAGACGCTACTACACAATGCCGCCACGGCGCCTCAATCTTGCACTTCTCGCCCACCTGTGCGTGCTGTTCGCCACCGCGGCGAGAGGCGCCGCGGCGTCCTTCAGCGTTCTCGACTACGGCGCCGTGGCCGACGGCCGCACGGACTGCGCGGGCGCGTTCCTAGGCGCGTGGGATGCCGCATGCGCGGCGGAGGACGGGTCCGCTGCGGTGGTCGTGCCGGCGGGAGATTTCTTGGTGTCCAGGGCGAGGTTCAGCGGGCCGTGCCGGAGCAGCGCGGTGTCCGTGGACATCGCGGGCACGGTGCTCGCGCCCACGCCGTACGCCGGCGTGCAGCTCTGGATCGTGTTCCAGAACGTGGACGGGGTGTCCGTCACCGGCGGCACGCTGGACGGCAGGGGCCAGGCGTACTGGGCGTGCCGGAGAGCCGGCGGCGGCTCGTCTTGCCCCGCCGCCACCAGGGTCAGTCAGTCGGTGTTTTCTTTCATTCAGTGAAAAGAAACGGACTGCGAGTCGATAATTTTATAACACTGTCGTTGACTGAACACAACACAGTCGTTGACTATCTACCGGTCCAGGAACGTGCTGATCCGCGGCCTGACGTCGCTGAACAGCGCCGGCATCCACGTGACGGTCCAGGCGAGCGCCGGCGTGGTGATAGTGGACACGGTGGTGTCGGCGCCGGGGGACAGCCCCAACACGGACGGCATCCACATCAAGCAGTCCAGCGACGTGACCATCCGGAACGCCAAGATCGGCACCGGCGACGACTGCATCTCCATGGTGGAGGGCTCGTCGGACGTGTGGATCCAGGGCGTCAGCTGCGGCCCAGGGCACGGCATCAGGCGAGTCGAATTGTGTCCGTCGGCTTTCTGCTGTCTGCTGCTGATAGCTGTATGCTCAATCTGCTCTGTGTTGTGTGTATGTCAGTATTGGGAGCCTAGGCGACACGCCGGAGCAGGTGGCCGTGCGGAACATCACCGTCAGGGACGTGACGCTCGCCGGGACGACCAACGGGCTGCGGATCAAGACGTGGGCGAAGGCCAACAGCGGGCTCGTCGACGGCGTCTCGTTCTCGACGTGGTCATGAGGAACGTCTCGAACCCGATCATCGTCGACCAGAACTACTGCCCCGGCAACGTCAGCTGCCCCACCGAGGTACCATGCCCAACTGTACAGACACTGAATTTCCGCGAAATGCTGACTGACACTGTGTGGGTTGTTTCAGGGATCCGGGATCAAGATCACCAACGTCTCTTACACGGACGTTCGGGGGACGTCGGCGACGCCGGTGGCCGTGCGGTTCGACTGCAGCCCGAGCCGGCCATGCGCCGGAATCGCCCTGCGTAACGTCCGGCTGAGCTACGTGAAGCAGCGGCGAGCAGCCGAGTCGCTCTGCCGGAATGCGCATGGTGTCGCGTATGGAGAGGTTGTTCCACCGAGTTGCCTGGCTGACCAGGAGATGTTTTGCGACAAGTGAGACGATGATGAAATGAATTTGCAGGTGTTTCTTGTACAGCATCATTCTTCCCTTGCTTGAAGCGAAACCTTTGTCGATCAATTTGGGTCGTTTTTTATAGATATTTTCCCTTTAGCGGGGCTCAATGTCGGAGGAGCCATGATTGACTTGTCAACTCATCCGGTCAAACAAAAAGTGCTGTAAAATCGTAGGCTACTTTTCAATTCGGTACGCAGGCTTACCAAGTTTCAAAATCAAACACATAACAAGTTGCCAAATCTTGGCTTGACAAAGCACGGTCGGGAACCAAACAGATCCAGACCAAGTGAGGTGGGGAAGAAAACGGGTAGGGTTATGTCTCAAGTTGGACGCCATCAAGAATTACGTCAAATCCGTCGACCGAAGTTCAGAGTACTGCCATGCGCCGAGGAGGAGGCTGACGTCGAACTTGTCACGTCGAATCCTAGGTTTGTCTAGGCAAATTTAGACGTTGAATCGAGCTGGCGGTGACATACACTAGTTTGGCGCCAATCATGAGAGGACAGATCTGAAAATAGTTTTTGATGTGTCATATATAGTTAGACAAAAAATGCCAGATGTGGCAAAAAAAAACACGGAAGTGACCGTAGGTCGACAAAAAGAGCAACTAGTAAACGAGGGAAGAGAGATGAGAGAAGCAAAAGTAGAAATGAAGAGGATTTCTTGCGATACTTCGGCATGGCAAAGAGTTCGCGGACAGAGAAACAGGACACGCCCATTGGTGGTAGTGACGACGATGCGTCCGTTGCCCAGCTTCCGAATACGGAGTAGAATGCCGTTTTGGTCAGCAACAAGGGGTAGCCTACCGGTAGTACTAGTCTACGCGCCTAGATAGGCAGCTACGGATTTTGCTGGCGCACGGGTGCGGTCCGCCTCGATGCAATCCCCCCCGCTGCGACCTCCCGGCCCCACTTCCCAGTCTATCTCTCCCTCCCTACGCCCGGACCGTAGACCGAGAGCCGCACCAACGCCAGAAATCCGAGCAGAACGGCGCCCTACAACTAGCCGGACCATAGACCCGGTCCACGCAGCCCCCAGACCAGCCACCTCCCCCTCCGATCGGAGCCGGAGCGTGGCCGCGGCGCCGGATCCCCCCGTGGAAGCCTGCGCTTGTCTGTCGCCCGCGCCCAAATAAATATCCCACCTCGCCGGCGCCCGCGCGGCCTCCGAGAATCTCCACTTCTCCGCCGCCGCACCCGCCCGCCCTCGAATCCGAATCAGCTTACCTCCCCGCCGCTACTACCCACTGCCACCGCTACTCTTCTACTACCACGGCAGCTTAAGCTTAAGCAGCTGGCGCCGAAACCCTAGCTAGCTCCGATGTCGCAGCAGGATCCGGCGGCGGGGGACGAGCCGCTGCCGCCGGGGGCGCTCTCCCGGAGCAGCTCCGCCAGCCGCCTCAACGCGCAGGCGCCCGAGTTCGTGCCGCGCCCGCCCGCGCCGCTGCAGCAGCAGCCGCCCGCCGTGATCCGCGTCTTCGCCGGCCCGCCTCCGCCGCCCCCCGCGTCCTTCTTCGTCGCCCCGCCCCCGCCGCCGTTCGAGTATTACACGGCTGTCGGTGCTGGTGGTGGGGCGGGGTTCGGTGCCGTGCCTGAGCTCGAGCTGGGGGCCGAGCTGCCCGTGACGCCGCAGGTCCAGCCGCAGCAGCAGGGTAGGGAGAGGGAACTCACCTCGGACGACGCGCTGCACAAGATCACCAAGCAGGTAGGTTTGTTTGTCTGATGACCCTCTTGTCGTTTGTAGTATTGCTCGATTTCCCGGTTCGGTGTAACTAGGTCGGGGAAAACAAAATTAATGGCTGCGTTTCTAGTAACTGGTCAGACACCGGTAGACACGTTTCTAGACGTGTTGCTGCTTCAGTAGATCACGGAACAGTTCTCTGATCTTTCAGCTATTTTTGGATGGGTTTGCATGGAATTAGATGTATATTTTGGTATCAAACCCTCTGCTCTTACTGTTACTGGTATCGAAGTTAGTGTTGGAGCTGTGTAGTATTACATACACGTTTGCATAGTCAAGGTCTACACGACCGAGTGGAGTTTCATGGTGGCAATCATGTCAAATTAAATAGCTGCGTATTGTGAGTAGCATCTTGACTTGAAACTGTAATTCAGCATGGAATTAGATGTATATTTTGGTATCAAACTCTCTGCTCTTACTGTTACTGGTATCGAAGTTAGTGTTGGAGCTGTGTAGTATTACATACACGTTTGCATACTCGAGGTCTACACGACCTAGTGGAGTTTCATGGTGGCAATCATGTCAATTAAATAGCTGCGTATTGTGGGTAGCATCTTGACTTGAAACTGTAATTCAGTTAAGTTACTGCTCTTCTAAGCTAAAAAACGTTACCACTCTTCTATAGATTGTTTAGCTATCTTTGGCATTTCAGTCTTGTGGTGTTTTGTTCTACTGAGAATCTTATTTCATAAATTTGAACATTGTAGGTGGAGTATTACTTTAGTGATATAAATCTGGCCACGACAGAACATTTGATGAGGTTTATTTCTAAGGATCCTGAAGGATACGGTGAGTTGTGTGCTTGCATCTCAAGTCATTTCGCGAGATTTGTAATGCGAATTTATCGTACTGATACCTGGTGTTGACTGTATGATTTATTCTGAAAGATAGATGTCATCACTTCAGTTTTCTGTTCCATCAGTAGAAAACAAATACCATGTTTAAGGCCTTGCTACTTTAAAGCTTTAAGCTGACAGTGAGAATGAAAATAGGCTTCCAAAGTCAATAACTAGATATATTATCCATGCTACTTTTCCGTTAATTCCCTACACGGTACACATGTTTTTTTCATATCATGTATTTAATAGAATATATCTGCTTATTTATCTTTTTAAAAAGATGTCATGCATGAGTTTTTACATATTAACTTACGTTTCTCATGTTTAGATACAGTTTGTCTTTCAAATTTCCTAAATCTAATCAGGAATTAGGTACATTTATTTATTAAGGCCTGTTCAATGGATTGGACTCAATAGTTAATTTAACATCAATTGAAATAGAAGTACATATTTTTTACATCTTATCATCATGTACAATTGATTATTTTTCACGGGTCTTTCATGTTTAGTTTATTTTTTAATGATGCATGTTTTAGTATTATCTTCTACCAGCTTCTAGCAAACTTATTAACAGGACAATGGTTGCCATATTTATCAGAAAATAATTCTCTATATATGCTACTGACATCTCTCATATGAAGTATCTTAAACCGTGACTTCCATATGGTAGTTTTGTTTACTTTGTTGATAAAAAACCCGTGTAATCAGGTTGCGCCTACTATGAAGAAAAATTACTTTCTTCAGTACTTGAACAAACAAATATAATCTGGTACCAGTTTTCAAGTTATATGTGGCAAACTGATTTACATTCTCACTCAATGCAGTGCCAATGTCAGTTGTTGCTTCCTTTAAGAAAATTAAGTCTTTGTTGCAAAGTAATTCAATGCTTACTTCAGCTCTTCGGGCATCATCAAAGCTTGTAAGTTCTATGATAATTCTGTTGTACATTGCAGTCAGATCTCAAAATGTACTTTTATTTTTGTTTGAGGTAATTCATTGAGAGGGTACTATCATTCATAGGTCATAGGAATAAGTTTAGTCGGACCATCTCTACTCCTGCTTGTTTGTCTTATCCCTGCAAATTCATGTGATTATGACCTTGGTTACATATATAATTTTATCGGTTTTGTAATGATGTGTATGCATCCTTAGTTGGTGCAGAGGCCGGGGGCAACGAAGCTTCCATTTTCTACAAAAAGAAACATGTATAATTGTCTGGTTATACGTGCAGGTCGTTAGTGAAGATGGAAACAGAGTAAAGCGTGAACAACCATTTACAGAATCAGATTTAGAAGAACTCCAGGTAATTATGAGCCCTTTATGCATTGCATGCGACATCCATGTGCTTGAGTTTTCCCGTCCTCCTTTTATGGATTAAATATATGCTAGACTATAGTAAGGAAAACTTCGCGTGTTTTGTAGGCCCGAATTGTTGTTGCAGAAAATCTTCCAGATGATCATTGTTACCAAAACCTTATGAAGATTTTCTCATCTGTTGGCAGGTAATAGTTAATCTAGGTCGATATAAAGAGCAGCTATTCCGTTTCAGTCGTGAGAAAACTGCCTCATATTTGTATGTTGATTCCTGTTTTGCCATGTTGCAGTGTAAAGACAATCCGAACATGCTATCCACAGACACCAAATGGCACTGGTCCAGTTACTAATCGATCTGCTAAACTAGATATGCTTTTCGCCAACAAGGTAATTATTATCCGTGTTTCTAGTACTCAAATATTGTAGTCTATCCTTAATGGAGCTGTGTTCTAATGGTTGTATGGGTAAATATTGCTGATCCACTCAATCTTTCATCCTTGGAAAGCTTGGACTAACTTGAGTACAATATATGTTCCTTTGATGTAAAGTAGGGGTCAGATGTGTGCATGTGTTCCTTATAGGTATATTAGATAAGTAAAAATATTTGATTTTCGTGAATGTTCTATATGGTTGCTGTCAAGCTTCATGCGCTGACCACTATTCCAAAAGACCGATCTGATGGAAAGGGCTAGCACAATCCACATATACTGTAATGCGCTAACCACTATTCCAAAAGACCGATCTGATGGAAAGGGCTAGCACAATCCACATATAGTGTAAACCCCCTCTCACGTGTGACTCAGAGAGGCCAACACGTGCACACAAATCTCAGAGGTATACGTCTCGGCCAATACGTGGACTCAGAGGTATGGCTCAAGAGATGTATACGTGGACACAAAGGGGGGCTACAACATTTTTTTTAATAAAGTGCGGAAGCTAGGATTCAAACTCGAGACCTTGGCTCTGATACCATGTCAAGTTTCATGCGCTGACCACTATTCCAAAAGACCGATCTGATGAAAAGGGCTAGCACAATCCACATATACTGTAACAGCATGCATTCAGCACCAGCATGCTTAGGAAACTGTCTTGTTGCGGAATAGCCGAATAGGGGTGGGCGCTAGGCCTATTAAATAACCTCTCTCCATTCCAATAATTAGGCCAGTTAAATTGAGTTTTAAAGATTAGTTGGATAAGATTTTCGTTTTGCATGTTTATAATAGTGTTAACTTTATTAGAGGCCAATGCATCCTTATAAAAGGTACACGTGACGGTTTAGAAGAGTTATTACCTGTACATTGCCCTCCCACCAGGGCATCAGGGTGCACGGTCGTGCACCCCTCTTTCTCCCCAGCGTCTCCGCAAACCCTAGATACGTAGAGGAAACCAATTCCAATAATTTTGTCTGTGTTACGCAGCATAGCTTCAGATGCCACACATGGACCAAAAATTGCAAGATCTGTTCATATGAATGATCATATTTTAAGCAGTTCGACTATCATAGCCTCAGTTTTCATCATTGCCTTGTTGTGCGTTGGTGCACCTTTTGCTGATTGATGTACGTCAAACTAATAATTTTTCCGTCATGGCAGCTGCACGCTTTTGTTGAGTATGATACTATTGAGGATGCTGAGAAAGCGGTATTTATCTTTGCACGCCCCTTTTCAATAGCATCATAACTTATATACGTATTACCAATGATGTCGCTTCATCTGACACAGATTGTGGTGCTTAATGATGAGAGGAACTGGAGAAGCGGGCTTAGAGTTCGGCTGTTGAATTCTTGCATGGTAAATTGGTAACCATACATTGGATTTAATCAATTGGACATGAGATAGTTCTGGCGCTTAACTGCTTATACAAACCTTATGACTACAAGTACTTGCCATAATATCTCAAGTCATCCGATTACAATGAGGCTATATGAATGAAGCATCTGTACAAAATTTATTTCGTATACACATGATTCTGCTCCCTCCGTTCCAAATTAGATGACTTGCCTTTCTCCACATGTGGATGTATCTAAACATGTTACATGTATAGATACATGTGCATGTGGACAAATGGAAGTCATCTAATTTGGAACGGAGGGAGTATTATTTTGCAAATGTGAATTGCCTCCATTTGCATTTGGAAAGAAACATTAATAGTGCATCGTTTTTCTGATTTCTTATTGCTCAGCTTACCTACGTGCATTGCTACTAGGAGCTATGATTAAAGAGTGTTTAGGAAGACTCCTTTCTTCTTATAAGAATCAATATTTATATATTAATTGATCAGCGAATTAAGGTCACGCTAGATACACCGGGTTACCAAGATCAAATCCTGGGACAGCTAGACAGTCTGGCTGTGACAGCGGAATAAATTTTGCTAAGGACTGAACTGCCGCATTCACCTCCTGTCTCCACAACGAAATGCTTGAGAATCGGTGCTAAACTTTGGATCTGTTTGAGAATCGGTGCTAAACTTTGGATCTGTTTGAGAATCGGTAAAATGCTTGCCCTATGATTCTCATCGTTCTCCACAACGAAGCCAAAGCTGGCAATCTGTCTCAATTGCCACAAGTAGATATTCATGTTGCACCAACTGGGCTCCATCATGGCACACATAAGCTTCTGCAGCAAGCATGTTTTTGCATATAATCATATAGTGTTGACTCATGAAGATGGGGTTAAGTGATGGAATCGTCGGTTATCCTCATTGTTATGCTCCTACATCCTGTTTTGGCTACTGGCTAGGGTACCCATTGAGCATCAAATTGGGTTTCCAATACTCTAATTGATTTTTCTGCCCATGAAGCTATTTTTCTGGCAACTTTGCTTGATTTACCACGAAAATAGCTTCATGTGCAAGGGAAAGGCTGCCTAGAAATTCCCTTCCCAGACCCCACAATGTGTGGGAGCTTTTGGTACGCCCTTTTAGCTTGAGATCATGATTTAATAACTGATCCGGTGATCCTTATGTCCTGTGATCATGTACTTATGGACCGATCATACCCTAGTTGACCCAAAATAACATCTTATTCCATTGGAACATATGGAGGGTTGTGAATCGGCAATAATTGAATTAGTAAAGTACTCCCTCCGTTCTAAATTAGATGACTTTCATTTGTCAACATGTGGATGTATCTGTACTTGTAACATGTCTAGGTACATCTACATGTTGACAAATGGAATTCATCTAATTTGGAACGGAGGGAGTATAAGGGAATACCACTTGTCCCCTTATAAAAAAGATACACTTCAGATTTGCTCTCCAGAAAAGATTGTTTTTTTTTAGAGAAAACGCAAAGGATTCTTTGCGTTTTATTTCATTGAAAAGATAGAGTTTGTTTTACATCCTCCTAGGAGGGCTACAAGTGTCTCAAGCGAATTACATTTAGTGCACGTCCCAGGTGGACGGCAGAATCACTCTCAGTCCCTTAGCGCCGGCTCTGGCCCATAGCCTCGCTTCATCCTTGATCTTCTCGACGAGGTGATGGACAGAGGGCTGTCTTCCTTCGAACACGCAGTCATTCCGGTGTTTCCACACCATCCATGGTGTCAGCAGGGTGATTGAGCCGAGTCCCTTACGCAGCTGCTTCGGTGTGTTCTGTTTTGCTTGCAGCCACCAATGCATCAGAGAGGTCTCTGAGTTGGGTGCAGGCACAGTGAACCGTAGCCAAGCAAGGATCTCATGCCAAGTCTGGCGCGTGAAGGGGCACTCCATGAACAGGTGATGGATGCTCTCTGGAACCTGGTCGCACAGCGGGCAGCGAGGCGGGTGCTGCAGGCCGCGACGCGCTAGCCTGTCTGCCGTCCAGCATCGGTCCTGGTCCGCGAGCCAGTGGAAGAATTTGACTCGAGGAGGCGCCCAGTTCTTCCAGATCAATTTCCAAGAGAAGCTGGTTACTGATCCTTGGAAGGTCGCGGCGTAGCAGGATTTGGCGGTGTATTGGCCGCTGGCAGTCCATCGCCAAACTAGCTTATCAGGTTCGCCTGTGAGCTGCGTGTGCTCTAGAGCTTGCCAAAGCATTAGGTATTGGCCAATTTCGTCGAGCCCCAGCACGCCGTGGATGTCGCGCGCCCAGTTGTTGTCGAGTAGACCTTCCGCGACGGTCCTCGCCTTGCGCCGCCGCTTGGGTATGCACTTGTATAGCTGCGGCGCAAGCTCAGAGATGGCACGTCCACCAATCCATCTGTCGGTCCAGAATTTCGCGGTCTGGCCGTTCCCTAGTGTCATGAAGGTGGAGGCGAAGAACAGCGTGCGCTCCTCAGTCGAGAATTGGAGATCGAGGCCGCTCCAAGCTCGCTCCGTGGCGGTGCGCGAGAACCAAAGCCACCGCATCCTGAGTGCGAGCCCTGTTCGCTCCAGAAAAGATTGTTGCGAGTCCATTATAAGGAAATCTTGTTTGGTCTCCATGCTCCCTCAGTGTTAGTGGCTCAGCGCTGTCCATTTTGAACCCTCCTGACATATCTCTATGATGACTGTCATAATGAGACTACAATTATTTACTTTACATTGACATCCATCACCAATTGACACAATCACTTGTGTCAAGGAACAAAATGGAAGTATGGTAGGGAAATTCATGCACAGATCGTTCCAAACCAGCTACCGCTGAATTCTGGCTGTATTTTTTCACAAGCTAAATTGTATCATAGTCTGTTTTTTCACAATTCTAAAACCGGGTTTGAGCCACCTGAGATTATGGATGTGAAATAAAGATGTGCCTGACTTGAACTGTTCACTGGATAAGTTCAAGAGTTCATTCTAGCAACTCCAATTCTTTTTGGCTCAACATTTTTTTTCAAAGATCGGCGTTGCTTTACGAAAAGAGTTTACTCTGCTTTTAAAACTTACAACTCTGTTTTATACTAATTCTGGATATAACTATGTCCGTATAAAATATCACCATAACATTTTTCCATCTTTGTTGGATGTGCCGCCAATGCAAGATTTCATGTGCTTAACGTCTTCAGAATTGTAAATTTATCTTGTAAACATGAACACAAAAACAACTGCTTTTCAGAAATTATAACTTATACATAAATATTTTCGACATGCATTTGAATCGAAATCATGAACCTTTCGGTGTTAACAAAGCATATTTTACTATTAATAATTAGTAACATGAGTGGTCCACCTCCTTTTTGTTTCTCACACCTTCACTCTACTGTATGTTCAAACTTCAAATGTTGCCCCTTTTATTTCAGTTGTGATATATTAGGAAGAATAGTAAATTTGATATATTATTTGATAGCATACTAACTTACATGAACAGTATGTTAACAATCGTTTCTTTCATTTGCTTGCCTGTTGCAAAAGAAAAACTATTTTTCAACATCATAATGTTTTTTGCATTGTAGGCTAAAGGAGGCAAAGGTAAAAAGATTGGGCATGAAACTGATGTACATGGTGAGGAGGATGTTTCCACTTCTGATCAACCAAATGATAAGCATTCAGAAGAAACATCTCAACCTTCAGATGCACTAGGAGAGCACGTTGTAAGTGACTCCCTCTGTTTCTTCTGAACATGAGATCATCTTTTTTTCCAATCTTGTTTGGTTAAGATGTGCATGCAGATTTAATGATCTTTTATCATGTTTAGCCTCATTATCATGTCTCTGTTTAGCATATATGAGTAAGCACTCGCACTAACCGTTCCTCTCTTCTTCGCAAGACATTAAGATCATTGATACATCACTTCTCTAAACAACATAAAAAGTATCATTGCCAACATATTTCCAAACATAGGCCCAACTTGAGAGCAGTTTCTGTGTTGTAGTTTTGTTAGCTGCCCACCAGCTAGTTCCAGAATACTTCAGCTTGGTACTTGTCATTTAGTTTCAGTAGTACATCACTCTACAAGGTATACCTGTTTTTGTTTGAATTGTGACTGGAAAGTTTCTGAAATTTAATCGAGTGTCTGTTTTAGTACCTCCCAAGCTTGTTTGAAGGGACCTTTCTCCATTGACCTGAAATCGATTGATTTTGTAGCCTGAGGAGAGCACTGGTGATATGGGCCGAGGGCGTGGCAGAGGCCGTGGACGTGGGGGCAGAGGCCGAGGGCGTGGCTACCATAACAATAACAACAATCAATACCACAACAACAACAACCATCCTCAGCACCATCACCAAAACAGCAACAATCAAGGTAACAACCGGGGTGGTGCTCAGCCTGTTGGAACCCCGCCATCTAGTCACGCAGTCAAGACAGAGCAGCATCAGACACAGTCGCCGCCACCGGCAGGAGCTAACAAGCCTCATCCAGGGCCACGAATGCCAGATGGCAGTCGTGGGTTCTCAATGGGCAGAGGGAAGCCACAAGCACTGGCGCCCAGCTTATCCACGTAAACCTTGAACTCGATTCATGCCACGAGACACGGCTTGTGCTGATTGTCAGGTTGATAGAGAGATGGTGAGAGACTGTCTTTTAGAAGTCTTGTCTTTGGAGTGTGTTGTCTAATTTACGGATCATATACGTTTTTTGCGTGTGCTGTGTGTACTCTAAAACCGGTAGCGCACTGGTTTCTGAGTGATTATGACCACCATTTTGTAACCTTATTTTTTTTGCTCCTTTTTGCCTCTTGACTGTAAGGTTGTACAAGTAGAAGTAAAAGCTCATCTGGACACAGCAGAAGTAAAGAAAAATAAAAGGAACATAATGAAATATGGTGATGTTTCGTGTAGCACGTTGTTGTGTTCCCTTGTCATAGAGATATTGCTCGTGTTTTTAAAGGTGATCCAAGGCGGGGTTTCTTAATTTTTTCGCCAATGAAAGAGAGACGGTAAATGATGCCTGGTTGATCCTTTTGAAGCTTGAGGGCTTATCCCATCCCTTCTCCCTCAAGCTACGGCGGGTTATATAGACCGGTGGCACAAAGGTCTCTCTATTGATGGGGCTAAGGCGGCGAGGTTGTCTGAGGCGGCATGAAGCACCAAGTGCCCTGTTGTGGTGCAGCGAGCTCCCCTGTGGTGGCCTGACATGGTGACCCCTGTGCCCCTGTGGTGGCCTGACGTGGTGATTTGTTTCAAGACGCCACCGAGCTCAAGACAACTTTACCCTTTAGGAAAGCTTTTGAGACCTTGGGGAAACAAGAGCCCAGCTATACGTTTGCTCCTTCACATGTGGAATGGCAAATGGCTGAAGACATTTGCGGGCTATTAGAGGTATTCTGCCATGCCACGGATGTCATTTCGGGCTCAAACTACCCAACCTCTAACCTGTATTTCCTAGAGATATGGAGTGCTAAAATTGTCTTGGAGGAAAAAGCAAACAACAAGAATGCCACGGTCAGAATCATGGTGAAAGAGATGCAAAATAAATTCAACAAGTACTTCAAAGAGTCATATTTGACAAATTGCATTCCGGTGATACTTGATCCAAGGTTCAAAATGGATCATGTTGTGTTTCGATCGAAGAAATATTTCGGAGTTGATGTGGATAAGCACTTGAAACAAGTGGATGAAGCAATTGAAGTCCTATTTGCGGAGTATGCCACTAAATTTCAAGATAATGGTGTTGGCTTGGCAGAGGAAGGAAGTTGTGTTGATCAAGTAGTGCTGGCTGATAGTGCCCTGTCAGATTGGGATGACCATATAAAGCTTAAGAAGGCTAAAAGTTGCAATGAGCTGCAGAGATATCTAGAAGAGGATTTCCATCCTCGGACAACAGATTTTGACATCTTAAATTGGTGGTCTATGAACTCTGCAAGGTACCCCATACTTGGCACTATAGCCCGTGATGTGCTGGCTTTTCCTGCTTCATCTGTTGCCTCTGAATCCGCCTTTAGCATATGCGGGAGAGTAGTTAACGATCATAGAAGTAGCCTAGCTGCTGAAACCGTCGAGGCATTGATGTGTTTGGAAGACTGGATAAGACCCGCATGTAAGTACCTACTTCAGCATCTACTTTATTTCCTAAATATGTATTGTGTGATGTCTGCATATCTTGACTTGTAATTTTTGCAGGATAATCCATCAAATGAAGTGCTGATTCCACCCAGAACTTCTATCTATCGCATGTAAGCTGGGCAGCTTTGTCATGTAGTTTCTGTATGGATTTTGGGTGATGTAAACGAGCCTGTTTATCTAGTGATAATTAGTGGAAAACAACTAGCGTGGCTTGCTTCTCTGCTTGTTTTGTGAGCAAGAGGCCTGATTAACTGAAAAATTGCAACTGTATTTGTGCCTTCAGTTTGTGTAGGTTTTGCTGTTTGTTCTTCACGGTGGTTGCTAGTTGAACTACAAACTGAAAGTATCTTATCAAAAAAAAAACTTCCATTTGCTTGCATGGAATTAGCATTAGGTTGCATCGTACTCATTGAGTTGTGAGATAACATGCCACTACTTGTCTGCATTTGTGTATTCATTGTACCCTGCATCTGCCCAGTGTTCCCTGTTGTAATGCGCCACTCATTGGAAGGCTGTTGTTGCTGCGAAATGTTAAGAGTTAGGAGCTTGTCCTGCATGTGGCTGGAACTGTTGCTGTACTTGTGGCTGCACATGCTTCACTTTGATCGATATATTAGTTGAAGCTAACAGTCTAATATTACGTTTGATTGTTCTATTGATTAACAACTGCTTTATCTTTGACAGTCCTTATGTCTGCCGATGGAGCCATCTACAACTGATGCCATTGACAAGCATTTGGGGAGCTACCTCACATTGGGTTTGATAGTAGTTCAGCATATCTTTCAAAGGTCCTGTCACTTCTTGCTACATATCTTTCAAGAGAAGTTCAGAAGAATGAGGCATTACTAGATTCTGATGCGAGTGATAAGCATGTAGGCCTGGTTCATATTATATGCTATTGAACTTTGTAATGCTCAAATTTCTGGGAATTTTGACTGAGAATTTGATAAAGCAGCTAGCTGATTTGATATGTATTGTGTATTTATGCATATGTGCGTGAGGAAAGAATGATTACTGCTTAATTTGTGTTTGTATTTATGCATATGTAGCGGCTGTACGCTAGGTGAGGAAAGAATGATTACTGCTTAATTTCCCAGCGCGATTGCAACGGCTGTACTTGGTGGGTTTAATTGGGACTTACGGCAACCCAACTAGCACGGGCTACACAACTGGAAACGAAGCGAATTCCCGATTTCGCTAAATGGGCTCAGGTGGGTTGTTGGTGGGCCGCCGTGAGCGTGCCCACCTACATGGTGACACACACGGCGCAGAAGAGTGTAGTGGAGCCAATTTTGTCACCGAAGGAGCTAGAGTGCTGGATTGGCGAACAACCTCTGTGCCCAAGAGAGAGAGTTTGCAAGGTGTTGCCTGTTTCAGAAGCTTGGACAATCTGCAATGAGTTGATCGTTTATTTTGACGATTCCTGCTGCTGGGTGAAGTATTTTCATTTCATTCTCTGTTGAAGCCTCTGTTCTTGCAAAGCCTGTTGCACTACAGGTACTTGTGATGGATATACACTACTGAACTGATTCACGAGTGTCACTTGGACATGGATTGGTGGAAATTCATGTCATATGCATTATCAACGTTTTACATCAATTTCGTGCCCTGAACAATCGAGGAGTAGCTGCAATTATCAGGAGAATGTGGATTCGATGTGTTTTGTTTCGATTTCAGATGACAGCATATCCCGTTTTCAGTCTGCAGGCTGACCATCGTTTAATATCGCAATGCATGAATTCGAAGTCCCTTGGGCATTGCAAGCAGCCAAAACCAAGTGAAGAGATAAAATCATCCAAATAAGTAAATCATAAACACTTCGAAAGTACCCTCTGTGGGAGGGATCCGGCTAGCTAGCTAGCATTAGAGAACAAATGTTGCTGAACTGAGGAGGAATGGTCAGAAATCTCGTGTGGATGAGATGTAATGCACATGATGCTTCTGCAAATCTGTAAGAAATCATCACACCATTCCTCCCTCCCATCAACATGAAAATTCGCCGCAACAGCAACACCCAAATCAGCAAATCAGGTTCAAATCAAACAAAGATATCTTCAGAAAAAGAGCAACGATCGAGCATCACTAGCGCAATTAGCCAAGGACCAACAACAGATGAGATTGCTCTGGCGGCGGCGGGCGCACAGAGAAAGGAGAAGGAACCCTAGCCTGGACTGGACTTGGGCCGGCGTTTTATAGAAGAATTCGGCGGCCAGGTCAGGTCACTGGAACGTGGGGCCTACGAGCCAGTCGATCACGAACCGTCCATTCCCACACCAGAGGCCGAGATTTCTCTCTGACTCTCTCCTTAGCTTCGTGGTGGTGGTGGCGCGGATAGCCAAGGCGCGCGCGAGACGGCGAGAGCGAGAGAGCAGAGGCGGCAATGGCGACGGCGATGCGGGCGACGACGGCCTTCTTCTCGCCATCCGTCTCCTCCTCTCCGAACCGCAAGCAGCAGCGGCAGACGTTTTTCTCCGCCAGGCGGGGCTCTGCCCGCCCTCGTCTTCGCGCCCTCCCAGGTCCCTAAATATCCCCAATCCTTCCATCCTTCATTGCAGATGATTCTATTAACAGAGATTGAGTATTGAATTGGATTCCGGCAGCCACCAAAATGACCCTGGAGGAGCTCAACCCATCCGTCGACCTGCTCGTGCGTTCCTCCCTATATGCCATCTCTCTTTTCGCATTCACCCATCTATTACTCGAGGAATGATTTTGGAATGTCGATCCAGAGGAAGACCGCGGAGGCCGTCGGAGATTTCAGGAAGACGCCCATCTACATTGTCGGTTCGTATGCTGCTCTCCCGATGGGAAATCCTCTCAGTTCAGGTTGAAACTGACGGAACACGTTCAACTGAATCGGCCTCTTCTCGCAGGGACGGACTGCAATGCCAAGCGGAACATCGCCAAGCTCCTGGCCAACTCCATCATATACCGCTACCTCTGCAGCGAGGACCTGCTCGAGGATGTCCTCGGCGGCAAGGACGCCTTCGCCACCTTCCGGGAATCCAACGAGAAGGGCTACCTCGAAGTCGAGGTACTCTCTCTATCATATACACGCCCTCTCTCTCTTGGTCAAATCAGCCAAGTCCGTAGTAGATAGTACGCACCCCCTGAACTTGTCCTGGGGTTCAGATTACAACCCTGAAATTCAGTTTGGTTCAAAATGACCCCCTCTCACCTGTTGACTGGTTTTGAGTTTTGACCCGGTTTTATCATAGACAACCATGCCATGTCACCTGTTTCTCTGTATTCAAATACATGTTCAGTTATATTTTGGTTAAGATGCTGAGTTGGCAGAGATGAAAAAACCACTAACATGGCAAAAAAAGTGTGATCAATTCTGTAAATCGATTAAGGCCTTGTTTACTAGGGGTGTATTTTCATCCCCAAGAAGATTGGGGATGGGAGGGGATTTGGTGAAATTCTTACTTTCACCCAATCCCCACAAATACTCTTCCCCAACAATACACTAGCATGGTGTAGAGTTTTTAATCTAGGCAAAAATGAGGTGGTTGGTGGGGGATATTTCGGGATTATCACTTCCAAAACGAGTAGTAAACGGACAATTGGGGATTTTCCGGGATCCGAGATAATCCCCTCCAATCCCCTAAAATACACTCCACACTGAATTAAACAAGGCCTAAAGGAGGTATTCCGTAGTTTAGGGGTGAAATTTGGCCCATATCGGAGATGAGGATTTGTAAAGTGAACTTTGAGACAAGTTTAGGGTGGTCAACTGGACTTATCTTCAACCATTCTGACATCCTAACTGTCTTGCAGACTGAAGGGCTGAAGCAGCTCACGTCCATGGGTAGCCTTGTGCTCTGCTGCGGCGACGGCGCCGTCATGAACTCAACCAACCTGTATGTATCAGTATACGCCTCTCTGTGCCTTCGCCGTCTCTTCTGGCAGCACCCATGGAGTGTATGTACATCTGTCTGATTGAAGGTTCTCTCATGTTTGTGTATACTCTCAAGAGGGCTGCTGAGGCACGGGGTCTCCATCTGGATCGACGTTCCTCTCGAGCTAGCGGCAAACGATATGCTGAAGAGCATGGGGGCACAGGCTATTTCAGACCCAGATTCATTTTCCAAGGTTCCTCTTCTTTCTACTTCAGACAACACCATCCTATTTATGATACATTTATTCATCTTACTCAAGACATAGTAACCTAGATATCCTATATGTTACAGCATAACTGCAATTCAATTCAGCAGCCACACTGAATGGGTCCTTTTGTTTTGACTCTTCCCTGCTTCGTAAACAACAGTCTAGTTTCTCTCAAAAAAAAACAGTCTAGTTAATCCATCCCTATAAAAATTCATTCAAACTATGATGCGGCAAGTGTGAATTCAGAATGTAGACTCCATGATGTAGCTTCATTGTGATTTCATCATGTTTATTGCACATATTTGCATCAGACTGGAGCATGCTTATATTAATGTGGACTTGCTATTCTATCCACCGTTTGAAGAATAGCCTATATGATACCTTGCATTTGCCTTAAAAAGGAGAATCCTTCGGAAATAAGACCCTGCCCTTTGTTTTCACATTAGTTGTTTCTTTCTGACGGGTCCATGTCAATCTCAGCCTGAAACCGATGTCAATATTACCTGTTTACTGGCTTGCGAATCTAGCTAATCACAGTAGAGATCTCATGCTGACAGGCCATGGGGAAGCTCCGTCAGCGTTATGATAATCTGAAAGAGCGCTATGCAGTTTCTGATGTCACTATTTCAGTGCAAAGTAAGCAGATAACTTCCAGCAGCATTTCTTCAATTTTAACATAGATGACGTATTTCTGCAGTTGGGGAAATCCTGTTAACATGCGTTTGAATTGAACACCTTCCAGATGTGCTTCTCAACTAGGCTACGGCAGTATCGACTCTTTGAACCTAGAGGACATGGTCGTTGAGGTGAGTGATATGAGCATCATAGACAGAACTGTAACATTAATTTTATTTTGTATAGTTGGATGAAACGCAAATAGCTGCAACTGAATAGACGTATTTTGTTAACAATTTCACACAAAACTAATGATGACAGTGGGCAAATTTTGATGTTTTTCTCTTCAGATTGTGAGGCAGATTGAGAAGCTGATCAAAGCAAAGGCAATGATGGAAGCTGCTGGAAAGCCCGAATGATTCCGCTATGGACGAGAAACCGAGATTTGATGAATCAAAGTCTACCATTTGATTCCAATATTTTTGCAGCGTCTCAATACTTCATACTTAGTGGCGCCTGTCGAGGAACGTTTTCGGGACATGTCGTGTAAATTAGCTGAGCATGTTTCAGGACGACATTAGTAACACGCACTCCTCGCGGCAAGTTGTTTATTTATGTAGCCGGTTGAAATGTACATCACCCAACATACGGCCGAACATTAAGCGGGAGGTTTTTCCAATGAGAAAAAGGAAATAGAAGATGCAGTATGAAAATCTCTGTGAATCAATTATACTTCATATCTGATTTGGAGGTTGCATGTGCTGAGGTTGTCAATCACCTTTGGAATGGTGAAGAACTAAAGATCATTCGTCAAGCATGCTAATCGTCAATCGGTTGGCTATGACATGGAGAAGACTTTATAGGAAGTTTGTGTGGATCACTATTATATGAAATCATGTTGCACACGAGCATTTTATGAACAATTAAGTAGCAGGAAAGCACATTCACGCTGCACATACATCATACCTTCAATATGGCTTGGCTGAAATTGGAAGAGTGGCAGGCATGAGATAGTGCTAATTTTCGCGGAGCTTAGAGTAAACAATATGATGGCATTACTCATCCGCTTGTAAATGAAGCTTTAGACCTCGGAGGCGCGGTAGTATTGCGATGCAGCAAGGTTTTCATATGATTTATGAGATCTGATGTACTGCCTTGGTACTAGCATGGGAAACACGGGAATTGAATCTGTCAGGTGATTGTGCATCTTCTCAACGATTTTTGTGAGCTTAGGTTGAAATTTTGCACATCTTTTCAACATATTCGGCTCCAATGTGAGGTTCCTATCTATAGCTATGGCAAGTTCGAAGTCCTCATAGACACATATAGCATGTCCACGGAAGTGAATATTTCATGACATGTTCATGGAATCAAGAAGACGGGGGAGTATAAATGGTCCACATATTATTTACACAAGAGGGAAAGAACATTTTAGAACTGGCGGTGAGGTGGTCGAGAAGCTCAAATAAACCAACAGAAAAAACACATGGAGAATTTGGAGGGAACGTACAACGAGCATAGACAAGCGAGTACCAACATAGAATGGTTTGATCGGTTTATTTGGGTTTCCTAATTGGAGCATCCACTTCTCTTGAAACTCAACAACTCGAGCAAACATTAATTTTTCTTATCCCGAGCAAATTCATCAACATTTTCCACGTCCAAACAAGATGCCCAGATATCGCAACAGAACCATGTTGTCGATTCATGGGAACAAAGTTGTTGCGAACACAATAAACCAAGTGAGACCCATTCCACTAAGCGGGATATTGAGGTGATTCTCGCACGTTTACAAACTTCTTGACGACTTCCACACACCGGAAGCTCTCAATGCAACACGAACCATTTAGGGTTACCCACAAATTCAAGAGTAATAAGAACAAGCTTACTCAAAATGGGAAATCAATTTTTATTTGGATTGAAATGTAGATCTAGGTTCATCTCTCTCCCTCAAAGATTCACAAGATCGAGTGGAGGAATGAGATGAATCGAAATTTCAGATCTCAAGAATGGCAAAGGAAAAGGGAATCCCGAAATTGTACCCTTCCAACGAAGAAGAAAGGTATATAAAGGTCTGCCAAGAAAAGTCGTCGTCATGCTGTCTTCAAGCTTGTCTGACAGGCCGGACCGTCCGGGCCATGTCCCTGTTTTATTTTGAGGGCATGTCTAGAGATAAAATGACTGAATACCAGAGGGGTTGGACCCAGGTCCAGGCTAGACCGTCCGGACCTAGAATATGGAAAACTTGATGTAATTTGATGTTTTCAGATGATTCCGGGAGATGTTTTTATGGTGGATGGTCTGAACTTAATCTTTTCAATCTAGTTCCCCTCTTCATAATACGGCTTCGCTACGACTTGGAAAGATGCAAAATAATCATCCAAAAACAAGACGTCGTTTTCGATAGTCCTTTTATGTAGGGGATTAGTCTTTCACCTTTCCTTTCCAAAGATCAAAACTAATTTATGTATGTAAAACTTGTAAAGCCATTAGTTCCCTAATTAATGGTCATTAACATTAACACTTCGGGTATGATTTGTCCCTTCAGAAGATAATTGTCTTTTCTTGTACATGTACCGATACATCCATGGGTCAATGTTCATCACAAACCCATTCAATGAACTCATTCGGCACATTGAACCTAGAAATCCTCGAAACACCAGCAAAAATAATCCACCTGGTGATATTCCTCTTCGCATCCCGAGCTTATTCTGAAAAAATTGCATAGACGCTTCGCAACAAACCATTGCTTGAATATGACAACAGTACTTGCCGACATAATCACTGTCTTGCACCAAAAGATGAAACAACACATTTTACAACATAAAACCTCATAACATAGAACCAAAACACCATTACATATCACACTTGTTGCGTCCATGAACAACACATAGCTACATCGACAAAAAAAGACCGCAAAACTATCAGAAATGTGAATAATTGCCCTTCACAAAACACACAACCTATCTGTCACTTATCGTACCAGTAGTAAAATGGAAGCCTAGAACAACCAACACACAATATGGTGGATGCCATGGAATATATCCTCAATCGTCCAAAAACCATCACGATTTCACGTCTACTCCCCCCTCCCCCCCCCCTAAAATTTGGCAGAAACTTTAGGAAGTCAACGTACACAACAAATAGGTCAAAACTCTAGCAACCTCCGGTAAAAACTGCAACTACTAAGTGAAGGTGGATCCAGGAAGTGGTAACCCCACGGCCGCACTAGAGAGGATGAAGTCGCTCCTGGAATCACGACAACAACTTTCGTCACCACGCCCTCCCTAGTTGTGCCTGCGATGCAACTACCTCCTCACGAAAACTCGCTCCCCCACTCTGCCAGACAACAACGAGGTCGGAAGGCAGGAGGTCGCCATCGAATTTCCTGGGGCCACATGTCCTTCACGTTCGTACTCACACGCTAGGGTTTGCTCCAATTTGAAGATGGCGAGGAATGAACGCGGTGGAACATGCAATGCCATGGGCCGCACTCGCGTGCCATTCGACGGCCATAGGCGAACCCAATGTCTCGGCAGCCCGGGCGCTTGCCTAGGCTTATGGCCGGCCGGCAAAGCCTATTTCATGAAAATTTGGCAAAAAAGTAGCATGCTAAGCCTCCGCTTTAGAGTTTGTCCAGACTTTGAAATATTTCTGGGTCGACGGTGTGGACATTTTAGCTTGTAGAGAATAATCATTTTCTATTTTTGTTCCAAGGATCTACTATGAATCATCTGTTCAAATCAATCCCTAAATTGCGCGAGATTAAATCTGGCAATAATAACTAAACAATCTAGCGTTGTCATCGGCCCAATTACCGTTACATAAAGATGACCAGCAAAATTGAATGCTTCGTCGAGCGCTGGGTTGACGGACGCAGATCTCGATAACTGCCATTCCCCTCCAACGGCTAGCTCTCTCGTCGTGTCCAAACCCCGATGCCGTTGCCCCCTTAACCCCATTCCATCCTCCGGTCCCTCCGCCCTCGCCGCCGCGCCTGTCGACCGCCCACCTCCGCCGCCATGCCCAGGCCATCCTCCACGTCGCAGCCCAGGAGGGCCTCCCCTTCTCCCACCCCTTCCCCAGCAACCGCGCCCAGGGCCAAGAACCTCGGCAGCGCGCAGCGCCGCCGTAGCCCTCTGTCGGACCTCAACTCCGGGGACGCCTCCGCCGCGCGGACCGGGTGCTTCCGCTTCCTCCTCTCCTCCGCCTCGGGGTCCAAGTCGAGATGCGCGTCCACGCCACGGACCCCCGCGTCCGCCCCGATTCGGCCCCGGGCTGAGACCACGAGGCGTGTGGCGGCCGCTAATCGACTGCCGGATCAAGAATCGAGAACCAAGACGGAGCAGTGGACGGGTCGGGAGCCCAGAAGGAGGAGGGAGGAGCCGATCGGCGGTCAGATCAGGTGGGTCGACCCCGCCAAGAAGCAGGTACCGGCGAGGAGGAGGAAGCAGCAGCAATTCGAGGCCCTGACGCCGGAGAGGAAGGCGGAAGCGCGGGCCACGCCTTCGTCTGGCGCGACGCCGCCGGTCCACGCCTCGATCTCGCCGGAGGTGATGCCCGGTGTGGCCGCCACGCCGGCGTGCTTTGCGGCGGGGCACCACGTCGTGACAGGCGTCCGAGACCGGCGCAAATGCCGGGCGAGGGGCATCCTTGACATCGCTGGGGAGGGTTCGAGCGAGGAGGTCGACTCTGAGCCGTCCCGGGCGTCGATCCACTGGCTTTCGTCCTCCCAGTTGGGAGAGGCCGGGACATGTTCGACGAAATGCAGAAAGGAGGGATCCGTCGTCTGGCTGTCGTCTCCACGTGATGAAGGCGCGGCGTGTTTGCTCGACGACGAGATCTTCCTGCCGAGATGCTCGTCCGAGGATGCGTTCTGGTGGCTCTCCCCTGATTACACGGGGTTGCTGTGCTCGCCGGTGCTCGGAGGTCTACTGGATTTTGACACGCCGGAGTCTGAATTGTCAGAGAGGACACCATCATCGGGATTTCTTCCAGTGGAGAAGACGCCCAGCACTGGTGACAGCATTAGCCCCTTCTCTCTTATTGTGAAGAGGGCATCACATTCCTCCAGGCTGAGTTCTTTGTGTGCTCAGCAACGACTAGGCAGCTATCGCTACGATGCGGCAACGGAGCCGACGCCAATTTCTAGAGAGTCATGGGCTGAAAATGCCAGCTCTGGCAAGTGCTCAGGGTTAGCAAGGGTTAGTAGTCACCTTATGACGAGGATGGATCCAGTTGTAGAAGGCCTCGAGATGATGACTTTGTCCCCAAGACCTGGGGATGCTGATTATGATGAAAATGCTGCTCTCGCTGCAGCATTGCCTGAGCTCAGCTTCCAGTTTGCCGGTGCTCCAACGCCTCTGGAATCTGTAGACCTGAGTTCTTTTAAGAGATCTCCTTGTGAGGTAGAATCGAAAGGGAAGGACACAAGTTTCCGGAAGCCGGTCTTGCCTGAGACTCGGATCTCTTGGCGAGAAGGGCTAGTTAGCAGAATGTTTGATATGGGTGACTTGGACTGCTGCAGATGGTTTTCTGATGACGAGGAGGACGAACCAAGTATCCTGGACAATGCCGAGGCGTTGCCTGATACAACAGTTCAGCACATCACTGCTTCTTGGCTGCAAGAGGATGGCAAGCAATCAGGCTTCGGCTCTGTTGAGTTCGGCTGCAGTGGTGGCGGTGAACTAAATTATGACAGTAAGGCGACTCCGAACCCTGTTCAAGTCGCAGAGTCGATGAGAGCAGAAGGATTCGAGCTCGTCTCGTCCGATGACTCGGACTGCTGGACTCTCTTGTACAAGAACGGCTTGTTCGAGACATGAGGTTAGGTTTACCCTTCTTCAGATGTTGTACTAGTAGTTAGTGTATCAGGAGGACCATTGCAAGCACAGGATTTTGGGATCTTGTGTTTGCCCTAGCCTTGTACTTATTTCTAGTGATGAGTTTTTCTTTATATTCTTCAGTGGTACATGTAAATTATGTATGTTGGCAGATGAATTTGCTTCTGAAATAATCAGATCACTCCCAGTTCACCTTAATCCAATACTCACAGTTCAGAGCAACATGAGTGTCAGTGGTGTTCAGTATAATTCTTCTGAATAACTGTTAATCTGGAGCTCACAGTCTGTGAACTACAGCTTTGCCGTTACTGGCTAGTGTTGATGTGAGCTGCTGAAATCAAGGTGAATCTGCTAGATTGACAGTCAGCTGAATTCTTGCTGACTCTCTACACATCATCATCCTTCAGAAGCAGCAGGCAGTAAGAACGTCTCGGACATAAACTCGGTTGTCGAAAATTCATCCACCAGCTGATAATTGAACCCCCCTTGTGCTTGCTGTATCTGCATTGTGAGAAAGAATACCTGAAATTCTGATTCTTCTCAGAAGAACTCACCGTTGTTTACTCATGCATATGCATTGCGGGTTGGGAGATATGTTTCATTAGTTTACTGAACCTTCAAAGGCGTGGTTCAGCCTGTTCTGTATCCACCATCCTGCTAGCTGGTGACTGCAGCCGCCGACGGCCGTGCGTGTTCGGACATGCTTTGGTGACATGGCAGGTGCGTGTGCACGGGCTGGCCTGCATACGTGGAACATGAACGACGTACGCCGTCCCACTGATACGTGGGCCCCACATGTCAGGTCAAACCCTATCCTCCTCTCCAATGCTTTGTCTTGGCGGCTCTCTCAGTTCCAGTCGCCGGCGCGGTCGCAGAATCTGAGATTAGGGTTTATCGGCGAGGCTGGAGAGAGCAAGAAGAAAAGAAGGCGGCGATGATGGCTTGCAGGCTAAGATTCCACCAGCGTGAGAGCCCCCCTCCCATCTCTTCTCCTCTCCCCTTTTCTATTTCTGCAAGACCAAAGCTCCGCCGCTGCAATACTTGTTACCTTCTCCTTCCAGTTCTTCCTGCACTGAGAAGTGCGAAAATGGGAGAAGTAGTCTTTCCTCCATTACCTTCTCTATTTCGGAATCTCTCCGTGTCCATGAAATTATTGGATTGTTAGAAATGTTTCTTCTGCCGGAAAGAAGTATACTGATTCCGTTCTTTAATCAATTATCAGGTGTTCTCTTTTCTTCAACAGTTAGGCTGGTGGGAGTCCGGCCAACCTGCTGCACCCCCTCCCGGGAGTTCTCGACGGTGAAATCCCAAAAGATACAGCCTCCGAAGAAGTAAGGTTCCAAACCCTTCTCCGTCTAAGGAAGAAGAACTGGTAGAGCCTTGTAACTCATGGCTAATGCCGGATAAACTTTTAGGCCTGCGAGATTTTTTTTTCTCAATCTCATCGAAATATTGTTTTCACCGACATTGTTTTTTTGTTTTGTTCATCTCACTCAGGAAAAAGCGATTGGATGAAGTGTGCCTTGAGAGGTTTCAACAATACAGCAGAACCTACATCCAGTCATGGATTCTTCAGGGTTAGTTCTTCCTACATAGTTTTTTTTGAGAGTTCCTACATAGTTATGTGCATTCCAATCTTCATAATCTACTAACTCGCATAAATTGATCGTAACTTTACATGTTAACAACATATTATACTTCAAAAGGCAAACTCAGTCCATCCCAAATTAGCCAAAATATATGGATGCTATTAGCTTTCAATCTTTCATGATAATCCAGATATTAGGAACATTGAGCTCGGCCCATTAGAAAGACCAAATGTCCCGTCGCTGTTGGCTAGATTCATGGAAGAAAGCTAGGCTTTGGGCACGGGCTGGGGCCTCTGGTCTTACGTGCACCTGCTGCTCAGTGACAAAGGACTTTGTTCGGCAGGGAATTGCCAGGAATTCTTTCTGGTATTTCTCGAACGTTCATGTCTGACAGAGTTGGTCCAGATCAGTTAGGGGGTTGCTCCTTTTGTTTTGCGAAACACAGTAAAGACGCAGACGCTCACATACACATGCACACCTACCCAGATTGAGCTGGCAGATCAGGTCTTGAGATTGACGAAGTCGCCACGGGGTCCTCGCTGTCGACCGGAACGTCGCCTCCCACTGAAGAATATTCCGCCTAAATGAGAAACACTAGCGTCAAACCTGGGGTTTGAACTCTGATGGGCTGGGGGTACAACCACCCTCCTAGCCATCAACCACAGGTTGGTTCTCGTGAGGGGGTTGCTCCTGATCGGCAGTCGATGTGCAGCATTGCCTAGTTCAACCACGGCCAGGGCAGCATTGCCTAGTCGGCTCTAAACTTTTTCTTGCAGCATCGGCAAGGTGGAATGATGGAAGCCACATCTCCTGGCCGAGCATACATTTTCTCATGAAGAGTTGTTCGCACTGATTCAAGCAAGGCAGCACACCACTTTTGCTTTCGGACGTTGAAGGTTTTCCTACTCCAGCCTTGTGGCCAAAGTGTTGGCAAGCTATGTCGCCTGACACCATGCAGCTCCCATCTTCTTGTCACTTCTCGTGGGAATGATGCGTATGTGCTGTTAGTGTTTTCATCTGCGTAAAAGCATGACCAAGCTTGATATTTAGGTCCACAGAGATGACACTCTTTTTCACTTTACATGGCATCGTTGATGTCTTATGGTTCTTGTACCATTTTGGCACGGGCTTTGCTTGTAGGTTTATTTGTGGCTTGCTCTGTTGAATAAGTGGGTTCTGAGTCTTAACCCAAAGGGATAAGGAAGGATGGCACGTTTTCTCTTGTGTGCAGGGCAAGCTTGTCCATGTCCATTGTGATGAGGCTTTGAACCTTAGATAATAAAGAAGACCTGAGGCATTTTGCTTGATTGATGCCACACCATGTGCCTGGTCTTTTTAAATAGAGATGGGCCAAACCAAACTTGATCTAGAAAATCTAAACATAACAAACTAATAATCCTTTCAACTGGAAAAACAAACTACACTATTCCTGGGGCATGCTGCATGCGCGCGCTGCTGTTGTGTGAGCTCAGTAAGTAGGCCCACAAAAGACTCCATAACAGGCATACTCATGGCACTTTGACATAATGATTGTCTGGTCTCCTGTGTTTAACCCAAGTGTTCTGGGGCTTCGGTCAGCATCAGCCACCTTGTACTCTTCCCATGCCTGAACACTGCCAGCTAGTTGCATTGGTATTTTAATTATTTTTATCCGAGCTTGGTACTTCTTGGAACAGAAACAATAATTTATATTCTATTTGAGTCCAGCAAAGTTACAGTAAGGCTACTAATGGTATGAGAAAATATTCAAACTTTGGAGAATTAACCCCTTCCATTACCGGTTTGCAATGTTCTTTCTTGTTTGACCAAAGGGCTCACTTGGTACTGTTATAACCTCTTACTTGGTACTGCCCCATCTCAAGATAAGGTCTATAGTTTTTGCAATCTTCTTTCAAAATAACATATGCATGTAGAATTAACAACTCTTTCCCTCATTTATCTTTCATCTCTCTTATATAAGGTTAACCACTCATACTAACTATTCTCTCTGCTATTCCCTAGACAATATCACTATGACTACCATGGTCATTTCCCTCTACTATTAGTGGCTTCCTTATTACCCATAAGCATTGTTGTCTAGTTGTCTGTCACGTGCAAGTATGTCTGCAATGTTAGCACCTAGTGTGTTAAGATATGTTCTGTGGAATTGCTTGGGTGAATATCTAATTGGGGGCATTTGCACTTCCCTACCTACTGTAGTAAATGTCTCTCATGCTACTGCCACATTTGATATGTGCAAGCAATATTTGAATTATTTACACACTTACCATTTGTCAGATGTGGCCTTTGAACTTTATATATTCTTCTGTACAACCATATATTGTAAATTATCTCCATTATTCAACTTATTGAATTTATAGGTAAGGTCCATGTGAATGGAAGGGTTGTGAACAAAGCTGGAACACAAGTATCTGACAAGTCGGTCATAGAAATCAAGGCTGAAATCCCCAAATATGTATGTAGGTGATGCCCTAAATAATTAGCTTTATATTTTGGTTCATTATGCTATTAAAAAGTAAAAGAAACTAAGGTTTCACAAAGTTTATAATTGTGTCACTTGTTGCGACCTAATTCAGAGCTGGGCATAAGCTTGAGGCAGCAATCAAAGAATTTGGAGTTGACTGTGATGGGAAGGTAGCCCTTGATTCAGGGCTGTCTACAGGTGGTTTTACCGACTGTTTGCTTCAGCATGGGGCATCACATGTGTATGGTGTTGATGTTGGTTATGGACAGGTTACATTACTCACTGAGATGTTTATTTTAATCTAGCTACTACGTTCCTCTCCTTTGTTTGTCAGCTGTGGTTGCCACCTGTTGAAGCAGCATAACTATTTAAATCTCAGTATGCTCTACTTTATTTCAGGTGGCTGAAAAAATCCGCGTGCATGAACAGGTTTCAGTAATTGAACGCACAAATTTAAGACATCTTGCTAAGCTACCGCAGCTGGTTGACTTGGTGACACTGGACCTATCATTCATCTCAATTCTTGTGGTATGATTTGGTGCCTGCTTGGTGATGGTACATTTATAGTTGCCTTATCACATGTTCATATTCCACCATTCTTAGAAAAGTGATTCATTTTTCGTAGTTTTAAAATAGTGCACTAGATTGTTTTTTATTGTCGCGCTGTTATTTAATTGGGGCTTCTTTAGTTCTGTGCATCAAATTCCTTTTTATAATGCTTTCTCATTATGGTTAGTGTGATGTAAATGATAAGCATGCTGTAAATCCATTACTTGTGATGTTGTCTACGGTGTATTCTGTAAAACGACCCGATTAACTGCAGAAAGGACTGATCTAATTGCATCAGTGTTACCCTTGTAGCTATAGAGTTTTAGTTTTCATTTACACAGGAGGTCAACTTTACTGAACCAAAAGAGTAATGCATGCATTAGGAAGAAAATGGGCTGTTCTGTGGTAAACTGGTAATTTTAAGGGCATGCATTGTAGCCATAGGGTTGTAGTTTGTATACTCTATGTTTACGTACTAGGTCAGCTTTACTGAACCAAAAGAGTAATGCATTAGGAAGAAAATAATATGTTATGTGATAAACTGGTAGTAACACGGTGCACACCCCTGTGCAATTCAAGTTTGTATCTTATGTTCTTTAATATTCTGCATTCCCTAAGGCGTTCCGTTTTAAAATATTTTGCACGCACAAGGCTCCACACTCTCAGCCTAGAGAAACTACTGTAACATTCATGCTGTCCAGTATTCAGTGATACCATGTGTGGAATCTAGGTTATGCCTGCTGTGGTCAAAGTAATGAAGACAGACTCGACATTGGTAACACTTATCAAACCTCAATTTGAAGCTCGTAGATCTCAGGTATAAAAGTGAAACAAGTTTCATCTTAGTTTTTTTTGTATCTTATCTTTTCGTTTGAAGAGGCTGGGTAAGCACAATAATACTGATGAACAAGCCACTGAAACATATTTGGTTTTATCTTTTTCAGGTAGGAAAAGGTGGGATTGTTCGAGATCCTCTGGTTCATCAAGAGGTAATGAACTAATGTTTTGCTTTTTATTTTAGTTTTGTTGGGGGGTATTTTGCTTCCGTTGTATATCCTGTTTTGTGCCTTGCCATGCACTAAGCTTCCCATGGATTATTTCTCAATCCTTGTGATGTTCCCTTAGCGAAGGCTACTATGAATCTGTGGCTGCTTGTGATAGGATTCCTACTTTCCCCCTTGAAATTCACCAGTAAATAGTATTACTCCCGAATGAGAAAACCCACCCCTAAGAGTATCATACTATCTGGAGAAAGGATCCCATATGTCCAGTGTTTACTTGTTGTCTCCTTTTACTTGAAGTTCCTTTCCTTGAGTTGTTATTGGAAGACCAACCCCTTAAATCAATTCATTACAGGTGTTAAATAGGATAATATCAGGCATCAAGAAGTTTGGATTCCGCAATGAGGGCTGGATCGAGTCTCCGCTAAAGGGTGCAGAAGGGAACATAGAGTTTCTTGCCTGCTTCCACAGGATACCAATGTCGGAGGTAGAGGCAGATGCGGAGGGAGAGGCAGATGCGGAGGGAGAGGCAGAGGTAGAGGCAGATGCAGAGGCAAAGGGAGAGGCAGAGGTAGTGCAGAGGCAGATGGACAGGCAGAGGCAGAGGACACATGATCGCTATTTTGTCAAGGCCTGCCGGATTTGTTTAGAGAATAGGTGGAGAATTCTTTAATCTCTAACCAAGGATATGAGGGATCCTATTCGCCGTTACTATTAAGAGGAAGTATCGACACTTGGGATTTTTGCATATGCCACTCTGAAGTTCAAAATTTGTGTTTGGCAAGACCGACAAAGTAGATCCAGAAATGGCAACGAGATACTCAACTGTATACAAAATTGAAAATTTTATATTGGCTTGTGAAAAATTGCCTGTTAAATTTGCTTATCTCAAATTGCGGATTTTCTTGCTATTCACCGAGAAGGCGAGAAGAGTTCCTGACACTCCCGTAATATACTAGTGATTTAGCTATGTTGTTTGTTTTAATTTAACTATGAAAGATGACTGCAGTCTATGCCACTAACCTGATAAAACAATTTTCTTTGTAATCTGCACTGATACTAGTTACAGACAAAAGGATCTAATCTGGAAAATCCTTTATGATGATGTGGGCATCTCCCTTTCTGCTGCCAGAGCAGAAAGGTTCATTTAGTTAGGAAGTATTATTATCAAAAATTTGCTATTGTCACTAGTTTCAGCTGAACATAGAGAATCATACAACTTGATTGGGTTATGCCCTCAGATGGTTTGGGGCAGCCATGCGACGACGCAGATATGGAGCTCTTTTATGCCTCCATAGACATTCTTATTGGTTGTGGGAAGATCGCCAAATTTTGGCGTTCGCCTCCATTGACAGATACTTCTATGAAACTGGTCCAAGTTTAGTCAGTGGAGACAGTTAAACCTTTAGCGGATTCTGATTCCATCATTGTATACCGAATCACATGCTCATGTATTGCAGCGTGTATAAACTGACCTAACACCCTTTTTTTTTCAGGAGTTTTGCGTGTAAATTCAGTGTTGGAATGGCCACAAAACAATGGAATTTGCATATGTTCCTACTGTACACGCAGGAAAAAAGGGTTTTGATTAAGTATGCAACTCTGCCAAAATGTTCCGTTCTCCGAGAAAAAAAAACTGCTGTACAATGGTATCAGGTCGGCGCATATAAAATTTCGCTAGATCTGTGCCTGATTGGTTCACATGACCCTGGAAAAATAGCTAATTCTTAGAAGATTCTTTTGCACGAGACAACTTGAGAAAACTCATCTGAACTTCAGATGCTAGATAATATCCTAAGCTGGAAACATCTTCAGGGTCAATGATTTATGAATACGGTAGGATATGTTATTCTGACATTTGAAGTTTATGTCATCTTGTTTCTGTTGCGATGTACTTACACAACCCTGGAAAAGATAATACACATAATTACTTTCAAAAAAATTGAAGTGATTTTCATGCGTTCATAGTTTTCACAGAGTTTCGATGGCCACGTCTAAAGATTCACTAATTGCAAGCTGAAACAGTGGGATTTTCTTGTTGTGAATGTAGGGATATTGAAGAAGCTAACTGATTCTCTCTTACCAGAAATGAGATTTATCAGAAGTTCGGTCGGTGAGCTATAATTACAGTACAAATTGGTGTATGCTGGGTTGTTTGGAGTTCAAGACAAAAAATAGAACATTTAAAGAATGATCGTCTGACCTCTATGGCTATACGTGCTAGTGGACTTCTACCAAGTATATAAACTAATTGCTCCAGTGCTATTGACCAGATTGCATATGGCATACTTATAGGGCTTTGACAATATTAGAAGTAACATGAGTATATCTCATTAATATTATTGAGGTTCAGGTCAGCAACTAAAATGGGGAATACGTACTGCAGTAGGCTTCTTATATATGGCAGGCTCATGTTGGTTGCCAATAGGTTCAGTTACTCCTTTATCTGGTTTTATCCCCTGTTCTCATTACCTTGTATAAGCAAAAGGAAAAAGAAATGCTAGCATTAGCATATGAACATTATACATTGCACTTCTTTTGACCCAAAGCAAATTGAATTTTCAGGTAGGACATTTCCTTCTCTACAAAATCCATTACAGGGCAAGAATGTGTCTGATCAGTTGGGTAACATTGTACTACTATGTTTTCTTTTTTTCAGAATGGAAGGTTCTTTGAATTGAACTCGGAGCGTGTTGCTTTACTAGGTATCAAGTATCCAACAGAAGACGATTCAATGCATCCACTCGACATCACTAAATTGTGACCATGTGGAGTGCCATCAAATCAGAGGCCAACTTGCTTAGGTTGTCTGCTTGGCTATGTGCAACGAACAAATATGTTCCAAGGAGACATACCTACGATAATGGCGTTGATGTTTGGGCCACCATTACACAAGGTTGCGAAGGAGAGTGGAATTTTAGCTCCCCCACTCCAATGATTCCTTTTGTTTGAAACCCCCTAAAAAATGCAATGGAAAGTTTAAAATAAAATAAACATTCTCACGTGTATATGCTGGGATACGCTGATAAGAATCGGAAAAGTTGCGGCGAACAAAAAAAACACAAACACAATGATCTGTAATACTATGCTCATTCGAAAAAAAAGGATGACACTTTTGACTTTTCAAGTTTTTAAGGCAAGACTTGAGATGCAATTTACAATTATGAAACCAAAACATCGCGTAGCATAAATGAAAAAGTTCAATGAGGCACGATTTCATAGAGTCAACCAGTTGACTACTCACCAAAACCATTACAAACAAGGTAATTGAGGATTGCTCCGCAACTTAAATAGAAATTTCCAAAAATATTCCCAGGCTCCTCACCTCCAAGGCCAAGCTCCAAGACTATCACTTCCATCAAGAATTTCATGGAATCCAAGAGTAACAAGATCCACCAAAAATAGTAGGGGGAAATAAAATTAGTTCGGTGTAACTCTAGTTACAGATCTACCGTCTCACTTCTCAAAGTTTTAAGATAGAGTAGGAGATCTCGGAGATTTAAGCTTTGAAACAATGTAGAAGAGAGAGTGAAAGTCACCAATTCCTCTTGGGAAAGAAGGGGTCTACATAGTCCACGACTTGTGGATAACACCTCAATGTTGTTATGGCGAGTGGGGCTCCGCTTCGGTGTGCGGAAGGCGATGTCGCCGCCACTCCACTGCTGCCATCACCACCACCGCTTCCACACCGCCGCAGTGGTAGCCGCGCAAGGGCACAGTGCTATCTGTTGTGGCGTGCTCGCGGGCAGCCTCGATGGTGCTATCCACCATGTGGCCGGTCGCCTCCCATCCCTCCCTTCGTGCTCTACCACTGAACCACGTCGGCCGGCACATGTTCTCGTCGCACGTGAAGCGCTCGAGCCACGCGCGAATTTGTTCTCGTCGTTCTCCGAGTGGTTCCACTCCGCCTGCGTCGTCCTCTTTCAGCGTCAGAGGACGGCCATCTGGAACTGCTTGGGGGTCGTGGGGATAGGCGACACAGCAAGGACAACCGCGATCACAACCCACCCCTTTGGCGGGCTAAAGTCTGGCGGAACGAGCATGCCGTAGTGATTGAACTGTCATGCCTTTCTCGAGGGTGTGCCCCCCCCCCCCCCCCCCCCGCGCGAAACGGCCTGTCGGCCCCGTTGCCTCATCGTTCTGCGACATAGCGGAAGTGTGGCCGACGACGAATGAGGAGAGACAAAGAGTTGGACGTGAAGACGAATGATAGATGGGAGGCGCGAGGGAGGGCATCTTATACCCCCCCCCCCCCCCCCCGCAAGGTAGGAAGGGGCGGTGCGTCGGCATTAATTCGTCGCGTGGGGAAGACGCAACGCCGAAGCGTAGGCTGGCACTGGTGCATGCATTAATGCGACAAGGGTGGGAAGACTCTACGTCGTCACAGGTGTCGCTGACCGTCAGGTCATGTCGCCACAAAGCCTGCCTTGGGAACTGCCCGACAAAGTGTCGGCCATTGATCGTGGACCGACCTCCTGTGTGTCGCCATTTATCGCAGCTACCGGCTCAACCTCTCCGTGCCTATGACATGCGGGCCCATATGTTGTAGGCCTTGTCCGGCGCCCTTGTGTCGGCCCCAAAATTTTGGGGATGGCCTCGGGTGTCCCGGACACATTTTTGGACGGTCCAGGCGAATGAGATGCTCAAAGCTTCGGGAGCTGCTACCATAGCTCGCGTCCTAAGATTTTTTTCCTCAGATGGACTGTTTTTATCTGCTCAACACTTTTTTACATGAGACGTGGGATGAGAGGTTTCTTTGCGGATATCCACTTTGGGTCATAGGTGTAATGGATCCGCTTTTCGAAACACATTTCAAAACGTGAAAAAATTCCAAAAGGAAATTCGGATGTACATCCGGACATTTTATATTCGCACACGAAGTTCCTCAAAAAAAGATATATTTTTGTGTACCGTGTAAAAAAGACAATTTTTGTGCTTCAAAATGAATTGTCACGAGATATTTTTATCTTTTTAAACAAGCCACAAGTATTTTTTCAGCAATACTTTTTGTGCAAATATAGAATGTTTGAATGTGCACCCCTTTTTTTCAGAATATTTTGACATTTAAAATATATTATAAATGCATTTTTCATATAGACATATGTGAACCAAAACATCTTGTTGCAGATACCTACCCTACCGCACGAGCAACAGCACGGTTACATTGTAAGCTGAGGCTGCCGTGTCTCTCGTGGCTGTCACCACACTTGGGCCTGATCTGGTCCAGTGATGCAAGCAAGAAGCAGCATGTGACGTGCATCTAGACACACCCCGGCCGTCAGAGGGCATCAGCGAAAGACAAAGGAAACCGAGCGCCTTTACGGTGTTTTCTCTGATTCGATCGAGAGAGAGCACAGCAGGTGCACTGAACCTTCAAGTTGGAGCTGCGTAGCTAGCAGGCGCTAGTTGTTACGACCCTCGCTTCCCTTTGCCTGGACGGCTAGAAGAGGTAGAGGATGACCAACACACTTGTCTTGCTCAGAATCAGGTGCATGCATGATGTAACAGGATGTAGGACAGTGGCGAAGGACGAAACAGTCTCGAGGCTGGGCGAAATCAGAAAAATGATGGAAATAATGTCGAGACATTAACGCTATGCATATGATTCATAATCATTTAGGACAATATATAGAAACATAAATATATTTGAATATAAGTAAAATCTAGAAACATGCCAATAGCAAATTCTCTATTTTTTTTGAAAGTCTATCATAATTTTCTCGATAAAGATTTTTGAATATCCCCCACTCGATTTCGAACATCATCAAATATTTGTAAGATGAGCAAGGTTATTCACATTTTATCTACAAAATGAGTCTACATAATTCTAAACAACTCTCAAGATAACTCATTTAAATAATGGTCAAAATCGGTCATAATAAAGTCTATGTATAGCAATATACTCCCTCCGTTCCAAAATACTTGATACAACTTTGTCCACATGTGGATGTATTTAGACATGTTAAGTGAGTAGATAAATTCATATCTAGCCAAATGGAAGTCAATTATTTTGGAACGGAGGGAGCAAAAGTTTTCCACATTGTAAAACTAAATCAACAGTGACCCGATGTCTCCCCGAAAAGTCCAAATGGAGCCCGAGCTCCATGTAGCTCGTTTTTTCAAAAATTCAAAATCGGCCCTTTTTAGTTTCCAAAAACCGTGAAAAAAATACCAGTGCTAGATATTGTCTAGATCTACAAGCGTGCAAAAAGTTTAAATCAAAACTCATTGTATTTTGGGCTACACAAAAAAGACAAATTAAAAAAATTCAAAATTTTGAATCTGCATATTGTTCATCATCCAGATCCACTCATTTGTTATTTTATTCCTAGACCAGAATAAAACGAATTTCACGTTGAAACTTTGCAGACTTGCAGATCATATATATCTATATCTGGGATTTTTTTCCCGTAAAAATGCATTTTTTGATTTTTTTCAAAAAAGAGCTACGTGGAGCTCGGGAGTCAAACGCTTCACTCGGTGTCTCCCCCTTTTCTTGCTTTTCTGTATTTTGTTACCATTTCATCCATACTTAGATTTGAGATATCATTTTCTGCGCAATTGACACCTTTCAGTACGGGCTATAAACCATCGTTTCAGTTCAACAAACATATCCCTCACATCATTGTGTCAAAGAAGATAGAATCCGATGTTCTTCTGAATCATGTTAAAGGCTGCTTTCTAGTGTATGAACTGACGCCGGTGCAACTTGAGGCGTGTCGCTGTTCTGCTCCTTCCTACGAGCACAACCTCACGTGGCCAATTGTCCAATTGCAAACGCACGACTCAAGATTGTATGGGCTTCCATGATAGTAAACCCCAACTTAATCTGCCGTACGAGGCAGCACACGATCCAACAATCTTTACGATAATGACACTTGACAAGTCAGCTTTACTGAACGAAACTCTCGAAACCTAGGCTCTGACGAATTCAGTAGGGACAAAACAAATGGTTTGAAATATACATAGCGATGGTCAAAAACTCCTAGGCTGGTTAAATGTTTAGCATCTTTGCTACTTGTCTTGGCTTCGAAATTATCATTTCCGAAACTACATATGTGTTTCTCCTGCTGGCGATTCCAAGCCCGGTTTCCCCCCATCCAGTTTGACTCTACAAGTGCGTGTGATTGAACAGTTGAACGATGGAAGTGTTAAATTGTCTCTTTCTCTCTCCCTTGAAGGTGGTAAGCAATCCTGTAGCTAATAGCTACAGTTCAATACCCAATGTAGGATGTCATGTCATGGCCTGTTTCGGTTTCTGATTAGAAGGATGACCACGATGAACAAAGTGTCAGTGCACGTTTTGTTTTTGAAGGTTTCTCTCACGAGGATTCGTTGTATTTCTTGGAGTTTCTCGAAAAGAAAAGAGAAGAAGACGCGTGTTGTCTACGTTCGTAGGAGTTTGCATAGCAAGTTAAAGGATTTGACACATTGGGTATGCGCCAAAAAGGCGACCAGGGGAGAGGAACCCTTGCACATCAGGGCCACCTTTCTGAAAGAAAGTGGTTGGGTAATTTTTGTACTGCATTCTAAGGGAGACCAAGACCTTTGCCAAGTGCAGACACAAAGGAGTGGATTTTAGTTATCTCGTACTAGAGAGTCAGCTACTAGTCTAACATTGCTGAGTCAAAACAAATCCATACAAGATGCTAGTACTAAACAACGTAACAAAGCTTGCCTTGGAAAGATCTTAGAGCAAAGATGCTTGGTCATCTTTATGTCATCCTTTTTCCACCACAATTGTCAATAACACACCTTTCATCAGAAAAGACTGCCACGAATAATCCCTCTAGAACATAAACTAGTCCAGATGCAATTGTGATTAGTAAAAATCACACAATGTCAATCCTACACCAAATATGACAGTTTCGACGCGCCTTCTGTATTTCTCGACTACATTCAATGGCTAGCTTTAGGATTAAACATAGTGACTCTTAATCCTCTTCCACCAACATTTGTCTCGACAAGACATATTGCATCGACGACGGAAATATCCGGTGGACACGATGGGGTTTTGGTGCTTCACGGCTAAGCTTTACACCGATGACAGATGCCCAATCAGCATGCCTACCTCTACCAACAAGTATTAAAAAAACTCCCAAATTCACATCAAATCTAGAAGGTGTCATGCTCTAATACTAACAAACAGACACTAATTGCAATTAGGACAAAGTAAGTAAACCAAGCAAGGCACCAAGAGGACTAATAACAGCCACTGCCTAAAAGGAGAGGAAGGAAAAGCTTATGGGCCACCCTACCCCCACCCCCGGTTCCATCATGCATATGCAGAGCTCAAGTTGGTCCTTGATGCAATGTATCCAGTCCAGCCCTCTTTCTCCTCCCCGTCCAAGATTTCAAACCCCACTCATAAAATTGGCTCCCCTTTCTCTCTTCCTTCGTCATCATGCTTCCCCTCTCCTGCCTCCATCTCCATCCACCCGCAGCGGCATCGCCAGAAAGTATACGTACACGGGTCCTCGGCGCGACGATATCTGCCTCGCCGTCAGGGGATCCGCCTTTGCTTGCTGGTCTCTTCCTTTTTTTCTCCCTCTCGTTTAGTGCTGGCTGGTGGCGGAATCCAATCCGGGAGCATCTCGTTCTGAAAGCATTGTTTTCCCCATTTGGTACCTTTCTTGGTTGGAAGTACTACTGATTTGGAGGAGAGGGGGTTCTTGGGGAGGATTTCTTCATTCAGGTGGATGCGTGGTTCGGACTGACCAAAATGCAAGTTTCGGGATCCAAGGTACCTTTTCTTGATGTTTGATTTTGCACACTCTTGCCATAAGTTGTTCATTCTTGTCCCTTCTTCTGGTTTAGCTCATCAGTTTCTTGATTCATCTAAGTCTCAACTAAATTCCTTCACCGTTCACTATATTTGTCAGCTAAATTCCTTGAATACTTGGGGGCCATGTAATTAACATACCGGACATTTAATTAGTTAAGTAAATATACTTCACCCTTCTCTTATGCAGTTGCTCTAACAGTTTTCTTCTTTCAACAGGCGTTGCCACTTGCGATGCAATGCTTTCAAAGCAGACGATGAGCAGTTCAGTCACAGGGACTTCAGATCTGCAAAAACCTTCAGAAACCACAAAACTAGTCAGTCATCCATCTCGGTTCCTGGTCACCCACTGATCTGCACGCACCAAACAACATATGGCTAGCCAATTTGGCGCAATGGATACTAGGCAGAGGAGGAATCCTCTGTTAGTCAGACCAAATGCCGCAAAGAGGCATGTACAGGAGCAGCAGAAGGCAAGTGCTGCTGACAAGAAGGCTGCGTCAGCGAACTACTTCGGCATCGAAGCGTTGTTCGTGCTCGCCTGCCTGACCGTTTCATTGCTCATACTACCATTGGTGTTGCCTCCATTGCCCCCGCCGCCGTCCCTGCTGCTACTCTTGCCGGTCTGCTTGCTCATCCTGCTGGTGGTGCTGGCCTTCATGCCGACCGATTTGCGGCCACGTCTTACTTATAAATAGGCTTTGATGTGTGATTTTTTTCTTTCTGATTGTGGACATAAGATGAGTGCAATGTGAAGCATCTTTCTCGGAAGACTATATTTTGAACGATGAAGTTTGGTAACTTTACAAGGTATTGGTTGGAGTTGGAAATTTTGGTGCATTGCGTGGACAAAATTATGCAGGTTTTTTGTGATGGAACCAATCAGCCTAAATTAGCATACAAAACGTCTTACATTTTGGAATAGAGGTAGTATTGTATATGCATCCACCTCAACTTAAGAATTTTTGTGAGTTCTTGATTAAATGACTGGACTTCTGTTGAGTGGCAAAGTGCACATAATTCCTTCAAACTAATTAGTCAATGTTTCCGAATCAAATTTGTATCATGGCTTGGCTTCATTAAGCAGGGGAATCTAGTCAAATGTTTTAGATCGTTTCTTCAGTAATGTTTTAATTGATTAATGCATGCTTAGAAAGTTACATTATCGTCCCCAAGTTAGTTTTCGGAATCAGACAAGCTGTTATTTATTACTAGCAAAAGTGCCCGTGCGCTACGGAAATAAATATGTACATAAATTTAGGTGGGGATTGTTAAATTTCTGGAGCGGAACCGATAGCCTCCGTAGAGGGTTGGGCTACGTGTTATATAGGGTAGAAACAGCCTCTACCGTGGCTTACATGGTTACGTACGTGAGGTCGTATACTATACCAAACTCCATACATATTACATCATATTAAAGTCCTATTACATATTCTAACAGCCCCCTTAATCTAAACTTGAGAAAGATTTAGATTACGTCTAAACTCATGAAGATTCTTGACTAGAAGTATCTTTGTAAAGCCATCTGCAACTTGTTCTTTGCTTGAAATGAACCGGATCTCTAACTTCTTTTCTGCACTCGTTCTCGAACAAAATGGAAATCAATCTCAATATGTTTAGTGCGTGCATGGAAAACAGGATTTGCTGACAAGTATGTAGCACCAAGATTATCACACCATAAGCAAGGTTTCTCCTGTAACTTGACTCCAAGTTCCTTTAGTAAGGCTTCAATATCAATTCAGTTGTGCCATTGGCAACAACTTTATATTCTGCTTCGTAGTTGAACGCGAGACTGTGGCTTGTTTTCTAGCACTTCAAGACACTAAATTTGGTCCTAAAAAAATTGCAAAACCTCCAGTAGAACGTCTATCATCAGGACAACCAGCCCAGTCTGCATCTGAAAAAGCACTCAACAATGTAGATGTGGAAGACTGAAAAGTGATACCAAGTTTAACTGTATCCTTGATATAACGCAAAATTCTTTTCACATCGGTCCAATGAGCTGTAGTAGGTGCATGTAGAAATTGGCAAACCTTGTTCACCGAAAATGACAAATCTGGCCTTGTAAGTGTAAGGTATTGGAGAGCACCGACAATACTGCGATATTTTGTGCTATCTTCTGAATCAAGCAAATCTCCTGAAGCAAGAGACAAGGGATCCGTAGAAGACAGTGGTGTAGGTGAACCTTTACATTTAAGCATGTCAACTTTTTCAAGCAACTCTGAAGCATATTTTTCTTGTGTCAAGATCAAGCCATCACGAATTTTCTTTACCTCAATTCCCAAGAAGAAGTGCAAATCACCAAGATCCTTAATAGCAAAACTTTCATTTAAATCTCGAAGTAAAGCAGAAATAGCATCGTCAGAAGAGCTTGTCACAATTATGTCATCAACATATATCAGCATAAATATAGTGATAGCAGACTTCTGATATATAAATAAGGATGTATCAGCTTTTGATGGTATAAACCCAAGACTATGTAACTTGGAACTTAGACGTGAATACCATGCTCGAGGGGCTTGTTTTAAACCATATACAGCTTTGTCAAGTTTGCAAATATAATGAGGAGTATCGGATCTTCAAAACCTGGTGGTTGTTTCATATAAACCTCCTCTTCCAGAACACCATGTAAAAACGCGTTCTTGACATCTAGCTGCCGCAAACTCCAGACTCAGAAACAAGAGAGCTAAAACAGTACGAATGGTAGCTGCCTTAACCATTGGACTAAAAGTATCTTCATAGTCAAATACCATACCTTTGCTTGAAACCTTTTGCCACAAGACGAGCTTTGTATCGATCAATTGTACCATCAGCATGTTTCTTGATACGATATACCCATTTGCAGTCAATGACATTTTTGTTGGAACTAGATGGCACTAAGTGCCAGGTTTTATTTTGGAGCAATGCATCATACTCTTCCCCCATTGCGTTGCGCCAATTTTTATCCTCAAGAGCTTCAGTTAAAGAGCGAGGTTCGCCTATAGAGGCAAGCATACCAAAGCGAACAACACCACGTTTTGTAGTATAAGGAACAGTACCATCTTTAAATTTTCTCGGTTGTCGAATACCTTTTTGAAGGCGAGTGCGAACTCCAGCAGGAGAGGGCACAGAAGATCCAGCCTGATCTGCATGGGCAGATTCGTCAGCAGAAGCTGACGCAGTGGAGGAATCTGCCCGCACGTGGGGCAACGTGGCGGCATCGCATTGGGGCACACGGCGCCCGCCGGGGACCGCACCGGGGTCCGCGCATCTGCATGCACATGGGGCGACGTGGCGGCATCGTGTTGGTGCGCATTGACGCCCACCGGAGACCGCACCGGGGTCCTCACAGGGGAGCGCGCATGCGCCTGTCGGCTGTCGGGCGACGCAGCGCGGCTGTCGGGTGGCGTGGCATGGGCGCGTGGAGACCCGACAGGATCGCTCTCGGGATCGGAAGACGCATGATCCGAGGGAGATTCCGCGTCGGATCCAGCGCTGTTTTCGTCATTTTGCGCAGGATTTTCTTCAGCTTCGTTTGACTCCGTTTCTGCACCGTTTTCATCAAAATTTTCACTGCCATGTTCATCTTCGGAAGCATTATCATCCAGGGCATCATGGGGTGGAATTTCCTGAGCATGGTTAGTGAAATAGGTATGATAGGAACAGGCATATGATCATCAATTTGCACACCCCCGAGAGTAGATGAATGAGAATCTTTTGGTAAAAGAAGAATTTCTTGTCGGAGACGTCTACCAGCATTAGGATGTAGTGCAGCAAACGGAAAAACATTTTCATCAAACACCACATATCGAGATATATAGACACGACCAGTGGAGATATCAAGACATTTAACACCTTTGTGCATGGAACTATAACCCAAGAACACACAACGCGTGGAACGATATGCACGTTTTCTTTTATTATAGGGGCAAAGATTGGGCCAACAAGCATAGCCAAAAATGCGAAGGGAATCATAATTGGGTTTGGTGTGAAGGAGACGCTCAACAGGAGTTTCAAAATCAATAACTTTGCTAGGAAGTAAATTGATAAGAAAAGTTGCTGTAAGAAAGGCTTCATCCCAAAATTTCAAGGGCATAGAGGCATGAGCAAGCAAAGCAAGACCAACCTCAACAATGTGACGATGCTTGCGCTCAGCGGAGCCATTTTGTTGGTGTGCATGTGGACAAGAAACATGATGGGTAATGCCAATTTTCTGAAAGAATCCATTCAGTTTTTCATACTCACCACCCCAATCAGTTTGCATGGTGATGATTTTACGGGCAAATTTACGCTCAACAAAGGCTTGAAAATTGAGAAAGACTTGATAAACATCAGAACGGTTCTTGAGCAAATAAATCCATGTAAATTTACTAAAATCATCGATAAAGCTTACATAATATAGGTGTTTGCCAACAGAAGCAGGTGCAGAGGACCCCATACATCAGAGAATACTTGTTCCAAAGGAACAGTAGACACACTAGAAGAAACAGGATACGACAACTGATGACTTTTAGCTAATTGGCATGAATCACATATGTAAGAATTTATTTCAGGAGTATACGAAAGCTGATGTTTCCTAAGAACTTGCTGCACCACAAACGAAGAAGGATGTCCTAAGCGGCGATGCCATGTAGAAGATGATGGCTTATTGTAGCGAAGGCTTGCTTGGAAGACCCGGTAGAGAGAGGCACTAGCGGGTAGAGGCCACCATGACACGGTCCTTTAAACAGAACGCTTCGCGTGGCCTGGTCCTTGATCAAAAAGAAATTTGGGTGAAATTCAATAAAGACATCATTATCACGTGTAAGCTTATGGACAGAAAGAAGATTTTTGGATGCATTAGGAATATGAAGAACATTGTTTAGATGTAAGACATTATAGGGGTGTGCAACATTGAATAACCAATATGACTTATAGACATACCATTGCCATCGGCGGTGTGAACACGATCATGTCCTTTGTACTTGTCATGTGTGGTGAGCTTGCTGAGCTCACTCGTGATATGATCTGTAGCACCACTATCCAGGTACCAATTAGTGTCAATTCCATAGGCTGCCACATTTGCTCTCTTGTCATCACGTGCGGTGTCATCATCAGAATCGGACTTGGAGTCATCCTTGAAGTGCCACCAACAATCGGAGGCAGGATGACCGTGAATCTTGCATATCTGGCATGTTACATCAACGAAAGGTGTAGGGGCACGGCCATGGCCACGGCGGCGTCCTTGTCCACCATCATCACGGCGACCATCATCACGGTCACGGTCATCACGGCGACGCCAATCATCACGATCATCACGGCGTCCCCCATCGCGTCCATCACGGCGACGGTTAGAATCATAGCGATCAACACGGCCACGGTCACCGCGATCACCGCGGTCACCACGGTCTGCAGAGCGCGCACGGCTACGATCTGTGGAGCGTGCACGATCACCACGCAGACGGCCGTCCCTGTCATCATTGCGACCGCGCGAGGCAGCATTGGCAGAGGAGACATAGCCCGTCCCCTGGCCTGTTTCAGCAAGCATCTCGTGCCTCATGTCATAAGCAGAAATTTGAGCGTACAAGTCATCAAGAGTGGTGGAGGGGTTGCCATTGACAGCCGCCACCACGGAGTTGTAAGTTCCATCAAGACCATTGATAATATATCCTATCATCTCATCTTCCTCTACCGGCTTGCCCATGGCAGCAAGCTCCGAGGCAAAACTTTTCATCTTGGCAAAAAATTGAGAAGCAGTGAGCTCGTTTTTCTTTGTACCTTGAAGCGTGCCCTTCAGCTGATTGATCTTCGAGCGAGAAGAGGCGGTGAACATCCTGGTGAGAACAGCCCACACGCCGGCGGTGGTGTCAATGCCAACAACATGTGCCAAGATCTCAGGTGAGAGTGAATTCACGATCCAGGTGAGCACCGCTTGATCCCGTGTCACTCATGCAAGATAGGCCGGGTTGGAGACTTGAGTTTTTTTTTCTTTTCTTCATCCTCAACCTCCAGCAGCTTCGCCGGCGCTGTGTCAGTACCATCGAGGAGATCGAGGACATGAGCACCACGCAAGGCAGGATAGACCAAGGTCTTCCAGAAGAGGAAATTGGACCGGGTCAGTTTTTGGGAGGGAGGGGCCCCGAGGGAGACCACCACAGACGTCGTTGCAGAGGAGGACGCCATGGCACCGACGGGGAGTTTTTCCGATCAAGAGATCGTGGGTTTTTGAGGTTTTGTTGTGTGGCTTCCGATCAGGGGATCGTCGAGGTTGTGGCAGGTTTCCGATCAACAGATCGTGGAGAGTCTTCCGATCAGCAGATCGTGATGTGATTTCCGATCAATGGATCGTGAGGTTTGTTCTAGGGTTTTTCTCGAGGAAGGGTTCGGCGGCTAGGTCATGGAGAGGATTCGCTCTGATACCATGTTAAATTTCTGGAGCGGAACCGATAGCCTCCGTAGAGGGTCGGGCTACGTGTTATATAGGGTAGAAACAACCTCTACCGTGGCTTACATGGTTACGTACGTGAGGTGGTATACTATACCAAACTCCATACATATTACATCATATTAAAGTCCTATTACATATTCTAACAGGGATTAACTCCCCCCCTGACCTTCAAAAACAATATGTACATAAATCACTATATTACATTTTACAAAAACATGTTGAGATTAAACAACATAGAATTTCCAACATCGGTGCAAAATCATTGTATAATTCCGTGTAGGATTCCGAGAAAAAGATCATGCATGCCCTATTCTTAGTGGACTAAAATAATCAAGTGAGCTCTCCCAAAATGCAATGGCGCAAGCAAAATAAAATAAAAGGATTTAGGCATGTCAAAAAATAAGCGCTATAATTTCGGAATGAGCAAGTGTCCACTGCACTATGAAATAATTATCTTCATAAACAATTGTCATTATTACTGTTTGAAAGGAACACTGAAGCCGTTTTGTTGGTCCATGAGTGTATCATGCATCTATTTGTCCTCCACATGTTTGATCACGCAAGTACTATTCCTCTTCTAGTCAAGCATTTAGACCGTACCTGGTACGTGTGTTCCTCCAGGAGTTGGACTGGAATTTGGTCAGGCTCGTACGCCTCGCCGAAACGCCGCAGCGAACGTGTGCTAGCTCCCGTTGGCCCGGCGCGCGTTCACTGCCGTTGCTGCTTAATTTCCACGCGCCCCTGGCCTGTACCCCTCTTCTTTACGTTCGCCGCCGGGAGCACAGGCTCTGATAGGAACCCCACAGCCAAATCGAAAGACGCAACCTACAGCTCTGGAAATGGCTCACACTGCTTGAAGGGTGCGGCGGCAACATCAGTGGCGATCACCAGCTGGGCACCGCGCTGGGGGAATCCGACGTGCAACGCCATGGGCACCGCGCTGGGGAACGACGTCTAGCGCCCCGTGGGCACCATCCTCCGATTGACGGGTGCGGCGGCAGGCATCGCTGGGAAACGCCGATGCTAGATCGGCGACATAGATGTGATTCTTGTACATGACGTGGGACTTGGCCGGCGAGATCGATGCGCCTCTTGTACTGGACGTGGGACTTGGCCATCGCCCTTCTGCTCGGCTCGAAATCCATCACCACGGGGCGCCTCTTGCACAGATGTTCCTATCGTTGCGAGCGTCGCCGTTCGCCGTCGTGCAGCGCAGATCCTACTCGCGTGACTGAGTATTGTTCCGGTAGGCGCTGCCATCCTAGTCGTTCACGGATTTTCTCCCATTGTCGGCAACAGAGTTTTGTGCCTCGAGCCTGGACCGTCGAGCTGGAGACCAATCGAATCGACATACTACCCGGTCGTTCGCTTGCTCGCGGGCTCCGTTTTTTATTAGGTAGAGTTGGAAGTCAGCACGGCTGGTTGAGGATTCCATCACATACACGGGACCAAGCACAGGATACGAAACACGTAGTGATCGATCGGGGCAGGAGTACAACAAGTGACAATCGAAACGTTTTGTTTTTGACTTACAGGTGGCATAGGTGGATAATTATTTACAATTTTAGGGGTAGTTTTTTATGACCTACCAAACTAAGCCAAACCGTGGAAGGCTTAGTGCCTTTATTATACAAGTATAGATGTTAACCTGGAAACTGTTTATTGTTAGTGACATAACATACTATAGGTTGCTCAGTCTGTCCTCCAACAAACTCATGAAGAATTGTTCTACGTTACCAATTTTCTCGTCGGCATAATACTACCAGGTTGTGTCAATGGCAATGCAATCTTGAGTGCTGACTGATCCATTTCAGAAGATAACTCTAGCCTAAGGAGGCTTGGAGGAGCTGTTTCGTTCCAAGAGAGCACGTCAGAGATAACCGATCATTATAAAAAACTGGAGGGTTGTTAAATCGCAGTAAGCAACTTAAGTTGGGTTGACTGTACGTAAGAAATATAACATGTGGGGGTAAATCACAAGGTTTCATATTCTGCCAGCAGCATGAACCAGATATGTAGGATTTTGACAATTTGTGTGATTTCTGTTGGTTTGTACTCTAGAAGGGAAATTTTGAAAAGAAAAAGAAATGTGGTAACCAGCTTCTGGCTGAAGTCTGATTGGAAGAAAAATTGCAGATATCGTACTGCAAGCTTAGCAGACGTACGGCGTTGGCAATTCATATCATATCACTTCAATAATTATTACTATTTTTTTGCGACTGTGCTGTTGTGTAATTTCTGTTACTATAGACCTCTTTAATATTTACCTTTTATGAAGATTTATTGAAATACTCATCCGAAGACACATCAATGGAAGGTTTGTAGGTAAACCTTGATTCATGTTCAGAAAATTCGCAAAAAAATAATTCATGTTCAAAAAATATTGATAGATAGCCTAGAGAGTAAACTTCCGATCTTGTATAGAACAGTTCAGGCTACAGTTCATCCGAAGACACACTTTTTTTTTAGAGAATCCGAAGACACACTTGAGCAGTCAAGCTACAGCCTGCCCCACCATGTCAAACTTGCAGGCATCATCGATAATATGTTCAACAGTTCAAATCCATAAGCTGTCCGTGCTTATATTCTAATAAAGGAACATCCTCCGCCACAGCTTATATTCTACTCCCTCCGTTCACAAAAGAATGTCTCAATCATTTCTAGATTTATATGTATGTAAATATACTTTAGTGTGTAGATACATCCAAATTTACATAAAGTTGAGACATCCTTTTATGAACAGAGGAGTAATAAAGGAACATCCTCCGCCACGTCCAACTTTCAACTAGTTTATGATGGAATTTTTCCACCAAAGTACAATAAATAACAATCAAAAGTGCTGCTTATCGTACTATGTTTTTACTATTAAACATCAAACCTCACATCGGAATACGATAAGTTTTAGGTATGTGGACCAAAACATATACCTTGGGTATGTATACCTTAGGTATGTAGGAGGTACATATGACATTGGGTATGCACATAACGGGGTATACATACCTAATATGTACACATACCTAAGTTATTTTTATATATACCTGATTTGTACGCGTAATATTGGACACACATACCCGAGGTATATATATCATGTAGATACCCAACATGTGCATACCCAAGAGTATGTGTACCTCATATATACCCAACATGTGCATACCCGAGGTATACGTGTTGTCTACATACCCAAAACGTACAGTATTCCATCTAGGTGCCCGGGCACCAGGGAGCATCTGTTAATTTACCTATATATATATATATGTGTGTGTGTGTGAAGAGTTCAACACCACAATGTATATAGCATGTACTCAACCCTCGTACCTGCATACTACAATATAGATAGATATCACAATATCACATCATAGTATCGTAGAGGGGTCACACCGGAGTGCGTCAGCGATCCATGCGCACCTATAGTGGAAGAGGTGGACATCTCCTCGCCGTCTTGCTACTCCTCCAGGAAGACGACGCACTCTGCGTCATCATCCGGAGATCGCTCGCCGCGTAGCTCCCTGAAGGTCGGCATCTTGATCTTCTTCAGGGCGCTCCCACGAGCGGCCGCCTCCCGTCTCCTCGCTGCCCACCTGGTGCAGGCACGTATAGAGTAAACCCTAAGAGGAGTGTCGCAACTGATTCAAACAGGCGTTCGCCCTGCTATATTAATATAGCAACTGCTCCTCCGGCATATGCGCCGATACCGAGCGCAGTCATGTCGTCCGCATCAAAAAAGGTTCATCCCATCTAGAATTAGTAGAAAAGTTATAAATCTAAATTAACAAGAAATATGTGGCGAGGAATATATACAGAACATGGTTCAACAATATTCAATATTCATACAAGAAAGGATATATAAGTCTGCCGCTTAATGTTCACATGAAGCTGCTACAGGGCTACATGGGGTGAGGGGGGCACTGCCCCCTCGCCCACCTCCAACTTCGAACTAATTTGTGAAGAAATTTCTCCACCAAAGTACAATAGTAACGATCTAAAGTGCTGCTTATAGATGACGATAAGCTCTAGTCACGTAAACTCTGCGACCATAGGCGATCATATCGTCCAAGACCAAGAAGATAGGAAATTATTTTTCCTTTTCCACACATGCCCTCTACGTCAATGGCGCTTCGAATCAAGGTAAACTCTACACTAAAAAATTGCACATTGATATTGTGATTCCATTCACGTGATTCATTCATAATTTTGTTAACTATTTAATGTTCAATTTCGTGTTCGTGTTTGGAGCTTTTTTACATGAATTTTGTTAAATTTATCGAACACGGTTAACCGTGTGAATGTTTTTAGAGAGGTCGATTTATCTCGACATTTAACAGAACTTTCGTGTTACAAGTTTTCCGATTTGACATTCATAGAGGAGTAGATCCATATGGTTGTATTTGTAGTAGGAAAATGTAAATCTACTCGTCTATGAGGGTCGAAAAGGGAACTTCACAACGCAAAAGTTGTGTGGAACAGCAAGACGAAGACTCTTAAAAGGAAATTTCAAACGGACAGTGTACGACAAATTAGACAAAAATCGTCTAAAAACTCTAAGCATAAGCACAAAATTGAATTTAAACAGTCGACAAAATTTGAAACCAACATAATCACAACGCACCTTTTTCATGTAGTAGTCGTCTCAATTCTTTTTTGCCAGTTGAGTTAATCGTGTGCGCTTTTTCACTCTTGGTCGCTAACTCACTATCATCGTAGGCTACAAGGTCAAGCATCTGGCCCAAGAAACGAAACACACCTTCGCGGAGTGCTGCTCGGCTGCCGGTACGAAGTGAGTTGCTGCCTTACCGCCGGTACGACATGAGTGTAAGAAATTAGGGTTAGGAGCTAATTTGGCCTACTCTCTATTCCTCTGCCTTATCGGTGGTGCCGCTCACAATGCATATTGAGGCTAGAGGTGGGACCTTTATATAGACTCCAAATTTCAGATAACTCAATCTGTTTCCATAGGGCTCGTGACTTGTTAAACCAATCACTATCATTAACAGCCATTAAACGAGCCTATTTACTGTTAAAAATTAGGTCCCAGCACGCATGTGTGAGTCATGCGCCGAGTTCGAATACAAAATCAAACTCGCAGATTTAACAATCCATAGAGCCAATCCTATGAACAACCTGACATTCCGCTCTATACTGTTCCCGGGTATAATTCCAGCATATTAATATACACTGTGTTCCAGTATAGCCGTACCGGCTTCATTAAGTATATTTCCTTAAGTACAATTCCACATCATTAATTCCCTGTTATTTCCGTGATGTTTCCACACTGAAGTTTAATTCCGGACAATGTAGTAAATATATAAAATATTGTAAGACACAATTTCCTACATCTCCCACTTGACTGAAAACATTTTATTTCAGCTCAGTGATTCCCATGCTATTACATGGTTAGGCGTTAATTCCTTCCTTCAGTGCACTCACGTTGTATATAAACCTTTGTGACTTTTGGAGTCAAATTATCACAAAGTAACATGTTATGATGCACCTTTCCACGACCTTAAGTTCACAAAGAAAATTCCTTAGCCATAAACCTTCCTTCAATGCTTGATGCATCAAAGTATTCACATTTCATAAATAACGAGTACTAAATCATGTTTCCTTTGTACACCATAAAGACCTACAAAAGTAAATATTAACACATAACATAAAATAGATTACCTTTCACCAAGATCACAAATAGCGTCAATATATCCACGTAGTTGAAGGTTGAGATCATCAATGAATAATGAGTAATGCATATTTCCTTGACATTGCGCGACAAGTCCATTATGTGATTCCAAAAATTTCAATAAGATTCATATTCCGTTTGCTAATAATTCCAGTAAATCGTTTTCGTGCTAATCAAAATAGCAACAATTACAACGGCATGGCTAAGATCAGGTCGCACGAATAATGTCCCACAATAACTGAGGATGACAATTATTCTTCCTTTTTCCTCACGAGTTTAAATATAATTCCTCGCAGAGTATCATTCCTTAATCAAAAGGTACATGACAGGTTTGCACTTTTCCATAGAAAAATATATCAATATTATCTATGTAATTCCACTCCCAAAATGCAGGAAGCTTTAGACATACCTTTCATATGAAAGTAGAACTGAACCAAGCTTTCACTTCTATCAATATGATATTTTAAAACCAATAAGAACATAGTTAGCACATATAATGATAACACAAAACAATTCACACTAACCTTTGTATACGAATATCTTCCATCAGTAATAAAACCGTATGACCTGATATTCCATTGATGTGAAGCTTGTTCCAAAAAACATGAATTGATCAATTCAATTAGCAAATACTGTCATTGTTCCCACCTCCTCTAAATTCCAGAGTTTCCACAAAGTATAACACTTCCTTTGTGTAAATAATTAAACAACAACACCTACTCTAAATTCCAGAGTTTCCACAAAGTATAAATATTTCCTTTGTGTAAAGAATTAAACAACAAACTTGAATTGTAACTTCCACTAAGAATGTTGCATTAAACTTCCTTGTAAATAAATCCAATAACATCCTATAGGCATGCGGTTGTTTGGTAAAATAACAAGTTCCCAAACTTTTATTATTCATCATTGAGTTTATTCCTTCCCGCAATGTTTCCACCCATAGTTAACATTAGCAACAAGTTTAGTATTTTTCTTTCCTCTAAAATATAGAGTAACTTCCTCAAATAACACACAATAGTAGCCAAGATATGATGGCCCAATTTAATTCCTCCCACTTTTCCTAAGCATGTTAGTGTTGGGAGTGTAACTTGGTGTTTTCATTTGAGTTTAGCACATATATTTCAGTGTGACTATTAATAAACACACCCTTCATGAGAAAATATCATATTCCTACTTTCCACCAATTTTCCCTTTTCCAGATCAAAAACGAAATACCATTTGATCCACTAGAATATAAACATTAAAAATAAATCTTGGTGTGCTATGTAGTAAACAATGATTCCAATTCCATACTACCAAAATATAAATAGAATACTTCCTTCCAGTTCACAAAATATAAACAGTGACTGTGATAAATAATGACTTACTCAACAAATAGTAGTACGTAATGCTTTCATAATCCAATGAATAACCAAGAGTTGTATTCCTCCATTCAACCATGGAGTATATGACATAAGACAGCGGTGAATAATTCCATGCTCATCACATTAGTTTCAATTAATATTCCTGAAGTGTACTTCCCCCACCAATCAGTTTCAAACCTTGTAATCCTTTGATGAACTGATTTTCCACTTCACTATGAGATGTTAATACAACAAAAACCTTCCGACTTGTATTGTCAAAAATATTAATAACCATATCAAGTGAATCATGAAATAAATAAATATATCCACCTCAAGTAGGAGTGTCCAAAAAATACCGTAAATATATGCCGATGAAGTATCATAATCCTCCCACTTAAGTTCAGATTCCAGAATTAATAATCCACTAATTTTTTTCCTTGATATGTGACCAAGTTGTAAATGAGATAAAAATAATTCAACCTCTAGTGGGAGTGTAAAACCAATATACCACAAATGTCACATTGCAGTAAAATTCCAAAACTGATAGTCTTCCCACTTAAAGTTTATAATTCCAGAATTTACAAGCGTAATTCTGTTTATAGAGCATGACCAAGTCGTGAATACCATCAGTGATTAATTCCGAGCATGTGTTCCTATTATCAGTATTCCTCCCTATAGAGTTATCTTCACAACCAACTTCCAACGAATTATCAATAGAACATGAGACCGTTGTGTTAAATTCCATAATACACTAACCTTTCCGATGAGCAATAATTCCACCCTTCCTTTGCCAAATAGCATACATAACCAAAAGTTCCGATAGAGAAGTATACATTAAATTCCTTCTCATCGTAGGTAATTATAAGAACAGTAATAATATTCCTCCATAAACAGAGTTTGATTACATAATTTCCAATTCCAAAGTATATATAATTTATCATTAGTGACTAATTATGCACACTTATTTTTCCTTTGGAATTGGTCACGTGTCAATAAATTTGCTATTGTATTCCATCAAATTAGACGTACAAGAAAAGTCTAGAATCCAACTATATGGAAAAGTGGTGATAAACAAATATTTGTACAACGCAATAAATTGGACATACCTTAAGCGAAGATCAAATTTCCGCCCTTAGAGCGTTGTCCATCTTCCTTAAGTGAAGATCAAAGTTTCCGCTCTTGGAGCGTTTTCCATCTTCCTCCAAATAAAAGTGATGTCAATTTCAATATAAACATGCTTCATGTCGCCTCGCCTTGTCGTCGTTACGCCAGATAATTCCGATAAATTCTTAAATACTCCGACAGATTCCGGAGTATAACAATGTGTTCCAATATATTCCGGTGATAATGTCAATCCCTTAGCAATTAAAAATAGTCATAGTGACAAAAAGTAATAATTAATCCATCTGACGAAGAGCTTAACAAATTTCCTCGGAGTGAATTTCAACTTCCTCTAGAGGCGAGTGGTGTCCAATAAAAAAGTCCACATAAAAAAAGTTTTTTACGTAAAATATTCCACGTAATCTGTGCATCTCATATGCTGCAGTGTCATCCAGCAACAGTTGCCTGATCGACCAGGCGAAACTGGTAAAAGAAATAATAATCCAGGTCCAGACTTTAAATTTGCAACAATAATTTCCCGTTGCTTCCCGAAATTTCCGTGAACGTACAAAAAATAAAACCAGATGGTAGTAGCCTTCCCTGTACCTTTGCACAGGTGAGATGGTGACTCCGTGAGTTGCTTGCTACTTCATCTCCCAGTACGCGCAACCGTGAGATTGGTGGCTGGTGTTTGATTAATCTCCTTCCTCGAATGGCGTAACTACTTGGTGTTTGTAAACCTTCTAACTAGAGCCATCAAGTTCCAAACAACTCAGAAAAAATATGCCGTAGAGAAGAAAAGCGTTACCGATCCGTAGACTCGAGCGAGAAACTTCCTCGATTGCCGTGCAACAAATATGCCCGGTCGTGGAGTGAGATGCCTGATAGCTAGCTGCTTGATCCTTGCATATGTGGCTTGATTCGATCTAGAGGCAGCGCGTCCCAGCCAGCAAAACAAGTACTCTACTACTAATTGCCTTCCGAGTTGTAGTCTTCCGTGAACCACGTGTACGACGAATTCGTCCTTTGCTGATCCTGGATCAACTTGCTAGCCTTCTGCGGTGCTCCTTTGGTTCCGCCGTGTGTCCTCGATCATCATAGCAGCGCAGAGGGCGGGTGTGGAAAGAGACGCACGCGTGGCAGGCTTCAGCGAACAGATCGATCTGACCGAGAGCTTGCAAAGGATTTGATCGGCGACCTCGATAGCGTAGTTGCCGAGCGGATAGAAAATCGCAGCCGGCGGCAACAAGAATTTGCAGCAGATTAGACTTCCGGCCGCACGACCGCGGAACATGGCAGCGCTCGCGACGGCAGAGTTTGCACAGCAGAGGGTTCCCGGCGGTCTGGTACCAATGCAAGAATTTAGGGTTATGAGCTAATTTGACCTAGCCTCTATTCTTCTGACTTATCGGTGGTGCCCTCACAATGCATATTGAGCCTAAAGGGTAGGACCTTTATATAGATTCCAAATTTTAGATAACTCAATCTGTTTCCAGATATGACTCATGACTTGTTAAACCAACCACTATCATTAACAACCATTAATCGAGCCTATTACTGTTAAACAATTAGGTCCCAGCACGCATGTGTGAGTCATGCGCCGAGTTCGAATACAAAATCAAACTCGCATGATTTAACAATCCATAGAGCCAATCCTATGAACAACCTGACATTCCGCTCTATACTGTTCCCGAATATAATTCCAACATATTAATATAAACTGTGTTTCGGTATAGCCGTACCGGCTTCATTAAATATATTTCCTTAAGTACAATTCCACATCATTAATTCCCTATTATTTTCGTGATGTTTCCACACTGAAGGTTAATTCCGGACAATGTAGTAAATATATAAAATGTTGCAAGACACAATTTCCTACAATGAGCTTGTGCTTTCTCCGGTACGACTTAAGAAGGACCCCTGCACGCACAACGGATGGCATTGCCGGGTCAGAAATCGAGCAGAATCGATTCATTCGGTGCCGGGCGGGTTGGTAGCTCACGGTCTCGTAGACGAGGAACTGGTAGATCTTGTCCTGCCGGATGTTGAAGCAGAAGCACGCGCGGAGGGATGCTAAACCAATATATAGGCGCCGAGTTAGTGAATTAGCATTGTAGCTAGGCTAAAGCACGGTAAAATCTAACATATCATTTAATGGACTGAAGTCAATTAACAAATACAACTCACACGCTTCGCGACGGCAGCTGCTAGACCGGGGCCGAGTGGATCGACGAGGCTTCGTTCTGCGGGAGGCAACCAGATTGATCAGAGTTTAAATCATCTGCACGGATGAACTCGCACTAAAGAGAACACCATAGAAGAGAAGAAAGAGCGAGTAGTTGCTATAAAAGACAAGCAATAAACGATGCAGAAAAGTAAGATCAATACAACGGGGACACGGAATTTTAAAGGGGAAAACCCTTACAAAGAGGAAGAAAAAATCACGGATGTCAGCCAACAAATGTTGGCTATGATCAGGTGAGTTTACAAACATCAATATTTAAAACTTTCAACTTATCCCAACCGATAGCTTACAAGATCTCTATATATATAGACGGAGCCGTAAGCCAGTAACAATCTAACTCGGCAACGATCTGTACCAGGGAGGGGAGCGTCGCACCCCCCCCCCCCCCCCCCCCCCCCCCCCCCCCAACCCCAGAGGCGTTCCCGGGCCCAAGCCTCCGACGACGGGGCTCAATCCACTCGTCAGAAGTTAGCCTTGATTATATCACATGAAAATAACAGTAGCTACATACATACATGGAGTTGCTACAATGGCGTCGCCGAGCAGCACAACAGAGCAGCGTTGGTCTGTGGCAGAGGTGAGGCAGTGGGTTTGGCGCTGCTTTTATAACCAGAAGCCGTTGTATGGTGGAGTACTGGGTGCATGTATCTCCTAGCTTTGGCTGCTCCCAGTTCACGATCTAGAGGCCTGGCTTGGGACAGTGGGCGAACCAAGGTTCGACCCTGTACAAAAGATGCTCCACTCCTGCTGAGTGGGAGGCATGGTTTGGACAACGATTAAATCAGGGACGAGAGCAAGGTATGCTGAATCCTCACCCTATTTGGGAGAGGATCTGATCGGTTAAGGTTCCTGCAAAAATTACAATTCTTATCGAGAACTATGCATGGCACTATTCCTTGTCGTGCGGTACTGACAGATCGACATATAAAAGTTAGCGGACAAGCGGAGGATATTAAGCATCTTTTGTTTTTGTGTCCGCGAGCTAAAAGTGTGTGGAAGTGTTTGGGACTTGATCTGATGATTGATGAAGCATGCCAAGTAGACAAAGCTGGACCGGCAGTTTATGATTTTCTCTTAGTTTCCCAACTGCAGTCCAGCCCAATGCTTGGGATGCAATCATCGCCAGAAATATTTGACATTACTGGTTGGTATTTATGGTGGGAGAGACGTCAGACAGTTCATGGACTGGTTGTTTGTCATATTCTTGGTTGTGCAGCAAAAAGGACAAACTGATGCAATATGTTTTCTGTACATAGCAGTAGGATTAGAAAATGGTTATTTGTGGTGACCTTATTTTACTTACTTCATTTATACTTTAAATTCTAATTTATTATTGATAGATCCATTTTGAAAGCATGCAAATTTTACAGAAACATTTATTATAAGCTATAGTTACAATGCAAATTTTACATACAAACTTATTATAGGGATATAGTTTGCAAATCATTATGGTAGCATTTTGCATTGATTGAAACGTGCGTTGCACGTGCACATTTACTAGTGAATATAAATAGTTAAACACCATAACATGTACACACCCTACATAACTGCACACACGTACAATATAGAAGTATGCAATATCACACATGAGTGATGCAGAGGGGGCAAGCGGGTCTCCCATCGACGATCCACCGCCTGGAGCACTTGTAGTGGAACATGTGGCTGCAATCCAACCTGGCGATTTGGTCATCGTCCTCGTACTCCCCCAAGCAGACCGCACACTCCGCGTCATCGTTCGGAGCCTGCTCGTTGTGTACCTGAAGGTGGTCATCTTGATCTTCTTCACGACGCTCCCACGAGCGGCTGCCTCCCGTCTCCTCGCAGCCCACCTGATGTAGGCGCGATAGGCGAAGAAGCACACGAGGAGGACTACGACAGCACCTCTGGCACATAGGCCGATTTCGAGGGCCGTCATGTCCCCGTTGTTGAGCACCAATTCAACTCCCATCTAACATGTCATAGAAAAGTTATAAATCTAAATTAACGAGAAAGAAGTGACAAAGAATATATATCGCAATTGGTTATATGCCAGCTTGATTGAATGACTGTCCATTTTTTCCAGTCCAGAAGATAGGCCTCAGACACACCTTGGAACAATATTGGGTGCTGGTGGGGCAAATGGGACGAATATCACTGGTTTTGGATGCAAAAAGGCCAAAAAGTACTAGTTTTTAAGCAAAATTTTCTTAAGCTGGGGCGGTGCCCCCCCCCCCCCCCCCGAAGTGTACATAGCTCCTGTCGTTGACTCCTTCCGTATGGTGAAGAAACGAAACTACCATATTTCGCATTAATGTGATATCATAGTTTGTCATACTACACAATAGTAACTCGACACATATAATTTGGGCACCAATTCTGACACGTAGGTTTTTATTTCAAGAACACACATTGGGTCCCTTACTTTGCGTTCTTGAGTTTGTGTCGATTTCTAGCTAGTTGAACATACCAACTTGACTCAGTCCTGATTGATTGATCGACTCCTGAGGGTACAACCCAACGAATTTTATTTTAAAATATTATTATTATTTTTAGAAAATTTCACTAATAATGTGCAAACAAAATCATTTCCAAAAATATTACTCTGTCGTCGTTGGCTTAAACGATTAGACGTAATCGTTTTTGTAAAAACGATAGGAACCGTGGCCCAGGTACGCCATGATGAAATCCACTGGCAGACTTTCTCATGGCCAACCTGAGCCATGGTCCCCAGCACAAACACAAGTTACTACAAATTTTAAAATACACGGCCCATTAGATGAAAGCGCTTTGTTTTTTTGTTTTTGAGTATCCGAAAGCACTTTGTAAGATTTGCCTGGCCATGGACTGTGCTGGAGTGACCACTTGCATCCTTCGTCTCAGCGCATCCTCTGTCCTCTCTTCTGTTTATTTTATTCTTTCTTTGTAAGTATTTAATACTTCCTAGCTCTTCGTAGTACAGTCTCGTTATCTTGTTAGTCTTGGTTCTTGCATCTAAGTTGGACAAAGTCTAATTAGATCTACGATTTGTAGTAAATAATTTTTGGTTTGCGAAATTTTGTGTTTCTATGTGGGGTAGTGTGAATAGTTAAGGGGCAACTATTGAGTCATTTTATAAACTAAGGATAGGTGAGTGTGAATTCAAGTGATCTATGATGACTAACAACATGGTTACGTTGAAATTTTGGTACAAACGTTTTGTTTTAATTTAGAATAACAAACGCCTATATATATAGATATTGATGTCAAACATATATTTTGATGCCAATGTGAATAAGTCTATTTTTTTCTAAATGTTACAAATTATATTTTCTTGGGGTTGAAAGATTAAAAACGCCTATATTTTTCACGTCACCCCCCCCCCCCCCCCCCCCCCCAACACCACACACACACACAAAACAAGATTTCATTCAAGGTCCATGGAATTTATTTTTCCGCAGCCATAGTCGATGGCGATATCTCCAGGCTCCAGTTCATTTCTTGCTATTCGGAGACGATGTCGACGTGCAATGAGAAATGGATGTGATGGACGTGGGTGCAAGGAATGCTAGAGTACAACGGAAAGTAACACCTGCGAGCTACCGGCATCGAGAGATGTGGCAATTACACAGATCTGGAACTACATGCACATTTTTTGTGATGAGTAACCATAAGGCAGATAGATTATGACGATCCGTCTAAAAAAATATGTATAGTGATTGATTATACATCGAAGAAGAAAAATCCCTAATCTTGGAACAAAAAACACCACGCTGTAAAAATAAAGGTCTTCTTGGTCAGGCATGGGCATGGAGATGGGGAATGACAACAACGACAAAGTTCATCACACGCGGATGGAAGCTAGGGAGATGACAAAGCCGGCGAACTCCGCCGGCGGCTGCATCGAGCACACGAAGCACGTGCCCCCGAACTCGAAGGCGCCGGTGACCACCACCCGCTCACTGCCGCCAACGGCAACCGCGCGCACCGTGCCATCGATCATTGAGCCACGATGGATAGGGCCCCACCTCGAGCCAGCCTCGGTGCTCCAGCGCCACCCCATCACGGCCATGCCCTACATGCACCATAACCAGTCGCGCACCACCATGTGCGCTGCCTCCCATGGCAACACGCCGACACCTTACTATACCACGGAAAGAAAATGCTAAAAATTATGGACAAGGAATACCCTCATGCTAATTATATCGATTACATCTTTCTTTTACGTTCAACATGAATTAACTTTGCAGCTTGCCCTGCTGACGAGATTTCAGCCTGTCAAAATAATAATCCTCCTATAACTGGTAGCATGAAAAATATAGCTTGAGCTTCTCCTTAAAGCGACAAATAAACTTGGACGTCTCATCTGCTTGGACACGTCAATTCTCCAGATGGCGGAGCTATGCACATGTGTGGGGGGGGGGGGCAGCCCAAATATTTGTAGCCTAAATACCCTATATTCCTGTTTAGGTAGGTGAAGAATGGCTAAATTGCCCCCCTAACCAGCTAGTGTTACACATGTAGAAGGAACTGTCCCCAACCAGCTATATTCCTGCTTTTTTTTTTTTGCATCCTCCATTTCTTTTGCTACAGGTAATTCTCTTCATGTTTTTTAATGACACATATTTGTTTTCCGTTGACAAGGAATTAGAGCTTTTCAAAAGAAGAGAATGTGGGACCGCACCATAGGCGTCTTCACCTTGAGTATCAATTACATCAGCACTCACCACAGATTGACGCTACTTGTTTTTTGGCAGAAGGCTTTCCTGATGCAGATCAGATAAATCATTTCCATGTTCACAACTTACACTTCTTCAATCAGTCACTGTCACTCAACGTATCATTGTTCTCCATGTGTGTTTATCCCTACGAGCCCGGTTTACAAGTAAGAAAGACGGAACTGATCTGTTTTGCTCAAGTAGGAAATACAACTGAATTTGGTGCCCTTACCTGGCGTATGTTATCAACCATCTCCAAAATGGTCACAGTCCTGCGAGAACCATAAATCACAATTACGTCAGATTAATTGAAATGTACACCGTCTGCAGGAATAAATTGTATGATTTGAGATTGTCATTACAAGTCCCCATTCTTCGTCTGCTGTACCAATATACTCCTCTCATCCGAATCCGTTTCTGTTCTAGCTGGAAACATCGTATACCTCATTTTACTACATTGTTTACGCACAAGTCAGAATAATCAAAATGTTCTTCGTCTACTGTAGGAATAGATCTCACTTTATACATTGTTCACGCACAAGTCCTCTCACAGTTGCAGAAAGAAAAAAAGAAAAAAAAAGCACAGGAAAATAAAATATAAGAAAGCATAGCATGATTCTCTCATGAGATTAGAGATCAACCTCAAGTATGAAAGTATGAAACTTTAGGCCTTGCCTGGCCGGTCAGTTCACTCGAATCCACTGACTCCATGCACGGGGACTCCAACATCAATCCTGGACAGGATGTTTCCTTACTGATTTCTGAAGGCTAGTTTCTTCAGGCATGCCTATGTGGAGACATGTATATGTGGAGAATCCAGTCCCAAGGATCCAGACTGGATAGAGCCTAGCCTGATGCAACGACGGCGGCCGTTGTCAGAGCTTACGGATGTGTTGACAAGAGGTGACGAGGTCAAGGGATCGCGACAGGAGGCGGGGTCAGAGAGGGAAGGCAGGAACGGTCCAGAGAGAGCGGGGCGGCGACGGATGGCGGGGCTGGAGCTCAGGGCGGGGGTTTCGTTCCTCCCGCCGGAGGAGTAGGCGGCGCCAGTCAGCGCGGATCGACCAGGTGGCTGTGGAGATAAACCTAGATGGGGATCTGATCGGCAGCTCGGGGGTTCGTCGCTCAATCGGGCGGCATCGGGGAAGAAGGTGGCTGTGTTGGGGAGTTTGGCGCTCGCTCGGTGAGGATGGAGGGGAGAAGGAAAAAAGAACGGACGGGCCGAACAACAACCGGCCACCCCAGAGCCCAAACCCAGCCCATCTGTCCAGGTTGCTCGGCAAACTCTAAACGCAGTCTATGTGGGACGAATTTAGGGCCGTCTGGACGCATCCGCCATGTCGCATCAAATCTCATGCATTGGTAGTTTAGGTGTTTAGTGCATGCATGTTTGCCTCTGTGGTTGAGTTTGTATGAAACTTCTTAATGTAATGTTGCATCATCATGAGATTTGAGTTTGCATGACACTTCTTAATGTCTTAATGGCACTTCTTAATGTATTGAGTTTTTGGACCTCAATGTCATGTATACATCCTGTAGCGTCCCGATTGCAGCGGAGCCATGACTGCCTAGGTAGGATCATAGACACAGAGTTTTGCAACGCCTGCTTGAATCGGTGTAATCGATAGGGCAAATGAACGATGAATCCTCAAGCAGCAAGTAGACGAGGGCGAATTTCTGTTAGCCATTAACCTGTTTCTTTAGCAAACCGATCTACTATTTTTTATTGAGAAAGACAAAGGCCTTTACCTGCTTGATTCAGTCCACGACGTTTCAGATGTCAGTCCAGAGCGTCCATGCTGATTTGTGCCACATCTACCCATCTCAGACGTGGGCCACATAGCAGACTGGAAAGTCCAATACGAGATCAAATACATGGACTGGCACAAATCACGAGAGCATTGTTCGGTCTTGATATAATGTCCATGTGTGCTCAAGAGTCAAAACAAATTTTCATTTGATTTATGTGTTTTGTGTAACTTTGTCACCAAAGATTGGTGTTATGTGCAATTTTCTCGACTTCGTAGGAGGCGTCGCGCGGGGAGAGCAGAGAACAATAGTGTGGCGTGGCGCTATGTAAGGATAAGAGGAGTTGCAGCGCGTGTTGTTGAATCGGCGTTTTCCATTAAAAAAGAGCAGATAAAAAAGGAAATAGAACCGTTTGGGCCGGTCCGACTGAATCACTGTGTACGAAATCGTTTGTCTTTGGTAAAAAAGAAACCGAAGGAAATCGTTTGTATTCCACACGCAAAAGGATATCTTGTCCCCGAGTAGAACTTTTCTTGGGCCAGATTGGACGGTGCTGCTTCTCATGATTTGTTTCGGAATGCCCCTCCCTATTGCCAACTCATGGAATAGAAATACCGAAGCAAAAGCATTGCATTGCAGCTATGGCAAACACCTACAGCCTGTCGAACGTGAACTCGTCACCGGACCTAATTCGCAAGCCAAAACAAAGGGATCTCTGAAGCACGACGACACCGACGCCTATCATTTTCTCCCTCTAACAAAGGGACCTAATTCTCTTCTCTACTCCACTACATGATATTCCTTCGACACCAATAAAGAAATATTGCATTATTTGTTTCTCCTAATCAACATTTCTGTCATAACGAGTTGAACTTTGCAACTAAATAACTATTTTTTATAATCTCTCTCTCACACACACAAGTAGTACGGAGTAGTGCCACTCATTACACATACGAATTTCAGTTGGCACTTGCAATGCAATTACGGGTTCCAGGGACAGGACATCTAAAGAACATTTATGCCCGGGTCCCGGACGCACCTAAATGCATTCCAGTAACTTGTTGGTTGCAAAGGCATCCAAATTGATGGAGTGATGTGTCATGTCTCTTGTTCAAAAAAAAATGTGTCATGTCTCAGGCTCCATTAGTTTTGTTTTCTAAAATTAATTGCTACGCATGCAGGCAGTTGTTATGCTGACTAAGCAGAGTGATGACAACTGAGAGATCCAGATTAACACGGCCAAAAGGTAGCCGTTTTTTATTTAGTTTCATTTTGTGTTTGTGAAGCCAAGATTACAGTACAGAAGTCGTCAGTGAAAACAAACCGCATGGCGATCTGAGGCTAGCAGCAATGTACGGTTACCAAAAACTGAGAAACATCTTTCTCAATGCTTATATCATTTTTTGTGAATGTTACGATCCCAATAAATACTCAACACATGCCTCACACAAGAGGGCACACACACACACACCATGTCCCAAAATTATATACTCTCCGAAGAGCGCCTCCAGGAGAGTCAGGGATGATGAGCTCTCAGGGTGCTATCATTCCGGATGTCGACAAGCAGGAACATGAGGCGACGGCACTTGGGTACGGCGGAGATGCTAGGTGCAGCGCCCTTGTTACTTGCTTGCGACGACCGATGCCGATGCTGATGTGATTTGAGTACAAGCTGTGATCTTCATTCAAGTTTGAACAAAAAAACGCGGGAGGTGGTGCTCCAAGATGGCCAGGAGCTCTCTTCCTTGGCTAGCCCTGTCTAGTTGCCGGCCCTCCAGCCTGCCAGCAGCCTCCACAAGCTGACCTCTTAGCCTCTGCGGCAAAAGCCGTCCACCGGACTCGATGCATTCCCTGTACAGTGGCAAGTAGGCCATGGCAATCACCAACTGGAGCGGCAGGTCCCTCAGGAGGACTGGTGACTCGCCCCTTTCCATTATCCTTGTAATGTTAAGAAAGTGCTCTTGCGCATGTGTGAATCCCTCGGAGAAGGCTGACTCTGACCAATGATCAAGCATGAACGACCTAAGCTTCGTATCTACAGCTTCATCAGCGCATCTTGCTATGCTGTCAGCCACAGCATATGTGGCAGCTGGGTCATTGAGGAAGTCCGAGCGGAGAAGAAAATCCACACCTTGGAGGGAACCTGTGCTCCTCTCACCAGCGGCCTTAACGATCTCGACGCTGAGTGGGGCAAGAACCAGCTGGGGGACTAGAGGCAGGAGATAGGCAGCAACTGCAACCTGGCTACTAGAGGTGGCAGCAGTAAGGGCTAGGCAAAGCTCCATGTCCCGACAGCCACGGTTAACGAACCATTCGACAACTTGAAGACATCCCCGCTCAGCTGCCCGCATTAAAGGGCCAAGGAACGCGACAGAGTTACCTTCCTGAACTAAGCATCCCATGGTTTCGAGTTTCACGTAGTGAGAAGCAAAGCCAAGGGCTAGATCAACATCAATGTCCAAGCTGTTCCTTTGGGCAATCTGAACAGAAGTGAAAACATTAAATACGTTAAATGCTGCCAATGGTTGACGACAAATTTGCACCAAGAGAAAATGAAAACTGTCATATGTCAGAGAGCACAAGATAAAAAGGAAAAACTTCCAAAATGTTATACTATATTTTTTTTAGAAGAAAATGTTAATGCCCTCTAGTCTTACATATATTACAAAGGGAAGGAAGAGATTAATGCAATTGATATCCACAAAATGCGCTATCGTTAGGCTATTGAGCAATAGCCTAACGATTATGAAATTTACTCTTCCCATTCCAAACATACAGCAAGATCTTTTTTTTTTAAGCGCATTACCGTAGGGGAAACCCCTACGGTGTAGATTTTCAATTAACTGGTGGGTCCATGAAAGTCACCAAACTGGTGACTGCCAGATACAAGAGAATACAGGGGGAAGTGTTCAGGGTGGATCAAAAGAGAACAACAGATACATGGGAACTAAGTAAATAAGTTCTAGGTGGGGCATATAGATTAAGGCAAGCATACAGATCAAGGGAAATACAAGAGGAGATGGCCATGCTATATTTGTCATAAATACCTTGGAAATGGGAGATAGTTAGAGAGAGACAAAATGTGATCAATACAGGGAAAGAACAATAAATTCACATTAATGCCTTGTGTTGTGAAATATAATGAGGAAAACCATATGCCTTAAAACAGAAACCGAGGGAGTATTGCAAGGGTATATTCATTTTTTTCTCATGCCTTATATATAGTGAACCTACATAGGTTTTTAATCTGGTCTGAACGGCGACACAATATAGAAACGACTTACGAGGAAAATCAATGTCTATACCAACATAAATAGTGTATCATCACCGATGTGTTTGATGCCATATCATTAGAAAATACTGTCCAGGTCAAGCCCAGAATGTATCCAAGGTGCTTACAAAAATAAACAAAGTTTCTCTTAAGAATCAGTGCCTATTTCTACAGGAGAGATGCCTAGTTAAGCACCGGTATAGAAACCAGTTTATTTTTTCTAAGCACCTTGCATTGTATATCCGCTGATATGATTGATCATCCGTGCAAACACAGTATAAATTTGTTTATTTTCTATACTGTAGAAGGATTAGTCATCAGTCATCAAGATGACCATCTTCAATTACTACTTCAGATATATCCCTTTAATCTCTTTAAAGTCGGTAACTAAAATTAGTAAACCTTAAATTTCTGAGGTTCTCTAGGGTAAGCACGAGACATTGCGCCTGAATTGCACAAGGAACATCCTATTCTAAGTGTCATTACAAATCTGAATGAGATCATCATCGTGAGAAGAACTATATGGTACCGACACCATTTTGGAAGGTTCGGTCAATTAAGTGCATCTATATTCAGAATGCATCCTGCATGAACGCCAAATACATTTGAACATGATGGTAAGTTCCACAAGAAAAAGTCTGGTTCCAACTCAGAGGAAAAGGTGCAATTACTAGCAGAGGACACAAGGTAAGCAAGAAAAGGTTTCGAACTTTTAATATACATATAGACAGGGGGACCATGTGTTCTGGGAGCAAGTAAGAACAATTTAATTGTGCTGCATCTACATTGCCTGCTCAATGGGGGTCCATTAACCTTAACTGTATGACTATGTTTTTTATTACCTGAAGTAAAATGATGGTCATGAAGATTATGGTTTGTCATTACCTGAAGTAAGATGCGGACAAGTTCAGTGCTTCCATAGCGTGCCGCTTCGAGAAAGCATTGGTTCACATTGTCTGCACCACCCTCTACCAACAACTCTAGGAGCCCTTGTATTGCAGCTGCCGAGATTCCTGATGCCCATCCTTGGTCAAAGGTGCTTGAGAATAGTGTAAGAGGAAAGCATGCAGCATCAAAGGCCTCGGTGAAATCTTTTCCAGTAAGATCATTATCAGCAAGATCCAGGAATGTCTTGAAAGCAGATAGCTGAAGCTGAACCTCAATGATCGTGCCATGGTTTCCTCTGCCCTTACCCTCCCGCACACGCGAGTGTAAGCCAATACACTTCAGAGCCCATTCTGTGAACTTGTGTACCTTTGCACTTGCTTCTGCCTTCAGTACCTCGTCACCATGGGATTCTTGGAGGCGTTCATGCAACCTAAAAATTATCAGCCGACACAATAGTTTCATGTGCTATATAAGGTGTAAAGGTCAACTTGGAATTACCGAATACGATAAGACCAGTGCAAGTGAGGCATGTAATTCATATGAATTTGCACTCGTCAAAACAGTTTTGGACAGACTTACTTTTGACCCATGAAGCTCACAGCATCGGCGAGGCTAGTCGTCCGGCCCCTGCATGCCGACACACACGACGCGAGGAACGATGTCCGGAGCGCAGCACGCGTGAAATCATTCGCACCTTCCGACACAATCTTTCTGATCAACGCGACGACCGCATGCAGCTCCTCCTTGTCGCTCAAAAACCAAATAGCGTCAACCGCCACGCAGAGCACGTCGTTGAGTCCCTGCGCATCAGCCCTCCCCACGAGTCCATCAGCGCTCTCCCAGTCATGAGAGCTCACGGCGTGCTGGAAGGACCGGCTCAGCTCGACCCGGTCATGCCTGGAGAGCTTCCTGTCCTGCTGCCTGCCGCACTCTCGCTCGCCACTCTCAAGCTCCAAGTCGAGCTCGTCCCCGAAGTCGGTGCTCACCGATCTCGGCTTCTTGGCGGCACAAACCTTTGATGATGTCTTCGAACCCTTAGGGGTCAAGGGGCACTCCTTGGAGCTGCCATTGCTGGCATCCACCTCGCCACTCTCAGCGACGCCCGGCTCATCCATGTCCATCTCGGAGGGAGCCAGAGGGTCCTCCAGCCTAAGGTTCCTGCTCTCCACCTCCATGTCCTTGGATCCAATCTGCTTCCAAATTAATACAACACCTAATTAGGCTTCCAACTGGAGCTCTGAGGAAAAGGGAATAATAATAATTCACTCCAATTTCGGTTCTTTCAGGCTGAACCACTGACTCACCTCCAAATTCATCTTGCCCTCCACGTCCATCTCCCGGCTAATTCCCCTCGATCCAAGCTGCGAATGAAACAGACACGCAATTACACGAGCGAATCGAGGGGAGGAAAAACAGCTGAGGCCAACAGAAGAGGGCGGAACGAATCTAACTCACCCGAGGAAACACAAGATGGGACCTAGCACCAGTGGGCACTGGAGGAATCCCTCCGGCACGAATCAACAGCGGGCCGAGGAGAAATCCAATACCCGACACGACCTGCAAGCAACAAATCGGAAATCGAGTGAACAAGAGAGATAGAGAGACGCCCGGCATGGGATCTTCGATTGGGCAACAAGCAGCTCAGAAAAACAAGCAAATCGAGAGCGGAGCAGCGCTGATTCGTACCGGAGATCGATAGCCGGAGATCTTTATTTCTTTGATTTCTGTTAGTATAAGTTCTCTCTCTCTATAGGGGCAATCAATCAATCAAGAGGAGAAACAAGAGGGAGATTAGCCCTCTCCTCTTGGAGACGAGAGGGAGAAGAAGAAATACGCTCTCGCTCTCGGCCGGGCCTCTCCCCCCTCTCTCTCCCTGTCGCTGTTTTCTCTCTCTCTAGCAACTTTTTTTTAGGGGTGTTGGATTCGCCTGCTCTGCATTTCTCAGCGATTTAACTTTTTCAAAACCTACAACAAATGTCACTCGTGTGTGTGCATTTCCTACACATGCTAAGATGAATATTACTTGGTAAATGGAAACTTTTGCACCAAGTAAGAATGCAAATAACCATATTATTACAAAAATACACACCAAAATACGCTAAGGGAGATGCAAGTTACATCAGCGTGTGAATTACTAGATGTACTTGTGTCCTTTTGCTCCATGAACCTGGCATGATGAGAACATTGTCAAGTGCATTGAGATGTGGGTATGTGTTCTTTATGTTCATTTGCCCCAGTAGTCGGGGTTATGTGAAAGGATTTCTTTTTCTAAAACATTATCCCCTATCATGCAGAAAAAAATGGAAGGTGCATTTGTATCTATGTATAAATTTCTTAGAAAGGCAGGGAGACATTTACAAATCTACTTTGCATAATATAATACTAGGTGAAGCATTCACACAAAGTATAAGTCTTCAAATCCATCGTATGACATAGAATGGCGTAGTAATCATGTGATTTGATGTTTCTTTCCACGGATTTATGATTGGTTTTCTTTGGCAATTAAGGTGATGGAGTATATGGTGGAAAATGAATTATAATAATTATACACTACGTGGGAGGAGACGTTTTCATGCTTTATTTCACTCTCATTAGCTCACGAAAGTGAGAGTCGTCTTGCATCCGAGGCCACCACCAAACACACGTCCCTCTCTATCTGAGACCCCTGCTTTCTTTAGGTACCTTCCGGCCCACTCCAATAATTACACTGCTCTCTTTCAATGGATCCATCCCTTATGGCCAACCACAGTGTGGCCCCTTCTATGTTTGTTATATGTATAATTAGATGTTTTAAGTTATTACAGAACTAAAAATTATTTCATTTTTTGTGAATCAACTAAAAATTATTTCATGTAAAGGTAACTAGCTAGGAGTATAGTACATACTCAAGAAACAAAATCACCTATTTTTACGAGTGGAGTTTATGTGTTATGATTTCCTATTGGCCATTGATTTTACATTTTCTTTCAAAAGGACATTTGAAACTTTTTTAAGAAACTAAACTTAAATTGTCGGTAAGTATTACTTTGTTCTCACAAACAGACAACGAATATAACTTCTACGCAAACTAAAAGGAGTGTGCTTTAGCATAAGGGCTTAAAGAATAAGAAGATAATGGTTCAAGCGAAGATCTTTGGTTTTCCGGTAAATTAATCTCTTCTTGAGTTTTCCATATATACGGTATGACGACATGCATAATCCGAGCGTCAAACTATCATGTTTTGTTACCTGTTGTGTTGTCACCTACTATATGCAATCGGAAAATATGAGTAGACGTGGGAAAATGCGGAGCCAAGAACACTGAGTTTTATTTAGATGGCTTAGTTACTGAATAATTATTATTTCCTCATAGGAAAATAATATTTTATATTGTAAATAGATGTTTTCGTTGCCTCCTTGTTTTACATAGTATACTATGGTGTAAAAGTTACTTCGAAATCATCATGTCCCCGCAAGAAAGAAATCCGTGGTAAACAACCGGTCGCCTCTGCCAACTCTTTTTTTTTTGCAGCTTCATCTGCCTACTTGCGTTGTTCCAAAAGTGGCAAAGGCATGAGTTTTGTGTGACGGCATGCGGCAGCAAGTTGGGCAACACAGACACCGGGCCACATAGAAAAGAAAATGAGAGAGGGATGCAACCGGGGGGCAGGCGCACACGGGCGCCACAGAGAATTCCAGCTTTTGGTCTGCGTCACGGATCTTGCAGATGCAAAATTATGCAATTGCTACGGCCAAATCATTTTTTGGTTTTTGTATGTGATGTATTCCCCCGCTATTTTTTTTTTGTGAAACACAGTACAAATCACAAACGCGTACACACACTCACCTATGAATATACACACGCACACCCTACCCTATGAGCACCTCCGAATACTGAGCCGGCGGGTCGAGTCATGAGATTGACGAAGTCACCACGGCGCTCGCTGTCGACGGAACGTCTCCTCCCATGAAGAATATTCCGCATAAATGAGAAACACCAGCGTCAAACCTGGGTTTGAACTCTGGTGGGCTGAGGTACAACCATCTTCCTAACCATCTTCCCCACTATTTATTTTTAGATGCTTACGCGTACACAGAGAAACTATACCTCTGATTCACACTCTGTGGGCGTGTGTGTGGTGGGCCCAACGCCACTTGATGCCAAGGCATTATTATTAAGCGTCACTGACGACAGGGGAATCATGTAGGGCCACCTAGGCTGACACGAGATGCGCTAAAATCATTTTTTTTTCTCTCTGGGGTCTCTAATTGTGGGTTGCTTAAAATACGCGTTTGAGTACAACCAGCTAGCTTTAAGAATACAATACATACACCACATCGAGCTAGCGAAAATCAAACAAGAGAGACAAAGTCTTCTTGCAAAAACAAAATTGAGATTGAGATTGTTGAAGCCTTTCCGAGTTCCAACTTTTACATCGTGGTGTTTTTTTCATGTACCCTTACGAAAACTAGTCAAGCTTGCATCATCACTAATCCAAGACACATATAGGAATTTGAAACTGTTGAATGAGCTATGGCTGGCACATATGCCACATGTTAAACTTCTTCATCCGTCGTATTGCTAGAGAAGAAAGTTCATGAAAGGGTGAATAGCAAAACACTAATCGAAATTAAAACTTGATATCATCGTCGTCCCCACCTAAGTCAGGTTGAAGAGTGACAAAGATAATTAGCTAGATCGAGACCAGAGGCTCTCATGTGTCAACTACGACGACTACACCAGGACGGAGATGGAGCCGCACGCCTATTTATAACACAAACATCGTCTCCACCATCGAAAAATCATCACCAAGAACACACAAACTGATCGACATGTACATAATCTTATGAGAAGGCATCATTTTTTTGGATTGTCGTGGTTGGTTTTATCCTACTTCACGACATATACTCGCAGGTTTGATGTATGTGTGTCTCAAAATAGAATATTTTGTTTAGTTCTCAGCCATGCTTTGTCCAACAATATGATCACCAATCTCACGACTCCAGCCATGACTAGGAAGGAGTCATGTGATGGAGTTTGTTTATGTATATGGTGTTTCTCGAAAAAAAAATTTTTTACATTTGTGCACATACATTTTTTCAAATAGCAGTATAGCTTTGTACATGTCCGGGCCCTAGGGAAGAGAAACTTTCTGTTTTTAGTCGAATGGTCCAAAACACATAGGGCAAATGCAGCGACGAGATATTCCTTCTTGAAAACATCGACGATACATTTCAGTTTTTTTTAGGGATGAAGCATACAATTTCTGTGGAGAGGAACAACTGAAATGTAAAAAAAATAAAAAATTGTTGAGTACATCCAATGGCTCTCCAAAAACACCTCAAACCATACGGTTTTCTTAGTATTTTCCCCGCAAAAACAAGACAATTAGTCAGTAGAACTATAGCTAAACAAGATAACTCATGGCCTATTTGGATCAAATGATTTCAAAAGAAGAGTGTATGATCCCAATTTATAGACAATTTTCCTATTTGATTCAAAGCAATGAAAATTCCCCCACAATACAAACCCTAAGATTTCTAGCAAGAGGTTAGACCTCTTGAAAACAAATCCTACTCCCTCTATTCCTGAATGTAGGGTGTATAGTTTTCTGCACGAATATTAAGACATGTGTTTTTTGTATAGAGTGGACTCATTTTTTTCTGAAAAAAATTGTGAGAGATGAGTTCTTAATAGGCACAAAGTGAATACAATCCGTCAAATCCCTCTTTTAAGACTAGGTCTCATTTTTTGATGGGTCAAATTGTACATAAATAGCAAATACACCTTATATTATGGAAATTTTTTTCAGAAAACTATACACCTTACATTAAGAAACGGAGGGAGTATTTGTCTGTGATAAAAAAATTTTGTGAAAATTTTGTCTATGACAACTACGACATATACTCAATCTGTATAGAAAAATTATGCCTTTTTTCTGGGGCATAACAAATTAAAGACTTGCGTTTTCGATTTCATGTAGCATTTCATGTGCCACAACACTCTATTTCTCTGTATTTTAATATTTCTATGTTTTTCACCTTCTGTGAACCAACGAGCCTTGAAAGAAGAGAAAAAAGAATAAAAGGTAGAGAGAGAGAGAGAGAAAAGGGAGGGAGGGAGAGGACGATGCTTTTTGAGGTGGTGATGATATGACGGGGAGATAGATTCTAGTCAGTACGTACACTCGCTCCGCCACAGCTTCAGCACCTGTCCTCGCCGATGTCGTCACTCCCGGCCACTTTCTTTTTCCTTGTCTTGTTTCGATGTTGTTTTCATGCGCTTTTTTCGTTTGTAAAAAGAAGATCGTAAAACAAATTGCAAGGGAAGATTAAAAAAAAGGAAGTGCGCCAACCAAGGCGTGTGTGCACTACCAAAGCATGCATCTTATGAACTAGGGTGGTCGACTATTTGTTACTACCAAAGAATTATGTGTTGTTTTTTATATATTTAGGTTATAATTTTTTTTAAACTTATTTCTAGTCTCGTGTTAACAAGTTGTTTAAAGAATTGGTATTTTTTGTACTGAACAATAAAGCAGAATAACATTAACCTTCTTTTGTTCGGACTTGACACTCAGACATACGCAATTTTTTGGAACGATGTATAGTCATGTTTGTAATCTTATAATTTTCCGTCCCTTTTAAAGTTTCTTATACTCAGGTGAGAAAAAAAGAGACCAAAACAGCTTAGCTTTTGCTGAGATTTTTGCGAAATTCCTAGCATTAGGTAACCGAGAGTACGTCTAACTGTGACATGTCAGTTAATGAGTTGCCAACAGTACGTAATGGTACTGCACAAAAGAGTGTTATGTCACTCGTTCGAAATATGACAAATATGGTGCAGCGACTTGTCATCACAACGCTGACAACGATCTCGCAACAAAGGTATGGATGGCACCTGACTACCTGGGACCTGGCATGTGAAATGTCGGAGGTTTATCAACTTGATGAGATGAATATTACTCCCTCGGTACCAAATTATAAAATGTTTTAAATATTTAATGTTAACTAAATGTAGACTGAAAATGAGTGAACATACATACTAAAAACGGCTCTATATATGTGAAACAGAAAATGTTAGAACATTTTATAATCTGGAACAGAGAAAGTAGATTATAAAAGTAACTTTGAGTTAGAGCAATTAAAAATGAAACTGTTGAATATAAATATATTGTCTAACCCCTTTCCATCAGTTCGGACTTTTGGTTGAAATGGTTAGTGCAGCAATCCAATATGGTATCAGAGTCAAAAGGTTCCGGGTTCAAATTCCAGCCAATGCAGTATTAAAATAAATATTTGCGGCCTCCCAAAAAGATTCACGTCGTAGTCCCGGGATCCTAGGCGTGCATATAGAAAAAATAGCAGCCCCATAGGCCTAGACGTCTATTCATTCAGCAGTAAACAATGCGTTTCGCGTCACGCATATCTCTATGTGTCCTTACCCTCGGTAAGCTGCTTATTTTTTGGTACGCGCCTTCGATTCTACCTGGGTGTCACACGAGCGGGGGCTGGGGCACGGTGTCTGTGCTCGGGTCCGTCCCTGCAGTTCCGAAAAACCCAAGTAAACCTAGTGTGGACTCGGGGGACACCCTCGTACACGCCACTTCTAAAGGTCCTTGGTGCCAATCTCCTCATGCAACACCATGAACGAATCAGCACGCGCGTACCGTCACCACCCTCGTTGATCTGCCTTTGTCGCATAACAGGACGCAGGAATCACCACGGAAAATGGGAGAAGGACAAAAGCCTCCTGAGACACAGCCCGGCGCTGACACCACTAGCCTCCAGAGGCTCGGGAAGCGGAAAATTTCCCTCAGGGTCTTCACCCTACCAAAGATAAGTCCCAGCACACCTCAGAAGTTTGCTCTTTTTTAAAAAAATACCGCGGGTTCAAGTGCTCGAGCTCCACGGGCTGTTTGCACGCCAAAAGGAGGACTCTTGAGCAGCTAGCCTCAAGAGCCCTTACCACCTCGCGAAGTGCAGCGCCTCCTGTCCTTGCCATGCACGCCTCGGCAGGACGGTCGCGCCGCGCGCTCGGGGGCTGGGTCTTAACGGCGTAGAACACCAAAAAGCAGTGGACAAAAAGACGCGAAACCTTATGGAAATTCAAGAGGAAAACAAACCAGTACGGGCAGCTTAGGTCTTAACAGTTACAATGCAGAAGTACACATAAATGCGCCCATCCGGGCATGACAGGCACTCTATGAAGCGGGGGCGCCGGGATCCCGGGAAATACAATTGTAGTCTCTCCTAACAGATCGGTCTTTTAGGAAAACTGGGTAGAGCATGCGATCCAATAGAAGCAACATGAACTAATTAAACTAGATCTAGCAACAAGATACAAATAAAGTGGTGCACATAGATGCGAAGACATTAAGGGGGCCTCTTTGGTTCAAAGGATTTTCGTTGGAGAGGGTAGGCATGCGTGTCTTGGATTCCATGGACTTCACATTCCTCTCCTTGGGCTCAGGTTTCTTCAAACTTGCTCAATGAATCATGGTTGATCCTATAGTGATCCCTGAAATTTCATGAACTTCGATCCAGGTTCGACAAATTGGAATCTCTCAAACGATCCTACTCGACAAGGAGATTTCAAATCTCCAAGAGCAACAAGTGGAGGTATCAATTGGCTTGACAGTGCTCTTGCTTGATACTCAACTAAGGTCAAATTCATTTCTCTTCTCTTAAGATATGATAAAAAACGAGATCGGACGTTCACATACAGTCGTAACCCTAGTCTGTGGGGGTAAAGTCCCATAAATAGGCTCGGGATGGAATACAACAGTTTGTATTTAATATTGTTTTTTTGGTTGCAATAAAATCTCAAACCAGTCATACGGAGAACCCTAGAGCAGAGCAGAATTTTGATGCCTCGGAAATCACAACTAACATAAGCTTAGCTCCAGTAGTGTTTACGAACAGGAGCCCGTTCACACCAGAAATAATGATATCCTCAAAAGAGCGATAACATAACCAATTATCGGTGGTACCTTCTTGAGACTCGGTGCAACCGAGATTTCAACTATGCAGCCACAGCATGATCTTAAGCCAACAAAGGCAAAACATGGTTACGACGAATTCAAAGCCCGTCATATTAAGTACAACACATGCAACAATTATTCAAAGAAATGTGTTAGTCTAGAAAAAATTTCGAGACCACCACAATGAAACATGGTGTTACCAAATTGAAGAGGTAGTACTTTGCCAAATCGATAACAAAAGCAATACTCAGAAGCACCGACCGAAAGATCGTGCCTACTAACAAATTTCTTATGCATGACGCCTAGGGGAAGCTTTAAGGACAAGCTAGGTTACCTACCTCTGTAAACAAGGGCCATTCTCGGTAGCACCAGGCTCAACACTAGTCATATCATTTTGAAGCTCTACGAGGCACGATGCTGAATATTCCTAAATTTGGTGACCTCAACTTGGCATCATGTCGAGGCATGACCTTGGTGGCGTGTTGAGATGTGGCCTAGATGTCGTGTCGAGGGATGAATATCAAGTTATATCGACCAGTGAGGGTGAATTAGATATTATCAAATTGTATGGAAATTAGATATACTAAAAGTGAGGTTACAAGAAAACTTGCCCAATCATTCATGCTTGGATCTTGAGGTGATCACTAGAACTTTCATGAATTTCTTGAGGCAGATCAATACCTAACCAACTAAGAGATGCCAAATCTTTAACCGTACTAGATCTAATATATAGCCTTGGCCATACTATTGTTTGATGCTCTACTAAGCTCAGTCACACTCGCAAATATTAGAGATGGGATTCACACAAAGTGTAGATGTGGAGATGCAATAGCGCACACTTTTTTTCGAACTAGATGGCTCGGATTTCTTCTATAGATAACAAACAAAATAGAGTCGTCGGTCAAATATTTTCACACCTTTGACATCGGCTTCAAATCCAGCTAGACCAAGATTCAAAATAACGGTCAGATCTCTGAGGGGCACAATGGAAGATGATTTCCTCAAGGTAGATAGTTTTAGAAGGAGGAGCAGAGCGGCAACAAAAATTATGATATGCTCCCTAGAGCCATTTCGACAATTAGTATCCATTTTGGGTGTCATGGATTTGAATGCTCAACGTACGCAAATTCAGGAAAAAACAACTCTCTTCTAGCTAAGTTCAACACAAAATAACACTCTTTTGATTTTTTTCAAGACCTAACCCTTTACAACCTTCATGTCCTACACGGGGGCGTGGACGTTGTACATGTCCACGCCATGGTGTGGGGGCATGGACCTTCTCTGACCGGCTAGGGTGATGTTGAGTTTGAACATGTCCACGCTATGGAGCGGGGCATTTACCCCCGTTATCTCAACGCCCCTGTGTAGGGCGTGGAGAAAACGGTTAGATCCAGAAAAAATAGTATAGAGTTATATCTTGTTAAACATTGTGTTAGAGGTTAGTTTGGTATTTTTTGCCGAATTTTTGTGCCACCAAAACAAATCGATAGCAACAAATACACAAACAACACGCGATTCCCGGAATGACCACCCTCAAAACCGGTTATTTTTCCTGAAAAGATCGATCAGCATCCATCGTCGTCGCTCACGTCGCCCTCGCGGCCACCTCCCTTTCTTCTTTTTTCGCTGCTCGCTTCCATCAACGTCGTTGTTGTCCTAGCAACTTTTTCATTTGTTTTTTTATCAAGGAAAAGGATGCAAAATGGCAAAAGAGGAAAAGACGGCCGAGAAGAGACCGTGCACTTGGCCGCCCCTCCCACAGAACCGGTGGGACGGAAGCAAACCAGCTTGTCGCTTGTGTCCCTGTGTCCAAGCAGTGCTTTAGTAATGTATTTGAGGAGGCGATTAAGGTACTCCCTCCGATCCATATTAGTGGGCACAACTTTGTCTAGATACACATGTATCTAGTCTAAATACTTAACTAGATACATATGAATTTAGACAAAGCTATGCCCACTAATATGGATCGGAGGGAGTACTGTAAGCTGATAGTTTTTTTAATCCCCAGTCGACATCGCAAGCTCGATCACCTGTAGCTAACTGTCGAGAACGCTGGAATTCAAGTTTAGATTAAGGAAAAAACTAGTTCTAAGCTTTTGTCAGCAGATCCTTATGGGATTCTACTTAGCGCAGCGTATTCAAGAATATATATGTAGTTGTGTCATACCAGTTAATTAAGTATCAACAGTAACGGTACTGCATAAAGAGTGCTATGTCACTCGTACGAAATATGTCAAATATGGTGCCGCGACTTGTCGCAACGAAGCACTGTACATAATACTCCCTCCGTCCCATAATAAGTGTCTCAAAGTTGTCCAAAAGTGAATGTATCTATACTTGTTTCATGTCTAGATACATCCACTTTTTGACAAATCTAAGACAGTTATTTTGGAACGGAGGGAGTAATATATATACAAGTGTTCAATAATCGTGTCATGTCACTTATTTTCTTTTTGGCGAAAGTCATGTCACTTAATTAATCACCAACAGTAACGGTACTACATCAAAGAGTGTTATGTCACTCATTCGGAACATGTCAAATATGTGGTGCAGCGACTTGTCATGGCCGAAACACTGACAAGGAACTCGCAACAAGGTAATTGCTCAAGTGTAACCTCTTAACCACATGTCATCGGTTCGAGAAACCTAGGAGCGCGTCGTAGCAGTAGCACAGAATATGACAGGTGAAATAACCGCGGATCAGTTTGCTTTAACGGGCTGAATTGCCATTCTCAGCTGGAAATAAAATTATTTTTTCGTTTTGCAACAAAATTAAAGAAGAGTTTCTTGCTTTCCTTCATGCAGGTCCAGAGACGACCAAATAGACTTGTTTTGGAGGAAGAAGATACAATGTTGGATCCAAATCATAACAATCGATACCAGACTATGGCAATTAAGTTAGTACAAAACAATACAGTAAAAAATCACAAAATTGACCGAACATTCTGCTAGTTTGTCTAAGAAAACCTTCGTTCCAAAATAAATCATCCTTTATGAAACATAATAAGCAATCTACATCTGCATTTGAGACTTTTTTTTGTCACCGAACTGATAAAGACTGCTGAAACAAATAACAAAAATCCACTGTAAGAGCATCTCCACCCGCGCTCCCGATAGAGCCTCTCGCAAGTGTATCTAATAAGCGCTATTGGAAGCGCCTCCCTCCACTAGAGCTCCTAAAACACACCTGCAAGTGTCTACTTGTTTTTTCTTTAGTTTTAGAAACAACACTCATTAATTTTTCTATGCAACTTATTTATGTAGCAGATAAAAGAAACATGGAACTGGATTATCGCATAATAGCCAATCGATCCACTCATGGATCTTCTGTGGCTACCAGGCACGCCTATATGTGCACTCTAGCCACATAATATGATGGGAGTGGATCAATTGACTACTATCCACTCAGAGCATCTTGTGTGGTTACATAGTGTGTGTGCACATTAGTGTGTGTAGAGGACACAACACGCACACACGGGCGGCGTAGCCACAAAAAATCTTACCAGTGGATTGCTTCACTCTCCTTAGTGCATGACATGTGGGCCGGTCCTACTAGGAGCTATTTGCCGGCACTCCCAGTTGCCTCCCAAAGCATAGGGTGCAAAGCTGAAAGGGCATGTGTTGCCCCATGCGTGGTTTTGGTAATTAATGACAATCCTTATGGGCTAATATTTTCTTTGAGATATTCTTGTAGATCTTGTCCATAGGAAAAGATTGGAGTTTATGTGTTGGACTCTAGAAGATTACATGATGACCAAGGTTCCATCCAAGGGTTTATATGAAGAATGATCATGTGAAAAGTTATTGCATTTCAGGATTTGCAGTTCTGTGTTGTTTTTCCTGTCCGGAGTCTCCGGCCTCAGGGGTGCTCAGGGCCGGAGTCTCCGGCCTCCCTGGTTTTGGAGCGAAGAGCCCCGCGGACGGCGCTTGCGGTATAGGGTCCGGAGTATCCCGGAGTCTCCGCCCCTGCCGGAGTCTCCGGCCCTCGTGGTCCGGAGTCTACGGTATGAGTTTTTCTGCATCGGCTTTTTCCTGACTTTCTGCATCCGGAGTCTCCGCCCGGGCCGAAGTCTCCGGCCTCCCAGACCGGAAACTCCGGTCTAAGTTGGCTGCAACGGCTCTTTTTCTGGGAGGGGTATTTATATACCCCTCCACCTACCTCCAGCCAGCTAGCTCTTCCAAGCACGTTTTCCCCCTCTCTCTCCTCCATTGTTGACCTTGGAAAGCTTGCCCCTCTCCCAATTCCTCCCATGATTCTTGCATATCTTTGAGAGATTTGAGAGAGGAGATCTAGATCTACATTTCCACCAATCCATCCTCTAAGTGAGGGGAACCTAGTAGATCTTGATCTTGGAGTTCTTGGTGTTTCTCCTACCTTGTTCTTCCTCTCTTCTCTCCCCATAAGCGTTAGTTGCTTTTGGTGGGATTTGAGAGTGAAGGATTTGAGCACTTGTGCTCTTGCCATTGCTTCGTTGCATCGGTTTGTGCTCTCCACGAGGATTCGTGGAAGTTGAAAGCTTGTGAATTTGTTACTCTTGGGTCTTTGGACCCTAGACGCCCGTGTGGTGGTTGAGACCCTTGTGTGGTCACTTGTAGCTGTTCGGGAGCCCCCAATCCCATTGTGGGCTGTGCCCCGGATCGTTGTTGAAAGGCTCCGGATTTCCGCCTCGAAGGATTCCGATAGTGGAAAGTGAACCAAACCTTTGTGGTGCGGTTCATCGGAGAAGAAGGTGAAACCTTTGTGGTTGTTGAACCATTGTGTTGGTTCACACCTCTCCAACGAGACGTACTGCCCTAAAAAGGAGGAACTCGGGAATACATCCTCGTCTCCGCGTGGCTCGGTTATTTCTATACCCGAGCTCTTTACTTATGCAACTTACATTGTGATAGCCTTCGTGCTTGAAGTATTCTTTATTGCTATCATCTTGTTGCTTGTCTTGCTTAGCATAAGTTGTTGGTGCACATAGGTGAGCCTAGTATATTTAGGTTGTTGGCTTGTTAATTTAAACACCTAGTTTTATTCCGCAATTATTAAGACTAATCCGGAAAAGTTTTAATCGTCTTTTCACCCCCCCCCCCCCCCCCCCCCCTCTCTAGGCGACATCCTTGTCCTTTCAAAAGCGTGGTTGCGCGACTATTTATTGAGACCGTAGGGCAACTTTGCCGCTATTGAGAAAGCCGGTGAGGGAACTTTTAATGTCGGCACTCCCAATAACCCTATTGGGAGCGCTATTGAGAGCGCCAGCGGAGATGCTCTAAATACCACCTACATGAGAAATAAAAGTTCCTGCACTGTGCACTCCAAGCATGGTTTGAATTCTTGTACTAAAAGGAATATTGAAATGTGACTTCGATATGATGTCTAGCCTACACATGGTCGCCATAGGTGAAGAGATCTATGGTTGATGCTACTAAGTTGCTGCCTTGATTTGACATAACCGTACTCAGCCAAAAAAAAAAAGAACAAGAAATGTCATGGGCATCTGTATTACAGTAGATGACATGGCAGATGGCACAATCACTTAAAGCTCTTCCAAAGCAATAAAATACGATATAAAAATGAAAATAGTGCAGTACTAAATTTCCCTAAATTTGACCCATTCATTGATAACCTTTTCTAGACCAGGTCACTAGAGGTGGCCATGAACATGACTATCTCAGATTAATGGGATCCTCGAGCAGAAGTCAAAGTTACTTTGTGTAGCTGACATGTGGGGCCACTAGATTCAAGGGCTCAGCTGTCAGCGACTCAGAAGTTACTCTCAGATGCGTTGGAGAATCTAGATTGCAGATTAATGCCCCGTTTCTTAAGAGAATATAAAGAAGTATTTCTCTAAATGATTGCCCTTTCAATCATAAACCTGATAGTGTTTGATAAAACGGTTGCTCTCAGTTTCTTCATTGAGACGCTTTTTAAGAAATGACACAGTTTTCTATTCATTGTTGACCTCAAAGATACATGCATAATATGTTGCATTTTTTCTTCTGAAATGACTGCAAAATGTAGCACATATTGTAAATAGTACTTGATGATTAGCATGCAGACAGGATTTCGCAATACTTAAGTACAAAGACTCCTAACATATTCAACCATCGGTGCACCACACAGGTAGACAGAAAGCGTACATCTACCACAAATAATACATCCCCATGATGAAGCATGAGAGTGACATTTCAACAAAAAGTTAAAGAGATGTTGCATCTAACAACCAATAGAAATGGACCTAGGTTTTGGGTATCACACAAGGCGGACGTGCCCGCACCACGTATCAACCTGAAATTGCAGACGAATCAGAAAATCCAATTGCTTCCAAACAGATGTGTGCGCCAACCTGAAGGATTGGCAGCCAAGAAAGCAAAACTATTCAATACTGTAACTTTCTGCTCCTTCATTTTGCTCTCCACCTCTACCGTGCTTTTTAAACGCAAGTTCTATCACAGACAAACCTTACGCGGCTGTTTCCTGCTTGCCTATTTCGTTTAGAAGTATTAACAGACTCTGAAATTAATTGCGATCAGATGAAGAAGACCCGATAATGCCACAACTTCTGATGAGGAGTTTTACCAAGTGCAGAACCTCCTGCTCAGTTTTTGATACAACCACGCTGCTCAAGTGCTCAGTAAATAATGCAGCCACTTACGAAGATGCTCAACACTGCACTACCAGATCTATATTGCCTACGCTTCTTTCCCTTCTGGGCCCATCCTAGCCAAGCATCCAACTCAAGCGAATGTCTATGGGCCACACAAAATAAATTCCAAGGAAAATTATAGTTGCACTGGAAAATTCTCCTCTTAGCTCATCAATCTCAAGCAGATAACTGTGGGTCATCTGCTGGCATCTGCTTCCTCTGGTATAACTGTCAAAATCACGGATTCATTCGCCCTTTGCACAAGAACTGTACATGGCCTTCCAACCTTGTCCCACATGATGTCAATAATCTGCAGCGAGTACTGTATTAACTCGTTTATAAAAAAGGATAATCTGATCCTCTTGAAATGATATCCAGAATTTGATGTACAGAACACTGAAATAAATACCCCAGAAGCACATGAAACATGTTATACAATAGGTAACACAGACCACTGATCTACTTCTAGCACCTGGCTTAAATTATTTTATACATCATTACTTTCAATTCATAACACAATATCACATTAAATTTCAAAACAAGGAATATTGCAAGTGATAAGAATTTAAACCAGAGGTTAGCCTAGTTACCTCTTTGACGCTTTCCACTGGTTTACCATCAAATTCAATGACTACGTCCCCAGGAGCAAATCCTGCATGTGCAGCTGGGCATCCTGGTGTAACCTGGTCGTTCACTCATCTAGTGTTAGTGTCGCCTAACTTATATCAGAATCATTGCATGCTAAAAGATATAACACCACAAAGTGACACTTCAGAGGAATAATAGGTCAGAAACAGCAGGAAATACAAGAAATAATGGGCGTTGAACTGTGATAATTAGAATTTTACAACATATTTAATTCTAGCACTGTAGTTGGGAATTCAAGAGAAATCCTCCAGGCTGCACAATGCCTCGTCACATGAGACGAATTAAAAATAGCTTACCACTGAAACGAGCACACCTTTTCTTACATCTGGAAAAGAACTTGATCTTTCTTTAAGTTGTGCAATGACCGTTGGGTTAAGATCAAGCATCTTTAAACCAAGCCACGGCCGTACAACTCGCCTGCATAGCACATTAGACAAGCCTAAGTAGCTGCCAATATACTCTGAAACAACTAGGCTCGCAAAGCAACATCATGCTGGATTTCAGTCAAATTAATGCAATACTGTTGCTCGGTCAGAACTAACTACTAAGGTTACTTATGTGTTCTCGGCACAAAGAAACAAGAGAGTTCAATAACTCAACTGCTCAAAGTTTTATTTGCTGATCTTTCGGGCTCTCGCCTAATGTACCATATAAGGGAAAGTTATCATATGCCCAAGTATTGGTGATAAATTCAAATATATTTCTGGCATCGACTTTTGATAGTTGAATTGTGATAAACTGGTATGAGACGATTCCCGCATGCAAATATCATATTAGATCTCTACAATAGTAAAAGAAGGAACAGTATCCGTAATTCGTGCAACAGAGACAAAGAGATTGGAGATGATTGCATATCTTAGTATATTCTCATAATTCATTGTATCAGCCTGCATACTTCATCTTGAATGCTATACTTGCAGGTTGTGTGCATGCTGTAATATTCATGTAATCCAAAGAACCTATTTATAAAGGTAAATGCACCTAGCCTGCTACCTATAAACTATTTTTTTGTATACAAAGTGGAAACACTATTATCATGCCATTTTATTTATCTCCTAGAATGCCTAGTTTGGAAATACATGTTCTAGTCACTCCAACTGTGCAGGTCATAGCATAAAGTAAGCAAAGAAATTTCCCAAGGGAGAGCGAAATACAAAGCAATGTATAATAGTTAAATGCAACTAGCATTATACAGCTGAGAAGTCATACCCATTTTTCTTGAAGTGCTCCACTACTTTCACAATAGAGTCAACTGGTACTGCGAAGCCCAAACCACGAGCAGACAGAGCTTTCATAACATTAACTCCAATGATCTCGCCGTCGAGGTTAACAAGAGGGCCTCCAGAGTTTCCCTGCAGCATGCAAATGTGTCCACTGTTTGTTCTAGAGAAAATTAGAGTAAAAAACAGACACACGAGTAAAACAGACCACGTATGGCAACGATGAAAGAGACGGTCGCCTTATTTTTAGGATTGGTGCAAGAAGAAAGCAGTTACATACAATAAGATGGCATTAGCAAAGATCAATTTTGGCAGCCTACACCCTCCATACCAAAGTATCAAACTGCTTGTTGCGTACAAGCACAAATAACAACAATCTATGGCTATCACTTACCACTCAGAGTGAACAATAGATCAGAACAGAAAGTGGAACACCGTAACAGAAGAGGGTAAATGGCAGGTAAATAGCTTAAGCTGCTACCTGTATTTTCAGGTTTTGCTTTTTTTATAATCTTTAATGTTTTCGTAGAAGCTGTTTGGTGCATGGTCTTCAGTCTTACAGGGGCTCTTAGGAAACTCATGATTTTTCAAATTTACTGTCAAATATATATAATACTCCCTCTGTTCCTAAATATAAGATGTTTTAGATGTTACACATGTTGTCTAGGTACATACACAAATTAGTGAACATACACATGTAATGTGTCTAGATACATTTATGTACATGTGTATGTGGACAAAGTCTAAAACATCTTATATTTGGGAACGGAGGGAGTATGTGCTAATGTTTCCACTTATTTGACTAATTCATATATATGCATGTTTACATAGGAAGTATGAGGTTTTACCACATTGATGGCACAATCTGTTTGTATATAGTCCCTTCGTATTCCTTCAAGACCAAGATCACTACTTTTCCGGTCAACACAACTACAAGAAAATGGGGGTGAAAAGTGGAACATTGGAGTCAACAAAATTAATAGCAAGCATTGAAGCAAAAGGAAACCAGTAGGTTAGGGTTTTAGTGAGATCCTAACCTTACAATGCCAGCTGTAACAGTGTTCTGTAGAGAAAGAGGGCAGCCCAAAGCAACAACCCATTCACCTGGTCGAATTTTACATGATGATCCAAGCTTTGCAGCTGGTAAAGGTGTGGTGGATTTGATCTTCACAACAGCGATATCTGAGTGGCAGTCGACATTTAGAACAACGCCTTCGAATTCACGACCATCTTGTAAAGTCACACTAACCAGTTACAGTTGACCGATTTCTGAGGCAAGAAAGATAATAGAAAACAAACATGTATTGAAAGCTATTCTCCTGGAGTAACTAAAATTCTGGTGGAAGTAAAGGATCTATCGTAAGCACCCCTACTGTGTGGCAGTTTGTTAGAAAAATGACATTTAGTATCTATTATATTATAGCTTTTCAGTCAATTTTGGTCCTGTGCTAAAGTCTAAAACTTCAACCCTACTACTTTGTATCACTACTGTGGGCTGGTCTATAACTTGAAAGAATGGTTAAGGACCAAGGACACTCCGTTGATCCATGCATAGAGTACTCAAACATTTACACGTGTAAATTTACAAGCACATAGAGTACCCAAACAGTCACATGTGTAATTTTTCCCAATTTCGTTTATATCCAAGAAAAAATATCACCCAGGAGCAGCTGAGCCGGTTCTCCTGGATAGATCTTTGAGGTTTCAACATTTTAAGAACTTCAACAGCTCATATTCAAGCATCATAATAGTTTCATTTGACAAAGATAAACTTCTACAGTATTAATACTGTCGGCCGTAACGGGTAACTCAAGATGAACACAGAGAGGTAGTGGTAGTGCCAGGTTAATAACCTTTCCACTTATGACTGCTTTCGTGCTTTCAGTATCTGCAACAAGATGGGCACATGTTAATATCGTTCCATCTGGATCAACAATAGTTCCTGATCCCTTCCTCTTCTCTTGCGCCCATTGAGTTTCTACAAGAAATAGTTGCAAATTTAATATGGCTAGTGAAACAGGTAATAAGTTTGACAATATCTATTGCAGTTACATTCTCACCTTGCACATAACAAATGTTCACAACAGAGGGACCAACTGCAGCTGCAGCCTCAGCAATTGAATTCCTGCTTAGACATCCCGAATCATTGGAGTTTCCACCAGAACCTTGGTTGCTCAGGTTAGTGGGTGGAACCAATGCAGATGCAAATGAATTTCTTATAGGAAAACCCCCTGTACTAACAAATTCGAACACCGTAAGATATTTTGAAAAGTAAGCTCTTAGTAAAGAACAGGATACATAGGCAATTATTGGGTGAAAGATAGTGCTACATGGGCACGTTGCTCTACTCTAATGTATATGGTTTGCGCAAAGTGTTCTTGTGTCCACATGCATCCGCCCCGCCAAAATTGGTCATCAATTAGGTCTTGTAATACATAATAACACAGTTGAATCCAGAGTCCAGAACCACACCTCAATTTAATTTAACTACACATTCAGACCAAATGAACATCTGTTACTATACTGATTGTGCGCTCTCAAGAAATTCTCACATTAATCAGATAGAAAAGGAAAATACATATATAACACCAACAACAGCAACTCAACCATATAGTCACATTGTTTTAGACACAGTTGTGTGCTGAGAGATAGAATTTGTTCCAAGAGAAGTTCTTTGCTTTCCCGGCTAAATACTTCAATCTTGGTAAAAATAAAATAATGAATAACCAAATGTATTTTATCATTTCAAAGCTTAATGTGCAGGTCTATATCGATACTACTAATACAAGCATTAGTTGTATTGCGATACTAATCACCTACATCTTCTTGCAATTGTTTTTTCTTTTAGAGAAAACGAGCCCACCCTCGGCTTCCTTAATCAACGAAACCACATCAGATCATCGACAAGGTTCAGAAAAGGAAAAGCCCAGACGCAGATTTCACATCATCATATAACATTTCCCCAGTTACAGGCCAGGCTACAGGAAGATTTCAGCAGGACGCTTTGCACTTCTCGCAATTGTAGTTCTGACCAAAGAATGCGTCCGCATCCTCCTGTATCTCTCCACATTCCACAACCCAATGCTCTACCCTTCCTCTGTCTGCTCAATGCCACGCTCCAATGTTTCCTTTTTTTTGGAAATTTAATAATCATCAGCAAGTATGATTTTGCAGGAAATGTTTGTTGCCAACGTTGTGTCATTCTTTCAATATTTTTATGTGTTGCGAAATATAGCTAATTTAAAGTAACATCAAAGAAAACCGTGTGAATGCACAATGCAGGTATAAACAACAGATTGCTGACTCGAATAATGAAGCTCTGCAAGGTACCACAATCACACAATGCATATGAAATACTACTAATTATCGACAATGGAGAACTAGTGACGCGACCTGCTCGTACGTACTAGGTGACAACCGCAAACTAGACCAGGCATTCAGGCAACAAATCGAACCTTGCCACGGGGAGAAGAGGGGGTTGCTGGAGAGGAGTCCCGTGGAGACGGTGGACAGGAGTTGGCGGAGCGGCGTGGAGGCAGACACGGCGACGGCCGGGGAGGAGTCGCGGCGGAAGAGGAGGCCCCCCGCTCCCGCTGCGGCGGCGCCGGCGGCGAGGAGCAGGGTGGCGCGGCGCGGGTTCCGGAACATTCTGGAGAGTGCCGGGATCACGTGGAAGAGGGCATTGCTCACGTGCCGGCCCAATAGCCTGCTATTTTTTCTCCACCAGCGTTTCGTGAGTTCCAGATAGGGTGGACATAAAAACCGAAGACCGAAAACCAAAACCGCGAAATGACCGAGACCGAAAAAACCGTTAGAAATTTGGGTAGCAAATTAGAAAAGACCGAAATTAGATCAGAAATTCGGTTATCACTTATACATAATCCGAATAGACCGAAAGACCGATTTTATTTTATTTTGAGTGAATTACGTACGGAAGCAGCCGAATTTGTGTGCCAGCCCAGCTTATGTGTCATCTAGTATATAGGCCCAACTACTAAACCAACCATATCATCTAGTCTCTAGACTCAACAACTGGGTATCTCAGCCCAGCGTACTGTAGATTCTCCCGTGCATGAGAGACCAGTCGATCGCTTCCCACTTTCCCAGTCCCGGACACCGATTCCCCTTCTTGCGCCCTATATTTTGGTCTATTTGGTCATGACCGAAGACCGGACCAAATAGACCGAAGAACATAAAACCGAAAAGACCGAATTTATTCCCAGTCCCGGACACCGATTCCCCTTCTTGCGCCCTATATTTTGGTCTATTTGGTCATAACCGAAGATCGGACCGAATAGACCGAAAACCGAAGAACATAAAACCGAAAAGACCGAATTTATTACGGATATCATTTCTGGATGACCGAAATTGTTAAAGACCGAAAAGACCGAATCGAACTAACCGAAAGACCGAACGCCAACCCTAGTTCCAGACCGCGCAGCATGGGGGCTGCCAGCCTGACTGTTTTTTCTGATATTGATTTTTTTTTTCGCATCGGTACTTCTCCGTTTTTATTTTTCTTTGAAAACAGTGACACAGCGAACAATGGGTTATCCAAGCCGCGCATGTTCCAAGAGCAAACAACAACAAAGCGACCCTTTATCGTATCTTCTTCATCTGATTGTAATTAATTGCGTAGTCTATCAATACTTAAAACGAAATAGGCAACATCAACAGTAAGGTTGGTATCTTATAGAGTAGTACAACTTTTGAATCAAAAGCACGGTAAATGTGAAAAAAATAAGTAAAATGCATTAAACACCTATTGCTTTCTGCACGGAAAAAATCACTTTAGCTGGTGCACCTAGGTCATTTTTGTTCTAGCATTGACAAGGCCACATCATTGACGGGTTTTAAATTATACATAATTCAGTTTTTGAAGCAACCACGCTGCTCAGTAAATAAAACATATCCACCTACGGAAATGCTGAACTTGCATGTATAGCCCAAAAAAAAGCAAAATGAACCTCAGTTTGTTCGGACATGCTACAAAGGACTCATTTTGCTAACTCAGCACTGCACTACCACATCTATGTTGTCTATGCTCCTTTCCCTTCTGGGGAGGATATGATCCATCGCCCATCCTAGTTAAGAACCCAACTCAACAGAATGTCCATATGGGCTATACAACATATACTCTGAGGAAGATTTATAGTTGTACTGCAAGATTCTCCTCTCAGCTCATTAACTTCAATTAGATTACTGTGGGTCATCTGCTGGCATCTGCTTCCTCTGGTATAACTGTCAAAGTCACAGATACGTTGTTCGCCCTTTTCACAAGAACTTCAAATGGCACTCCAACCTTGTCCCCCATGATGTCAATAATCTGCAATAAATACTTCATTAACTCGACCGTACGGATAAAAGGATAATTTTCAGAATGTGATGTACAGAGAACCAAAATGAAAACCCCAGAAGAGCATACAAGGTAGCAGAGACCACTTTTCTAGCACATATTAACGAAATTCTATATCAAAACATCACATGACATAATTACTACTCCCTCTGTTCCTAAATATAACCATTTTTAGCTTTTTCTTGATTCATACGTATCTAGACGTATTTTAGTCTGTTGATTCACTCATTTCAGTCCGTACTTAGTCCACATTGAAGTGGTCAAAACATCTTATAATTTGGAACAGAGGGAGTAGTACTTTAACAAAAGAAGGAATACTGGAAGTCATAATATTTTTAACAAACCCACAAAACCAGAGGTCAGCCTAGTTACCTCTTTAATGCTTTCCACAGGTTTACCACCAAACTCAACGACTACATCCCCAGGAGCAAATCCGGCACGTTCAGCTGGGCATCCTGGTGTAACCTGGTTGTCCACTCATCTAGTGTTAGCATCGCCTAATTGTTACCAGAATCAGTGCATGCTAAAACATACATCACCACAAAAGTCACACTTAAGAATAATTTATATGAAACAGCAGGAATATAAGAAAAAAGGTTTTGAGCTGTGTAATTAGAATTCTATAACAAATTTAGTTCGAACTTGGTAGTTAGAAACTTGAGAATAAAACTTCCAGCCTGCACAATGTACCATCACATGAGATGAATTAAGAATAGCTTACCATTGGAACAAGCACGCCTTTTCTTACATCTGGAAAAGAACTTGATCTTTCTTTAAGTTGTGCAATGACCATTGGGTTAAGATCAAGCATCTTTAAACCAAGCCATGGCCGTACAACTCTCCTGCATTGCACATTAGACAAACCTAAGTAGCTGCCAAGAATACTATAATCTATTCCATAACAACTAGGCTCACAGTTCATTTGAGGAAGTAACATCATGCTGGATTTCAGTCAAAATTATGTAATATACTGTGGTTCTCATTCACAAATAAAGTTACTTGAGCGTTTTGCAACTGTCTGTTCACAAATGCCAAAGCCAACGGTTGTGAAGGGCAGTGCTCTGAAATTGCAAGTTGGTAATGCCTAAGCTGCCGAACTGCCTCAGCAAGCAAACCAAAGTCCAATTTACCAGGCATTTGAGCAACCCTGGTTCGTGGCCTGTCTCATAGACCAAGAGAGCCTGACTAGCATGCTATCCTTTCCCAGCTCCCTTTGTTCGCTTAGCTTAGCTGCTGTTTGTTTTGTCAGATCGCTGTTTTTCTGCAGCTTTCTGTGCTAGTTGTTGAACTTTGTTAAATTTGTGTATGTTTTCCCCCACTTATATCAATGCAAGCAGCACTGTCTGCCTTTTTTTCAAAAAAATAAAGTTACTTGATTGTTTTTTTTAACAAGGTACCGTAAGGGAAAACCCCTATGGTTAGGATTTTATAATAATAGAAAAACCAGCAGTTTTTCTTACAAAGGAACCCTGTTCTTGGCACAACACACAAAAATGAAAGTTTAACAGCTCAATTGCTCACATTATTATTAACTGATCTTTCGGTATCTCAATCCAAATTCCACCTACTCTAATAAACAACAAGGTAAAGTTATCATGTACCCAAGTGATGATTATTTAATAACCTAAACTAAATAAAGAAATTCCTGAAAGGGAACACAAAATACAAAGCAGTGTATAATAGTTAAGTGTTGCCGGCATCATACAACTGAAAGTAAGGCATACCCATTTCTATTGAAGTGCTCCACTATCTTCACAATAGAGTCAATAAGTACTGCAAAGCTCAAACCATCAGCAGCCCAAACTTTCATCACATTAACTCCAATGATCTCACCATCGAGGTTCACAAGAGGGCCTCCAGAGTTTCCCTGCAGCATGCAAATGTGTTAACGGTTTGTACTAGAGAAATTTGGAGATCTAAACAGAAGCACCAAGGAAACAAACCACATACGCTTGTATCAAGAACATACGAGGCTACATTGGCACCAAGAAAAGAAAGGCTGCCTTGTTCTTTAGGATTAGAGCAATATTAAGCAGGTATAGAAAATAAAGTGGCAATGATACATTTTGGTAACCAACCGAAGTATTAAACTTCTTATTGGATACAAGCAGAAATAACAACAATCAGAAATAATTAATTGATTCTTTGCAGATTGTCTCTTCTTCCGTATAATGAAAGCCTTAAAGGAGTGATGCTGATGATAGTTGGTTACCACTCGGAGTGATACTGATGGTTAACACTCGCAGTGAAACATGGATCAGAATAGAAAGTTGATCATATGTAAATATCATAAGTGCTACTTTTATTTTCAGGTCTTGTTTGTTCTGCAATGTTTTATGTTTCCCTTCAAGCTGTTTGGTCCTCACTTTCACAGGGGGCAGTGATGAATATTATTTCAATTCAGGATTTTCCAAATATATTGAACAAAAAAATCCAAATTTATCAGTGTTAAGTATATAATTTTTTCACATCTCTGGATGTTTACAGAAGAAGAAAATGGTTTTACCTGATTGATGGCACAATCAGTTTGTAGATACTCCTTCGTATTCCTCCAAGACCCAGATCACTACTTTTCCGGTCAACACAACTACAAGAAAATGGGGTGGAAGGGGAACAATTGAAGTCAACAGAACGAATAGCAAGCTTGGGAATCAAAAAAGAACTAGTAGTCTTAACGATGGTGGGCAGATGAGAGAAAATTAAAGCAAAAAAGGTTTGTGTTATAGGGAAAACCTAACCTTACAATGCCAGCTGTAACTGTGTTCTGAAGAGAAAGTGGGCAGCCCAAAGCAACAACATGTTCACCTGGTCGAATATTACATGAGGATCCAAGTCTTGCAGCTGGTAAAGGTGTCTTAGATTTAATCTTCACAACAGCGATGTCTGAGTGGCGGTCAGCATTGAGGACATGACCTTCAAACTCTCGACCATCTTGTAAAGTCACATTAACCTGTTATAATCGACCAGTTTGTGAGGCAAGAATGGGATAGTAAATAAACATGTATTGTAAGCTATTCTCCTGGATTAACTAAAATGTTGGTGGAACATTTTTAACATAAGCAAGAGGATTGAAGCGTAAGTAAATAATATACCATAGGCATCGCTACTGTGGAGTATTTGTGACATGTCTATTATACTATGGATAGGTCGACTTTGGCTCTATGCTAAAGTCCAGAACTTCAAGCCTAGTACTTAGATTCTATAACTTGAAAGAATGGTGAATGACCAAGGACACTCCATTAATCCATGCATAGAGTTCTCAAATTTACATGGAAATTTACCCAAACATTTGCATGTGTAAATTTTCCGAATTGTCTTACATGTGGAACTTAGTTTTTGCACACACGAGCAGGTGTTCCCGGGTAGACATTTGTGTTTCCGACATTTTAACAACTCCAGTAATATTCAAGCATCATAATAGTTCCGTTTGTTATAGTATTAGCACTATCGGTCCGTAACGGGTAACTCAAGATGGACACAAGGTACTGGTATGCCAAGTTAATAACCTTTCCCCTTAGAACTGCTTTTGTGCTTTGAAAATCTGCAACAACATGGGCACATGTCAATATCGTCCCATCTGGATCTATTATAGTTCCTGATCCAATGCTCTTCTCAATCGCCCATCCATGACTTTCTACAAAAAAATAATAGCACAAGTTTAGTACATATAGCTAGGGAAACAGGTAACAACCCTTTCCATTGCAGTTACATTCTCACCATGCATACAAGAAATGTTTACGACAGCAGGACCAACTGCAGCTGCAGCATTGGCAATTGAATTCCTGCCTAGACATCCTCGGCCACATCTCGAATCATCTGAGTTTCCAGCAGCACCTTGGTTGCTCGCGTTAATGGGTGCAACCGATGCAGACGCAAAGGAATTCAGTATAGGAAAACCCCTGTACAAGCAAATTTGAACTCAGTAAGATCTTAAAAAGCAAACTTTGTAATGAACAAGGTAGAAAGTCAATTACTGGGAGAAACATAGTTCTACACAGGCACATTGCTATGATGCATATGGGCTTGCACATAGCGTTCTAATGTCCACATGCAGACCCCCACCAAAGTGGTTTTCAACTAGGTCTTTTAATACATAACACAGTTGATTCCGGAGTCCAGAAACACGCCTTCATATAATTACATACTCGTTCAGAACAAGTGCACATCTTTACACATAGTGGTGCGCCAATATAGAATTTGTTCCAAGAAAACTTCTTAAGCTTTTCCCCACGACATACTTTAATCTTAGTAAATTATTTTTTACCAAACGGCTCAATATACGTTATCATTTAAAATTTGTATGTGCAGATATATACCAACACTACTAATACAAGTATGAGTTACGTCATGAATGTAATCATCTAAACCATCCATTAAATCATCAATAACCATAAAAGTGGAATTTTCTCTCAATTGCTAATTTATTTTAGTTTCCTTTGTTGAGTTTTGTGCTAATTAGTAACAAATTTTGCATTTCGGATTGGTTTCATCTGCCAAAATTCCCAAACACTAACTTCACCACTCTTAAATTTCTGTACCACCTCACGCTCTTCACTTCCTCTGTCTCCTCAACAGCACACTTCACTGCTACTTTGGCAAAATTAATAATCAGCAGCAGGAATGATTTTGTAGGAAATAGCTAGTCTAAATTCTAAATAATATCACACAGAGCTGTGTGAATGCACGGTGTTTTTGATGGGAAAGAAAAAGCTTTTACCACTGAACGTTTACGAGCAGATCGCCCTTCACAAAAACAGAGATACAATCTGGAACTTCATACTCCCAAGGCAAAGCTGTACTGACATCAGACTGCCTTCCTACCTGGGCCAGCTCATGACCCGGCGCATTTGCCTCTCTCCTACAAGCTACGACCTCACAACTGGAGAACCAAGTAAGCAGCTGTAGGTTCAGATCTTCCAGCGCAGTCGGCAGTACAAATAAATAAATAAATAAATCACATTGCAGCATACTGAGAGCAGCATCAACAGTTCTGAATCAAAGTCTCGATGACAATCGTAATATCTCCCAGGTGCTCCGCCAGGTCCGCATCGGTGTTGCCGTATGAACGACAGATTACTGACTCAAACGTCGGAGCTCATACGGCGGCACAGCCGCAAAACACCCTTTCGTACCGCAATGCGTTTGACATACAGATTACCGATATCACGAGCTAATGATACGGCCTGCTCATACGTAGGAGAAAACTGTAGACTAGACGAGGCAAGCAGATGACGCGTCAATGAAACCGTACCTGGACACGGCGCGAGGAGAGGGTTGCGGGAGAGGAGCCCCGTGGAGGCGGTGGAAAGGAGATGTCGGAGCGGCGCGGAGGCAGACACTGTGACGGCCGTGGAGGAGCCGCGGCGGTCGAGGAGCCCCCCCGCTCCCGCGGCGGCGGCGCCGGCAGCGAGGAGGAGGGCGGCGCGGCGCGGGTTCCGGAACATTCCCGAGTCGCTTCGGTTTGGTCCTGCGTGTCACTGGATCGTGGGAGAAGTGTTTCGCAAGAAGAAAATGTACCGTGGTCCTTCACCAGCGCCAATATAGGATGATGGGCCCAGCGGGTCGCTGTGTTGGGCTGGGCTGAATTTGGACTTGGGCTTCTTCCACTTGGAACTGGACATGGACTTGGAGTTGCGCGTATTTGATCCATAAAGCAGGCTGGACGAGTACAGCTTGAGTTCCACAGCGAGTCAGCGAACGACTTGAGCCCTCCCTTGTCTCGCCGGCGACCGGGTAGAACTGCCGCGCTAGGGTTCATCGACCCGCCACCGCGGTCCTTCGCCGGATATACACCACCCCGCCGCCTCCGGTTCCTGTATCCGGACTAGGTGAGAAAACTTCAGTTGCTCCTCCGGCGTTCACAAATACCTGTTGATTTTGTTCTCTAGTATCCTACATATATAAAAGCTCACGGTTTCAACCTCCGCTGGACGTGGCCACGTCACCGCGCACTGTTCATCTTTACTATTACTAGTTGAATGCCCATGCGTTGCTACGGTCATCTAAAGTTTTTGTTTTATTACGACACATGTAGACATAATACACATGAAGAGAAAAAATGTAGACACGTAACATTCCGAAGAAAATAAGATTGCAATTTTCTTAAAATGTAATTTGATAAACAATTGTAATGACTTCTTATGCAAAAATCCAAAAATGATATCTTGTTGACAATTATCCCACTTCGCTTATAACCTAGACGTGGTTTCTCATAATAGATTTTATATAGATTGTTATGTGATGTACAAACTTATTCCACTTCGCCTCAATCCATGCCCCTTGCTCGTGTCGTTCTCCCTCGTAGCTCGGATTATCCGAACAAGCAGCATATAACTTCTGAAATCATACCATGTTGTAGCAGCAGGTGCCTGATATGCCCGTGCTTTGCTACGGGGGAGGAAAAAAATTGTCTCGTGGAGGCGCCCAAACACACAATGCACTTTTTGACAAATGTAATAAAAAGAAGATGAGAAGTGATTTGCACTGAAAAATACAATCATTCTACAACCAAGGGCATGGGAGTACCACGGCAGTGAACTTTGTATGCTAATAAAATATTTCAGTGAATTACTATGTTGAGTTGCCACATGAATGATCCACTACGACTCCAATAACATGAGCTAATCCAGAGGGAATGATTTGTTTTTGCATAATTGGACTGCAACAATGTATTATTTTCTTAATTGAATAACTCTGTTGTTAATTTATGTAACAAAGCAAATCAAAACGCATTGCATAATGTTTGCATGATGTATTCAGAGTTTGTTTTTTGAAAAGTGCACAACAATATCAATTGGCAATTAATTTTCTAACATGTGCCTATATAACATCAGTCAAGAACATAGAACACACTGAAACAAAAATGAATTCATCCACACACGGGCAAAGAAAACCTGTTGTTTTGATCATCTAACACACAGACTACTTGCAATTATCAGGCGCAGGTGCATCAACGCGCCAGGGGTTTCCTCTCAGGCGGCGATGCACCCTGGAGGCAGTTCATCGCAGACGGTGTTGCTCCATAGAGGAAGTTCATAGCAGGCGGCGGTGCTCCCTTGAAGCATGTTCATTGTAGTCATTGGTGGTCTCAGTTCGTGGATGGAGAACGGCTGTAGGCACCTGGACGACACCAGGTAACATGGGCGCAACGGACAGGGAGGCCACATTTTAGCATCAACCTACATCTTAGCGTTGTGCGCCTGTAGTGCCTGGGCAGCCATGATGGCCTGCATGGTCTCCATGGCGTCTTGGTAATACGACATCAGGTTCCTCTGATCGCCCATCCTGAAGAACATATGGCCTGATCTTGTTATTCATCGGTTAATTGAAGCGAACCAAATTGGTAGACGGAGCGCAGATCTCACCTCCACTTGCAGAGCCATGTTCGTCGTCATATTATCGTTGGTGATGCGCAACTCCCTAACCAGAAAACAACGCATATGCCGGCACCCGAGGACACGGCTGGCGTTGGGGCTTCTGTAGTGTCAGCCCACGCCATCGCCGCTGCCATGAGCAGGTTAACAGAATATCTGCTACAACTCACTTCTGAATTAAAAAGAACCCCCGTTTCATGAATTTTCAGAACATGTTAAGAGAATATCTGCTACAAACCAGTGCTTACAAAACTCATAAGCACACTGAAATAATCTTAGATGTACTCGGTATCCCCCTCTACGCCATTTTCATTGGCTGATCCTATTCAAGCAGACATTTAATATAATCATGTGCTCTCCGGTCTACATCAACATCTACAAGTCCACATCATTTGCAATTTCGTAATAAAACATATAAAACAGGGAGGCTAGTCCTAACCTAATCAGTAGGAAATATATAGTAGATTTTTTTTGCAGCAATTTGATGTTGAACAAATTGGCATCTTCCAAAATCAATGCTGAAGACCAGGAAGAGTAACGCTGACATGTTGACTTACAAAATCAATGCTTCCAATGAACAACCGAATCAAAGAAGAGAACCAATGGAAAAATAATAAGAAGAAGATGTCTAAGGCTCACCATGGAGAGGGGCAGCTCGGGCGCCTGCTTGGTGACGATGAGCTAGAGCCAGCAGTAGCTGCTGCTCCTCGGCGTGGTTTGCCTCCAAGCGCGATGGCCACGGGAAGTTCTCCTGAGCGGATCCCTCCGAAGGTCGGCCACGAGGACGGACGAATCAGCCATTGTTCCCCTCTGGCAGGTACCGTCGACTTCCTTCCAGCAACTGCCGCCGCCGGCCTGCTTTCTCTTTAGCAGCATCGTCTGACGTTGTACGCTTCCTCTCGTCCACCGCTGCGAGTCTCGCCTCCTGGACACTGCCGCAAGCCTCCTTCCTCGAGTCGAAGCGAGGGCTGGTTCAAGTTCATCGGGAGGAAGGTTGTTCGGGCATGCTTCAACTCCATCACTTCATCAAGGATTGTCCTTATGAGAATAGAGAGCAAAATGGTGGAAGGCTTGTCCTCAAGGGCGAATCAAACATGATACAAAAGAAGCCTTTTGTCAAGAGGAAGCCATTCTTCAAGAAAGCACCAAGAATTGTGTTGTTGACTCAAGAAGAGTATCCTTCCGAGGATTCCGAAGAAGAAGAAGAACCCACTCGTGAGGTGGCCGCTTTGGCCATTGTATCAACTCCACCTCCTTCTCTCTTCGAATCCCCCAATGAGAACCTCTCCATCAACACCGCTCGTTGCCTCATGGCTTCCGTCACCGAGGTATCATCTTCTACTCCCAAGACTATGCATGAAATAGATGATAAAACTAGTCTTGTGATTAAGAAAGAACTTGTTGCTTCCGATACTATTGTGGCTAACTTGCAAGGTGAAGCTAAGGCATATGTTGAGTCTCTCTTGAGACAACTTGATGCGGCCGAAGAAATCCTTGATGACAAGGGAAAAATTGAGAGAGAGGATTCTCTCACCATAGCATCCTTGAATGCTTCCATAGAATCCTTGAATGCTTCTCTTGAAGAAGAGAGTGAATATAGAACCTCTCTTGAGGAAAGAATTGAGTCTCTTGATGATAAAAATGATGAAATAATTGCTAAAATCATTAAGGATAGAGATCATGTCTTTGCTAAATATAAAGTGATTAAAAAGGAGAAAGCCGAGTTTGTGGTTGCTAATGCTAGACTCCTTGAGGATGTGGAGAAACTTAACAAGGCTCACAAGGCCTTGGAAAGTACCCACTCTCTTCTAGTCAAGTCTCATGAGCAACTTCAAACTCAACTTTCTAAATCTAACTCACCTAGCACCTCTACTCCCTCTTGTGATCATGCAAATGTTATTGAGGAAAATGCTAGGTTGAAGGTTGAGCTTGCCAAGGCCACTAGTGCCAAGACCTCTATTCCTAAAGGTAAAGAAAAGGTTGTTGCTCAAATTTTTGAGCAAAAGCCACACAAAGGGAAGGAGGGCCTCGGTTATGTGGCCAAGGCAAAGAAGAAGAAGAGCAACACCAATGCCAAGCCCGCACAAGCCAAGACTCCCATTGCGGGTGGTAATGCCACTAGGGGCAAGACCACTCGTAGTGACTTTGCGGGGCATAACAATCCCAACTACTTTCTTTATGTTGATTACTATGGGGATGTTTATGCAAAATATGTTGGTCCTTATGATGGTTACATTGCTTACTCTATTTGGGTTCCTAAGACCCTTGTTGCTAACAAAAGAGGACCCATTGAGAAATGGGTACCTAAAACCAAGCAATGATTTCTTGTAGGACTATGCTTCCGGTGGGTCTAAATGGGTGGTTGATAGTGGATGCACTAGTCATATGACCGGAAGCAAAGAGATCATGACGGAGTTGGGACCAAATATAAATCAAGCATCCGTCTCCTATGGTGATAAATCAAAAGCGGAGGTAACGGGTCTCGGCAAGGTGGTAGTTGCAAAGGATATCACCCTTGTAAATGTCATGCTTGTCGAGTCCCTCGGTTACAATCTTATGTCCGTTCGTGCACTTAATAAGATGAATTTTGATGTCCATTTTACTATTGATATGGTGGTACTCTTGAGGAGCAAGACTCTAAAGGTCATGTTCGTTGGGTATGTTGAAAATGAGTTGTTCGTGGTGGACTTTTCGGGGTCTACCAACACTCAAGCAATATGCCTATTCGGAAAGGCCGACGTGGGATGGTTGTGGCATCGCCGCTTGTCCCATGTCAACATGAGAACTTTGCAAAGTCTTCACAAGGGTGGCCACATTCTTGGACTAAAAGACAATGTTTCTTTTTCTAGAGATCGTCTTTGTAGGGCTTGTGTTGAAGGAAAGATGCATGATTCTCCCCATCCAAGCAAGACCATCATTTCATCAAAGAGGATATTGGAACTTCTTCATGTTGATCTCTTTGGTGCCGTGCCTCAACCTAGTCTTGGTGGGAAGAAATATTGTTTGGTGATTGTTGATGACTATTCAAGATTTACTTGGGTTTATTTCTTCAAGACGAAGGATGAGACCCAACAAGCCGTCATCGACTTTTCCAATGAAGTTCAACGCCAACACAATGTCCCTATTTTGGTCATTAGGAGTGATAATGGCTCCGAGTTCAAGAACTACACCTTAAATGAGTTTCTTAGTGAAGAGGGGATTCGTCATCAATATTCCGCTGCATATACCCCTCAACAAAATGGTGTAGCCGAAAGGAAGAACCGGACTCTCATGGATATGGCAAGGTCTATGTTGGCGGAGTTTAAGTCTCCGCTATTCTTATGGGCCGAGGCTATCTCCACGGCGTGTCACTCATCTAACCGGCTATTCTTTCGGTTGGCAAGAAGTTTACATCTTATGAGATGCTCACCGGCAACAAGCCCAATGTCTCCTACTACCGAGTATTTGGTTGTAAGTGTTTCTATAAGAACAAAAGTGTTCGTTTGTCTAAATTTGAATCTAAAGCTTTAGAGGGTGTTTTTGTTGGGTACGGTGCCGAATCTCACACCTATAGAGTCTATGACAAACCGTTGGGAAAGTCATAGAATCTTGTGATGTGAGGTTCGATGAGAATGACGGCTCCCAAGTGGCGCAATTTCATGTTTGTGATGTAGATAATGAAGAGCCTCAAGATGCTATAAGAAGAATGGGCATTGGTTTCCATCGTCCCGTTGAGATTCATTACGAGTCTCCTCAAGCAAGTCCAAGCTCCATTCAAGTGGAGGCCTCTTCATCACAAGTTGAAACGGCGCCTATCATGGAAGCAAATGATGCACCCCCCAAGAACAAGTTCAAGACCCTCCTCATGTTGACCAAGTTGCTATGCAAGAACCAAGTTCTCCTATTGTTGATGCTAGCCAAGGTCATGACCAAGATCAACCCTCTCCTTCTTTGTTGAAGATGTGCTTCAAGATGATCAAGGTCAACATTCCGGTCAAGACGGGGACTCAAATGATCAAGATGATCAAGAGATACCTCCAAGATGCAATAGAGATATCGAAGCCCGTCGTAAAGCAAGAATTGTAAGAGACTTTGAATTAAAGAGTCACCATCTAGAAAACATCTTGGTGACCACAAGAAGGGTGTTACCACAAGAAGGCAATTGGCAAACTTTAGTGAACATCAAGCTCATATTTCCATGGTGGAACCAAAGAAAGTGTTTGAAGCTCTTGAAGATCCGGATTGGTTAGAAGCTATGCATGATGAACTCAATAACTTCAAGCGCAACAAAGTGTGGAATCTAGTTGAGAAGCCAAAAGATTGCCGCAATGTTATAGGCACAAAGTGGATATTCAAGAACAAGCAAGATGAGCATGGAATGGTTGTGAGGAACAAGGCAAGATTGGTTGCACAAGGGTACTCTCAAGTTGAAGGCATTGATTTTGGAGAGACTTATGCACCCGTGGCTCGCCTTGAGTCCATCCGTATCCTTCTTGCATATGCATCACATCATAACTTTAAATTGCAACAAATGGATGTGAAAAGTGCCTTTCTTAATGGTCCTTTAAAGGAGTTGGTATATGTTAAGCAACCACCGGGTTTCGAGGACCCTAAATTCCCTAACCATGTCTACAAGCTTGATAAGGCGCTCTATGGTCTCAAACAAGCACCTCGTGCTTGGTATGAGCACCTAAGAGAGCTATTGCTAGACCGTGGATTTGAATTGGGGCAAATCGATCCCACTCTCTTTACAAGAGGGTCAAAGGGGAGCTTTTCATATGCCAACTTTATGTTGATGATATTATATTTGGCTCATCTAACAAAGCTTTCAATGATGAATTTTCAAAGCTTATGACCGATAGGTTCGAGATGTCTATGATGGGCGAATTGAAGTTCTTTCTCGGTTTTGAGATCAAGCAATTGAATGAAGGGACTTTCATCTCTCAAACCAAATATACCCAAGACATGCTCAAGAGGTTCAATATGCACAATGCTAAGGGAAGCGGTTTCCCATGGACACCAAATGCCATCTTGAACTTAACCCCGACGGTATCGATGTTTGCCAAAAACTTTATCGCTCTATGATTGGTTCTTTGCTTTATCTTTGTGCATCTAGACCCGATATTGTGTTGAGTGTAGGGGTGTGTGCAAGGTATCAAGCCGCTCCTAAAGAAAGCCACATGGTGGCGGTCAATAGAATCCTTCGATATTTGGTTGATACCCCAAGGTTTGGTTTGTGGTACCCAAAGGGCACTAATTTCTCTCTTGCCGGGTACACGGATTCGGATTGGGCCGGTTGCAAGGATGATAGGAAATCAACTTCCGGGGCATGCCAATTTCTTGGTAGGTCCTTGGTGAGTTGGTCTTCTAAGAAGCAAAATTGTATATCTCTATCCTCCGCCGAAGCCGAGTATGTGGCGGCCGCAAGTGCATGCACTCAATTGTTATGGATGAGGCAAACTTTAAAGGAATACGGTGTCAATTGTGACAAAGTGCCTCTTTTATGTGACAATGAAAGTGCTATCAAGATTGGCCACAATCCGGTGCAACACTCAAGAACGAAGCATATTGAGATTCGTCATCATTTTATTCGGGATCATATTGCTCGTGGTGATATTGAGCTTGGCTATATTCCAACCAAAGATCAACTTGCCGACATATTCACGAAGCCACTTGATGAAGCAAGATTCACCTTCTTGAGGCATGAGCTAAATATCGTGGATTCTAGGAGCTTGACTTGACCATCTTGCATACACACCTATATTTTGACTATCTATTTGGTTTAGGTGTAGGCATGGAATAGGGGGAGTGCGGTCCTAATCCATTGGACTATCCCTCCCCCCATTATGCCGATAGTAAAATCATTTGTCTCTATTTTCATTTTATGAATTGTGAGCTTAAATGACGAGTAGTGGCCGTGGACCCAAGATATATCTTCGCGGTGTCACACCACATACTCATACATGGTGGCCTCGGCCACCGCCCTCTTCCTTGTGAAGAGTTGGTTTCATTTGGATTTTTTGGTTTTCTAGTGCTCCTATGGAAAACATGCTCAATTTGGTTTTTGTGTGTTTGCTTCTTGCAAATTGAGTATGAAGTACCATCTCCAGTGTGTTGATCTAATCCTATGCCTTTCTTCTATCTCAAAACAACTTCCATCTTGCACAAGTTCAAAATCCTTACACAAAAAGAGAAAACTGGGGTTTCTTAGGAGGCCCCGGTAGTACCGCCTGGTGGATCCGGTAGTACCGGGCTCTGAATCTAAGCAGTTCTACTGCTCGCAAAGATTCAGGCCCCGGTAGTACCGGATGGTCCGCCCCGGTACTACCGGGAATCGCGGGTATCAAAATATCCTGTGCGGGCGGGTGGGGGTTATTCCCCATTCTTCCCCACCCGCACGACACCACCCCGCCGCCTCCTCTGCTCCCTGCTCCGGCCGCCGCCCTAGGCCGCCGGTTTCCGCCATCTCCGGCCAGATCTGCTCCGTGGGAGCGATCCCCTCGTCGATCTCCTCCATGGCCTCCGGTATTTCCCCGTTCTTGCACTCTTTGTTTCTAAATCTTGAAACCTAGATGTATGGCGAGGAAACATTGGTAGCTCCGTTGGCAACGGTTAAATTTGGATGGATGATCTCCTAGGCCTTGTTAGCTAGCCTTTGTGTGTAATGTATGGTTGAATCTCTCAATTTTGTGCCATTCTCTCTTGAATCGGCTCAGCCGGTACTACCGGGCGAGGCCCGGTACTACCGGGTTTTCCAAATTTGCTTGATTCAACCTCTCTTTACATCTATTGGCTAGTTTTTGGTTCCTATTCCGTGAACTTGTGCACTCATCTATTCCCTGCCCTACCTCTATGCTGTTTCACAGGTAGCCGCCGTGGTGGTAAGAAGCCACGTCTCGTGGATGATGATATTGAGGAAGAAGAAGAAGAGGAAGTTTTGCCTGCTCGCACCACAGCCAGAACTCAAGCAAGAGGAAAAACTCCAGCTGCTGCTCGTACCACCACTGCTCCTCCCACGAGAGCCCGCAAAGCACTTCACTTATGGAAGAATGAGGACTATCAGAAGCTCAGAGAAGAGAATCCCTATGCTGAGGAGAGGTCACCTCTTGTGCGGAATCCGCACTTTTACACAATGATCAAGAAGCCATCTACAAGGAAATCTATCTCCACAAGAAGTACTCCGTGGTTGACCAACACACTCTTGATCTTCCTTACATGAAAAACTCGAAGCACAAGGGCTATTTTGATGAGACACTTGCAATGTGTGAAGAGTTTGGACTGATTGACATCATGAAGGAGAACCATCCCTACATAGAGTACTACATTATTCAGTTCTTTGCCACCGTCTACTTGACCATGATGAAGCCAGGACTCTATGGTGGATGACCAAGGACACCTTGCTTTCTGCCACCTTGGCGGAGTTTGGAGAGGTTCTAGGCTATGAAGACAAGGGTGAAAGTACTCCTAGTGGATGGAGATGCCATGACAATGATCGATCCAGCTCCAAGGATGTTCTAGGACCAATTACTATGGAAAGAGGCACCACTGGTAAAACTGCTCATCTTGTGCGTCCATTTGAGATTCTCCACCGCGTCTATAGGGAAACTATTGCTCCCCGTGTGGGAAACTGGGATGAGGTTCATGGCTACATGTTTGACCTTCTCAAGCTCTCCTATGAAAATCAAGGCAAAGGCAAGAAGCTTGATGTGATGGATTGGATGTGGAATGACTTGTGGTCCACAATCATTGATAGAAGGGCCCCCATCTATGGCCCATTCATTATGAAGCTCATTCGCCGCAAGTGGGCTCTCAAGAAGAATGGAGAAGATATCATGAAGGATGGCAGCCCCGTTGTGACTCATCTGGTGAAGGAACTGCGTATCAAGGCTCATCTTCCTCCCAAAACGAAGCCCATTGATCCTGAGGCTGCTGCTGAAGCTGAGAGAGCTAGTGGGAGTGCACCCCCCTTGAGGAACCTTCATGGTTCAAGAAGCTGCAGATTAAGGCCAAGAGGGCCTTTTGCCTCAAACTTGATTTGGAAGACCGTCTGTATGAAGCCATGTGTATCACAAGAAGGCAGCACAGCGACAGAAAGCATGATGAGGCATATGCAGATTCCAGTCTCCGATGGTTCTGAAGAAGTAATCACTCCGAAGAATGAATGGGTGTCCAAGCAAGGTTTCTGGAGTGATGAAGATGCTCCTCCAGATGGTGATCGCTTCCAGGCCTCCTCCTCTTCGACCCACCACGGCGCGGGTGGAGCTTGATGCTCCTAGGGACGTGTTAGCATCGCGCTTCTCCCTTTTTGGCATTTCGATGACAAAGGGGGAGAATGTGTTCTATTTAGGATGTGCCGTGGGATTTGCATGGGAGGAACACAAGCTTGCACTTCGTTTGATCTTTATGCTTGTGTTCCATCTTTATTTGGATATTTGCTTTGAACTTCTCTATGCATGATGTAAGACATGCCATGACCTTGTGTTATTGTAATAAGACCTATCTAGTATGGTACTTGCTTATTTTGCTTATATTGTGCAAGTTGTTATAATTGTTTATCCATATGAACTTGCTTGGTTTGTAAAATATAGGGGGAGCTCCGCCCATTTTATATGGTGTGTTTTTGCATTCAAAAGCAAATTCCTAATAAACACACAATTTGGAGAGCCCCGTCTATCTTTTGCAAATCATTTGTTTCTCCTAAGTGTGTTGTCATCAAACACCAAAAAGGGGGAGATTGAAAGGGCATATCCTTCCCCAAAGTGTTTTGATGTTTGTTGACAACACACTTAGATGTCTAATGTGTGTGCTAAAAGTGTGCAGGAATGTTTCAGTTTATGTTGCACAGGTTTTGTCTCAAGAAAAGGAAGAAATGCTGACTTTATTGCTTCAGCCGGTACTACCGGGTTCACCCCGGTACTACCGGGTGTCCTGCCGTGCGGAACTACCGGGCCCAGTACCGGATCTCTGCTCTCTGGACTCGCGCGATTTTATCCGGTAGTAGCCCCGGTAGTGGCGCGGTACTACCGGGTAGGGAGCACTACCGGACCCGGCGGTCCGGTACTACCGATGCGCCTGGGAGGAGGCGTTGACCAGTCTTCGAGTGCCGTCGATCCCTGTCAGTCGGTACTACCGGGCGAGGCCCGGTACTACCGCTGCGGGCTGTTTACAGCTTCAACGGCCAGATTTCTGGGAGGGGTATTTATTCCCCTCCACCTACCTCCGGCTCCCTAGCTTGAACATTGAAGAACACCATTGATTGCAAGCTCAAGATTTGATAGATCTCCCAATCCCTCCACCCAAACTCGTTGATACTTGGAGGATTGAAGGAGAAGCCCCGGATCTACATCTTCACCAAGCCGTTCTTCATTTCCCCCTCATTCACTTGAGGGACCCTTTGCTAGGATTTCCATTGGGAAAACCTAGCCTCTTATTGTACTCACTTGATTGTCTTTGTGACAGATTTGTAGCTGTTCGGGAGCCCCCAATCCTCTTGTGGGTTGTGCCCCGGATCGTTGTTGTAAGGGCTCCGGATTCCGCCTTGAAGGATTCCGATAGTGGAAGGTGAACCAAACCTTTGTGGTGCGGTTCATCGGAGAAGAAGGTGCGTCCGCCTTTGTGGCGGTTGAGTTTTGACCTTTGTGGTAGCTCACACCTCTCCAACGAGACGTACTCCCCTAAAAAGGAGGAACTCGGGATTACATCCGTGTCTCCGCGTGCTTTCACTTCGGTTACTTCTATCCTTGTTTATAGTCTTTACTTCGTGTATCTTGCTTAGTTGCTAGCTTGTCATATAGGTAAATTCACCATAGTTGCATATCTAGAGAATTTACCTTTTGTGTCAAGCCTAATTTAAAAAGTACTAAAATTGAAGTAGCACCTATTCACCCCCCCCCCCCCTCTAGGTGTCATACGATCCTTTCAACTTCCCTATCATGTCTCTACCAGTGTCTCCACTGTTCCCTTGGAACAAATATTTTCTAATGTATGGGGACCTGCTGTTGCCTCCGTTGGCAAGCATCTTTATTATGTAAGCTTTATCGATGATTATAGCAAATTCACGTGGATATATTTGCTTAAAAAACGTTCTGATGTTTATCAAGTTTTTCTCAATTTTCAGCAACTTGTTGAACGTAAATTTGGTCGCAAAATTATCACCATGCAAACTGATTGGGTGGTGAGTATGAAAAACTCCATGGTTTCTTCCTAAAAGTCGGCATCACACATCATGTCTCTTGCCCTCACACTCATCAACAAAATGGTTCGGCTGAGCGCAAACACCGTCATATTGTTGAAGTTGGCCTTGCTTTACTCGCTAATGCATCCATGCCACCAAAATTTTGGGACGAAGCTTTTCTCGCCGCCACATTTCTTATTAACATTCTTCCACTAAAGTTTTGAACTTTGGGACTCCCACGGAAAAACTTCTCCAAATTAAGCCCAATTATGATCCCTTCGTGTTTTTGGGTGTGCATGTTGGCCGAACCTTCGTCCCTATAACAAACACAAGCTTGCTTTTAGATCTAAACGATGTGTGTTTTTAGGCTATAGTCCTCTTCACAAAGGTGTCAAATGCCTTGATGTTTCCACTGGTCGTGTTTATATATCTCGTGATGTCGTATTTGATGAAGGTGTTTTTCCTTTTGCCTCTCTTCATCCTAATGCTGGATCTCGGCTCCGTGAAGAACTACTTCTACTTCCTCCACATTTGACCTCTTCAACATCTAATAATGGGGGTGTACATAATATTGATGATCACATGCATATTGTTCGTATTGTTAATCGTCCACAGGTTATTCCGGAGACAACAACCATGGATTACTCTCAAAGTTCTGGTGGAAATAGTACAGCAAATGATGAAACAGAAAAAGAAACAGAAACTGCAAAAAATTCTAGTTCTGGCGCTGATTTTCAAGTTGATTCCCCTGCTCAATCTGGCAACCAATCATCATTGGATCGTGCACCTCCGCCACGTCGCGCATGTCTCCGCATGTGCGTCCGACAGGAGCAGCGGACCAGGTCGATCCGCGCCAGACGCCGCGCCAGACGGATCTCTCGGGATCTGATACGGAGCACGAGGGCCGCTCGCCTCCGCACCAATCAAGGCGAGCCACGTCGCCACGGTCCCCTGCTGTCGCCATCGATGCGCAGTCTCCCGCTGGATCCTCTGTGGCTGGCTCCTCTTCGGACACGGCCACAGGATCCCCTGCGCCCAGGGATGCTGGACAGCCCCTATCAGGGGAATCTTCTGCGTCAGCAGGATTCCCTACTGCTACCAACTCTGTAGCTCCTGGTACTGCTCCACCCCATCGACACTCGCATGGTACTCGTCTCTCCAAAGGTATTCGTCAACCTAAATAATTTACAGATGGTAGAGTTCGATATGGCATGCTCACATCTACAGGGGAACCGAAAAACTTACAAGAAGCAGTGCATGATATCAAGTGGCGACAAGCTATGCAGGAAGAATATGATGCCCTGCTACAAAACAAAACATGGCATCTAGTTTCTCCAAGTTCAAATCAAAATTTAATTGACTGCACATGGGTCTTTCGCGTCAAGAAAAATGCTGCTGGTACTGTTGACAGGTATAAAGCCAGATTGGTTGCAAAGGGATTCAAACAACATTATGGTATCGATTATGAAGATACTTTTAGCCTTGTGGTCAAAACAGCTACTATTAGGCTTGTTCTAGCTATTGCAGTCTCTAGGGGTTGGAGCTTGCGACAGCTTGACGTTAAGAACGCTCTAGAGGTTTACATGAAACAACCACCTGGGTTTGAAAATCTAAATGCTTCAAATTTTGTTTGCAAACTTGACAAATCACTCTATGGTTTGAAACAAGCCCCTCGAGCCTGGTATTCTCGTCTCAGCTCCAAATTACATGATCTTGGCTTTACAACATCGAAGGCCGACACATCACTCTTTATCTATCACAAGGAAGACATCATCATATTCATTCTCATATATGTGGATGACATTACTGTGACTAGCTCTTCAGATAAGGCCATGTCTGCCTTACTTCGTGACTTGAGTAACAATTTTGCCCTCAAAGATCTTGGCAATTTAATTTTTTTCCTGGGTATTGAAGTCAAGAAAACATCAAGTGGACTCGTATTGACTCAAAAAAATACGCCGCTGATTTACTCAACCGTGTGGGCATGAGCAATTGCACATCTTGTCCCACACCGTTGTCTACAAATGAAAACTTAGAGCTACATGAAGGATCACCTCTTGGCCCCGAGGATAGTACTCATTATCGAAGTATGATTGGTGCACTTCAGTACTTAACATTTACTCGACCTGACATATCTTTTTCTGTCAATAAAGTATGTCAATTCCTTCATGCTCCAACCACTACACATTGGACAGCGATAAAGAGAATTTTAAGATACATCAAAGGCACAATTCAAGTTGGACTCACTTTCCAAAAGTCTTCCTCTACACTTCTTAGTGTTTTCTCAGATGCAGACTGGGCTGGTTGTCCTGATGATAGACGATCTACATGAGGTTTTGCTATATTCTTTGGTCCCAACTTAATTCCTTGGACTGCAAGAAAACAAGCCACGGTATCACGATCTAGTACTGAAGCTGAATATAAGGCCTTGGCTAACGCTACAGCAGAATTGATTTGGGTTGAAGCACTTCTTAGAGAGCTTGGTGTCTCTATTCGAGACAAACCATGTCTTTGGTGTGATAATCTTGGAGCTACATATCTGTCAGCCAACCCATTTTTCCATGCTCGCACAAAGCATATTGAAATTGATTTTCACTTTGTCCGCGAGAGAGTTGCAAACAAACAACTAGACATCAAATTTATTTCTAGGAAAGATCAAATAGCTGATGGTTTCACCAAGACATTGCAGAAACTATGTGAGTTTAGGCGTAATCTAAATCTCTCCCAAGTTTAGATTAAGGGGGGGGGGGGGGGGGGGGGTGTTGGAGTTTATTGTAAGCATACGATAGGACCAGGAGTAGTACTCCTTCTTCTCCGTATTCCCTCTTTCTTCACCTTCCTATTCTACTTGTAATTATGTGTAAATGCCATCTAGTGGGGGCTTTTCCCACTCCTATAAACACGTAACCGAACCCCCCATCAGGGGTATCGCTTCCACCAACAAAAACTTCAACCAATGAACTAGCATCTGATCAATGCAAACGTACAAATAGTTTTCAGTCTAATATGAACAAAATCGAAGTTTGAGGTTGTGAAGTGACGTAAGTGGACGCTTTCAATAATAAAATCTATGTGCATACACCACACAACTTCACTGTAGGAAGACGAACATAGTATCTATATTTGTGAGACAAATAATGAGGTAAATGTAGGATTAGTACAGAGTCGAATGACAGTCTAGGAATAGGATGAGTAAAAATCAAGTTCACCACGAGTGAGAGATTGCATTTTGAGTATGTTTGTTCTGACATGAAAATTATGCATCTCGCCTAGCCAATTAGCATGAGGGGGCACAACACGTAAACCAATCACTTTTTATAGTCTATCCCAGGAGCCCCACGACACTAATAGAAGAACACATTTTCACCTAATAATCAAAGGATGGCACAATCGTGTCGCGAACAAACAGGTGAAGTTTGGCTTCACGTCGACGGAGTATTGTCGAACATGGTGTATATGACCTAATCTCACATTCTAGATGCATCCCATTTCTAGAAACTATAGTACCATCCTTGTTCATCCCCTCTTTCTCTTCTTTAACCCACAGTGGTGGCGAACAAGCTCGCAATTTCTAATGTGGGAGCAGCTTAACTATTTAATGAACTAAAAAAAAGGACCAACGTGGGCGGAACCCCGTGGCTTTTTTGTAAAGAAGCAGGATGAAGCACTTAGACATGGAACCGGGATGAGTGGAACAATGGTTGCTAGTTGACAACAGTGAACTTACGAGTTACACCCGAGCTATTGTTTGGTCTTAAAGTTTTTTTTTTGACTTGTTGGTCTTAAAGCTTAGTATTAATAGACCAGGAGTAAACATAGACTACATATATATTATTGCAAGGAGGCTTGAGAAAGTGATGACGGCACATTGTAGTACTAGTCCGTACTCCGCAGTACATGTGGTAGCTAGGAACCGGGCTTTGAATTTGAAAAGGCTGCATTCAATGAATTTGATCCAAATAGAGTACACCCTCCGATTGAAAATGATTGACACACATCTATTCTATTATATACTAAAAGCAAAATGCAGAGGTAAAATAGAGACATCACGTTAAACCACATCATCAAAATTATTTGGATGGTTAGATCTATATTTTACGGCTCAAATTTAACCAAAGATTAACAGTTACGTAACAATTTGACACGGTCTATGGATAAGATTTAACGTGACATTTTTTTGAAAGAATATTTAACGTGACATTACCAGCTATATATAGAGAATATCGAGCGTGCCAACTAGGTGGGCCAACTAGAAAACAAACTACCACGTTATCAACTACAGTAGCACATGATAAAACAAATTCAAAGCCAGAAAAAATAGAGCTAGCCCATCGGGCATAGCTGGTGGCTGCATGCATGCTAATCCGAGTCAATAAATCTACCGATCGGGCAGTTTTGAAAAAGCTGATCCAACTCAGCTAGCTTACCGTGTCAATATATGACTCTATTCTTTTCTTTTTCCATGTGCAAAAAAACCAGATCGGCCGATTAAGAAAAAGCTGATCGTACTCAGCTTTCTCTAGACCTCTAGCGTACCAATATGTGACGCTCCTCCGTTTTTTTCTCTCAATAAAAAGAAAACTTCCGTACCCTACCTAGAACATGCATGGTGTATAGTCATATGTGTGATCGAGAATAAGTTAGTCACAACATATCTATAAATTTTAGAAACAATGAGTTTGGTCTGGATATACTTACGGAAATACTAGCACGGTACCATGCCGTATGTGAATGACTTTAGTCGAGGATCATTTAAAATAACAAAATTATCAATATTGGCACGCTGTCGACACTCCTAATTAAAAGTGCAATCCTCTTTAATTATACACATATGGTACAAAACCTGAGATTTTATTAAAAAGACAAGCCAGCAGAACATCGGTTTCATGCTGCCTGATAACGTTAATTCTTAGATAAACACAAAGAATTAAGCGGATCCAATATGCTTTTATACCGCTTTGCACCATATCAATCCCAAGACATTGTCATAGCGTACACACTAACATAACATACCTAAAATACATTTAGGAAAATGATTCGAGAACCATCGTTACATGCACCTCTGCCTGATAAGCGTTGATCCATAGAAAAACATAATATTTGGCGGGCCAATAGGATTTTATACCGTATCACACCATCTTAACCCCAAGACACTGTCATGGAGAACACACTAACACAATATACCTAAAATAGACTTAGAAGAATGATTCGAGGACCATTGTTTCCATGCACCACTGCCTGATAAGCGATGATTCATAGAAAACAAAAATAATTAGGCGGAGCCAATATGTTTTTATTCCTTATGGCACCATATAAACCCCAATACATTGTCATGAAGAAGAACCTAACATAACATACCTAAAACACACATAGGAGATTGATTACTCTCTCACCCCTTGGAGCCTTTATCTGATGTTTATGGTGAATGAAGCTTGGCCGAGTTTGAAACAATTTCCTTTTAATGAGAACGAAAATTGAGAGACCAGGTTTGACGCAACGGGGATTCTAGAAATTGAAGAGACTTATACCTTATAATGCATAATCCTAATTCAACTATATATTTCACAAAAGACATTCTACTTTAAAATCAAATTATGATAGATGAGAAAAATATGGTAGAGAACGATAGACGTGCAAGAAGTTCTCCGGAAAAGAAAAAATCTGATCATTAATCTAGAATACCCTCCTTTTGTTAGTACATCATAAAAAACAAATGATCATAACTATTCATAAACAAGATCAAAACCAACATATGATCACAATTATGTTTGAAGAAATGACAAGTAAATAGATTCTCATAGTTGTACGTAAAAAAATCATTGTCAATAGATGACGATAATTGTACCATACAATATACCTTCCTAAAGTGTTTTTTTTTAATAATATAGCTTAAAATAATCACATACGAAAGGTTTCAAGAGTGTACTTCAATGTGACTTAAAAGTTAAAACATAATCTAATGATTGTATACTTAGAAGGATTAAGGTGAGCTATGAATACCAATGAAATAGGTTCTTCATTTCACCTATAATATTTGCTTTTCTATCAGAATTGATCTTCTACCATTTTCATTAAAAGTAATTCCAATGCCACTATAAATTGTTTCTTCTCAGAAATTTTCTACAAATCCAGATTTTTTTTTACTTTTAAGAACAATAAATCTAAGAAAGTATTTCTATCAATCAAACTCAACTTGAACGAAACAATTCTTTGAGTATAACCCTTTGAAAAATAACTATGTCTAATGAGTTCCTATGGTTTTCCTATGTTGTGATTAAGTACACTATTTGCTCAGTTCCTTTACGTTTTTTGCTACGAACGTTATTTGGTTTCGTATTCATAGAATTTAATAGGGGAATTCGTTGGAATTTGCATACTTGTATACAAAATTATGACAAATGATGCTACCAAAACAACAATGTTGTTTGATGACATGATGAATACACAAGTGAGCGAGAGCGTATGATTATTGGGTTGAAGAGTGAGTTTAGTAGGGAGAGAATGAAATCATGCGAATAAAATAATTGACCTAAATTATTGGAAAGCATGAGGATCCTGCAAGGAGCATTATTAACCTGGTAACTAGAGTTTTGTGCCGCAAATAAAAGCATTATTTTTTAGATGACTTGAAGTAAATTGGTGACGGTTTAAAATTCTAAAACTATGTACCATCCAAGTATTTATTTTTTTAAATTAAGTATGTTACATGAAACTATGTGCAATCAAAGTCTATGTAGTCATTGTGACAAACAAAAATGTGTCGGCGAGAGAGTACAATGAAGAATAGGGGTGACACAAAAAGAGCAATAATATATTTTTAACATCGCACTATGTACGGTTAAAATTAAACGGTGTTGTAAACCCTAGGACAGTGTGACATGGTGGTTTTTTATGTAAGAATATCCCCTCTCCCTTAAATTCAAAGGTCATAGTATTTGCGACAATTATAGAATGCTATTATTTATATTTCGTTCTTCCAATGTCTATGAAACCACAACTAAAGTTCTTGAACATATTCAATAAGCTGGTGATATTGTATCTATCATAGTATATACGACAGTTATAGAATGTTGTTATTTATATTTCGTCCCTTGCAATGTCTATGAAACCACAACTAAAGTTCTTGAACATATTCAATACGCATAAGACGATGCCCTCGCATTTGCGAGGGCCACCTTGCTAGTTTGTCTAAATACGGATGTATCTGAACGCATTTTAGTGTGTAAATAAATCCGTATTTTGACAAATCTGTGTCAACCATTTCCGATCGAAGGGAGTAGTATTTTCTGTACAAACCGCTAATTTAGCCTTTTAAGTGAGGCCATAATTTCTTTTTGAAATGGAGGGCATAGCCCCGTCTTCTACATTGAAGCACACAGCCGTTTTTTTTCTAAGTGAGTCCAAATGTAACATATTAGAAATTATGCATATTTGTTAGGACTACAAAATCGCTGGTATGTTTGGTGACGCTGTCAGTACTATCGCAGGGTCTTGTGCTGATTTATTCGTGCCATAAAATGACTGGATAGATAGCTGGTGAGATGATGAAATCTCTATCGTACAGTCATAAACGCATCGTCCCATTTATAAATGCATGACCTTCGGTGTAGAAAGACCAACAACTCACTATTCATTTCTGTGAGAAGAACAAAGCGAGAGATTCAAAACAGTTGTGGAGTGACATGGCAGTCTAGGAATAGGATGCATCGTGAAAATAAGTTCTACAGGACTGAGTGATGGCACAATGAGCATATACATCTTGGCTAGCGAATGATCCACAAGATGCGTAGCACGGAATCCAGTTTTTATTTGTTGCTTTCCTAGACACATGTGGATCCAGTCCCACGACACTAATAGAAGAATATTAGCAAAACCGTTTTCTTAAACAAGGCAAAAAAGTTGGCATTTTCATTAATTATGAGGAAGCTTCAGAAATATTTGCCTAGGAAAGTCCTGGATCATTACAAAATAGACTACTTGCTCAGAAATCGATAGCTCAAAAAATTGTGCCAGTAACAGTCCAAATCCTCGCCTCATCTTTGATTGTTGCAACAATAACTGTTGTAACAGAGTATCGATTACGAAAGGCCCTCGCATTCCGCTCCTTCCAAATTCCTACAAGATAAGCATGACCATATAAGCCATGTCATTCTTTTCTTTTCCTTTATTTAATGGCATCCTTGTCCAACAATTTTGGACGCGGAGACCTCATTTGCCCTTGTGTCGGAAGATTGTTGTGGACCGCTCTAGGATAAGATCGATGTGCAGACCCGACATTGTACCTGCATTTGAAGTGGAAGTGTGCCGACGAGTTTTGGACTTTGTTACAAAGGGGCAATTCCCACAAATTGTTCTTCTCTAATATGAAGTCGGTCAACTGTCCACTTTTATGCATGATGAGCCAAGCAAAAAAATTGCATTTCCAAAGAGGCCGGTACTTTCCTTCATTGTAAATTTCCATTGAATGGAGATGGCGGATCTTGGAGTGAGTTGAAAATCGGCTATCAATTTCCAAAGAAAGGCGAATTATTGATGTGATCAATGTCAAAACCGTGTCAACCTTGAGATTGACCTAAAAATTATTATGAAGCACCGAGCGTGCAGTTTTTTTTCTTTTGGTTCCTTTATAAACCATTGACACAATATATTTTGGCTAGAGACCATCAAGACAGCATGAAGTACAAAGTCATGCCTTTTCTCCATCTCGCATGGTCACCTTGGTTTCCACCACAAAGAGCTCGCGATAATGGTCGTTGCAAGTGTTTCCAAGACAAATCCAAAGTGTAGTATCTTCGACCTCTTCTAGCCAAAGCCGTCTCATTATAAGAGCCGATGCGAATATATCAAGATTCAAAAATTTGAGCACTCTTTTCTTATTTGACCGGCAAAACGTCTCCAAGTTGACTTTGCATTTCCGTCTGGTGACTTTGTCGCAAGCCGCCCATAGGTAGGCTTGTAGAAGGGCGATGATTTTCTTCATGACTCTGTAGACCCTAAACGCTAAACATAAACCCTATCGCAAAGCGGAAGAGTTTTGCTTTGGGGGTTAGATTGTATGGGTTTCTTCTGGGTCATTCTTTCGTTTATAAGATGCCATCAATGGTCATGTGATTTTTGTATTAGATGCAATTTTTTGGTATAATGAAATAGGGAACTTCATTGACTCGTGTGAGGAATTAGATCAGTTTGGTTATTGATGTGGCATGTAAGCTTTGTTAAGCAATATTGTTAATTTTTAGGTAGGATCTGTTTGATAGATCCTTCTACTACTTTTGAAACATTTGGAAATCCTTTTTAGGTGCAATATGAAACTAATTATTTCTCTAATTAACTCATTTCCCATTCAACTGACAAAAATAGATGCGTAAAGCGCTCGTGATCTGATCAGGCGAGAGTGTAACAATCTATCGCGGCATCACTAGCATGATGACCCAGTGGCTAGCGAATTCCTTTCTTGTTTGGCTCCGTTAAGATGATCGACCAGATGTCTGACATAATGATAAACCTCAAGAACCGTTAAATAAGTGAAACTAGTGCCCGCAGAAAGAAGCATCTCCTGAGCTGGTAGATAGAACATGGATCGGATATGCCTGGCTACGGTCACACACTTCCACCTCATTCAGCACGGCAAAAGTAAAAAATAGCACCTTCTCGCTGGTCATCCTTGGCGGACAAAGAAGATCACAAGTTGCGGATTGCCAACACAATGGGGTCGAGCAAGTTGTGCATGGACTAGTTAATCCATCTTATTTTCGAGTTTCATCCCATTTCTAGATCATGAAGACCATCACTACATGCAACATTCACAGATCACATCTCACTCAACTGTTCTTTCTATCCTAGAAAACAAAATGGAGGTGGGCAACGCCACACTGTCTAAATTTACTAGTTCGATTGAATCTTGTATGGGTAAAACCTTATCTATGTATATACTAGGACTATAGACTACGATTGTCGGGAGGCATGATAAATTGATGATGGCACATGGTGTTTTCATATATATGGTGAGGGCTGGAGTGGGCGCGCAAGCAACGGTGAGTGGACCACTATGTTTCTTTTCTATGACGCGAAGAGATTACCCTTCATGGATTATCCCTGGATTAAATTGCTATGTAAAAATAAAAATTCAATAGACGAATTGCCTATAATACCAAATGACGGAATACTACCCGCTCGTAAGACTAGTATAAATGCACTATAGAGGTGTCCGCTACACTGAACATGCACGTGGGCTCCAGATTCTAAAAAACTGCATTTGAATGAGATTTGTCACGACCAACTCATTGATATGTTTTTGTGTGTTGATCAATAGAGAATTTCTGGTTGTATATCTATTCATGTAAGTTTGTCAATTCTATTAGAGCAGTCACTGATTCTTTGGCTTGTGTTTTTATATACTTTGTCTATGACTTTATTCCTATTGGATGTAGTTTTAATCCCCCATGCATGGATCAAGCCATTAAGGTTTGGTGCAATTCAGAGTTGAAACGAACATGTCACTGCAGAAATAGTTTATTATATGAAACTTTAGATAACAACGACGAAGTCAAACACACATTGCGAAAATACATCCTATTTTCCGTATTCATAGGGGGTGGGATCACTTGATTTTGAATTCATAGAGCCCCACCAAAGCCAAATCATTATTTATGAAATCTTCCGCTTGTTGAAGTCCAAGTTGGGGTGAAGTGATTGATACCAACTCTTTAGATAATTAACATCAGTTTGAGTTTTTACATTACGTATTTAGGCCCGTTTCAATCGTAGGTAGGAAAAATACAGGAATAACATATGAATCATATACCTCAAAATTTGTATAGAAATTAAAAATACATGAAGGAAGGACATTAGCAGTTTGGATCATAGGATAGGAAGACCACAAGAAACTTTTCTTGAGTTTCAAAACAGACAATATAGTTAGCTTAAAGACATCTGTACAAGCATATTGGCAATGCTGCACTCGTATGATCTATCTCCTGATTATCAACAGGTTGCCTACAAATATCTTGTTCTGAACACATGCTTGTCCATTCGGAGAGTGTCGCAAAAACTTTTCCTGAGAGAACGTTACATTGGGTCATTGTATAGAGAAGACACGACCGACAAACTTTAAGATCAATATTGGCGTGTTCTGACGTGGACCTCTTGAACTTGGGCAATACATAGGCAACAAGAGTCGTGGTGATCAAAATTGTTTTCATCGTCATCGGACGATGTTTTCATGAATTTATTGTAGAAGAACTCATCACTCCTATTCATGAAGACATCAAATAATCCAACAACGGTCACAAAAAATTGTACATAGATTGTCATCGTAGAGAGTTTGGGAAAAAATGTATCTAAAAACTTATTCGGCGGCAAGGACAAGGGTGACTGCTGATGAGTGCAAGTGCATAGGTTGATGTAGCTAGTTTTGAAGTAAGAGTCTGTCGAACCACAGAGAGCTGAAAGAAATGGTCTTCGGTCCTTCCTTTGGTTTTCCAAAGATTGTACCTGCAAGTTAGTCTGATCCAATGCAAGCAATTGTGTGGAAAAAGTGTTGTTTGTGTTGTTGCTGATGAGTGCAAGTCCTTTGATTGTTGTTGTTGTTGTTGTTTATCAGAACGTGAGAGCAATGTGTACAGAGCAAGTGAACCGTAATGGTTATGAAAACTGCAATCAGGCTAAAGGTGTTCCCAAAAAGAGTTGGTTCCACCCTAGTATGTTATCATGAGCGGAGATAGTTCATAACGTCTAATATCATATTGTTCATGTAGCAGCGGAGTCCCTTATAAAGACATGTCCTGAGTCTATCAGGCAAACATGCCCCGCACAACCACTGCCAGCCCCGGTACGTAACCCGCTATGCATGACTGCCTAGGGCTCACCATCATACGCGGACGGAGCCTCTGACATATAAGGGTGTACCCCATGGATGTGGGAGAGGTTCCGTGGATCTCTGTTAGTCTCATGCCAATCAAAGGAAAAAGGGGTAAAACTCATCCGCAAGAAGGATATCAACCCCTCTCACGTAAACAAGGCACAATAGCCTCCTCCCTCCTTTGTCTTAACACGAACAACCTACTCTTACCCGAAGGCAATTACTGTGCAGTCGACGTTCTCACAGATAAACAGAGTAGACGGTTACTACATGAGAACCGGTATTAAACCATATGATTCCTATCATCTCAAAATAATAATACTAGGGTTTCCTTATCACACATGGAAGCACAAGACATCATCATAATAATGGTACGAAGCACCGGCTGTGATCTTTAATGGGCGAAGTGATCCGGAGACTGAGGCACTAGCCTGTCGACTAGCCATGTCCCTAGCTACCGATATTCTTGCGACAAGGGTATTGGTAGCAAGCGATTTCTTGTCAGTCGTCAAGCTTCCACGAGGGAACAAACGGAGTATATTCTCATATTATTTATAAGATGGTTGCAAGAAGAAGTGATTTCGTGGACTTCTCTTTGGTTTTCGAAAGACGTTGTTCAAATCAGGAGGCTCATAATCTGGCTAGGTACTATGTCCACAATAATAATAGTTTTTTTAGTGTGGCTAGTTGATCCACCTGATGGTGTTAGCATCCCTGTAATTGTTGAAGTTTGAATAAAGGAGGGGATGAATCTAAAAAAAACTATATTCCCTTTCAGTTCAACATGAGGGTTCTCTCGTCGACAAAGTACGACTTACTAGATCGTCCACGGAATGGCACCAAACAAGCTGCGCATAGATCGTTTACTTCATCTTATACTGGCCTATGACAATGCATCTTATTCCCAAACCGGGAGATGGTATTGCCATCAGGCGATGCGCTATCCTCGTTTCGCCCGCTCTTTCTCTCCATAGAAAACAAAATAAAGTTGAGCATGCTTTGCACTGTCTACACACTTGGTACTAGTCTGAACCTTATATCCGGGGAAGCTGAGATATTTATGTTTATGTACTAGGACTATAAATAGATCACGTGATTCTGAGACAGCAGTAATGGGTAATTGCATCTGGTGTTGCTGTCAGATTCTTGGTTAGCTTTTACTGTGATTTACACACGTGCATAAATAACTAGATATATTGCCGGTGATATAATAAAATCAATGTCGCTCCATATCCATGTACTTACCGACCTATCTATAAAGACACGTGACTTCAGTAGCAAGACAAACAAGTCACGCACACTCTACCTATCTTTGTTTGCAAGGAAAAAATGTGCGAAAGCAATAAGATAAGTAAGGAGTTGAGTTGCCATCCGGGGATAGGATGCATCGAGAATTTGAGTTATACATCAGGGTGGCTTTGGTAGTGTATATTTTCAACCTAACATGAGGGATTGCGTATCGTGCATCCTGGTTATAGGAAGGATGTTATCCCCTTCTGGGCTAGCGACGGGAAGAGCAAATGGAGGCTTGCTTGGAACTGAGCGAAATCAAACACCTTAGGTCTAGGCAGCGCTCGATGCCTACATTGGTGGTCCAGACCTCTTGTGTCATCCCGGCGCTAGTGAAGAACGCACTGCTGGGGCTAAACCTGAGAACCGTTCGAAAACTGCAACATACCTTAGCCTTAACTGCAGGAAGGGTTACACGTTCAGTTAGAATCTCACCAGGCCAGATTTTTTTTGGAAAGAATCTGTCCCGAAACGGAAATACAACATGGTGAATTGGCCAGCCGTTTGTAGACCGAAGGAATGTGGTGGCTTGGAAATCCTCAACTCGAGACACATCAACGAAGCGCTCATGCTAAAATGGATTTGGAAATTATACCAGCCTGACAACTCTATTTGTGTTGTGCTTATCAGGGCTAAGTACACCCAGAACGGAGACATCTTCTCCAGCTCGGACCGTGGGGTTCGCGGTTCTAGAAAAGTCTGCACAAAATCGAACAGCTTTTTAAGGTCGGCGCAAAACACCTACTCCCTCCGTCCACAAAAGGATGTCTCAACCTAATCCAAATTTGCATGTCCTAGATAACATTCAAATTTAGGATAGGTTGAGGCATCCTTTCATGAACGGAGGGAGTAGTTTAGAATGTGCAGCGCACTAAACTCTGAAACGGGGCAAAAGCTTTGCCTTTTATATTAATATAGGAGAAACAAACATGACAGGCATAGGCCAAAAGTAAAGAACCACAGTATCACATGGGGACTATTCCTCGACGCAAGCATTGTGTTCCTTCCAAATTTCCCAGGTGATCAGCATGACAGCAGACTTCAGTCCCTTTGGGTGAGCCGTGGGGGATTTTATAGCCGCCTTCCAGTAGTCGAGGACAGTAGCGCGTCCAGTGCCTAAGTCCTGCACCAGAGATGGGCAGGAGAGCCAGGAGGCGGCAGCAAGCCAAATGCATCTCGAGTATCGACAGTCAAAAAGGATGTGTCTCCCCTTGACATTTGCAAAGCTGACATAGGGGAGTGTGCGGCAATCCCCTCATGGCGAGGCGGTCAGACGTCCAGAGCCTGTTCTGCACCACAAGCCAAGAAAAGAATCTGCACTTGGGAGGCGCCCAAGTTTTCTAGACCAGGTTATCAAAAGAGCACAGGCTGGATCCGATGAATTGCGCCTTATATGCAGAGGCGGCAGAGTAGATCCCGTCAGAGGTGAGTGTCCAGGTGATTGAGTCCGCGGTGTTGGGGTGGAGTGTAGTGTCCTGCAAAAGATCTCATAGGAACACAAACTGCGACATGTGCTCCAGAGTGAACTCGTTGACCGCAATATCTGCAACCCAAGTATGGTTGTTCAAGGCATCCTTGACACAACGTTTCTTCTTCTTGGAGGCCTTAAAAATCTTGGGGGCAATGGACTTTGGCGAGGTGTCGTTGAGCCAGGAGGAGGACCAGAAGCTTGCTGTCAAGCCCTCCCTGATGGTGACCCTGGTGGCCACGTGATTATGACACAATTATTTCCGGTTGCATTGAGGGGGCTTCTACCGGAAAACGTTCGAGTACCCATTGTGAAGCTATGTGCATTTCTGAATGCAATTTCTCAGAAGGTAATCGATCCAGCAACTCTACCAAGTTTACAGACGGGTGTGGTCCAATGTCTTGTCAGCTTCGAGTTGGTGTTTCCACCGTCCTTCTTCACTATTATGACGCACCTCATAGTTCACCTCGTCGAAGAGATTTTCATTCTCGGTCCTGTATTTCTACACAACATGTTCCCCTTTGAGAGGTTCATGTGAGTCTTAAAGAAATACGTTCATAACCGTGCTAGGTCAGAAGGAAGCATGTTCAAGGGCTATGGAACAGAGGAGGTCATTGAGTTTTGTGTTGACTTTATTCCTGATCTTAAGCCGATCGGTGTTCCTCAATCGCGCCATGAGGGAGACTGCGTGGAAAAGGCACGCTAGGAAAGAAAGCAACAACATGTATGGACGGGCATTCTTTCACTCAAGCACACTACACAGTTCTACAAAATTCCAGATAAGCAAGCCGGTACATCATACGATGAGCCAAAGCGCCACATAGTTCTTTCAGGAAAAAGAAACATCGTGGGAGTGGAGGACAAGACAGACATGTCAGAAGATTACAATAAGTTTGATGAAATTCCGCCTTTCAAAGTGAAAACTGACCCAAACATCGTGTTAAATGATGAAAAATGTCCATGGATACGGCGCAATCAGAAGAAAGGGACCATGCTCGCTGCCATAGCAAACATATTATTGAAAAGAAAACCAGCAAGCACCATGCTAATATCATCTTTAAAACTATGCTCTTTATGCAGGCCTGGCTTCCTCTTGTCAATCCACAGGATCGAGTGGGTGTAAGCTGGCTGGTCAAAAAGCTTAAGGAAATTCATGCCGCTTGCCTCCCCAGCCGCGCCTAAGTCTAGCCTATGCTCCCAGCTCCACCGTTTTTAGTCGTTTACCCTTGGCTAAACTGTATGCCACAGCCTGTTGTGTTTCCTTTGGTCAAACTGTATGCCGCAACAATGTAAAACTATGTGTGAACCTGACGGCCTTGTTAATTCAAAGTCGGGCAATAATATGCCTATTATCTAAAAAAAAAACTGTAGCCTGATGAATAAATTTGGAAACTCAACCTCAAGTAAACCCATTTAATAAATCCGTCAGATCAACTAAAACCAAACCTATTTGATATTTCCACCCAAATTCAACTGAACCGATGGCTAATCTCTGGGTGAAACCGCTTGCTGAAATCGGTTTACGACCGCTCGCTCAAATGGGTTGAATCCTATGGATTGCTGGGCCGCGGTCTATCAGCTGCACTAGCTCTCAGGAGTGTCGAACAGAGCAAAGATAAAGTTCAGAGAGGAGAAGCTACTCAGATACACCATACACGTGAATCCAACACAGTTTGACTAGAAACTACTGCTTGTACTATTTTCGAAAAACCCACTCATGTATTCTAGTGCTACAACACTACCTAAAGTACTTGCTAAGCAACATGCATGTAGGATTATGTACGTACTTGCTAAGCGCCACCGCCTCTGTCGCCGGTCGCCTGGTGGCAAGCCAGAACAGGCCGCCGGAGCGTGCGAACCACCGCGGAAGATTTGCCTCATCACCGTCCATCCGCCGATATCACTGATGTCCTGCGGGCGGGCGAACGACCCGTAAGCATAGCAGGATCAAGAGAAGCGTAATTGCTTATTAACGCTCGTGCGAACGCTCGCACGATGCGCAGGACCAGAGCGTTGACCCGCACTTCTTCTCTTCCTTCCTCGACGGCCAGGCCGAGCCGGAGCCGTCGCAGCCGCGGCTGGCCGCGGCGGAAGCTAGCCGAAAACTTAACTTGGGGGGTGGTGCGGGGGTGGTGGTCGCCGGCGCCGGAGAAGGGGGCAGGGTTAGAGGGATGCCCGGGGCGGCGGTGGGAGGCGGTTTGAGGAGGGCGGGGCGACGAGGTAGTCTTCTTCCTCTCCGGCCGGTGGTGGCGGTGATTTTGTCGTTTTGCTGTCGGAATTCGTGTGAGACTTCGCATATGCGAAAATTAGCATCCCGAAGAGAAGGCCATCAGCAAACCAACCTAGTCCCACACCTATTGTGAACTATGAGTCGAACCTGTTAAGAACTGGAACTAGAACCGGAACCGTTCAAACACAATTATTTTTCTATAAGAGAGAATGTTTTAAATAACTGTTATAGCAAATAGCGGCAACTCTCAAAATGGGGTTATAGCAGGCTAGAACGGAGCCAAACGGGGCTGTAAAGGAAAATTACACATTGATTCATTTAGCGGCAACAAGCTAAAAAATCTATAGTGGCGATACAACCGGCTATTTAGAACTATGCAAGAGACCAAACTAAACTAACATGTGTTAGGAACCAGCCCGTTAATAACCAAACTAAACAAGCAGAGAAGCTGAAACCAATCAAGAACAACATGTTAAACAAAAACCATACCTGAGAATGTCAGGTTTATCTGGGGTTGCACGTGTATAACTTGTCTCTTGGTAATATAATTTCTACCTGGCTTATTATACAATCTCACAGACATAACAACACGGAGATCCACAACGCTTTTGGCTTCTCCGGTTTATCATAACCGTTGTTTACTTTGAGATTCTGGCAGATTCATTTCTGGCCTGGCAATTCAGTTAAAAATGAGAAAGATAAAAACATATACCACCGAGAAGATGACTTGTGTCCATTATGCATTGGTTCGATGATTACAATAAACACAATTAATTATGATCGCAATGTTTTATTTATTTGAATGCATAGATAAGCTAAATTTTATGGTAGGTTTATGATGAACTATGTATAAATTTATGATGCATTAATTTGAATGGATTTGATGTTTTAAAGTCGAGGTTGTAATTGCTCTTTAGTGCCAAGTGTGAAGTATGCGAAGAGCCGAACATAGATTCCTTATACTTTATTTTCTAATTCTTGTTTAACAAGATATGGTGTGTCAAGTGTGCAAGGAGCCAGTGTGGTAGATCATTGTTCACTGTTGATCTGTGAGTGAGGCCCTTAAATCCAGTGTTAGCAAACTATTTGTTTTTCATATACTTGTGCCATGTTGTATTTTGTTAGTGCTTTTACCATTTACATGCCCTTACAGCGTCGACAAGTCATGACGCACTTTCTCGTGGATGATTTCGTTCACCTCATATTTCAGGTGCATCCTATCTCCGATGGTATTCCCACCAGGCGACACAACAACAGTGCACCATCCTCGTTTTGTCCGCTCTTTCTCTCCTGCAGAGAACAAAATAAAATTGGGCAATCTTTGCATTCTCTACATTTGCTACTAATTAGATCTGGGCCTCGTATCAGGACAAGTAGAGATTTTATATACCAGGAGTACATATAGATCAGATGATTACAAAAGGAGGCACAATCAATGGTAATGGCAGACGCAACCCCTTAAATTTGTTAGAACACAGTAGTCATATGAATTTGTCAGGTCTTTATGTCAAATTCTTGGTTAGCTGTTACGCTGATTTACTCAACCATAAATGACTAAAGATATGGCCGGTGAGAAATAATAAAATCATCGTTACGACATTCATGTACTTATCTCATCTATAAAGGCATGACTTCGGTAGCAAGACAAACACCCCACACACAACCTAGCTATCTTTATTTGTGAGCAAAACAACCTGCAGAAGATATAGAATAATTAAGTTTTTGAGTTGCCGTCTAGGAATAGGATGCATCGAGAAGTTGAATTATACACGGAAATTTGCTCCGACATTGTGTATTTTCATCCTAACATTAGGGATCGCTTATCTTGCATTCGATCTAGGAAGAAAGTTATCCTATTCCAGGCTGACGATGGGAAGAGCAAATGGAGGTTTTCATGGAACTGAAGAAAACCAAACTTCATAGGTCTATGCATCGATCGTTGCCTGCATCGGTGGTCCACATCTCTGCAAGTCTGCAGTCGTCCTGGCGTGCTTGATAGCTGCAAACTTACCACGACTAGCAAGCGCCAGCGGCTGATATCCCAATTCCCAAACAGAAGTAGCACCAATGTACCACGCTACCCACATGTGCTTCATATCAGCACTTAGTACTCGCTCCTTTCGACCGTTCCACAACATAAGATGTTTTAGTCTTTTTTCACATGTACATGCACACACATGTATCTAGACACGTTTAAATTTAGTATGAATCTAGACATGCATGTGTAACACCTAAAACATCTTACATTGTGGAACGGAGGGAGTAGTTAGGAAAGCCACTTCTTTGCAAAAATAATCGTGAATGCAAACTTTGTTTACATGGAAAAATATTATGTGTTGTTCGAAGTGTATTTATAAGATTACTGCTATCTTTTGTATCAAGGGAAAGCTATTCGGCATGTTTAATTGATATTAAACACACTAATCCCTTTTTTTCATAGGTTTTTTTCCTTTTTCAAATTGGCTTATAAGTCACAAAAGTAACTAGATAGGTTTTTTCGGCTTTTGGCTTGTGACTTTTAGCTGGACATTGTTACATGATGGTATAAACAAAACACCAATGCCTAAAGCACTTAAAATTTATATAGTTTTGTGACTTATAAGCCAAACACTAAAAGCCAAAACTAAAGTAACCAAACTGGGCCTTAGATCATTTTTTAGTTTGGCAATAAAAAGCAGCTGGCCATCCCAATTACAATCAAAATGATTTTAAAAAAAACTATGCCTAGTCAACTCGTGAGCAACCTCATTGGCTTCCTGAAAACAATGCTCAGACTTAATCTCACCATGACCTAAGGATAATAACCTGCAATCGTCAAAGATAGATGTTGATGAAGTTGCTGAAAAGCCTCCATCATTCATTGTCACAATTAGGACTTCCCGGCCGCTGCTTTTACAATCGTTGGGTTTTTTTAAAGATTTTTCGACATGAGCTTTGCGGTGCCGGAGGCCCAGAGGCGGCACCGAGCTTTGCTCACGACGCGTCGTCCGGGAATGCAGAAGGAAGATGTTGCTAAAGTTTTCAAATACTTTCTTTTATTTCTTTTTGTTGTAAGGATGTTCCTGCAAGGGCAGGTTTAAGATAATATATTGCCTTAGACCTTTTCCAAAAAAAAAGATACAAGATTTCTCAGAGTTTTGAGGTAGAACACAGAGCAATCCTCATTCGGGAAGGAAGAAGAAGACAGGGAGAGAAGAACCAGTTCGAAAGTTCCTGGCTTCAAAAGCAATTGCAGCCACCGTCGAGGAGTGGCTAAGAAAGGACACAACCCTAACTCGATGAAGCGATGGAACAAACAGGGGCCATTGGATCACGCGGTCAAGTCTGGTCCACTGAATCGAGTGACTTGGCGCTTCTCTTGCTAAGACCTTCTCAGTTGAGTCACTTCTTCCTGGGACCCAGTCTTCAGACGTTCGTACACGTGCTCTAGCTAAGCGTCACGCCTTGCGATAGACTTGGACACCATTTAATATGGATTGAAGATAATAATATTATGGACTGACGGAAAAGGCCGTTTCTATAAGCATTTCCAAATCCAATCACATCAATTGCTAATGCCATTTTTTTATGAGTGGATCAATTGCTAATGTCTTGGCACGGAGTCCACAGTTCAAATGTTTTTTTCAGAAGACAAGTCCACAGCTCAACTGGCCGTCGCTTCCTTATCCCCACGTTAGTGGCGCTTGTGGGCTGGGCCTTGCCGTTCACCTCCATGCCCCAGACGTTTCTCCGCTTTCAGTAGACGTGGGCCGCGTGCTCCTGGCATATTTGTCGTTTGAATGAATTCGTCCGCGCATGACGATCCATTCCGTGAGTCCATTACTCGTGTGAGCCGAAAGTTTTCCGAAAATCTAAAACAAAAAAAATCTTGCCTGGCTTTACAAGCAAATTCAGGGCTGGCGGTGAGAGCAGAGAGGAGGGAGCACTTCTGCACCTGCAAGGTCCGCAGGTATACGCGGCGGCCCGGAGCTCTCTACTTGCCGTTACTTCACCGCTGATTTTCCATAACTAACCGGCACCGGTATCTCTGCAGGAAGGAGATCATGCTTCCGGATAACATTTTCAACGGCAACTATTGACTAACCGCAGGGTTTTTGTCATAAAAGATGCGAAGCGTATTCAGGATCAGGCTGAACCATTCGGTGGCGTTCAGCAATGCTCCGTATCTTAGCCGCCACCTGTATTCAGGGACTCGGCTCATCGCCCGCCGACCTGAGCCGTTTATACTGTTAAATATGAAAAATTGGACAAGTGAGCATTAAGCTCTCGTGATCTGATTAGGCAACTGTAGCAATCCACTGTATCGTCACAGTCACGTTGACCTAGTGAGCAATCCACTGTATCTTTCAATGATCGACAGAGCGGTCTCCTGAACTACATACGTCAGCGCAATTGATGTCGCAATTTGCTGGCTAGCTACGCGTTCATCATTCCGTGAGACCCTGTTGGCATTTCAAAAGGTTGGGTCGGCACCACAATTTGGTCTACGCGGAGAGCTCTTGGAGGACCCCTATTCTCACCTACCCCGACCCCTAGGGTTCCTCCTCCGTCCGTCCCGCCGCCGGCGCCGCACCCACCTGGGTCAGGGTCCTCTCCTTCTCCGCGTCCGCGCCGCCCCCGCGGCGGCCGGCGCGGCTCCGCACCCTCTCCTCCCCCCCCCCCCCCCCCCCCGCGCCCATCTTCTCTCCTCTCGCCACCGTCGGCGCGCCTGCCGAGTGCTTCTCGGGCAGCGGCCGGCGGCGGCGGATGTCCTCTTCCCGCGTTGTAGGAAGCCTCGCGGCGCTGCTTTCTCCGGCGGCAGTGCAACCTAGGGCGGCGGCGGCCCAGCTCTGGCTGGGGAGTGGAAGTTCGGCGGCGTTGGTGCTGCGGGGAAGCGCGGGATTGCAGGCGGCGGCGTGCTGGAGGCGGCTCCGGCAGCACCCAGTGGCCCAGGTCTGGGCCCAGATCTGGGCCCGGTGGGCCCCATCTGGGTTCGGTGGGCCGGCATGACCTGCGGCACCCTCTGCAGATGGAAGTGAGGCGGCGAATGCAGGGGACAGCGGTGACGGCGGCCAGCATGTTGCAGCGTGGCGGCGAACTTCACGGGCCCAATCTGGGCCTGGTCGGACCCTATTAGGACTGGTGTGCCCTGTGGGGCTTTACGGGCCCACTGGGTCCGGCCGGACCTGACGGAGACTGGTGTGTTTGCGGCCACTTCCGGTCGACTACCGTCCTTGGCGGTGGAGGTTGGTCCTTCCCGCCGGCCGGCCGGTACTGCTGACCCTAGGTCATTCTTGTCCTCACCTACGTCTTGCAGACCTCGGGACAACTACTTCGGTGAGACGACGTTGGAGGCTTCGGGATCGTTTTGGCGCATGATTGGTGGGCGGCTAGTTTGGTGGTGTTGAGGCTCGTCCTCGCGGGGCTTCTGTGCTACCGATCGTCCAGGGTTGTGGATGGGGTTTCGGGAGAAATCCTTGTCGGTTCGCCCGACACCGACGCGGTGCCGCCTCCGGGAGGCATCTTTCCTTCCTGAAGGGCGTCGGGGCTCCCATTCGCCTCCCTCTGTGCCGGGGAAAACCCTAGGACCAGTGCCCTGGTCCGGGCAGCAGCGTGGTGTCCCTTCTTGAAGGTGCTGCTTGGTACTCGTCGATTCGGTGATAGGAGCGTGGTGGTACTCTATTGGAGAGGGCGCAGCGGTTGTGGGTCACTATCGTTTAGTCGATCCGACTATGTCTCCATTTTATTTCTTTTTCTTTTCTTTTGGCTGTATGTTTGCTGCCGCCCCAGCATTGCAAGTATGTTGGTTGTTTCGGGTGTTTGCTATATCTATATAGCGGGGCTACGGTCTATTTCGTCAGTTTGGTCTACGCACGAATAGTTCGAGTGAGCTAGATCTTCCGACTGTAGAGCGTTCAAAATGTTAGAGATCTATACGCATATACTCTCTTCATCCGCGAATAAGTGGACTTCTATTTTTATGGTAACTCAAACTTATTAAAGTTTGACTGATTTTATGGGGAGACATACTAACATTTATAACACTAAATTGGTATTGAGAACCAACCTGTGGTTCGATGGTTAGGAGGGTGGTTGTATCCCAACCCACCAGAGTTCAAACCGCTGGTGTTTCTCATTTAGTCGGAATATTTTTCAGTGGGAGGCGATGTTCCCGTCGACAACGAGGCGTCCTTGGTACTTCGTCAATCTCAAGACTTGATCCGCCGGCCGAGTCTCTCGGAGGTGCTCATAGGGGTAGGGTGTGTGCGTGTGCGCGTTCATAGGGGTGGGTGTATGCGCGTGTCTACGAGCGCTTGCGTTGTACTATGTTTCGCAAAAAAAAAACACTAAATTGGTATCACCATATACACATTAAAATGAAGTTTCAAAATATACCAATTTGATGTTATAGCTACTATTTTCTATAAGGTTTGTCAATATTTTAATATAAAAAATGACTTAGTACAACAGCTAGATGTAAACTTATTCGTGAACGGAGGGAGTATAACTGAAAATGTATACGTTTTTCTTGTTGTAACACGATGTCGATTGATGGGGAACAACACAAACGGACACGAGCCTCTCTAGCTAGTCCCACCGCTTGCCCCCGTTGAGAGTCAGCCATCTAGTGTCGTCTCCGCCCCTCTCCTTCTCTTTCTCCGCCGGCAATGCCGGCAAGAAGATGGAATAGGAGGTCGGATTCTTGTACATAGTAGTAGTTCTTTTAATGGAAACCTAAAATGGAGCCCGGGCAACATGGAGCCCTTTTAAAAAAAATTAGAATCGATATTTTTAAGTTTCAAAAAATCGTGAAACAATTACCGGATGTACATATTGTTGAGATCTACAATTGTGCAAATTTCAATTCAAAATTCACTGTATTTTGGGCTGCACAAAAAAGACAAACGGGTGAATCTGGGTCGTCAACAATACAAAGTTTTAATTTTTTTAACTTTCTCCCTATTTTTCTTTTTTGTACAGCCCAAAATACAACGAATTTGGAGTTGCAAATTTTCACGATTTTAGATTTCGACAATATCTATATCCAGGAATTTTTCACGATTTTTGAAAACTTAAAAATGTCAATTCTAATTTTTGAAAAAAGGGCTCCATGTAGCCCTGGTTCCAAAAATCCACTCTCTTTTTGAACCTGTACATAGTACTATTTGTTGTAGGATTTGCCTAGACAGACGGCCTGGCCCTATACTCGTAGCAAGTTGTTCTTGGGCACTTGCAAGCGCCGTCGGAGAGCAAGTAGCTCCTTTCGGACTTGTTTAATCCAAGACTTTTTTAGGAGATGGGAAGAGTGGGGATGAGAGCGAATTTGGTGAACATCCAATTCCCACAAATCCCAACAAATACTCTTCCCCTACAATACACTAGCATGGACTAGAGTTTTTGTGTTAGGCAAAAATGAGGTGGTTGGTAGGGGATATTTGGAGATTATCCCTCCCATCCACTAAAATACACTAGAAGTAAACAGACTAGTGGGGATTTTCCGAGATCCGGGATAATCCCCTCCCATCCCCTAAATACAACAAGGCCTTCGTGTGTCGGTGCCAGTGGTCGACGGCGGCAGCTGTGAGCGGATCTTGCCAAGGCTTAGTTTCTACGTTCGAAAGGCAACCACAACGAGCTTTGGTTTCGACGCCAACTCATGTTTGACCTCCAAGCGTCGATACAAAAACGTAGCGAAACATCAGCAGGCCGTTCGGCGGTGGCTCAAAGTCAGGGATTGTGGCGTCGAGGACATGGGTGACAGCCGGCAGGCCCGGCACCGATGTGGTGGGAGAGAGAGCTGCCAGCCAGGAAAAGAGAGAGGAGGGGTGTGGGGAGGTGCAGTAAGATGCACAAGCCAGGAAAAGAGAACAATGCCTATTTGCTTTGAAACCGGCGCCCAATTTGTGTCTTTTGGAGTTGCCGTTACAACTTGCGCGGCTATAAGAAAAGTGCTACCAGCCAGGCCAAGTCCCGTAAAAATTACTCCATCTGTTCCGAATTATAAAATATTTTAGATATTTCAACGTGGACCACATTCAGAGTGAAATGAGTAAATATACCTATAAAACACGTTTATATAAATTTGATTCTGAAAAAATTAAACATCTTATAATTCAAAACGAAGAGAGTAAGAAGGAAATTTGGTAGGTCTACACGGGGACCGATGCGTTTCGCGGCAACGCGTCGCAGTGGCTGCCTAGATAACTAACTGCCATCTTCATATTTTTAAAATTGGACCAAAACTCATCGAAGAGATGCACACTACCATTTTTATGTGTAGCTGGATGACCCACCGTTTCACTGATAAAATCACTCAACGCGGCAAGGCTTGTGCATCAGTAAGAAAATTGTTCTTTCTGCGACGAACTTGTGTACACAGACGGGGCCTTATATCATGCAAGATTCGGCCCTTAAATAGTACCAATATGAAGTGTAGCTATATGCCCTTCCAGTTCAACACAAGCGATATCGTGTCGACAAGGTACGATGCACTTGCTCGTCGGCGCAATGGCTCCAAACAAGCTGACTACGGAGAACTTAGTTCGTCTTGTATTCCCGGTGCATCCTATTTCCATTCCAGATGAATTGCCATCAGGCGACGCAACAATTGTGCGTCATCCTCGTTTGGTCCGCTCTTTCTCTCCTATAGAAAACTTTTCATAGTCTTCATTTGCTACTAGGAAGTTCGATCTTAGCCGGGAGAAGCTAACATATTTATATACTAGGAGTACATATACACCGGGTGATTGTAGTGGCAGACAATGCTTAATTGTTGGAACCGCAGAATCACATGTATATGTCCTGTGGATATCAGATTCTTAGTTAGCCGTTAGGCTGATTTACTCTACGACATAAATAATTAGATATATGGTCGGTGAGATAATAATATCAGTGTCACTCTATCCATCTACTTACCATCTCATCTATAAAGGCATGGCTTCAGTAGCAAGACAAGCAACTCACCCACAATATATCTTTATTGGCGAGGAAAACAATTTGTGAAAGATATAGGATAATCAAGTTGCCGTGTTGCCATCCAGGAATAGGATGCATCGAGAAATTGAGTTATACATCACCGCCAAGTCGTGTATTGTGTATTTTCAACATAACCATTGCGTATCGTGCATCGTCGGTCTAGAAAGAATGTTAAGGAGACTAAGCAAACACCGCTAGGTCTAGTTAGTGATCGGTGCCTGCATCACAGGTCCATACCTCTGTTGTCGTCCCAGTGCTATTGATCGCTGCATGTGCGTAACTTGCTTCCGCGGCTCTGCCGAAATATAATTTCTACCTGGCTGTGTCCCATTTCCCAAACATAAGCAGCAGCACTTCACTAGGCTGGCCATATGTGCTTCATCGCAGTATGCATAGTTAGGAAATCCACTTCTTTGCGGGAAATATGTGAATGCAAACTGCCGTTACATGGCAAAAGATTCCACATTGTTTAAAGAGTACTGATAAGATTAATGTCATCTCGCTTTCACTTCTAGAAGTCCATTGCCCTGTCGCAATGGGGGAGAGCTTGCTTCAGAATGGCATCGTCAAGCGATAATTTTAACTAATCGTGCAGACTCAGTTACAGTTATGAGAGATCCTGAATTAACATTAACCATTGAGTGGCTTACGTTCATCGGAAAATGTCTTAGCCACCGCATGTATTTAGGGATGGAGTATGCTCACATGGTGACCGCGTACCGCAAGCATATAAATAATGAGAAAGGATCAATAAATAAGCTCTTTTGATCCGATTAGGCAAGTCTAACAATTCAGCATTATGGACAAAGTGATAATTCAACAGGAATGGATCAAACATCATATTACTACCAAAACTAGAGGTGGCCCTCGCATTGCGAGGGCATCATCTTTTGTGTTTCTAGTATAGTCATGAAAGAAATATATGGTTTCAAAGATTTTGGTAACATGGTATTCTAAATCATCAGATTCCATAGGTGCCACAAATATCATTAGAGTCATATTTAGGTAGTATTTTGAACCATTTTAATTTGTGGCAGTAATGCATGTGCAAAAAAAATACCATACTATATATTCACGAATGTCCTCTATTTTGAAACCAAGTACTGCTATTTCGATATATTTCTGCTTCCTCATACTATCCCCGCACTTTAGTCCCGCTGTTCTACTCTCTCTCTCTCTCTCTCTCTCTCTGATTTATTTTGTGTGATATGGAGCAATGACTACACCGACTTAATTAGATGGTACATAGTTCCATGTAAATAAGTGACGTTCAATAAGAGAATTAAATGTACATGTTTTCAGTGCTTGCATATACTGTTAGATCATTCTTTTGTAAAAAAAAATCAACAAAAATGAAAAGTAATTAACTACCAGCATGTTCTCAAGCATTTTGTTCTATACAATAATTCTACTCCATGTACTCCTTGGACGATACTCATAATTTATCTTCACGAATCATACTCTTTTAATGGAAAAAATGTGCACACCGTGTATCAATGAGAATGACACATACAATTCAACGATATTAGATTAGAATTATCTACGGATCTAGAAAATTAAGTAATATAAGACTTATTTGGTAGGATCATATCATAACGATATAGCACCTCAAAAAATATATTCTAAAACCCTATTGCTCCCAAGTGCATTAAAATCGCATACAATAAAAAAATCCGGAAATTGTACGTACCGAAGTATTGCTTCCATAGGTACTGCTTACATGTGGTCGTAGATTCGGGCCATAGTGATTGTTGGACCTCTCCTCTTATTGCTTCCACACTTGAAAATACCACAAATAGATTAATCAACACGATATATATATCTAAGTCATGTAGTACTATATTTTGAAATTAAGTTATTTTTATGCTATAAATTTTATTATCTGGACGCACCAAACTTTTTTAGATTGGGGTATAGACTGAATTTCAGCTCTTGAAATAGGTGAAACGCTAAGACATATCAACTAGACATGGTCCGTTTTTCTCCATATTGGGGCGCTGGACATATGTTCGTGGACTGTCGGCAGATCCAGTTTGGGTGACAATTTTCACTAAAACATAAACTTGATTCAAACAAATTAAAATTAGGACATATAAACATAAACTTAAACTTAAAATAAGTTCAAACATATGTAACGTACCTGCACTTCAAATATGGCAAGGTACCTGTGTATAGTGCAAACCCCTGGATCGTTTCATTTGCACACACAGTTTAAGAAGTAGTATCACAACAAAGTATCATTATTACATCGAATGATCCAGACTTGGTAAAATATTCATTACAACTTGCATAGCATATAGCTAGCTTGAAAGAGTAAGGCAGCGAAAATAATAATCTTCATGGAGTCCTCATCCTTTGCATGTGCCACAGGCGAAAACATGTTGGTTGCAGACTCGAAACCTTAACGAAAACTCACTCGTCGTCAGAACAATCTGCAACAAATAAAATTTTGCAACAGAGTGGGTCAGATACCATTAAAAATGGATCTGGCAAGTGACACTATGTGGACACTTAATGGAATAACTCTATAGCCTATATGCATATTTGGCTGGTAGAGTTCAAGGCTGTTTTGCATAAAAGCCAATTTTTCCTGTCTCTTTATAAACACTTTTCTTTTGTCAAAACAGGTATGGCATGAAAACCACCCTCTAGTCTACCTCTGTTCAACCCTCAAAATCTTAATTTAAGAAATTGGAATGAAGGGAGCCTCCGTTGCATCCTTGATCTGCTGCTCAAATTGTCCGTAACCGGGGACACGGCTAAGTACTTAGTTTTAACTCTCGAGAGGTTGTGCACTTTCACCATGAGACCCAACAAACCCAAACTATCCTCAAGCACTCGATTTGTGCTAAGGAAAATGAGAGAGTTGAGACGAGACCTTTGGGGAAAAGTCAAGGCAGAGCCATTATACCACATGGCTGCACTGGAAGCATCTTCACTTAGATAAAACTTTGGTCCCTTTGTCCCTGGGTGACCATCCTCAAGTGAACTCTCAGTGAGAACCCCCACATACCATGGTCCTAAGTATAGTAAACTATCTTAGGTGAAAACCCTCATGGACATGGTCCTGAGTAGCCACTCAACATAAACCATACAATACCACTTCCACCCAGATGGTAAATTAACTTAGTAGAATTAAGCTTTTCAATAAAACACTTTTGCATAGCATCAATATTTCTACTAAGTTATCAATAGGATTCTAGACACAACTAGTGTACAGGAGATAGTAGTTTCAGCATAGCAATACTATCCAACACATGCTTATAGAAAAATACTCTAAATCATGCATAGAAAAATACTTAGGAAATTTATGAGGGTGTGCCACTTGCCTTGGCAAACAGGAGTGTAGTAGTAGCAGTTGCAACCACCTTCGTCTATCTCCGAAATTTCTAACACATCAAATAAATCACAAATAAACATACAATCATAAATGCAACACTTAGAAAAGATATGACATGCATGAGATGCAGGATGATACAAAGAAATGTGGTATGAAAGACAAGGAAAACAAAATAAGGGAGAGACAACAAAATAACATTATCCCATTCAACTAAGGCAAGGTCAAGGTAGAGTAAAATAAATTTGATAAAACCACCACTTGAAGGTTGTAAAGCTACTCCAAGTCTTCACAAGTTTGGTCTTCAATTAATCTTCAACTCCTTTGTAGCTTCATTGATCTTTTATGGTCTTCAATTAGCACTCAAGGAGCTTAGTCATAAACACAAAGGACTTGGTCTATGTCCAAAGTGAGACAATATAGAAAGAAAGAAGATAGAAAGAAAATAAGTAGTTGGTCTTCTAAAATTCTTCTCCTTGCTTCATTTTAGTTTTACTTGATGTGATGACTTCATTGCACTTTGTGGACTTGTTGATTCTGAAGACTTGATGATGTTGGCAGAAGGTTGATCTTGAATGTAACTTAGCCACCATGAAGTTCAAGATAGGGAGAAGGAAAGAGAGAATGGGAAGAAAGACTTAGAAATTGTAGCTGGTTGGTCTTCATGAACTTCCTCTTGATTTCTTCTAAGTCCTTTCTTCTTGGAGATGCTTCTGGAGTCTTGTTTTCATGCTAAGTCCTTTGATTTCCACTAATTTCTAACTTAGTGGTTTTTGACTAGGAGAGTCAAAAGAGCTAACAAGCATCCTCCAAAACTTCTAAGGAGGAAAGCCATGTAAGAAGTACAAAATACTACTAAGGACTTTAATATGCATGCCATGCTTATGAAAATGCTCTAAGGAATTGCAAACAAGAAAGATGATCAAAATAACTAAGGACCAAGGGTCAACAATAAGTCACAAATAAATTCTAAGTAAAAGTTAATCAACATAAGAGAGGCTAAAATTCTCTAAGGAAAAGTGTTGTCAAAACACTTGTCAAAAATTTTCTAAGGAAGAAATAGTTTTATTTTGGAGAGACAAAATATTTCTAAGTACTTTAAGTGCTAAAGTCTCCAAAATACTACTAAGTTATTTTACAACTCGAAAATAAGAAGAAAATAAATTTTAATACATTTTATTAATTAACATAACACCAAAAAAAGCATTTAAACAATATTTACTCAAAAATTATTGAAAAATTATTTTACAAAATTAATAGAGTATTCCTACGGCCAATACTTAGGCATACAAAACTATAGCAAAAGAGTTTACTCAAAAATCTATTTTTAAACTCAAATTATAGTCAAAATACTATTTAAACCATTTTTAAAAATTAACTAATTTAATTTCGACAAAACCTCTAAATAAGCATACCAAAAGTTTCTACAAATCATAAGCTTTCCAAAAATATATTTTTCATAAAATTTGGATAAACGAGTAAAAACTAATAATAGTTTTAAAACGCAGGGACTAATCTGTGATGCGCAGGGGCTAAACTGTAAAGAAAACGGAAAGAATCTTCTGCGCTGGAGTCCTTGGCCACGTGTCATCTCCTGATAGGTGCGCGTCTTCCAGGCGGCGATGCGGCGCGGACGGACGGACGCGGACGGACGCGGACAAACGGGCAGCGACGGATCTTCGCGGGCGGCGTCGACGTGGCAGCTCCTCATTCGCCGATAGCGATTCGTCGGATGGATCTAATCTCAGCCGCTAAAACGAGATCCGACGGCCTAGATCTGTTTGACCTAAAACCAGCGGCGCGAGTTCCCGGAGTTACTCCGGTGACCAAAATCTGCGGCGGCGCCATGGTCGGCGTGGACGCATGCGGCGGAGGAGAGGGGTTCGGGATGCACGAGTCGTACCACGGTGATGAGGAGATCGTGGCGAAGTCGTGGGTGTGGACTACGCGGACGGGGGCGGCCTTCTCCTCCTTGTATTCCCCGCCGGAGCAGCACCAGCGGACGGCGGCGGCGTGTGGAGGACGAGCTCGTCGATCTGGCGCAAACAAAGGTACGGGAAAATTTACATAAGTGCGCACGGACGTCACGAAGAAGATGGGGCAGGAGAGAGAGCTCGAGGAGGTCGAGGCTCACCGGAAAACGATGAACACAGCGGCGGCAATGGCGTACGGCGGCGGATGATTGTGAGCAGCCTGGGGGCGTAGGTGCTAGGGTTTTTGGGGGCTTTTGGTGCGGAGATTATGGGGGTTTATATGGGGCAGGATTCCGTGCGAATCGTGCAGCAAATCTCAACGAATTCGTTGCGGATTTGGCTAGGGTTTGCGAGGACTTCGTGCTCGACACGGTTAAGGGGAAGGGGATGACACGCGGGGCCCGCATGTCGGTGAGAGGGGAGAGGGAAGTTGGGCCTGGGCTGCCAGTTTGGCTGGGGTGCGCTGCGCCGTGCGGTAGTTAGTAATTGGGCTTCGGCCTTCTATTGGCTGCGCGCGCGAGAGAGTGGTTATGGGCTCGGCCCAGGTAGCTAGGCTTCGTATTTTTTTTGTTCAAAAGCTTTTCTTTTCTTTTCTTAAAACTTTTATATCTTTTTAAATACAAAACCAAATTAAGTCAAACCAATTTCTATAGTTTTGTAAAAACCAACTCTTTAATTTGAAAACCTCTAATAACATTTCCCAAAACATTTTGTCAACTATAATTTTGAAAAGTGATTAAATGAATTTTTGGACATATTAATGTCATTTGAAAACTATAGGGTTTTTTATAAATTCCTTTGGAAATATAATTTAAACCAAAGCAAAATATGAGTAACATGACTAATATCACTCAATAAAATAATTTTGTATAAAACCCAAATAGTTTAAAAGGGGTTTGATAAATCGAAATGATTTCGAACTCATTTTAAAAATCCAAATAACTATTTTCTTTCAAAAGTAAAACTATAAAACTTGAAAATAGAGAATAGGTAAGTAATAGAATAATTCTCAATACCTATAAACTATTTACAACCAAACACGCTTTTTCAAATAGAAATCATTTTGATTTCCAAACTAGGTTTTGAACAAATAATATGACCCTTGATGTCAAAATTTAAAATAGGTTTTAGAACAAACAATTGTGGCTTAAGTAGATCTTAAATACCACAAGATAAACATTTACAATTATTTATATTGCAACAGATTCAAACAATTTCACAAGCAACTCTATCAGAACAAAACATTCATAAAAATCAGAAGAAAACTTGGAGCATTCTTTGCTCTACTAATATATTTTCTTAAATATGTTTTCAAGTGGAATTATTATTCCAACTTTTGAAATATCCAAATGCAACCAATGCTATATGATGACGAATGTATGCATGAATTTTCTTATCAAAGCAAAATACATAATAGTTTTCAAAAGTTTTAAATTTTTCTGATTTTTCAACTTTTTGAAAAACTTGGGATGTTACAACATAGTTCAAATTTTAAACAACATTACAAACTTAACTAAAACGATAAAAGTTCCCCAAGCCTGAGTGGGCGTCGGCGTCGTCATTGCCATCGGTGCCGCGGGGTAATGCGCACCAGCTGAACGACACCCCAAGAAGGAGGAGCACCGCCCTCGGACGCAACTCCACCGTGTTGAATCATCGTGCAGCGGATGCGTGTGACCCTTATCTACTCGCTCGTGGCCTTGACGAAGGAAATAGCTAGGCAACATGGAAAGTCGACGCGACAGACGGTGGAGTAAAATGGGTGGGTGCATTACCGAAACAGCCACACGATTACAAAGAACCAGCTCGGGAGTGATGGAGGCGTCGTCACGCAAACACGTGGGTCATGGGAGACGTGGAGATAGACGAGCGTAAACACAGACAAGTGTTTGTTTGGACCTAAACCAGTTCCAAACGTCTGACCTAATTTGATGCCAAACGGAAAATCCACGGGGAATTTATCTGTTTGGAAGACGCCATTGTGAGCTGATTTTGATCCTTTTGGCCGAAATGAAGGGCGCCCTTGAAGTTGCCCTGTTAACTTCTTAAGGTGCGAACGTAGCAAGTTGATGGCGCATGTGGGCCGGGCCTTCCCGCCTCCTCCACGCCCCGGACGTTTCTCCATCTTTCCGCAGATGTGGGCCGCGCGCTCCATGACTTTGTGTGCTCATGTTAAAAACAACGTATCACCCACTTCCTACAATCCGGCCTGAACCTTTGGGTAGGCTCCGCAGGATCAGTCCAAGACTTGTGCGCTGAGAAACGAAACCAAAATGAAAAAAAAAAAATTCCCTCGCCGTTGATAGCTTCACAGCTGACCGCGACCAGCATACACTGCAGCCGGAAAACCCTTCCGTTCGGCGGGAAGCTGAGCTTGCTTCACGATAACAGTTTCAACGGTAACTGTTGACTAACCGCAGGATTCTGTTCCAGATATCAAGCTGATTCTGGATCAGGATGACATTCGGTGGCGTTCATCAATACTCCGTATCTAAGCCTCGGACAGGAGCCGTTACGGTTTAATATGAAAAATTGAACAAGCGAGCAGTAAGATCTCGCGATCTGATTAGACAAGTGTGGCAATCAAACTGTAGCGTCACAATCACGTTGAGCTAGTTAGTGGCTGATGGATCTACTATCTACGCACTAACAGTTCGTAATGAGCTAGATCTCCCAACTGTAGCGCGTCAGAAGGTTCCAAAGAGATATGCTATGCATCTACTCCCTCCATATAGCTCCATATAAAAATATAAGATTTTCTACCTTTTTCACTTTATTCTGGTTCATTCCTAAATGAGTGAATCAACACGCTAAAATATGTTTACATACGAACGAATCAGGACAAAGTCAGAAAAACTCGAAAGTCTTATATTTATATTTTGATACGGAGGAAATAGATTTAAAAATGTACAATTCGTTTTTTTCTGTAACGCGATCACCGTGGATGATTGTTTCCAGCCATATCCAAGTTGTATTTGGCGGTTCCACCTTGTCACATACGGAGTATAATATATTTTTTTAAACGGGCAAAAGCTTTGCCTTTTCATTAATATAGAAAAGTTAAAAGGTTTTTAATTTACACATGATCAAGCCAAAGGCCTTAACCTCTAAGCGATTACTCTCGCGGCATTACAGGACCCAGGAAGCGAGCACCGGCGAAAACCCAAAGGGAAGCCTCCTTTTTAATATTAGCGAGTACCGCAAACAAGGTGGAGTGGCGATGACGGAAGGCAAGCATTTCGCTCATTCCAAAGGCACACCCCACCCCATAATGTGTCTTTTTTTGGACAAAATGTGTCACTAGTGGGCGTCCGAACAAGTATCCACGAGTAGATGGTCCATACACCATATATAAACAGGAAGCAATGTTTTAATCGGAAACTGTTAGCCGAGGTATGAATTTGTATAAATTTTGTCTCTTGTGTGGTACATCTAGATCTACGACTGCGAGTCTACGACCCTTCGAACACAAATATACCGTTGAAAAAATTACAAGACATAAATGGCTGAATCGGTTATTTTTTCTATGGCCTACATGGCCCTCCAGCGCGACACAAGGGTTCTCGCATTAACAAAGGTACGACTCACTTGATCGTCAACACAATGGCGCCAAACAAATTGTGCATGGATGATTGAGTTCACCTCATATTCCCGATGCATCCTATATCCAAGTGGTATTTACACCGGGTGACACAACAACCGTGCATTTCGCCCGCTCTTTCTTTCTGTTGAGAACAAAATAAAGTTGGTCAATCTTTGCACTGTCTATTTTTGCCACTAGTTCTATCCTGAGCCTCGTATCGGGAGAAGCTGAGATATTTATAGACCAGGAGTACATGGTGATTGGATGGTTGCAAAGCGGGCATCAGCAATGGGTAATGGCAGACAACGCCTTAAAATTGTTAGAACTACAGAATCATATGTATTTGTTCGGCGTTAATGCTTGTCAGATTCTTGGTTAGCTGTTACTCTGATTTACTCTGGGCATAAATAGATACTCCGTAGATATGTGGCAGGTGAGATAATAAAATCAGTGTCACTCTATCCATGTACTTACCGGCTCATCTATAAAGGCATGACTTCAGTAGCAAGACGGGCAACTCATCACAAACAATCCTCTATCTGCGAGGAAAAATAACATGCGATAAGATACAGGACAATTAAAAATTGTTGAGTTTCAGTCCGGGAATAGGATGCATCGAGAAGTTGAGTTACACATTCGAGCAGGTTCGGGTATTGTGTATTTTCAAGCCAACATCAGGTATTGCATACCGTAGGTCTAGGCGACAATCCAAGCCTGCATTGTTGGTCCAGACCTCTGTTGTCGCCCCGGTGCTAACAGGGCTGCATTTGCATAACTTGCCTCTGCTGGAATATCATTTCTACCTGGCTGATATCCTATTTACGAAACAGACGCATCACCATTGCACCAGGCTGTCCATACGTGCTGCATCCGCACCATTTAGCTAGGAAATTAAACCACTTCTTTGCGGGAAAATCGTGTGCAAAGTCTCGTTACATGGCAAACGATTCTATGTTGTTTGAAGTGTATTGATAAGATTACTACCATCTCGCTTTGACTTCTAGAAGTCCATTGCCCTGTCGCAAAGGCGGAGAGCTTGAGGGTTTGTCAAGAAGTAGGAATGGATGAAACATTATGTTACTATCTCTCTCCTCGTAATCCTTTTGTCCCAAATAAGTTGGGATAGGCTAGATATGAAACTCTTTCACGAGAACTTCCCAGTAGGCACTAGTACAAACTTGACTAAGCAAGACGGCACCTAGAGCCGGTGGGAATTAAAATAAAATCCGCCGTATGGGAACATACACCTCAGACGGATGTTATTTTGCATCTGTCTCTGATAGAAGTTGCGACGATTTATATTAATAGTCGTCTCTAAACACCTACACATCGGAGACGGCCTGCAAAAGAAGTCGGCACAGAAGCAATGCAGACGGTCGAGAAAACAGTGCGTCGCTCATTATAAATCTTTTGAGACGGTTACTAAAATTAGCTGGCACTAACTTATATATGCAAAAGTAAAATTAATACATACGTGCAGTACGTACGGATACAGAGTAGCAATTACATATAGCTAGTACAAATTGACAGGCACACATAACAGACATATACATCATTAATGTTCGAAGCAAATCAAGCTATAGTTATAATTACTAGTAAATTAACCGGCCGGCCGGATCATGATCTTGCGCTGTAAGAGGCGCGCTGAAGCTAGATGCATGATCACCAGTCATCGTCAGGCTTGACGTAGAGCCAGCCAGTACCAGCACCCGAGCCACCAGCGCCGTCGATATCATGACCACCCGAGCCACCAGCGTTGTCGTCCTTCTGATCAGCACCATCCGAGCCACCACTAGCGCCGCTGTCGTCCTTCGTCCCCGAGCCATCGTCGTCGTCATCGCTCCCGGTGTCCCGAGCGCGCTTGGCGCCCCTCGAGCTTTCTTTCTTTAAGAAACTGGGACAGTACGTTGCTATAGGGGGATGTGGTGCTGGTGGCGGTGGAGGTGGTGCAATTGGGACGAGGTGCGCTCGGCCCCTCTCGATGATCTTGAGCTGGCGGTACAGCTCGAAGGAGACATAGCCATACATAGCTGCATATCTCAGGTTGATTTCCTCAAGTGGGGAGTCCTCCCTGAATTCATGCCGTTCCTTTGGGAAGTAGTCCTTCATGCGCAGGTAGAAATTGGAGATCAATACATTTGTCAGGGCAGCCATGCCAGACCTCACAACTCCGTCTACCTGAAAAAGGTTTTGAATATTCACATGAAACAGTGGTGGAATAAAGAAGCCCGGTCAGGTAGTGAACATGACGTCTCTGTCACCCCTTATGTCGACGGAAGCGAATAAAATTCCTTTCGAACGAAGGAAATCAGACAACGCCTGAGGGCATTCATCCACCAGGCCACAACTACAGTTTCATATATAGGAAGAAATTAAATAGTAAGTAATTAACAACATATTTTCATAAGCTATTTACGAAACTAAGACTGAATGAGAACTACAAATTCAACTTTAAAATATAAACAAGATAATTATCTATTGTATAATATTTAAATCTAGTTAATCTACTGGAATCTATAACATACTCCTCTTTTCTATTCTGATCGATCAAACCAAATTAATCTAGTCTAGTCCAAAATAGTGGTACAACAGATCTAGTAAGTAAATAGTAATCCAGGCCACAACTGCAGTTTCATATATGTGAAGAAGTTAAATAGTAAGTAAATAACAAGAGATCTTCATATGGTATTTAATAGAAAACAAATTAATCTAGTCTAATCCAATACAAAGTAATTAACAACAGATCTTCATAAGCAGTTTCTACTCTGATTGTTCAAACCAAATTAATCTAGTATAATCGAAAACAGTGGTAATTGATCACTCTGAATTATGCACACTGATATAAACCCTAAAACCCTAAATCTTGCTCACATTCAGATAGACAGTAAAGGTTTTTAGCTGCATTTCACAACATTGAGTGTATTTTGCAGGACAGTGCGCAAAGGCACATTCTTCTCCAAGTTCTAGCAGAAAGTGACCCCAGCACTAGCAGAAGAGTTACCCCAGAGCTAGTAGAAAAGTTACCCCAGCAAAAAGCAGAGAGTTGCCCCAGCAAAAAGCAGAGAGTTACCCCAGTGCTATCAGAAAGTTACCCAAGAGATACGAAGAGAAGGTTTGAATAAGAAAAGAGGAGATCATCTTGGGAAGCAAGAAAGGCTCAAAAGGAAAAAAGTGTAAAAGGTGGAAACATGCCATGTGCTCTATGAGCTGTGGGCTGAAGGGGGAAGCTTCCCTCTCCACCAACTCGCAGGACCTCACCACCAAAAAGGAAAAAAAGGCTATAAAGCAAGCGGACCAACAACACAGCACACATCCATCATCCATCTCCCATCCATCCACTCCACTTTCGGCCACCACACCACACTTTCCATCAACCACCAAGAATAGCAAGAACAGCAAGAAAGGCAAGAAGAAGAAGATGATCCATGGAGATGAAGAGGACAGACCAAGGCCATGGTGAACTGAAGCACATGATCTGCCTCTACCCCTGTCTGCTTCCCTGCTTCTGCATCTGTCCCTGTCTACTTCTTGCTTCCCCTGCTTCGACAAGCTTCAGTGAAGAACAGCCAAGGCTAATCTCTCCAATTCTCTGCTGTAATTGTTAGAAACTAGTAGATCATCCATCTCTGTGTTGAGCTTGCTTGATTTAGACTTGATAGTGAGTTGGGTGACACAATTCATTGCTATTTCTGAAACTTGTTTGATCTACTCTTGTGATGCTTGATCTGTGACCTGAGAAGTAATCCACTGCATGCTTGTGTGTTAAAACTCTTCCTTAGCCCCTACTTTGCTAGTTCTTTTGCCTGACAAGCAAAAGTCACCTACTTTTCATGTTGTAATGCTTTGCTCTGTTTAAACCTTGCTAAAACCCTTTCCTTTCAGTAAAAGTCTCACCTTTTCGATTTAGTCTAGCTTCTGGAAATCAAGAACATCAGTAGTTCGATCCCTGTGGAGAGAACGACAAACCCCCCTATATCTGCACCTGATCAAATTGGCGCCGTTGCCGGGGATCAAATATTGATTGTTCTTTAGAGTACAGTAGACTAGGATGTGATGTTTCTCTGAAAATTTGGAATTGTTGGCTAGATGTTGTGATCTGTGTTGTTTGTTACTCTGAAATCTTGCAACTAGAACTGCTATTAGGGATTTAGTTCACTAACCCTTGATAAAGTTCTTGTTTGTGCTTGTGTGTAGAGGAATCATGATCTCCTTTATGCAGTTGGTGGAATTGGTGAATGCAGTCATCTGAAGATTCACCTCTAGCTCCTTTTGATACAGAAATTGAGAGAACTTTTCTTACTCTTAGAAGAAAAGTAGTCACACGAACATCAGTAGTGGAAAGAGTCACTGTTAGCAGCATGGGTGACAAAAGGTTGAGAGATTTGTGGATCCCCAAGGATCAAGTAACAAATGCAGATGTTGTTATGCCTGCCATCCAGGCAAACAACTAGGAAATTAAGCCAGCCTTGATTAACATGATTCAGCACAATCCTTTTAAAGGTTCTGCTTTGGAGAGTCCTCATGAGCATATGAGGAATTTTCTTGAGTACTGTAACACCCTCAAGAACAATGGTGTACCCCCTGAAGCAATCAGAATGCAGTTGTTCCCTTTTTCTCTGTCAGGCACAGCAAAGATATGGTTTCATGCCTTGCCAACCCACTGCAGAGACACTTGGGAGCATTTGGTGCAAGCTTTTTTTGAGAGGTAATTTCCACCCACCAAGGCAGATGAGTGCAGGGATAAAATCACAAGGTTTGTGCAAACTCGTAGTTCGGACCTTGCGACGTGTACTCGAGGTCTAGCCCCGTGAACCTATCCTCCGGATCCCCGCCTTCAAGCATACGCTCGAACATGACTATGTTCCTCGCGACCTCCGCGAGATCATTGGTGTACACCACATCGATGCTCTGCCCATCGTGGATAGAGAACGTCTCCATTTGCGTGAAGGTGGCGGCCATGGCGGTGATCGAGAGGAAGGGGACGGTGAACAGTGAGAAAAGCTAGAGGGGTGCGGTGGAATGCACTGGAAACCGCAACGGGGTGTGGAAGTTGAGAAGAAAACCTGGCAAAGAAGGAACCGCTGCATACCTCGCCGCCGCCCGTGCAATGCCACGCCGCCTCCTTGCCTCCTACATTTACGACACAAGTGGTCATTTCCGATCGACGGATGGGCCCATGAGCTGCGTCACGGTACGCAACTGCTACGCTGGTCTGCCGCTCTGGGAACACACGTATTGTGTCTGACATCAAAATTTAGTAACCCGGAGGCTCCGGATACGCTCTGCATATTTTCAAATTTGGCAAAAATAGTTTGCGAGACAGATACGACTACATATTTTCCGTTTAAATGAGTCCATATATATACGTATCAAAATTATGTTGTTAAATTTTTCATATTTAATTTCCTGCATTAACATTTAACAGTTCAATACATTTAATTATCCGGATGGTCCGGGCTCGGTCCGAGTTTGTACTAAGACGATATATCTTAAATAAAAGTTGTTAATTTTTTCAGATTCATCACAATGTATTCTCTTCAATTTTTGAAATTCCTTTAATTGCAATGAAATTGCATTGTGACAAGTACAACCACACAAGAACACCATATCCTTTTCATGTAATCTCACCCAAGTTTTTACTGCATGATATATTCTCTTTAATATACGCACTTTTTTCCCCATGAGTTTTATTTACCACTAACAAATAGGTACACACTGTTATCTATTTTTTTTCCAATATGTTTGATTTTTTATGAATTATTTCTATAAAAAATTATGTCCGGAGTGCGTGAATATAATCGGACATCCCGAGTTATGAGTGTTTGGCGGCAAAGTCAAAGTTTTGGGTCCAAATCTTGAGTACTGAGTGTTTTTCCCCTTCGCCGCCCCACTTTTCCCCATTCGGCGCCCCTGCAAATCCCTAGCCTCTCGCCGCCTCCCTCCAATCCCTCATCGCGCCACTGCAAATCCGTACCCTCGCGCCTCTCGCCGCGCTGCTGCAAATCCGCACCCTCGCGCCTCCCTCCAATCCCTCGCCGCGCCGCTGCAAATCCGTACCCTCGCGCCTCCCTCCAATCACTAGTAGGGAAACCCCTACCGCTGGCGGACGAAAATGTGCTACCGCTGGCGGGCGGGCGGCCGCCAGCGATGCCTACGCCAGTGGTAACACATACCGCTGGCAGGCGGGCCGTCCGCCAGCGGTAAGGGCTCTTACCGTTGGCGGGCAACACAAGCGCACGCAAGCGGTAGTTGCTATAGCGCCGGCGGGCAGGGCGTCCGCCAGCGGTATCCACCACGCCTGCCAGCGGTACTGGTGGCTGGTTTGGGGTTATGGGTGCTCTGTCCGCCAGCGGTAAGCAATTGTGTCCGCCAGCGGTATTATTTCATGTATTAATTTTTTTTTGCAGAAAATCGTGTTCCAGCGGTATATCTAGTATAAATACAGTATATTCAGGTACGGGAGACCAAAACAACAGGAATATAGACAATACCACATACAAATGACCAAATTGTCATACACAAATACATTAGTTCATCATCACATGCATTACAAACCATAGTAGCCAAGTTATACCAAAAGTTGTCATACCCAAATACATCACAGAAGATAGAGAACCACAATGTCTAAGAGAGGGGGCGATGAAGTTGGTTTTGATAATCCGGTTCTTGCTCTCTTTCATTGGTTTCAATTCCTATCTTCCGCCTCCTTATTAGGTACTCTCCCACTTCTTCATCTGTATTCACAAAAGCCAAATAAAAATGTTAGGTAACTAAATTGTTCACATGTCGTGCAGAAATAAGCAAAGTAGACACAAATAAACTAAGCCAACTCAAAAGCATGCCTCATATACTAGATTGGACACAGAAATTCAGGGATGGAGTAAGCGAAACCAGTAGGATGCAGAAACTCTATATTCTTGCATTTTACAAGTCTCACTTACACCACCCCTGAATAACATAGTGTCAGCTCATTTTAATCATCGGCATTGTAAGACTTAGACAAAACGAGATTCAAAAAAAACTATGCCTCATATTTATAATATTATTTGAAACACACAAGGAATCCTGATAACCTTGTTGAACCAAGTAGGAGGCACACAACTTGTATGTGTGCATGATACAAGGTTCAACAAACTATCAGGATAACATATAGTGCCACCTCATTTGAATCATCGGCAATGTAAAAAAATAAATTAGGGTAAACTCAAAAGCATGCATGCCTCATACTTAGATTGGACACACACAAGAAACCTTCAAAGCTTCGTCGAGCCAAGTAGGATGCACACAGGTTATACTTGTGCATATCACAAGGCTCAACGAAGCTTGAGGGTATCACGTAGTGGGTCACAACATTTTAATCATCGGCGTTCTAGAGAATACAAAACTATAAACAAGAATGTTGCCTCATACTTACAAGTGACACACAGACTTCAGGGATAGAGCTAGCGAGCCAAGTAGGATGCACGAGATGTGAATACTCGTGCATATCACAACGCTCGCTAGCCCCGCCCCTGGATCACATTTTGTCACAACATTTTAATCATCGGCATTCTAGAGAATACAAAACTATAAGCAAGAATGATGCCTCATACTTACAAGTGACACACAGGCTTCAGAGACGGAGCCAACGAGCCAAGTAGGATGCACGAGATGTGTGTACTCGTGCATATCACAAGGCTCGCTAGCCCCGCCCCTGGATCACATTGTGTCACAACATTTTAATCATCGGCATTCTAGAGAATACAACTTTGAAACTAGAGATAGGCATGCTAGTTAATTAAATAGTCAGGCAACGCACCGTTGTCATGTAGAATAACATGGAGGGACCCTTCGGAATGGTAAACCGTCCGCCAAACGCTAAACTTCGATAGGCTAAACAATATGCATTAGTTCATCACTTAAGCTAACTTGAAATTAACCTAAAACTACTCAACGAGGTCTGAAATCGAAGTCGGATGAGTCCGAGCTATCATCCCAGATGCTCGAGAGGTCCGAAGACGAATCGGCGCCGGTCTTCTGGCACGGCGGCGCTGCAGTGGAGGGTCCACCGTCGGAGCTCTCCTGCCTCTTCTTGTTCCTCGAGGCGTAGAAGTCCAGCTCCGCCTGCACCAGATCGGGGCGGCCGCGGCGCAGCGCGTCCATCCGCCACTTGTCGATCTCGGCAGCGCGGCGAGCCATCCCCTGGCGGCGGTTATGCCGCGCCTCGTCTACATCGACGATCTCCATCGGCGGCGCGAGGAACTCAGCCTCCTCCCGGGACTCAACGTCAGGGAAGTTGAGCTCAGCACGCGACCGTCCAAACCTCCAGGCTGCCGCGTCGAACGCGCGCACGGCGAGCTCCGCCGTGTCGAAGGTCCCCATATACCAACAGTGGCCGTCCACGGTGATCTCCGCGGACCAGCGGCCAGATGGGCGGTGACGGGCGCCAATGAACCCGCTCATGGAGCGGCGGCGCGGCGCCATGCTCTATACAAGGCAAATAAAAAAGGTAAGAATTTTAATCATCTGTAATGTAAGAAGAATACAAAACATAACAACATTTCGGCCAAAGTCATGCCAAAATTCACGAGAAATTTCGGCATGACTTTGGCTAAAAAATAGGACATATGAGTACCTGAATTTGCCGGAATGGAAGTTAATCAACATTCCGGAAATCTCAAGGGTCTCTAGGGGTACCTGCAAACGTTTCATATATAGAAAGGCCACAATCGCAGCATTCATCACCACCACAAGGCCGCATTCGCAGCCACAAAGCCGCATTTGCAGCCAAAAAACCGCATTTGCAACCCTAGTTTCTAATTTGAAACCCTATTTTCTAAAAATATTGGGGTGGGCAAACCCACAAACACCTTGTGGGTGCTAGCTAGGAGGAGAGGAGGGGTGGGTGCTAGCTTACCTTGGCCGGGCGCTGGGCTGAGGTGCGGGAGGTGCTCGGGCCGGTGACGGTGGCGTGGACGTGGCGTCGACGCGTGCGGCGCGCCGGCCGTGGACGTGGACGCGCCGGCGTGGGCGTGGCATGGGCGTTCGGGGCGGCGTGGGCGCGCCGGCCGTGGGCGGGGCGGCGTGGGCACGCGGTGGGGGGCGCCGGCGGCGCGTGGGTGTGTGGCCGGGTGGGAGAGAGGAGGGTGAGTGGGCGGGGGCGGCGCGCGGCGGCGGCACGTGGGTGGGGTGGGTGGGGAGGGCGGCCGCGCGTGGGGTGGGAGAGTGAGGGGATAAGGTGGGGGTTGGTGGGAGTGGGAGGGGATAAGGTTTTTATTTTTTGTTTATTTTTTATACCGCTCGCGGACATTGTGTTCCGCCCGCCAGCGGTAAGGTTTTTTTTTCTTTTATATTTTGCTTCTATAAATTGACTAGTCCAGGACTAGATCTAGATCCCGAGCCTGGCGTCCTCCGCGCCGCTCGACGCCCTCCTCCACACCAGGCGCCGCCCGAGTCAGCCCTCCTCCGCGCCGGCGCCGCACTCGATCTTCCACACCGCCGTGGACCTCCCCTCCCTCTCCCCTCCCCAAGGTGTGTTTCCCTCTCCCTCTGTTAGGAAAATTCTTTAGAATTTTTAGTAGTTGGCCGGGGCTTGTGTTTTCTTATTCCTTGTGTAAATATTTGTTAGGTAGATTTAATTTGCTAAGTGTAAACATTTTGCTTAGGTGTTAGTGTAAATATTTTGCTTACGTCTTATAAAAATTGTGTTTTTAGTTTATTGTTCTCGGCGACGATGTCCCTGTTGAACAAGACAGGCGATGTCCGCGACTGGGCTCCGCCGGGCTGGCACTGTGAGGTGCTACCTTCCGGGACGCGTAGCTTGGTGAGGAATCCGGGTGACATCGTCGACCCGGATCTTCTTTGGTGGCAGTCGCGTGGGCCACGCTCGGTGCAGAGGGAGCCGGTCCCCGAGGAGGTGGTACGTCGCCGTATCAGGGAGGAGGACGAGCACGTCCGTCGCTACATGTACTTGTTGGATAGGCAGTATAACAGTACCTGGTTGTTTCTTCAGAGGGTTCCTAGTCTTTGGATGCGCAGCGCCCGCGGCTTAGCACCCGGTCGAAATTAGTTTGAGCGGTTCATGCATGCATAGGAGAGGAGATGTATTAGTGATATTATTCGTGATGTATTAGGGTTAAATAAAAATGGACCAGAGCTATGTAACTGGATTAAATAAAGATGTATGAGTGATACTATAATTTTGCATATTTGATCAATGCTGCTTTTGTATAAAGTGAGGAAAATTAATAATGTTCCCTACTTTTGAATTATTTTGCTAATGCTAACATTGTTTTATCTTTCTTTTGTATTAGTTAAGCAATGGATCGATAATCCCCAAGTATTATGAATTATCATAGAAATATCGATAGTTTTAGAAACTTTGACCTCTTTCAATGAATAGTGATCATGGTGGCCATTTTGACCTTTTTTCAAAAAAATTCAAATAAAGTGAAAAAACCCTCAAAAAAACATATCCTCTGGCATGGAGTCCTTTTATGTGTACTAGTTGTTATGAAAAAATGATAAACTTGATTTTGGAAAAATTGTTCAAAAAAATTCTTCACAAAAAATCTATCACGTATAAACATATATAAGTTTCTAGCTAAATGACCAGCTTATGACAATTCCCACGACATAGTTTTGTGATAAAGTTCTCATATTCGACAAATAGGTGTGTCTTGGTATAGGAAGCAATGGTTCCGAAGGGATTTTACAAATTATTTTTATAAATATCATTTTCCAAGTTATATGAATTTACATGCCAAGTTACCCCTGGCGGACGGTGTAGCGTGCCCGCCAGCGGTATTCTACTTACCGCTGGCAAACGGTGTATGGTGCCCGCCAGCGGTAATTTGCTAGTTTTTGGGCCCAGCCGAGGCAACTACCGCTGGCGGGCACCATACACCGTCCGCCAGCGGTAAGTTTACTACCGCTGGCGGCACTGATGTCGTCCGCCAGCGGTAGTTAGCACCGCCTCCTCGCATATGCCTGCAACTACCACTGGCGTGCACGGTGGGACGTCCGCCAGCGGTACGTGTAGCATCAGTGGCGGGCGCTCGAAACCGCCCGCCAGCGGTAATACCGCTGGCGGACGCCAAGGGCCGTCCGCCAGTGGTAGGCTGATGGCTATAAGCACATTCCTACTAGGGAATCCCTAGCCGCCGCTGCAAATCCGTAGCCTCGCCGCCGCCCTCTAATCCCTAGCCGCCGCTGCAGTTCTGTAGTTTCGCCGCCATCGTCCACTCCATCGCCGCAGCTGCAAAATCCTTAGATTCGCCGCCTCCCCGTAGCCTCGTGGCCACTGCAAATCTGACCTGCAATCCCCGTAGCTTGGCCGCCAGCAAATCCCTAGATTCGCGCCGCTGCAAGTTCGTAGCCTCGTCACCACTGCAAATCCCTAGCATGGCAGCCCCTCCCCATAGCCCTCTCCACCAGGGACTTCAGGTGAGATTTGGTCCTCCTCTTTCATCCAGAGATTAGGTACAAGTTTGTGCGGTGCCAAAAGCCTCTGCGTGTTCTTCTTCTATCTTTGTGTTCATGAGTGTCTTCTCCCCTGGGCAAGGATTACACTGGACACATTTAGATACATATGAATGGAGATAAGGTACTTAATTCTAGAGTTGTATTTAGTTCTCATTATATTTTTCTGAAATTGATCTTTCAAACTTATGATTGATGCATCTATAATTAGTTAATCAATGACTACCCTAGCATGGCCGCCCTCAGCTGTTGCCCTCTCCACCAGGTCCGTAATGTAAGATTTGGTCCTACACCTTCATCCAGAAATGACTACTAAATTCTATATATGCACATTTTGTAAATTATGCTTCTTTTTAACTGAAGGAGAAGGATTGCCATGCCATGTCTGTAAGAATAATAACTGCACACGCAGGAACTTTACTGATTCCTCATTCAGTATTTGTGTGCAAGAGTGTCACCGCAAGTGTGTGGTAAGAAAACAAATCTTCCAAGTAATTTAACATATGATTTGTGTGTTTGTTTGTTTCTGTTTTTGGTTGAACACATATTGTACCATGCACAGCTCGGCTAGCGGTCAATGTGTTAGTGCGCGAGCATGTGTTGTTTCATGCCCTTGGGAGGACGTACAACATTCATGTAGCAAAAGGTCTAAGCAAAACCCGCTTGCACGGCCAACAATGGGAACAGTTCATCAGAAAGAACAACATCATCGAGGGAGACATGCTAGTGTTTACCTTCAAACCTCATCCTAGTATATACCATGTCATTATAGACAGGGGCAACGACGAAGAGGACACTAACAAGATATCTGAAAGTAACGATGAAGATTCAGACAGTTCTGAAGATATCTTTAACGACGAAGACAGAATCAGAGTTGCCCAAAGAGTTTGTCTCAACAGGCATGAGAAGAACCGCCTCGTTGAACTTCTTCCCGTACGATACTATGTTGGAGTTCTATTTGTGACTTGCTTCACGAGCACTAATTTGAACAGACATGATATGGTATGTACCCACAAGACCGCCTCTTTCATGCATGCCTCCTTTATTTCCTATGTTGATATTCAGGAATCTTGAATCGCCTCTGTCGGCCGTATATAGCTATGTCTTTATCGAAAATTGACATAGTTATGTTATCTTTCATGCACAGAAACTACCTAAGTTGATAGCAGAAGAGACTGGCATACCGGCTGAGGGCAATGCTGGACTACGACTTGGAGCAGCAGGGGCAGCCGTCTGCATCACGTACATCAAGAGAACCGACGACCGCATTGACCTCGACAAGTTGGGGTGGGAGAACTTCATGGAAGGCAAGAATTTTGTGATTGATCAACCTGTTATGATCATTCTTAGAAAGACCAATGACTCATCTTGGATGTCATTATTGAGTTCCAGCTCATATAGAACTAATTTTGTCTTGTTATGGTAGGGGGTATGGTGAACACTTAATCTAATTAGCAGGCTAGCTAATTTGTTAATTGGCACAAATTGCGGTTGGAGACATGTTATAAGCTCATTGATTCTGTTAATGGAACAGGGGCTGATTCCCTGGTGGTGAAGATCTGTTAATTATTATGTTTAGCTTCACAAAGTTGGACCCCCCCCCCCCCCCCCCCCCCCCCAGGATTTATACCCGGAGACAACGTATATTATGGCCGGAGGGTAATGTCGGACCCCACGGGTACCATGCGACGGGTGTTTCTGTTGGCCATCTCTATATTGGAGATGGCTGATTCTCCCAGCAATCTCAGGGACGAGCTCATTACAACCGGTCCTAGCGAACCGACTCTAATATCTGGTACGAGTTTACCGCATCTGTTCTGCCCCGCGCGGCGTGGTACCGTAAAATGGTTTTCCGGGGAACAGGATAATGATTATCCGGTACCAACTTATCTGGTAACTGCTAGAGATGCTCTAAGGCGGAGCGCACTGCGCTCCGATCACGCCGCGTCGCTAAATGGATTGGCCCAAAAAAATGCGTAGCTCTTTCTCATGATGAGGTCTTCCTGTCCATTTGTTACGGTTTTGTACCGTGGTTCGGTTTTGGTTTGTTCTTGTTCAGTTTTTTCTTCTTTTTCTTTATTTTCTTGTTTAGTTCGGTTCTTTTGCGTTTTTTCTTTTTCTGTGTACACATTAAAAGTATATTAATTTATTTTTTATTTTTTACTTTTACTCTTTGCTTCTCCGATTTTGGTTTGTTGTTTCCGTATTTTTCTTTTTTCATATAAAACAAATTATGTTGTGAAATAATAAGTAATTTTTCTTGAGCAAATAAGATAAATATTCTTATTGCAAAAAATTAAAATATCATAACTGTATTGAAAAGGCGTTCAAACAAAATAAATATTATGTATGAAAATTTCTTAAAATAACATAAATATTCATATTGAAAAAATTTCCATATAAAATTATTGCAAAAATTCAAAATGAGTTAGATGTTGTTATTGCAAAAACGCTCCAAAAAATATAAGTATTTTTTTCCTACATCAGTTTTTTTTTTTACAACGAATTTTTTCTTTTGTTATTTGTACATAATCATGAATAGTTTTTCTGTACATTTCTTTTTTTGTTCTTGCGTTATTTTTTTTTCACCACCTTTTTAATGAGATCAAACGTTTGAAAATATTAGTTTCTATAAATTCAAATGTTCACTCTGTTCAACAAATGTTCATGAGTTCAAAGATATATGTAAACTGTGTTCTAAATAAATACGTTCACGTATTACAAAAATGTTTGATGGGTTCGAAAAATGTCACATTTAATTAAAATGTTCACGTCTTTTTAAAACAGAATCATTCAAAATAAATATTTTTTAAAGTCGTGTTTAGAGGTTTCGAAAAAGTATTCATGAGGTTCAAAAAATGTTCGTGTGCTTGCAAAAATACAATCATGAACTAAAAAAACGTCCACACCGTTCAAAATAAACACATTCGTGGATCTAAAAAATATTAGCCAGGTTAAAAAATTCTATATTTTAAAAAATTAAAAAGGTAAATTTAATATATTAATTAAAAATACATAAAGAAAAGAAAAATGAATGAAACAAAAAATCTAGGAAAATAGGCAACAAAGAAGTATGGGATACTTTCTTGTAGAGAAATTTGCAAAGACACAACATCCAAGAAGACCCTTCGGGAAAAAAATCACCAATGGAGAAACACTAACAGAAGACTAGCGACGCGGTAATGGGCAATCGTTTATACTGTCAAATGGGCCTAGCCCAGGACAGCAGGGGGTACGAGGGGCGGAATAGGGATGTAAATGGGACACTAAATGGCACCATTTAATCCCATTTATGTCTGGTTATTGAACAATTCTTTGACAAACGTAATTTCCACCGAACCCAAACTACGTGTCGAGCAAAATATATGGGCTTCAATGACGCCATTTAGTGTCCCATTTACATCCCTAGGCGGAATAGAGCACACGTCGAGCAGCAAATAGGAGATCCCTGAATCGTCCCCGCCTGACGGAGGTGCTGAGAACCGAAACGACATGAAAAAAGCTTGGGCGGCTGCAAGCGTACAATTCAGAGCAACGGGAAGGGGGTAGCAAGCTGTGTAGGTGTAAGTGGACGTTTAGATTTAAAATTTGTCCACAAAAGAGTGTACTTCTATTTTTTCAATGTACTTTAAATACTTCTCTCTCATCACACGGGAATCAATCCCAATAATATTCAACATATGGTTTACTTAATTTATACATGCACTTAGCTTATTGGTGGTTGGGAAATTAAAGAGGAGAGAGATGGTGGATTGCAGCTTCCCAATGCATTTTCTACTCCATTGCATAATTTGTCTTGAAATTTCTATATGTCCACTTATTTAAGGACGGAGGGAGTACGCAGCCGCCTGGAGCTCGCCATTGATAGCTCAACAGCCAGGGGCAGGCCCAGGAATTGAAGACAGTATATTCAAAATTTGAAAACTTTTTTTGGGAAGCCTATAGCCTTCCTTTTGGCACGTATGAACGATTATAGCAGCAAATTGTACTAGTTCTAAACTATGTAAAAGATATCGCACATATATTATATTGATATAAAATGGTCATAACTTGCTACTGTTCAACATATAGAAGTAAAAATTGTTCACCGTGGCAAAATCTAAAATATATAGAGGATAGAAAATATCAAATGATAAGAAACCTTACAAATTACATGATAACTTTGTGATCCTTGATGCTTTGAAAATGAGTGATGATGTCCTTGTCCTTAACTTGCAAGAAGAATTCCCTTTCAATGAATGTGACCAAGCAATCATTCGAGTATTTTTACCCCGTCTTGCTGTCTTTTTTTTTTGCAGCATCTCTTTCCAAGAAAGCTCTCAAATCAGTACTACCTGTATTCTTCCTCTTCAAGTTTTACACCTGAAAAGTAAAATTGCTCAAGTTTTAGAGTACCAATAGTTATAAATAATGCTCACTGTAACAAATTTACAATTTACAAACATTCTCACATTACAAATTCAAATGGTCAGTGGTCAAACTAACTTACTTAATTTCGCACTTCTATACTGGAGCCTGCTGGACAATATGAGATCAAAACGTCGAGCGGCAAATAGGAGGTCCCTAAATCGTCCCCGCCTGACGGAGGTGCTGAGAACCAAAACGAAACTGAAAAAAGCTTGGGCGGCTACAAGCGTACAATTCAGAGCAACGGGAAGGGGGTAGCAAGCTCTGTAGGTGTACGCGGCGGCCTGGAGCTCGCCGTTGATAGCTCCACAGACCACAGCTGACCGCGACCAGTATGTACAGTAGCCAGAAAACCCTTCCGTTCGGCGGGAAGGAGAGCTGAGCCTGCTGAATGTGCCGCCTCAGATGATTAATAATACACTATTGGTGTCCTGGCGAGTGTGGTATGCGAGGAACGAAATCACCCATGATAAACCTCTTCCTTCAGTGGAGGGCTCAAAGCGTTTCCTCTGTAGCTATACAAAGATACTTAATAATATTCAGAATACTTCGACTGATCAAGTGCTAAAAGGGAAGCAGCTACTTGTTGATCCTGGGATTGTTGCTGGAAGTACGCGTAAGAAGATTGACCCACCTGATAAACCTTGGTCGAAACCACCTTTGGGCTGGGTGAAACTCACCATAGATGGTTCATTCAGAGTGGAGGATGGTACAGCGGGTGTCGGTATGATTCTTGGGGGATGCAAATGGGGGTATTATCTTCTCAGCTTGTCGTTCTCTGCAACTTTGTGCTGAAGCGTTTGAAGCTGAGTTGCTCTCATGTTTGGAGGGGCTAGAGCTTGCCTTCCAGCATAGCCAACTCCCAATCATCATTGATACAGACTATTCCCAACTGGTGGCCATGGTCAGCAATAAAGCGTATGATCGGTCATCCTTTCTGTATATCATTTCTGAGATTAAATCACTAGCTGATAGTGGTCGAGTGTGCAACTTTGTAAAAGTAGATCGAGGGCAAGTAAGGGTTAGTCACTGTCTCGCCAACTGGGCGAGAACAGAGAGTAGAACAGCGTTTTCAACTGGTCACTGAATCTCTTGTAATCCCTGTTGCCTAATATAGATCTGGTTTTACCCGCAAAAAAAAAAGAGAGCTTGCTTCAGGTTCAGGATAACATTTCCAACGGTAACTGTTGACTATAACCGCAGGATTCTGTACAGATATCAAGCTGATTCCGGATCAGGATGAACCATTCGGTGGCATTCATCAATGCTCCGTGTCTAAGCGGCCAACTGTTTTCAGCGACTCCGCTCATCCCCGCCGACGGGAGCCGTTACTGCTTAATACTCGCTCCGTTTCAAATTAGTTGACTTGCATTTGTACAAATATAGATGTATTTATACTTGTTTAATGTTTAGATACATTCGTATCTAGACAAATATGTGTCAAGTAATTTGGAACGGAGGGAGTAAGAAAAATTGGACAATTAAGCAGTAAGCTCTCGCGATCTGATGGGGCAAGTGTGGCAATCCAACTGTAGCGTCACAGTCACGTTGATCTAGTTAGGTTAGTGGCTGGTGGATGTTCTACTTGCTCCGGCTGGTTTCTTTCCATGATCAACCAAGCGGCGGCACCACATCGGCGCAATTGATGTCTCGCTACGCGTTTATCATCGTGAGACCATGGTCTTGGCATTTAAAGGTTGGGTCGGCACCACGAACAGTTCAAGTTAGCTAGATCTCCCAACTGTAGCGCGTCAGAATATTGGAACGAGATATGCATATATATTTTTCAAAATGTATACATCTCGGTGGATGATTGTTTCCAGCCATATGCAGGTTGTATTTGGTGGTTCCTCCTTTCCACATATAATATATTGGACGGAGACAAATCTCGTGTGTTAATTTCCTATGTAGATTGTAGGTACAGTACAGGGATTAAACGTATCTCACATCGTTTTCGAGTATTTCGCCACTACCAACTTTCCAGACTCAGCTTTAAATATTTGACACACTATATTATTTTTTATAATGGTTGATAGAAATAGGAACCGTCCATCTACCCTAATCTATATGGTCCCTCCAAAACAAAATCATATATGTTCATGAGATGATAGAAACACGTGGGATAAAAAAAAAACTTGGCAGCTCTTACCTATATCAAATGGGGTTTGGGGCTAATCCGTGCCGAAGTTGGAGCTGGAACACCTATTTAGCGGTCCATTATTTTTTTTTATTTTTTTTTTTGCATTTTCCATACTAGTATTCATACGAAGAGAACAAGTACAAGGCCAAATACACGAGGAAAAGAAGGAGAAAACAGAGGCAACACTGCCGTGGCATGCCGTCAACCGCAACGAGGAACCCCAGCCAGCACGAACTCCACCACCGGAGGCGAGGAAGAACGCCGCAGCCCGGAGACCTGCACCCTGGAGCGGAGGAGCTTCTAGCCCGGAGGCGTCTGAGAGCCGCTACAAGCACCAGCTCCGCAGAGCTGGATCCATAGACGATGAACGCTCGTCGGCCGGGGCCACGGACCCCGAGCTCCACCCGCGCCGGATCTGGGGCCAGCACCGCCCCACCTCCACCGGAGGTGGCCAGATCCACCGCCTGCACGCCGCTACCCCACACCGCAGCCACCTCGCACCTCCTCCATCGGATCCACCGCCAGCACGGAGACCGCAGCGCTGGATCTGGCGGGAGATCGACGCACGGCGCGGATCCAACGATCATAGGGTATAGGTATCGTTACCTATCAGGGTTTAGCGGTCCATTATTTGGCCTCATCATGTTATATGTGGGCATAGGGTATAGGTATCGTTACCTATCAGGGTTGACTCATGGTTGTCTCCAGATAAGATATCGTGATTTTGGGTGGAAAATATATACTGATATCATGTTGGCCTCTTTTAAGGGAACGATGGTCAAGGAGCCAAGTTTTTTTTCTATTACCAATATATTTTAAAAAAATCAGAAAAAATATCAACAAAATTATGCATGCATATTTTTTTAGATTAAAGATCATGGTTGCAGATTGGAATGTTCATTTCATTCTGTACAATGCATGCATGGTTGTCTCCAGATAAGATATCGTGATTTTGGGTGGAAAATATATACTGATATCATGTTGGCCTCTTTTAAGGGAACGATGGTCAAGGAGCCAAGTTTTTTTTCTATTACCAATATATTTTAAAAAAATCAGAAAAAAATATCAACAAAATTATGCATGCATATTTTTTTAGATTAAAGATCATGGTTGCAGATTGGAATGTTCATTTCATTCTGTACAATAGCAAGCAGTAGGGTCGGGATTTTTTTGGAAAAGGTCAAGACACACAAAATTCCTTATTGTTTCACGTTATTTTGAATTATTGTATGTAGATTTATCAGTTAAACATGCATGTAGGCTACTCTGTGTGTGTGCGTGCGTACGTGAAAAACATTTATTGGCACTCGTCAGATCCAAAGTGATTTTTCATGGCCCCAGACCTTGCATAGATCATATGATCCACATATTGTCGGAGCAGTATATAACTGTATAGATTAGTTATGAGAAAAAATAGTCGTTCTGGATTAGTCAAAGTTAAACCTTGTTAAATTTGACCAAATATTTTAGAAAAAATATTAACATATACAATGTAAAATCTATATTACTAGAATTATCATAATGTACTTTCATACAATATGTATTTGGTTTTATCGATGTTCATAGTTTTACTTATATTTTTGGTTGAACTTCATAAAGTTTAACTTTGATTAAACCCAAAACGCGAAGTAAATAAAAACTGAGAGAGTATCTACATTGTGTACTTTTGTGAGATCAAATTATGATGGTGTGCATTACGAAGCAAATTGTCTTAAAATACCATGCATGATTAATAACTCTAGTCACAAAAAGACGAGCACCTATACAAAAACTATACTGTTTAAATATGCTGTAGACCCGCTTTATAAATAAAGTCACAATGGCCAAACCAATACAATGTGACGAGGGAACCCTCTTACAAAGCAGATCGAACGTAAACAAAAAAGCAGTAGGAGAACTGAACTTGCCACTGAAGTCATTGGGACGAGACCAGGGGACCGGAGCCCCATGTAACACCCCAAAATTTCATCCCTAATTTTAGTGGTGTTTTTCGACACCTGAAAAACTTTTCCTCTTGTCCTAAATTTCTGCCCTAAAATTCAAATGTTTCCAAAACCAAGCCAAATGATTTTTGTAGTGGGAGGAGAACACCTAGATGCAAGTACTAGGAGAGCCCACACCCCTGGGCAAAGTCTTGACCAAACCAAAAAAATCTTTTGCCTCCTCAAACGAGCAATTTCGAATTTGGACCAGTACTGTTTTTCAAAAGTTCTAATCGCACGAAGTTTCGAATTCGCGAAAACATTAGTCACCAAAGTTGTAGAGTTTTGTTGTTGGCATGCAGCGGTGAAAACCCCATTGCGTTTGGACCCCTGAGTCACCGGGAACGCGACGGTGCCGTCCATGTCGCACCCTAGACGCCGCTTGGGCGTGACCTAAACCGCTTAGCCCTAAACCCGGCCTAACCCTCCTACACCAGTGCACACCCGTGCTCCACTGCGCAACCAGCTCACCCCCTCCCGTTCTTATCTCTTACCTTAAATATTTGGAGCGGTGTTGTTGCGCCGGTGCACCGTCCATCAAGCCTCCCCCCCTCCTCCCATTGCTCTTCCTCCACTCTAGCTACATAAGGAGGCCCCAAGATCATTCCCGAGCTGCTGCACCCCCACTCTCCCCTCACTCCTCTCCACTCCCTCCCCCTGCCCTCCTGGAACCAGCAGGGGAGAAGAACCCCGAGAGCATCCTCCATTGCCAAGCTTGGCTGAGCACGGCAGCCTCCTCCCCCCCCCCCGAGCCATGGCCTCCCCTCTAGCCCTCAAGCACATCGAGCCTCTCCCTCAGCCACACCACCACTGGCTCACTCCCCTGCCCTTGCTAGCCCTCCGCTCTGGAGCAGCAGTTGGAGGCCGAAGCTCCATCCTCTACTGCCGCCATGGCCACGCTCGGGAGAGCTCGAACGGCCGCCTTCCCGTGAACCTCGGCGACCGCAGCCTGCCTCCCTAGGCGCGGTGGAGCCCCACGGTTCCATCCCCGCCGTCGGCCGGAGTTTAGGTGGTGCGGAGCGTCGCCGGCCAGCCCCGCCGTGCGGCCACCATGGCCGAGCCGCGGCCAAGCTCGCGGCGCCGCCCCCCTGCTCTCCCCGGCCAACTTGGACCCTCCCCGAGCGCGGCGCGGCACCGCAACCCCGCCGCCGTCCTCGGCTGGCTCCGCCGGGCCGCGCATCGCTGGCGGCCATCGACCTCCGACACCTCCCCGTACGCGTCGTGCGTGCTCATGAGAAGAAGAAGTTGACCATGTCCCCGCCGCCGGTTTCCCCTTCCCCGGCCGCGGCAAGCCGCCTCCGACCCATCCCCGCCGCTGGCCGTGGCCCTGGCCCCTCCGAGCTGCCGGCGCCGGCGAGCGTCCGAGCCGCCCGTGCTCGCCTGCGTGAGGTAGACGACCGTGTCCTCGATCCGTTCTGCGTGTTTTGTTTTCTTTTACCGTTACGTAACGTTTCAGCCCACCAGGGAGCAGCCCACCCACGGCCCAGCCCAGCAGAGGAAGCGGCCCAGTCCCACTGTTTTTTTTCTAGCAGAAGCAGCGGACCATGGCCCACCAGCGGCCCAGCCTGGCGCGGCGCTGGCACGCGCGCGTACAACGCGCCCGTGGCCCAACAGCGGCCCGCGCCGTTTTTTTTCCCGCGGCAGTTTTCTTTTCTCTGCTGCAGGAATTTTCAAATGGCCACAACTTTTGAACCGTAAGTCCGATTTCGGTGATTCAAATTTGTAAATTCATATTTTTGAAAGACCTATCCAGTGGTGCTGTCCTTTTCCATTTTGGGAATAGTTTATTTTGGGGCTATATTTTAAGTGCTATATCGCACCCCGTGTTTAGGTCCCCCTTCGAGGTTCCACCCGCGGAAAGTCCGAGACTTCCCCGAACCGTCGGAAACCCGTCTTCGCAGGCAAGCTAACCCCTTGCTATGAGCCGTCCCACAATGTTGTTTGTTATTTGTTTATTGTCATGCCAAGTGTTTATATTTGTCTGCGTTCGGTATGTATTATGTCGGTCTGTATTGTAGTGTTTAATATGTTAGTCGGATTATTGCTCCTGCCATGTTATGTTTCATTCATCATCATGTATGCATTAGAATGACGTGTGAATTAATTGTGCGCCTCGCACTTGCGCGGCTTTGTCGAACCCTCTAAACAACAATAAAACATGCGTTCCTATGATTGTTTGCTTCTTCTCCTTCGCCAAGGTGAGGAGCGGACGAATGTCGTCTTATGATCCTCGGAGTTGGGGGCATTTGCCAAAAGAGTTATTTGCTTCTTCTCCCTCCGTCAAACGTGGTTGGCATATGCCCGCCTAGACTGCGACGCTTGGGACATTTGCTTTTCATTTGGTTCTTTTTGGCCAAGATTGCTGACACCACGTCGGGTTAATCCTTGAGTGGAATGGATGCTTTCTTTCTTATGAATGTTTTCGGTTCATTGTGTGGAGGCTACATGCCTCGCCAACTTTGTAGTTAATCTGCGAGGGCGCTGGCTGGAGGAACCGCCACAGTCGTCCGATTGACCCACCGTGTTATCTTTTGTAGTTGATCTGTGAAGGCGCTTGCCAGCGGAAGACCGCTGCCACAGTCTTCCGGTTGACGTTTCTTTTTCCTTGTCAAACGAGAAGGCGCTTGCCAGCGGAAGACCGCTGCCACAGTCATCCGGTTGACGTTTCTTTTCTTTTGTCAAACGAGAAGGCGCTGGTCAGCGGGTTCGCCGCCGTAGTCTTCCGGTTGACATTCTTTTTATTTTGCTAAGTTTGGACATGGATACTACTATTGCTTGATTTATTGTGTTGCTAATATTTTGTCGTGTGATGATATGATGATGATATTGTGAGTATTGTGTTGGACTAATCCTCTTGGTTTGGACTTGTGAATGATGGAACTTGATTAAACGAAACACCCCTCCAAACAACGATAGGGTCAGTCCACGGTGCCACTAATCTGAACATCGAAAGCACTGCCACTGTCGCTCACATGGGCGGGCCTTGACCTGCGTAACCTATTGAGCCTCCTTTGTCGCCACCATTTTGGCAAGTCTAGTCGGTACCATAGTTGGTCGGGGCTAGTCTTGCGAAGGTTCCGGAGCTAGGCGTCGCTCATGGGTTGGGGACGTGCCGGATTTACTTCTGCATAAGGCATAGAGTTATGTCGGTGGCTATACAGGGAGTGTCTTGGTAGCGTGAACGGTCAGGTGAGTGTATCTTGCTGAGTTCGCCTTAAGGATGATATCCTAAAGTACCGGCTGAGTGTGGTGCACTTAGGTGGGTGGTATCTGCAACCTCTCGAGAGTGTCAAATCTGGATGTCTAGCCTCGTTCCAAGGTTATGGAACAACAGTTCAGTGTCAGTCACACTGTGTGTCCGTGTCGTGTCAGGAGGTTAAACCTAAGTCTTGTTTGAAAGAAAGATGAACAACCTGATTTCACTAAATGGACAATAAGATGATGCAGGGAATGTTACTTGTGAGGTGAATGGGATGGCGGTGTGATGCGTTGGAAGCCTATAGTTAGGCCAGAGCCAACATCAACCGTGCATGCCCGGGAGATAGCCAGAGTTGGTTGGAGTGATAGCCAGAGTTGGCTAGAGGCTTGGAAGCCTGATTGTGTTGACAGGAGTAATTATAAGATTTGGTACCAACTGGTATCCTCATTTACTCGTCACAGGTAATCTCTTTGTTTGACTGCCGGTGTACGATCCAACCCCACCTGGCTTGGACTCTGCACTGGTGATACCCCATTGCTTGCTTATGCCATGTTTTGCTTGTCAATGCCATGCTACTTTTATATCATGTATCTAGATTACACCTTGCCATGTTGTAGGATTTTATATCCAATGTATATCTTGCTGCATGATTGTTGGAATGTTTGTAGTAAGTGGCGATTCTTGCTGAGTGCATATTAATGTACTCACGGGCCTTGTGATTGTGGCCAGGTTTTGTCGAGGATTCATCTTCCACCTTAGTAAGGATTTGAAGCAAGAGCGTGCTAGGATCAGTAGCCCAGCCAAAACCTGTGGAGTGGAGCCGCTCCAAGCCGTAGCCTCTCATATGTCTTCCGCTGCCAGTTAAAACTCTGTATCGTGCCATGCTGGGATTGATATTTTGTCATTCCTTGATGGCCTTGTAAACCATTTGTAGCACTGAGGTGCCTGATTGTGTAATGATTTCCATTATGTTACACTGTTGTGACGTGCGGCTAGTTATCTTGGGATGGCGCACGGGACGACTGCCTCTCTGGTGATATGTGCCAGGGAGGGGTGTCACAGACATGGTATCAGAGCACCAGGCTGGCTGTAGACTACCCTAGCATGGAAAGCTCAACCGTACTATTTGCCGACAAGGAGCCCGATGGATTTGACCCATCTCCGCCTAACCGGCATGGCTATTGTTGGTCAACAGTATGGTGCAGTAGGACTTGTCCCAATCCCCGAGTGAGGCTCGCCAGTTTCTTCCATGAGAAGAAATTGACACTAACCCTTAGAAATGAGACCCAGTCCTAGCTTCCAGACATCCCCACCTTCGCCTTCTACCCTTGGCAACCCAACTCTATTGAAGCAGGATTCCGTTAAGGTATCCCGCGTTCTTGCCGCACCCATAGCCCTGAAGCTTGCACTAGTTTAGATGGCACCCACCTTCTATATGGATACCACTGCCGACCATTGCCCCGGCTTCCCCCTTCTTCTTTGGGAGGTCGTCCGTGATGCTCTTGGTGCATCGACCCGTCCTCAGTATGTGGTGTTCAGAAGCGAAGACTCACCTGCCGGGCATGAGTTTCAGGCTGTTGTGAGTATCAGGGCTAGCTTTCCAGGTAACCGCCTTTGAAAGCCTTGCCCGTCTCAGATGGATGGAACCGGCATTTGTGCGGTGTAGAGCCTACTTCTTTCTCCCAGCTATGCCTCGGTCTGGTCCTCGGATAATCTGGGCCAACACCGAAAATGAAGTCGATTCAGCTATAGTGCACTTGGTCTCCTACCTTGCTGCAATGGAAAGCCTAAACCATTCACTCATGGTCGAGCTCCGAGTTGCCAGGCAAAGTCTTGGCCCTGCACTCCTGCAGCATGCTTCCATGAGGAATCCAATCTCAGCCACACAGGACCAAGCTCAAACCCAGCAAGGAAAATCCCAGATTCCAGACCCTGGTCCATCCCACAAAGGCTCCGTGCCAGATCGACTTCAGTGGGCACTACAGGTACCTGAACAGATGGCACCCTATGTTGGTCTTTTTGTTCTTGAGGAAGCCATGGCCCGAGTTCGGCAGCAACCCCAAGAACCAGGTGTTGTCCTTGAAGGCAGGCCGATGATTCCCCACCCACCGGAAGATGCAGATGTGGACACCACTCTTCGTCTTGGCCCCGCTCCACCGACCCCCAGAGGCCGTCAAGCGGAATAGAGCCCCTGTTTGTTTAGTCTGAGTGACGCTCGTATGTTGGTAGGTGAGAAGCCGTGAGCTTGTTTGTTTTGTTGTTTGTTCCCCTTATGTTGGTTGTAATGCAAGTTTGTTGTCTGTTTCTTGGTTGATGTCGAATCAGCCGAAATAAAACTTGGTGTTCTTATCCCCTGGTTGACCACTTGGTTGACCATGAAGGAATATCATGCCTTTCTTTTAGTTAAAGGTTTTGAAGAAATGACAGATCACTTAAAACAGGGACAGTATATGTGAACCCAGACGCATATACCCACCTGTGAATTAATGCAAACTTTGAATGGGATTATTTTCTAGTAGGTAAATTATTTTGTGTGTGTTGCACAATTTAACCATCAAGTGGAAGTATTTAATGAGACACGGTAACCCCGGTATCCCGCTCACTTAATGTTGGCTCGTGCATAGGTTTGAAAAACTCGTCCATGTATCGCTGCAAGGTTCCTCACCCAATATGAACCTTGTGACAACCCATGTTAAAGTAAGGGCCCAAGCCCTCCACGATGACCCCCCATCACAAGCTTTAGTATGCTTGTTGAGTGTCCAATCATCGCTGGAACACAGAAGGATTTTTGTAGAGTGTTTTATTTTTATGTTTGCTTGTGCTTGCCTATACGGTATGGTTGAAATGATTATGCCATACTGCTGCAGCCGTTTTGTTTTGGGCCATAAAATGCAGAAATGTTTTATAAAATGATGTTTTGCTACAAGTAGAAATTCTCCTACCCATGCTTGTATCCCTGCCATTTAATCTTGCTGCAAGACACGAACTGTACACGGATGGACAATTTCCGAAATTGATGATGCAAGTTCTACTCCAACTGGGACACCGCGACTACTTCAACGTGAAGAGGTACCCCGAGACGTGTTATTTTCCTCGTATCCCGGAGTTCTATAGGGAAAATTTCTTTGCAAAAACAAACTTTGGGAATGGCTCTATCCCACAAAATTTTGGTGTTTGTGATCCCACTCTTGTGGCGCGAACATCGTTGTTTGAAAACAAACCTTGTTTCTTTTTCCAAACCGGTATATACATGAAAGGGGCACCTGCCATGTACGTATAGCTTTGGAAAAATAAAACCTTTTGTTGTACGCACATGAAAGGGGCACCTGTCGTGTGTGTATAACTTTTCAAAAATAAAACCTTAGGAAAGGTTATGATTAGCATATCCCTGCCTTTTGTTTATAAAGGTTTTTGAGTTCTTACTCACCCCAGTTGATCTTGTTAGATTATTTGATAATTTGGTTGTAGATCTTGTTTGATCTTGCCCTGTTTGTGCAAAACCTTAGATTTTAAATTCATAAGCATGTGAGTAGATCCTATGTTGATTGTGGGTGTGAGCCCCTGCCATGCCATCTTTTAAATGCATTGAGTATGGTAGAAATATCATATGGTTTTAAATAAAAATCTTGTGGAGTGCTAATCTCTTGAGTATTAAAAACCCTAGTATTTTGTAGAAAAAGTTTTTTTTGGGTATAAATGGATCGTTCAAGAATTATCTTGTATAACCTCCTTAATCTCGAGGATGAGATTCCTTTTAAGGGGGGAAGGTCTGTAACACCCCAAAATTTCATCCCTAATTTTAGTGGTGTTTTCCGACACCTGAAAAACTTTTCCTCTTGTCCTAAATTTCTGCCCTAAAATTCAAATGTTTCCAAAACCAAGCCAAATGATTTTTGTAGTGGGAGGAGAACACCTAGATGCAAGTACTAGGAGAGCCCACACCCCTGGGCAAAGTCTTGACCAAACCAAAAAAATCTTTTGCCTCCTCAAACGAGCAATTTCGAATTTGGACCAGTACTGTTTTTCAAAAGTTCTAGTCGCACGAAGTTTCGAATTCGCGAAAGCATTAGTCACCAAAGTTGTAGAGTTTTGTTGTTGGCATGCAGCGGTGAAAACCCCATCGCGTTTGGACCCCGAGTCACCGGGAACGCGACGGTGCCGTCCGTGTCGCACCCTAGACGCCGCTTGGGCGTGACCTAAACCGCTTAGCCCTAAACCCGGCCTAACCCTCCTACACCAGTGCACACCCGTGCTCCACTGCGCAACCAGCTCACCCCCTCCCGTTCTTATCTCTTACCTTAAATATTTGGAGCGGCGTTGTTGCGCCGGTGCACCGTCCATCAAGCCTCCCCCCCTCCTCCCATTGCTCTTCCTCCACTCTAGCTACATAAGGAGGCCCCAAGATCATTCCCGAGCTGCTGCACCCCCACTCTCCCCTCACTCCTCTCCACTCCCTCCCCCTGCCCTACCTGGAACCAGCAGGGGAGAAGAACCCCTAGAGCATCCTCCATTGCCCCCCCCCCCCCCGAGCCATGGCCTCCCCTCTAGCCCTCTAGCACCTCGAGCCTGTCCCTCAGCCACACCACCACTGGCTCACTCCCCTGCCCTTGCTAGCCCTCCCCTCTGGAGCAGCAGTTGGAGGCCTAAGCTCCATCCTCTACTGCCGCCATGGCCACGCTCGGGAGAGCTCGAACGGCCGCCTTCCCGTGAACCTCGGCGACCGCAGCCTGCCTCCCTGGGCGCGGTAGAGCCCCACGGTTCCATCCCCGCCGTCGGCCGGAGTTTAGGTGGTGCGGAGCGTCGCCGGCCAGCCCCGCCGTGCGGCCACCATGGCCGAGCCGCGGCCAAGCTCGCGGCGCCGCCCCCCTGGTCTCCCCGGCCACCTTGGACCCTCCCCGAGCGCGGCGCGGCACCGCAACCCTGCCGCCGTCCTCGGCTGGCTCCGCCGGGCCGCGCATCGCCGGCGGCCGTCGACCTCCGACACCTCCCCGTACGCGCCGTGCGTGCCCGTGAGAAGAAGAAGTTGACCATGTCCCCGCCGCCGGTTTCCCCTTCCCCGGCCGCGGCAAGCCGCCTCCGGCCCATCCCCGCCGCTGGCCGTGGCCCTGGCCCCTCCGAGCTGCCGGCGCCGGCGAGCGTCCGAGCCGCCCGTGCTCGCCTGCGTGAGGTAGACGACCGTGTCCTCGATCCGTTCTGCGTGTTCTGTTTTCTTTTACCGTTACGTAACGTTTCAGCCCACCAGGGAGCAGCCCACCCACGGCCCAGCCCAGCAGAGGAAGCGGCCCAGTCCCCCTGTTTTTTTTTTCCAGCAGAAGCAGCAGGCCAGCAGCGGACCATGGCCCACCAGCGGCGCTGGCACGTGCGCGTGCAACGCGCCCGTGGCCCAACAGCGGCCCGCGCCGTTTTTTTCCCCGCGGCAGTTTTCTTTTCTCTGCTGCAGGAATTTTCAAATGGCCACAACTTTTGAACCGTAAGTCCGATTTCGGTGATTCAAAATTTTAAATTCATATTTTTGAAAGACCTATCCAGTGGTGCTGTCCTTTTCCATTTTGGGAATAGTTTATTTTGGGGCTATATTTTAAGTGCTATATCGCACCCCGTGTTTAGGTCCCCCTTCGAGGTTCTACCCCGCGGAAAGTCCGAGACTTCCCCGAACCGTCGGAAACCCGTCTTCGCAGGCAAGCTAACTCCTTGCTATGAGCCGTCCCACAATGTTGTTTGTTATTTGTTTATTGTCATGCCAAGTGATTATATTTGTCTGCGTTCGGTATGTATTATGTCGGTCTGTATTGTAGTGTTTAATATGTTAGTCAGATTATTGCTCCTGCCATGTTATGTTTCATTCATCATCATGTATGCATTAGAATGACGTGTGAATTAATTGTGCGCCTCGCACTTGCGCGGCTTTGTCGAACCCTCTAAATAAACAACTATAAAACATGCGTTCCTATGATTGTTTGCTTCTTCTCCTTCGCCGAGGTGAGGAGCGGACGAATGTCGTCTTATGATTCTCGGAGTTGGGGGCATTTGCCAAAAGAGTTATTTTCTTCTTCTCCCTCCGTCAAACGTGGTTGGCATATGCCCGCCTAGACTGCGACGCTTGGGACATTTGCTTTCCATTTGGTTCTTTTTGGCCAAGATTGCTGACACCACGTCGGGTTAACCCTTGAGTGGAATGAATGCTTTCTTTCTTATGAATGTTTTCGGTTCATTGTGTGGAGGCTACATGCCTCGCCAACTTTGTAGTTAATCTGCGAGGGCGCTGGCTGGAGGAACCGCCACAGTCGTCCGATTGACCCACCGTGTTATCTTTTGTAGTTGATCTGTGAAGGCGCTTGCCAGCGGATGACCGCTGCCACAGTCTTCCGGTTGACGTTTCTTTTTCCTTGTCAAACGAGAAGGCGCTTGCCAGCGGAAGACCGCTGCCACAGTCATCCGGTTGACGTTTCTTTTCTTTTGTCAAACGAGAAGGCGTTGGTCAGCGGGTTCGCCGCCGTAGTCTTCCGGTTGACGTTCTTTTTATTTTGCTAAGTTTGGACATGGATACTACTATTGCTTGATTTATTGTGTTGCTAATATTTTGTCGTGTGATGATATATGATGATGATATTGTGAGTATTGTGTTGGACTAATCCTCTTGGTTTGGACTTGTGAATGATGGAACTTGATTAAACGAAACACCCCTCCAAACAACGATAGGGTCAGTCCACGGTGCCACTAATCTGAACATCGAAAGCACTGCCACTGTCGCTCACATGGGCGGGCCTTGACCTACGTAACCTATTGAGCCTCCTTTGACGCCACCATTTTGGCAAGTCTAGTCGGTATCATAGTTGGTCGGGGCTAGTCTTGCGAAGATTCTGGAGCTAGGCGTCGCTCATGGGTTGGGGACGTGCCAGATTCACTTCTGCATAAGGCATAGAGTTATGTCGGTGGCTATACAGGGAGTGTCTTGGTAGCGTGAACGGTCAGGTGAGTGTATCTTGCTGAGTTCGCCTTAAGGATGATATCCTAAAGTGTCAAATCTGGATGTCTAGCCTCGTTCCAAGGTTATGGAACAACAGTTCAGTGTCAGTCACACTGTGTGTCCGTGTCGTGTCAGGAGGTTAAACCTAAGTCTTGTTTGAAAGAAAGATGAACAAACTGATTTCACTAAATGGACAATAAGATGATGCAGGGAATGTTACTTGTGAGGTGAATGGGATGGCGGTGTGATGCGTTGGAAGCCTATAGTTAGGCCAGAGCCAACATCAACCGTGCATGCCCGGGAGATAGCCAGAGTTGGCTGGATTGATAGCCAGAGTTGGCTGGAGTGATAGCCAGAGTTGGCTAGAGGCTTGGAAGCCTGATTGTGTTGACAGGAGTAATTATAAGATTTGGTACCAACTGGTACCCTCATTTACTCGTCACAGGTAATCTCTTTGTTTGATTGCCGGTGTACGATCCAACCCCACCTGGCTTGGACTCTGAACTGGTGATACCCCATTGTTTGCTTATGCCATGTTTTGCTTATCAATGCCATGCTACTTTTATATCATGTATCTAGATTACACCTTGCCATGTTGTAGGATTTTATATCCAATGTATATCTTGCTGCATGATTGTTGGAATGTTTGTAGTAAGTGGCGATTCTTGCTGAGTGCATATTAATGTACTCACGGGCCTTGTGATTGTGGCCAGGTTTTGTCGAGGATTCATCTTCCACCTTAGTAAGGATTTGAAGCAAGAGCGTGCTAGGATCAGTAGCCCAGCCAGAACCTGTGGAGTGGAGCCGCTCCAAGCCGTAGCCTCTCATATGTCTTCCGCTGCCAGTTAAAACTCTGCATCGTGCCATGCTGGGATTGATATTTCGTCATTCCTTGATGGCCTTGTAAACCATTTGTAGCACTGAGGTGCCTGATTGTGTAATGATTTCCATTATGTTACACTGTTGTGACGTGCGGCCAGTTATCTTGGGATGGCGCACGGGACGACTGCCTCTCTGGTGATATGTGCCAGGGAGGGGTGTCACACCCCACGACGATGCCCCCAAGAGAGTAACGACGCATCCTGCCACCGTCGTCAAGACCAAGACGCTCAAAGGTTTTCACCCGGAGCCCTATCACGACGAAGGTGCCCACACAACGACGCCCCAACAGGGTCTACGACACCCATGGCATCACCACCGTTGGCGCCGAAGCGCTGGGTTTTCACCCGCTCCCGGTATCACGGACGCCCATAGACTCCGAGTCAGGCCTGCACCGCGCGATCTGGGAGCTGTCAAAGCCGAACCGCCGCCAGCACCAGGATTTCCCGTTGTCTGCTCCCCACCAGCCACCTAGCTAAGGAAAGAGACCATCACCACCTCCATGTCGCTCACCATAGAACGCTCGCTATAGGCCACCGCCCCAGCATCTCGCACCCTTTGAGTGGCTCGCATGAACACAACAAGACCACTCATCTCTCGAACCACGAGGGATAACAAGCAAACCCTGCTGCAAGTCACACCCACAGTGCCCGAAAATGAGACAGCCCGACGGTCGCCGGATCTAGGCGTGTGGCACGGATCTAGCACCCCAGCCACTCGAGTCCAGGGGTGGGTTCCCAGGTCAACCGAAAACTCCTGAAACCAATTGGACAGCAGGGCCCTGCGCTACCCAGATCGAGCCCAAACGGGCCTAGATCTGGACCGAGGGCCCGTCATCGGTGGCCAGCACCACCGGCCGCAGCTGAGAACTTCGTCTTCCTGGACCTCGCCACCACCAATCACCGGCCTTGCCGTCCACGCTAAGCACCACGGTCGAGATCTTTGGCCCTAATTCCAGGGATGTGGGAGCCGCCCGCGTCGCCTATGCCGACCGCCGCCTCCAAGGACGCGACTGCCGTTGGATGCCACCACCGCCACAGGCTCGCCCCACCACAGCAGGGTTGCCACACCGCCGCCGCAGGCCCCGCCCAACGCAGCACCCAAGTCGGCTCGCTTGGCCCCCGCCAAGCTCCACGGGCGAGAGAGAAGAAGAAGCATCGCCGCCGCCATCGCCCGGCCTTCGGCCGCCGGCGGCGACGAGGAGGATAAGGCGAGGGACGGAGTCGAGAATAGGAGGAGGTTAGGGTCCCCGCCCGTCGCCTACGGGAGCGACGAGTGAAACGAGTCAAAAATTCCCTAGTCGAGCTAATTAGCCACTGGCCATGCATGTGAACCACAAAATATACTACATATTTAGTATGGCTGAAAACGTAGTGAAGGATTTGCCGTTACATTTTTTGCGGAAGTACCCTGGCATTAAAAGAAACATCGAGCAGTACAAAACACCTCAAAAGAAACAAAAATTACAACGATATCCCTGAGATGCCCTTCGTCTTCAACCTCCAGACCGTGTCGACGACGCGCCGCTGCTGCCGCTCCTCCTAGAGCCGGCCTGACATTGTTGGATGCGGACGGGAAGTCGCCGAACGGGTCAAGAAGACCACATTCGTCCCAGAGCCGAAGAAGAAGGATGAACCGCCGATGAAGCTCCATGATGATCCGGAGAACGCCACCGCCAGAAGAAATCCTTGAGAACACACCAGTCCCAAAAGTTTCTCGACGTCGCTGCCGAGATGGGGCAGAAACCGGGGAGACCTTATTGGACAAGGCGCCGCCGCCACCACCTGAGCGCCACCCCACCAAACTTTAACCCTAAAACCAAGTGAACGAAGCCCTCCCGCCGACGGGGCCGAGATCCACCCTGCCTCCATGGCCCGAAGGCCACAAAAGCGAGGTAGATCGTCGGCGGCGGCCGACGGGAGGCGGAGGAAAACGAATCTGAGCGTCGTCTGTGCGTCGCCTGCGGAACGAAACGGTAATTTGAGAAGGAATTTGCACACACGCCGCTACAAATTTTGTACGCCAAAATTATGTCATAGCATCTTATTAGCAAACTAAATAATGATGTAGTTAGTTAAAAATGATGAAATTTGATATAGTTTTATTTGGAGGTCGTACAAATGACACATCACCTACCCCACGACTACTCATGGAGTCTCCAAGGGCACGCTCCATACTTCGTCTGTCTCCCCCACCCCCAAATCTTATGTGTTTGAGGGTTGGCCTGACATGTCTCAGACTCTCAGTCAAGGGAGCGCGCCCGCCATGTTTTGTCTGGATATTATTCATATCTCTCAATTTTCAGCGTAGACGGCATACAAATATTACATAGTTCAAACATATAATTCAAATATTACCTAGTTCGAACATATATAGTATAAAGGACATAATTCGAATAAATTGATCAAACATCTTACATTGTTCAAACACTCTTCCGAACACAAAATAAAGATAACTGGGACGTAGCTGATTCGTGGGCCTATTCTTGGGCTAAAATTGCGACGGCCCAAAAAATAAAAAGGCTGAAATTTTGGGCTTGACCCATGCTATCAAAAATTGAAAGAAATAAAAGTATAAATAAGCTGAATTGTTAGGCTCGGCCCATGTAAAGCATCGAACTAGACTGGGCTGAATCTGATCCATGACCTTTTCATTTCGTCATGATTTTGCCACATAGCATTGGCCACGTAGGTTCTGACGTGTCCACGACTGAGAGCGCATGACCAAAAAAATTCGTCATAAATGTATGACCCTCTAATTTGGTCATAAACTTTTTGAAAAATTCACTAAGGAAAGTCATGATCGATTAAATAAGACGCTCAATATGTGACCATTATTTTCTGTCAATAAGGGGTCACGAATGAAACTTTATGACCTTTTAGTGACCAAAATAGAGGGTCAAAAGTTAACATATTTCTTGTAGTACAAAAGGACATAGCTTGCAGATTCATCTACTGTCCCCCATGGTTCGGCCGACTTCGGTGACTGCGGCCTACTCCTTGTTTGAGCATCACTTCATTCACAAGCAGCTAGGGATTTAGAGCGGTCTAGCTTGGTGGATGTTCGCATTTGGCCACGGCAATACTCATCGAGAGAAGCGTAGAGGCTTCTGAAAAGCCTGCTCCATTACTCATAAAGCGAGGGATAAACGAGTGTGACGTTTTGTAGCATGGGCTAAATGTAGCCCTTTAAAAAAAATTGAAAACGATATTTTAATGTATCGGAAAAATCAGAAAAAAAATCTAGATAGAAACGATAATGTATTCTATCAATGTGCAAAATTTCCACTCCAAATACATTGTATTCTAATCTGTCTAAAAATAACAAAAGTGAAGATTTTAAGTGATGAACAGTACACTAATCTAAATCTACTAAATTTATTAGATTTGTCTTTTTTATGTGACTCAAAGTAAAAAGTGTTTCCAATTGATATTTTGCATCTCGGAAGAATGCATTATTATGATCATCCACGAATTTTTTGAGAATTTTTTAAATCTTTCAAATGGTGTTTTAAAAAATTCAAAAAACAGGCTATACGTAGCCCGGGCTATACATGGACTTTTCAATCGTACAAGGCTCATACAACGAAGCCTGGTCGTCTCCTCTCCCGTTCCTGTAGCGAGAGAGGCGATTTTTAGAAACTCCCAGGCGATCCACCTTCGCACCGCAGATCCGCCGGATCCCTCGCCCTCCGGCGGCCGCTTCGGCGGCGGGAGGGTGGGGGATCCCCGCATCTCGGCTGTACATAGGGTAGGCTCTTTTGGGGCTACTGCCGGCGGCGCCGTGGAGGGGGTGGGGTCGCTGGCGGTGTTTTTGTTGCAGGTTCGCATCCTCTCCGGCGGCGGTGCTCGGTGGAGTGCCGTGGCGGCGTGCCTGCTTCTCTGGCGGCGGCGGATCGTTGGATCCGCGCCGTGCGTCGATCTCCCGCCAGATCCAGCGCTGCGGTCTCCGTGCTGGCGGTGGATCCGATGGAGGAGGTGCGAGGTGGCTGCGGTGTGGGGTAGCGGCGTGCAGGCGGTGGATCTGGCCACCTCCGGTGGAGGTGGGGCGGTGCTGGCCCCAGATCCGGCGCGGGTGGAGCTCGGGGTCCGTGGCCCCGGCCGACGAGCGTTCATCGTCTATGGATCCAGCTCTGCGGAGCTGGTGCTTGTAGCGGCTCTCAGACGCCTCCGGGCTAGAAGCTCCTCCGCTCCAGGGTGCAGGTCTCCGGGCTGCGGCGTTCTTCCTCGCCTCCGGTGGTGGAGTTCGTGCTGGCTGGGGTTCCTCGTTGCGGTTGACGGCATGCCACGGCAGTGTTGCCTCTGTTTTCTCCTTTCTTTTCCTCGTGTATTTGGCCTTGTACTTGTTCTCTTCGTATGAATACTAGTATGGAAAACGCAAAAAAAAAAAAAAAAAAAAAAAAAAATCGTACAAGGCTCATTCATAGACGACAGCACACTTACAGACAGGTCCATACCAGGACTCGAGGTGAGAAAAGCTTCTAGAAGCATCGTCATGCCATTGCCATTGGTGTGAAGAAACTTCAAGTGAGCTGCCGTGACCAGCTCTACTGTTCCTCTAGCCGACCAGCTCCGACTGCCATTCCTTTCCACTCTGACATACGCGAGTTGTGCGGATACGGCATCGGCATGCACCTCTTCCCGTGGCTCAGTCCGTCCTTAGGCCATCTCCAGCCGTCCCCCCAGAGCACCCAGGAGGCCATTTTAGCGCCGGCGGTAACGAAAATCCACCAGCCGGCCCCCAGAAGTCGATTTGGCGCCGGTTTTAGCGCCGTTTCGCGCCGGCGAACCCAGCCCAACCCCAGCCTGCAGGGTTCGGCCAGGGGGGGCAAAAGGCGTCCGCGGGCCAGGCTTGTCGGCGAGGGAAGGCGATTTCCCTCCATAATTTGGTCGTTCCCACCATTTCCCCCCCCCCCCCCCACATATACCTCTCCCCCGCCCAGTTCCCGCCATTTGCACAGATCTGGCCGCCATGGCTCCCGCCCGATTCACAGGCCCCCGCGCCGTCGCCGCCTCCTCCTCCGCCTCCTCCTCCGCCTCAATGGTCGGCGCCTCCATGATCGGCAAGAAGCCGCGGAAGCCGAGGGCGCCGAAGGAGAAGCCGCCGGGAATGAGCAACGCCGCCTGGATCGCCGAGGAGGCGCGCCTGAAACAAGAGAACCTTCAGCGCCGGACGAGGGAGAAGGCGCAGCGGCAGAGGGAGCTGTCCGCGCACCTGGCGGCGGAAGCCGAGGCCCAGGCCGTCGACGAGGAGGCCGTCGACGAGGAAGAAGAGGTGGAGGAGCTGGAGGAGCCGCCAACTCCGGCGCCGGCCAAGCGCAGGGTCGCGGGCTTCTCTCCTCGTCCTCCTCCGCAGTTCGCCGGTTGGAGCCAGAACTCCGTCGCCTCGCCGTCGCCGTCGCCGCGCTGGATCGCGCCCCCCAGTACTCCCCCGGGTACGCCGACGAGCATGGTGGCTTCAACCCCAACACCACCTTCCCCCACCATGTGCCGATGATGTATGTCGGCTCCCCGGGCTACGCAACTTCGCCATCGCTGCGCCGTTCCCTCCCCTTCGCCGCGCAGTCCCTGTTGGGCCAAGATATCGGCCCCTTCATGGAGGAGATCATCACCACCGGCTCGGTGGCGGCAGCGGCGTGCCCGGGCTTCCTCTCGCAGGGCGGTGTGGAGTTCTTCTTGCAGGGCGGCGGGGATTACGGTCAAGGTGCGTCTGGCGCCGGCACAGAGGATGCGTAGGCGGAGGCGGAGGCGGAAGCGGAAGAAGGAGACGCGACGGCGCCTACGCAGGAAGAGGACCTGGCCAATGATGGCGGAGGAGGCCGCCGTCCCAGGAAGGGGCCGACCAAGACGGCGCCGAAGCCGCCCGTCGAGCCGCGCATCAAGTGGTCGTGCAGGGAGGATATCCTGCTCACCGAGTCATGGAAGGTGGTCAGCTGCGACTCGATCGTCGGCGCGAACCAGGCCCTGGACAACTATTGGAAGCGCGTCAAGACGGAGTACGACGAGCGCCGGATGATCGACCCGGACTACGCCTCTTGCGTCATCAATCGCGGCCAGAAGGCCATGGCCAACCATTGGCAGAACATCCAGGCAGCCTGCAACAAGTGGCACGGCATACAAGAGGAGGTGGCGCACAGGCCGAAGAGCGGCGCCAACCGCGAGATGGAGGTGAGAATTTCCGCCGTGATTCCGTTCTTTGCGCCGCCGTGTAGCTCATTTGTGCCGGTCCTGCCGCCATGTAGATCGTCCGGATGCTCGAGGCGTACAAGGAGGACGAGAAGACCGACTTCAAGTACCTCCACGTCTTCGTCGTCATCGAGGGGTGCGAGAAGTGGGCGGAGACACGCCGTGGGCTCGGCAAGGGCAAGGAGTACATCCCGGGCGCTGGTGCGTCTGATGCGTCTGATGGCCGTCCACCGATGGGTCACCAGAAAGCCAAGGCGGCGAGGGACGCCGAGCCGGCAGCGGCAAAGCTCTAGGCGTCCATCCAGGCCTGTCTCGCCGACGCAAAGGCAAACGCCGGCAAGAGGGAGGACATCACCGCGAAGAGGTGGTCGGCGCTCATGGCCAACTCCAAGGTCAAGATCGAGCTCCTCAGGACCGGCACCGTGGCGAAGAAGAGGAACCACGACCTCGCCTTCCTCACGGGGGCCGATCCGGACGCGATGGACCCCGAGCTGAGGACATGGTACATGGCGCAGCGCCGGCTCATCCTCAGCGACATCAGCACGGCTCCGTCGGACACTACCTACGGCACCCCGACGGAGACGACCGAGACGAGCTCGGCCAGTCTAGCCGAGACACCGCCTGCCCAGCCTCCGTCCACGGCGCAGATCGACCTGGACGCCGCCGACACTGCTGCCCCGAGCTCTGCGCCGGCTCCGACCACCACGCCGATCGACCTGGACGCCGCCGACACTGCTGTGCCGTCGCCGGCCTCTATCTGATCTGTGCATCAGCAGAACGCCGCATGTGGCCGTGGATCGCCCGACTGTGGCTTGATCGAGACTCTTTGATCGCCCAACTGTGGCGTTTTTTGTAATATTGCCCAACTCTGGCTGCCGTGATCGCCGAACTCGGGCTATATTTTGGGAGCGGGAAGAAGGCGTTTCAAATGATATGAACTGCGGCGTTTCCTGGGCCGCCGAACGGCTGGTGAGTTCGCCCCCCCCCCAGGTTTTGGAGACGGCCGGCGCTAAGACAAAAAGGTGCCGGATCGAAACCTGAGGGGGCCGAACGGCTGGAGATGCCCTTATCTTGACTCCGACCGTATTCGTAATCCCTTGATAGTCCGATCCCTTGCCCAAGAATTTCTAACGCGTGCATCCTCGTTCGAAACATTATTGTCAGAAAAACGCATCACATAAAGATTAACCGGAGACTATCGAGATAACAATGTACGATCTCAATCCAGGAGGTATCCATGAAGGTTCGTTGTCATGGACCAAGTTGGATGATGCTTGAAAATCGGGGGCATGTCTATGGCGCCTTGTTTACCAGGGTGTTCGTTCTCGTCTCTGATACAGCGACAGCACCCACGGCATAGTAGGGTTATATTCTAGAGACAAGATGCTGATGCATTATTCATACAGAATTTCCATGTATCAGACGTTTCAGGGAACATCTTAGTGAACGGGGATGACCGGGATGCTGGCAAGGTGACGGCGACAAAGATCTTGACGTTGACGATGGCACCTCTCCAAACCTAGTGGAAGGCCTGATATATATGGTCGCGGTGCCTTGGCGTGACGAATCTTTTTGAAAAGGGAGATTATATTAGCATTGACACGAGAGTACAATTTTAAGGCCGAGGGCATTTCTTTACCACTAACAACTCTCTAAACATGTCGAACAAAGAAATATTTGCGCACTTGAAAAAATGGCCGGTTACCCATCATCAATTTTTCTGAGGCTAAGCACGTTTGACCTCTAGCTTCTTGAAGACGAGATTTTGAAAAAAACATACAGTTCGTTATATGAGTATTCTGTCAGTTCTATGAAGTCATGTCCCAGTCTCTCACACACCACCTTAAAAGACGTATATCCTCGTAGGTCAACTCTAAGTCAGAAACATCCCTCTTGGCACACGTCTATGTGTTCAGTGTCGGCGCATGTCCCACATGTCCGCGACCCCGACTCGTACACGTCAATGTAACCAGAAGGGTCGGTTTTGATACCAAATGTAACAACTTAGCCATCTGGGGCTGGCAGGACCCGCACACGCCCGTGTAGACTCGATGGTCTGGTCTGGTATCAAATGCAACACCCCAGCCACTCCGAGGCTGGCAATCATTACTCATGGCAGCTCTCTAAAACCTCTATACTCCCCCACAAAACAAAACCAGTCTTTCATTCGCACTTTGCACGCCCGGGAAGACTGTCTCGCTTGGTCACCTATCAAAAATTTGTTAAGCCAAGGACGCTTAATTTCAAAATTCATTGGAGGCGAGCTTCCAGAAAAAAGATGCACCTTATTAATATGGTATTCTATCAAACTATTAAGCCGTGTGCAAGGATGACACAAGTTTAACCTAAACTAGTTTGGACTCTTCATCGAATTTATGACTCAGCTTTTTCATCAATTCTATGAGACCAACACAAGAAAATATACTTCTTTGTAGGGTTTGTATGAGATAAAAAGAAGAAGATGCTACTACCTAAGTAACTCTGAATTATTTGTGGGGAGAAGAGCCACTAGTAATTTAATTCTGCACTTGGAGTCCCAGCAAAAATTTTTTTTGAGTAGAAAGGATTACAGATCGAAATAAAACCGAAAAAGCAGAACAACCTCAGGAAACATGAAAAATGCAAACCAGTCCTCGAGGCCCAGCTCCCACCGTCGCCGCCGCACCACGGTGACCGCCAGCCGCGCGCTGCCGCCGAGCTCCACCCGAGCCGACGAACGCAGCGAACCGCGGCCAAGAAGCCGCCGACGAAGCCGCCGTCTTCAGTCCACCGCCTGGGTCTTGGCGGTGAAGAGGGAGGCTGGAAGTCCGCCAGATCGACACAAATAAGATTGTAACCATCAATGGCTCATCTAAAGTGTCAAACCGTTTGAATTAAAAGAGGTGGCATTGTTGTAATCATGAGCCAACTAAAAAAGGACGACAATATAACTATTTGGTGCATAATTCTGGGACCCGACCGTCGGTAATATTCTAGACACCTTTATTTTCTTTATCTTCTCTTTCAACTAGATCATCGGAAATCCTAGGTGACAGCTCTTATAGGACAACTAATGTGAACTATTTAACATGTGGTAAGCCACGACGTCCTAGCGGGAGATGTTGGGAATCGTAGGCAGAAAACAAAAAAATTCCTAACAACAATAACCATAAACTAGTCAGGATCTATTACTATACAAATATAGAGTAACGGAGCTAATCGATACACATACCCTTGTAGACCGATAGCGGGGATTACGCTCCCGCAACAAGCGTTGTTGATGAAGCCAACGTAGCCGACCTCGAGGTCGTGAAGACGAACTCTTCCGAGCGTCCCAGGTGTGACGCATCGCCGGGCTTACGCACGTACGGAAAAGATGATGACCTCCAGGCTCTGATCTAGCAGAGCAGCGGAAGCAGAAGACTTGGACCCAGCAGAACGGCGGTGTGCGTATGGTGGAGAGAACTTTCTCAACCCGTGCGTAGCCCCATTTGCGGAGCCGCAACTTAAACGGATGAGAGAAATAGGGAGGATGGTGCATTTTCAAAGGCATGGGGGCACCTCTATATAAAGGGGAAGGGAGGGTGCAACTCCCCTTGGCTTAGCCATGTGGGACTACCGCCCACCTAGGGCAGCCGCCCCTCTCCCCTTTCATGGGGTGCGGTTCCCCCCCCCCTATGGGCCTCTCTTCCGGGAGTTTGGCCCATTTAGAGTTGGGGCTGCCAATAAATCCGAAAATAAATAAATAAAATATATTTAACCATTAATTAAATTAATTAATATTAAATATATATTATTTAATTTATTCGAGCTCCGAAAACAATTTTGTTGCCCTCCGATCTTCATCGAATACTCCCGGAACATTTCCGGTGATCTTCTCTCTATTTTCTTTTTTGCGTCCAATCTAAATAAACGTCATCCACCCTTAAGTGTGACACCCTAGAGGTTCGGGAACACTCCATACATGATCGAGAAACCTTCTCCGATCAATGACTATCAGGGAGACCTGGATGGCTATGATAGCCCATGTGCGTTCACGAATAACTTTGTCGTTCGAACCTTAGACGTAAAGTGTCAGACATTTTGCCAGGCGATACTTAGTTTGTCCGAGACTCGATCTCCGGTATCACGATACCGAGCTTGATCTCGTTACTTGACAATACTATCTTTACTCGTCTGTGATATTACATCCTCGTGACCTAGTCGCATGCTTGCAAGCTCATTGATGTAATCTCACGAGTGGGCCCAAATTATCTATCCTGCTATGTGGATTGGCAAATGCCGTTCTTGATCACTTGCCTCAACATACTTCTTTCCGATACCCAAAAGCGACATCGTTATTGTCATTCTATGTAAGAGATGACATTTGATGCCATCAAAGTATCTTCCAGAAATAGCAACTAGAGTTGATCTCACGGTCGAAGGTGTAATGACTTCGTCCTATAAATATTGGGTGCGTCCATCACATTATTCACCTAATGATTGACTCCATTGTCAACTGACATAAATGTCACATGATCGGGAAACCTCGATCATCAATCGCACAACAGACTAGTAAAGAGGCTACTAGGCACCTGATTGTTTACATAGCACACGTGTATTAATGTTCCGCTTAATACAATTATAGCATGGTACAAAACGTATAATGAACAATCGAGATATGAAAAATAAAATATATTTATTAATTGTCTCTAGAGCATATCTCCTTCAGGAGACCCATGACAGGTAGTAGTTTGGGCGGTCATCCTCGTGATTTTGCTCTACAACTATTTTGAAGGCTGCTAGATACGATGGCGGCAGTGCGGTACACTCACGGCAGGTGGTAGTTTGCCCAGTTGTCGTCGTGATCTTGCTACTGCGTGGTGTGGACGCGATTGCGCCTATACCGGGCCAAAAGTCGGGTCATGCCGGGCCTAAAAAAGGTTGGCCCAGAAAACTCGAGATTTAGCCCACCCCTGTCTTGTTGCGTATTTTAGGCCCTAGCCCGACCTCAACCTGTAAGGCGGAGCCTAGCCTGATTGTGGGGCCCGATCCTGGCCAGATGTGCAAGCCTGGCCTGGTCCGGAATTTTTGGGCCGAGTTGGCCGGGCTGCCCATGGACAGGTATTGCTGCGTCCCACCCCCTCTCCACAAAAGAAGCGTCTTCACACGTCCGTGCACTACTAATTTGTAACCAAAAAATCTTCAAATCTAGAAAGCAAATCTTCTTAGGAGCGTTCCTATACACATATACGACGAGACCGCCACTTTTTGGTACTAGAGAAAAACTCAGTCAGTGGTACTACTATGGATATCGAAACAGTTCAAAAGATCAGAAATAGCAACGACTCTCCAGCAAATTTTAGAGCTAAGCACAAATCTTGAGCACTTTAGTTTTAATTTTCTACGGCGAGAAGCTAATGTAATATCTCATCTATGTCCCGGAACGAGCTCCTCTGTGGTTTATCAACAATATTTTGTTTATAGTGTTTGGCTACAGCGTTTGGCTCCAACGCGTGTTACAATACCAAATCTTGCCCTTTAATTTCTGATTCAACGACAATGTTAACCTAACTTAGAGCATCTCTAGCAGAGTCCTCAAAAGCCGCGGAACCTCAAAATAACCGTCGGATACGGTTTTGAAACTTTAAAAACGGACATAGCAGAACCCTTACACGCCGCGGACCCTTAAACGATTTTGAGGGGACCCGGCAAATCGGCCCGCGGAACCGTGGAAGCTAGGTTTTGGCCGCTGACCCGTAGGATGAACCTTATCTTTTCATTGCATTGGCGGGAGGGAACATTCAGCCCGCCAACAACCACTCTCCTCCCGCCGCCGCCGCCGTCCTCTTCCCCGACTCCGGCCAACCGCGTCCTCGCCCCGAGCGCCGCCATGAGCACCTCGGATCCGTCCCTGGTCTCCGTCCCTGTCGTGGCGGCCTAATCGGCAGATCCAGCGGGGTGGAGAGAGTCCGCCGCTCCCGTCCCGACGGTCGATTCGACCGGCAACAAGCGCAGGCGACTCGGAACCGCCGGCGTGGCAAAGGCCCAGAAGGCCACAAAGTCCCGACGGCCGCTGATCCGTCCACGCCTCCGAAGAAGAGGGTGGCCGCGCGGAAGGTTAGGGCCGGCGTGGCCGCCGCCATGGCTTCTCCGTCTGCCCCCATGGCTCCTCCATCCGCCGCACCCGCGAACGACGCCGGCATCTCGAGGTACGAAAATTTCCCTTCTTTTCCGCCGCCCTCGCGTTTATAGGTAGTGAAACAAAATTGTTGCTCCAATTTGTAGCATCCCTCTTTTTGATGCATCCCAATCATTCATGAACGCCATGAATAACGCGACGGTTGACATTGACACCTCCCCACTCGGCGATTTCGGATACGACGAGGCCGATGGTGGCGTTGATGGTGGTGTCGGCGACGACGATGAGGTTGAGGAGGTTGATGCGTCAACGGTTAAACAACGCGGTGTGAATTACACGGTGTTGGAAGATGAGAACTCTCGACGCCATTCACGGCACTGATCAAACCAACAAAACGTATTGGCAACGAGTGGAAGACAAATTCTTTCAACTTATGCCACGCGATGGAAAAACGGTTCCTCGGAGGAAGCAAGCCTTGATCAGAACAAGTGGTGGTGGTGGTGGTGTTGATGTTGCTGGTGGTGGTGGCGGTGGTGGTGGTGGCAGTGTTGATGGTGGTGGTGGTGGCAGTGTTGATGGTGGTGGTGGTGGTGATGGGGTTCATGGATGTGGTGATGGGGTTCATGGATGTGGTGATGGTGATGTCTAGGTCTAGGTCATTTGAATGATGCGGGTGGATGCAAGTTTTTTGCCACATGGATTCAAAACTATGTTAATTGCCGACTTTAGATTCGTCAAACTATATTATGTTTTTAGGTTTACAGGTTGGAGAATACCATGGCAGAGCAGAACCCGTAAAGCGAAACCTTAAAACAGAATATCTGTTTCAAGGTTTCGCTTTACGGGTTCTGCTATGTCGCGCCTCGTTTTCGAGTAAAAACGCGAGTTCCGCGAACTTTAAAACGTGTTTGAGGTTTCGCGTTTTAAGAGCTCCGCTAGAGATGCTCTTAGCAAGAGCAAAGTTAGAAGAGCCCGTTCCCTGTGTGCCAGGTGAATGTGGCGAAGCCACATCGAGAGATGTGTGGTTAATTGACCACACATGTTTCTAATAAATTCTTTGTATACAAGCATAACTCATGATTTCTTATAGCAAAACTACATGTATTTGATATCACAATTTTGAAATGACATCACATGTTTCAAGTTCTGCACCGCCGCTGCCAGTCGAGTGACAATGGGCGTAGGCGTGTTTGGGTCAATTTCATCTCAAATTTTCTGCCCGTACACAGATTGGAATCCCAATCCCAAATTACTACTAGTAGTATTTGATTAATGAAACTGTCGAGTGGCGAAAAAGAAAAGATCGGCGCTGTCTGGTTCAGTTCTACTCCCTTGAGGAATATTATATTTTTCTTCTCTTTCGTCGGTGAGCAGCGTCGATATAACACCGAGTTACAATCACGCCGTGGCACGTAGCGCCGTGGGTTCTATTTAACCTCACTTCCCTTGAGGGAGAAGAGCCATCCAACCATTTCAGAAGCCAACAACAAGATGAGGAACCAGAAGAGCCGTGCTCAAGAGTGCAAGGTCGACCACATAGATCTCATCCCCGGCATGCCGGACGACGTCGCCGTCGACTGCCTGGCGCGCGTCCCGCACGGCTCCTTCCGCTCCATGCGCCGCGTCTGCCGCGGCTGGAGGGGCGCCGCCGTCGCGCCGGACTTCGCCCTGGCGCGCGCCAACGCCGGAGCCAACGAGGATCTGGTCTTCCTCCTGCAGTTCGGGATACCGGCGGCCTCGCAGGACGGCACCACGCAGGCGTACGGCGTGTCGGTCTACAACGTGACCACGGGGGAGTGGCGACGCGAGAGCGCCGCGCCGCCGGTGCCCATGTTCGCGCAGTGCGCCGCGGTGGGGGGCCGCCTCGCCGTGCTGGGCGGGTGGGACACCAAGACCTTCGAGCCCGTGGCGGACGTCCACGTCCTCGACGCGGCCACCGGCGTGTGGCGCCGCGGCGCGCCGATGCGGTCTGCTCGGTCCTTCTTCGCCTGCGCCGAGGCGGGGGGCAAGATCTACGTCGCCGGCGGCCACGACAAGCTCAAGAACGCGCTCAAGACGGCGGAGGCCTACGACGCGGGCGCGGACGCCTGGGACCCGCTCCCGGACATGTCCGAGGAACGGGACGAGTGCGACGGCATGGCCACCGTCGCCGGCGACCGGTTCCTGGCGGTCAGCGGGTACCGCACGGGCCGGCAGGGCGGGTTCGAGCGCGACGCGGAGTGGTTCGACCCCGCGGCTCGTGTGTGGCGCCGCCTGGAGCGCGTGCGCGCGCCCCCCTCGGCGGCGCACGTGGTGGTGCGCGGCCGCGTGTGGTGCATAGAGGGCAACGGCATGTTGGAGTACCGTGGGGAGCGGCGCGAGTGGCGCGAGGTCGGGCCGTCCCCGCCGGGGCTCAAGGCCGGCACGGCTCGCGCGGTCGCCGTCGGCGGCGGTGAGCGCGTGGTGGTCACCGGGGCCATCGGTTCCGGCGGGCATGCCCTGTGGGTGTTCGACGTCAAGACCAAGAACTGGACCGTGGTGCGCCCTCCGCCGGAGTTCGGCGGATTCGTCTTCTCCGTGGGATCTGTGCGCGTGTGATCTAGGGATCTTGGTCTGCGCCGTGTAAGCCGTCCGTCCCTACTCCCTTTGCAAGGAGTTAGTAGATTAGATTACTAGTACCGCAACCCGTGGATTCCGATGGAGGATAATCCTATGCGGGAGATGAGCGCAAAGAAGATGCTTTTAGTGACGGCATCCAAGGCGAAGGGAGAGCAGAGCAGAGTAGTTGGCTCGGGTTCATCTGGTTCTGCAAATCTGTTGCTGAACTGAATTCCTAACCGTTCTAGTCAACTGCTGGTGCAGGATTGTAATCCTTGTTCCTCGAATCTTATAGAAGTTAGCTCTGGTTTTTCCCAACTGAAGTTTTCGTGTTTAATCTTGGTGACGCCCGTATATTGGAGTAGGCAAAGTGATCTGTTCTTGGCATTGTTCGTTCCCCCTCTGCTCGGCTGTCTTCTCCGGTGGCGGCGCGTGAGGTTTTACCTGAGCAAGCACAAGAACCACCTCGAGTCCCCGACTCAGATCAGTTTTTACCTGAGCCCCGCACACAATCGTGTGTGTGCACATTCACGCATCTCAAGATCAGATAGACGTGAGCAATGGCGTCCCCTTTGCCATCATCATCAACAACGGTGGCACACTTGCAGTTAGTTTAGCAAAACTTGCATCGCACGCACACAGGAAGCTTCTAATCCTACGTAATCACCAGGGAGTCAGCGCTTTGCTCCACACTCTGACTCTAGCCAAGGCCGCCGGCGCCGTCCCACGTGATCTCTCCATCTGGATACGAACATCGTCTCGCAGCATCAATCTCGATGAAATGTTAACCCCTTCCCGTCCGCTTCGAGGAAGAAACCTGCGGAGCACGAACACGTCACTACCACAACAATTCAACTATATCTTGAATTAATCTGGGAGGTTGGTGTTGTTAATCGGGGCGATACTAGCTGTCGCCTTATCGCTCGCAAGATTCCGCCGCCAGCAGCAAGCTCGACGGAGAGGGAGATGACCCGCCGCCACAGGCACAGTCGGATGAATTGCCGTTCGCCTCGCACTGCCCCGAACTCCTCCTTCGCCGGTACGACGCCGTCCTGGCCATTCCCTCTAAACAGTTCTCGCCGCTGACCGCCACCCCCATCCGTTAAATTTCTTCCTAGCCACCGTCGGTGCCGCGTCATGCGAGCCTTCGCATGCGTAACGTAGCGTTTCCGTGTTAACCGCTATACGTGTGTAGCTCGTGCTTAGACTTCCCGTCCCCGTGACAAATGCAAACTGGTGGCGGCATTTCCTTGGCACCTTACGTTTTGGCTTATCTATTGGCAAGTGTGACTACTCTACCAAATCTTGCTACGGATATGTTGAGCTTATATGCAATGCAGGCAAACAACAAACCGGGTAGACCGAATCTTTAAGACTTTGGTGTACCAAAACTTATATACTTAACTTCTGAGACATGATGGCTATTTCATAATTATGGCGAACAATTCTGATGTTTTCTAGAGGGCGCATGGTTTCATTTCAACGAATATGTATGCGTGATTTATTCCATTCAGGCTAGCAGCTGTTGGGCCAACATATACTTCGACCGGCTAGCTGTCGTCTGTCTACATGGTTTTAGAGGCACAAAAACCGAAAACAGCTGAAACTTCTGCCTTCATTTCGTCAAAGCCCAGGACATTTGTGAAACACCGAAATGGTTTCAGAAGGTCGAAGACTATGCGTGGAGTTCAGCTCAGAGCCTGGATTTGGATGCATGTCCTAAGAACCGCAAGAACAATTGGAGGAAATGGACGGTGAAGAAGACTTGGAAAGGAGGTCCTCCGTCGTCAAGAACACCGTGCCATGAACAACAAACAAAAGAGCCGCTTCAGAGGAAGCGCCGAGATTTTGGTGCTAGTTTGAAACTGAACGGATCCAGTCGAATTTGCCGAGCGACGCACGGCATGGTGACGAGGGTCTCACCGAATTGTTGTTCCCTTCGATTTATGCAGTAGGCCAGGACGGCCGCTGTCCAACATGGGAGATTTTTTTCTTCCATGTCATCGAAGCTAACTATATACTCCACATGTTTTCGAATTGGCCAGTTCATATTCTTGGATATGTTGGATAGGCTACCATGCTCCCTGAAGGGTAGCAATAGTCAAATTGGGCCGGAGAATTTTCGTTTAGTAGATGAAATGGTATACCCTCTGATATTCCTTCGTCACTGATCAGCTCCAAGTAGTGTTTTTGTGGTCTGTACTTTCAGCTGTCGAAAAATGTTTCTACAAGCAGACAACACAAAGAAGGCAATGTCATGTGGGTGGCATGCTACTTGATTGTGACATAAGTTTAGCAACAGGGAGATCTGGATTCTCCAGGCATTCTCTTTTTGCTTTACATCTAGTCCACCATCTCCATTTGTAGCTGCTTCATCTGAACTTTGTGTGGATATTTTTGTAGAAGAGTGAAAGGCACCAGAGGTCACGAAGTTGCGCGAAAAGTAAGGATTGGCCACCAAGTTGAAAAACCTCAAAACGAGGTCACGAAGTTGTGGAGTAGTCAATTTTGGTCATTCCGTCACGGTGGGCGTCAAGTTGCTGACGTGGCAGTGTGTTTTTTTTACAAAAAACACCTTGAACTTTTATATATTCTAATTGTTAGGTCCTTCTCCATATTTATTTTCGTGAAACGCACCAGAGGTCACGAAGTTGCGCAAAAATTAAGTATTGGTCACCAACTTGAAAAAGCTCAAAACCGGGCACGAAGTTGTGAGTTAGCCAATCTTTGGTCACTCCGTCACGACGGACGTTAAGTCGCTGACGTGGCGGACTGTTTTTTCTCCAATCTCGCTGACAAAGTCGATGACAGGTTAGGTAGGAGGAGGGAGGGAGAGGAGGGAGGGACGGTGAGGAGATTGGAGAAAAAACAGTCCGCCACGTCAGCGACTTAACGTCCGTCGTGACGGAGTGACCAAAGATTGGCTAACTCACAACTTCGTGCCCGGTTTTGAGCTTTTTCAAGTTGGTGACCAATACTTAATTTTTGCGCAACTTCGTGACCTCTGGTGCGTTTCACGAAAATAAATATGGAGAAGGACCTAACAATTAGAATATATCAGCAACTTGACGCCCACCGTGACGGAATGACCAAAAATTGACTACTCCACAACTTCGTGACCTCGTTTTGAGGTTTTCAACTTGGTGACCAATCCTTACTTTTCGCGCAACTTCGTGACCTCTGGTGCCTTTCACTCTTTGTAGAAAGTGGAGGGAGACCCTCCGGTCTTTGCACTTTCTCTTGGTTCAGTGGAAGTTTTGATGATTCTTACATGTGGTGTGTTCTTGTTTTCCACCCGTTCGTCAGGATGGGTACTTTGGCTGAGTTGTTGAAATGCTTCTAGAAGCATGTTAAACTGGACAGTGACGGAGCCTTTGTGCCAGCTTCGATGTCGATGGATGGATGAGTTGGGAAACACGATGCATGGGGAGTGAAGCTCAATTAGAATCAGTACATGTATTCTGAACTATGTGTAATATTCTGTTAGTATTTATCGTACCCTGGCCCTGGTTTGGAATCTAAATGTTTTATCGGTTGCTTTACGTATCCTCGTTCCTAAGTGCCGGATTTGTTTCGGAAGTTGTATACAGTACTCCTCCATTGTGGACACAAAAGTTGTACAGATATTTTGATATAGAGAAAACGAAAGTTGCAGATATATATATCTGAGCGACTGAGGGTAGTGGGACCTTTGTGTTCATCAAATGAAGATAAACAACGTATCTAGTCATCTAGATCATCAGCCGCCTACCAAGAAAGTAAACAAATTTAATTAGCCGCCTTAATTTGGCAATGATTCAGATTCCGTAACCAACGATTTTACATGTCATCTGCTTATCGCTTCGACCGGGAGCTCCTTTAGTTAGTTGTTGTTTCAGCTGTGGATGCATTGTTGAAAAAGTAAACAGAACCCTAATATTTTATTTGGTGTTTAAATTGGATCATCCTGGGGCTATGTATAGTGGTACAAGAAGAGAGATAAACTTGGAGTACAGGAGGTGTAGAAATCCTAATCTATTTCCAACTCATATCGTGTACCTGTTCTAACGTTCCCCTCAGTCGTAGCGGGAGAGAAACTGACTCGACTGTGACTGGATTTGAAATCTTGCGCTTTTGTCGTTTTCTTCTCTCCGTAATCATTAACTCTATCTCAGATGGTCTTCCTCTCTTACCTCTCGCAGTCAGCGGGAGTGGCGTGGACGCTAGCGACGACGCCGACATTGCTGACTGGAGTTCTTGCCAATGAGTTGTTGTAAACGTTGCCCTCCATATCAATCTTGAGATAGCCGATAGTGATGTAGCCGTGGTCGAGATAGTTGTGGTCGATGTTGTTGCCGGCCAGCTTTCCGAAGGGAAACCTTCGTTCCTTGTGATTAGGAATGGAGGCGTTCAAGCGTCTTTCTCCTCCTTGGAGGCATCGTCTCAGAGTCGACTACGGCTATGGGACCGGTGAAGGATGATGTTGCCGTGCAACTGTCCTTGTTTGTTTGGAGTTTGGCAAGGACGATGTGTCGAGCAGAGTTTGGGTCGCGGCTTGGATTGTAGTAGTCGGTTTTCCGACGTTTATAATGGGTCCTTTCGTGCTTCACTACGTCACCTGGAGTCGGAGCTTCCGTGGAGCGTGTCCAGATGGTTACGATGACATGCAACCAATGTTTCTTTTGCGGAGGACTCGGTTGACGCAAATCCAGTATATTTCTCTCGCGAAGCTCGTCTTCATAGTCGAAGATGTTTGCCGTTCACGTGCATGGCTGATTGTTGGCATGATCATGATCTGACATAGGTTTCGACGTCTTTTGCGGCGAGTACTACGTCGTTGGTCGTCGAAGTTGAAGTCAGAGTCGCTGGCTCGAGTACTAGTAATGAATTGTAGCTACTACCACACCACAACCAGGCCTCTATGCAATTTTTAATGGTTCTGACTTCCGACGGTCAGCGCTCGCCCTAATTACGTACAACCACATATGAACGTTGAGTCGTTCGTGCCGTTTGGCAACATTGTACTACGAGTAATGAGTCTCCCATTGTTTTTGAGACAAAAACATGCTGCGCACGAGTAGATTCTCACCGTTGCCACAATTAAGCCGCACATGGCAACATGGGATCATGCGAGAAGGGGAAGCATCGACCATCCCACTGGATCTGTGGGCGCCCAGGGGATGAACAACGCCAGGCAAGAAACACGGCAGCGTGTTCCCTGGGCGCCCAAAATTTTCATCACCGCCTCCCCTCAGTCCCCTGGAACGGCTTCAATTTTATACAGCAACGTCGAACACAACCACATGCTTCGGAATCTTTGCATACGTTGATGCAAAGGGAGATGACAGTGTAAGTCAAACAAACATAAACACTGCTACTAGTACCAAAACAGCATATGCCACACCTAGCGTCTACGCAGTTTAATCTTTTCTGACTTCTGACGGTGCGCTTGCTTCATGCCTCCATATGGAATGCGCCAAGCCGGTGCCCGTCCATATAACATTTAGCAACATCTGATTAATCCCATCGATTTCCAGGGGTAATTTTTTTTTTTTTGACATGAGGGGCAAACATTGTTGCAACAGGGTATCAAGGCAAAATTTGTACAAACAATTCTCTTGCAAAATTACCAACACATTTTTTTTAGATAAAGAGATTTTATTACTTAAGAGTTTTAAGCATTACACCCGGCCTCTGCATAGCTAAGATGCACACAGCCACCAGTTCACCAGTAACCAATTCAGAACAAAAAGTAAAAAGGCAAATTACATATCATAATGAGAAATTATAGATCCAGAGTCTATGTTGCCATCCATGTCGGGAGAATAACTCCATGGCCGCAGCCTACAGCCTCGACGTCACCTCCAAAAATAAGTCTCGATGCTCCACACGCTGCAGGTCCGACCATGCTCGTAGCGTAGTTGTACACCGATAGATAACCTGCATAACAGAAGCATTTTTATCGTTAAAAACATTGTCATTTCTACATAGCCACAGCGATCAAATAACGGCAATCGCGCCCATCCTACAGAAGCGTTTAAACCTAGGATCCACGCCATTTAACCAGTTGCCAAAAATGTTTGCAACAGTACGCGGTGGACGTAAGGTAGAACCTATCCGGATGACTGACCATATAGACCTGGCGAATTCACACTGGAAGAATAAGTGTGTAATGGTCTCGTCATGTTGGCAAGGTTGGCAATTACGCTTGGCAAGGTTGTCTTTAGTAAGAATTACACCCCGACAAAGATACCACGCAAACAGTTTAGTTTTAAGAGGGATCTTCATCTTCCAAATTTTGTTATTATCCTTAATATCGACTGGCACTTCGGATAGAATTAGTGCTCTATACATAGAATCAACCGAGAATTTACCATTCTTCGTAAGATTCCATTGAAATTTATCTGGACCTTCCGACAATTGGACTGAATCCAATCGGATGAGCAAGACATTCCAGGACGCTTGTCTTGTTCGAAGTAAACTTCTTTTGAACGAAATATCTGGTGGGAGGTACCCAACACCTTCGCGATCGTGTCGCTTTTGTTTCGTACAACAGTGTACAGAGCCGGATATTGTTCTCTAAGGGTAGATTGACCTAGCCATTTATCCTACCAGAAACGAATTTCGATCCATCCCTAATTGAGAAAGATACATGTTGAAAAAAACTTCTTTGTAGCCATGAGGCCAGACCAGAAGTGTGAATCGCCAGGTTTCCAAAAAACCTGAGAAACAACTTGATCTCCCACATACTTTCTCCTAAGTAGGGTTTGGCACACTCCATCTTTCGATAGAAGTTTGAAGAGCCATTTACCTAGCAAGGCTCTATTCTTGACGTCAAGGTCATGAATTCCGAGCCCTCCTTGGTCTTTAGGGCAACAAACCACACTCCATTTAGTCAGACGATATTTTTTCTTCTCGCAATCCCCTTGCCAAAAGAATATAGACCGGAAATAATCCAATCTTTTTAAGACTCCTTTGGGCAATTGGAAGAATAAAATCATGTACAGTACCATGTTTGTTAGTACCGAGTTTATGAGAACCAATCTTCCACCCAGGGTTAAGAGTTTGCCTTTCCAGCTATTTAAGCGTAATTGAACTCTTTCCTCCACATTTTTCCATTCAGCATTTGTAAGTTTCCGATAATGAATCGGAATACCCAAATAGTTGATAGGAAATTGACCTTGCTCACAGCCAAAAAGTTCAGTACACAAGGCGGCGTTTTCTCGAGCCTCGCCAGAGCAAAACAATTCACTTTTATGGAAATTTATCTTAAGACCCGAAAGTTGCTCGAATGCTGACAAGATCAGCTTCAGGTTACGAGCTTTTTCGATGTCATGTTCCATAAAAAGAATTGTATCGTCAGCATATTGAAGAATCGATAAACCACCATCTACAAGATGTGGAATCACTCCTTCAATTTGACCCTCAGATTTAGCGCGTTCGATCAAGATAGCCAACATATCAGCCACTATATTAAATAGTATTGGCGATAACGGGTCACCCTGTCTGAGACCTTTTTCGTTTGAAAGTATTTGCCAGTGTCATCATTGACCTTAATGGCTATGCTTCCTCCCGAAACAAAGCTATTTATTAACGCGCACCACTCAGTAGAAAACCTTTCTTTCTGAGGGTCTGCTGAAGGAAAGACCATTTGACTTTATCGTAAGCTTTTTCAAAGTCAATTTTAAGAATTACCCCATTCAGCCTTTTCCTGTGTAGCTCGTGAACTATTTCATGTAGGATCGCAACTCCATCAAGGATGTTGCGGCCTTGCATAAAAGCCGTCTGAGACGGACGAACCACATGATCCGCCACACTGTTCAGTTGAATCGTAGCCACTTTGGTGAATATTTTAAACTAACGTTAAGAAGGCATATAGGTCTAAATTGTTGAATCATTTCTGCCTCGTTAATCTTAGCTAATAAAATTATCTCACCAAAATTGAGACGAAACAACTCTAGTTGTCCATTGTGAAGACAGGCGAACAGTTGAAATAAATCAGACTTGATAACATCCCAAAAGTTCTGATAGAACTCAGCCGGGAAACCATCAGGTCCAGGTGATGTATTATGTTTCATTTGGAAAACCGTCATCCTCACTTCCTCCTCTGAGTAGAGTTTAGTAAGTAGACCATTTTCCGCATCTGAAACCTGGGGGATATCCTCAGTTCGAGACTCATCTAAAGTGAATTACCAACACATATACTTGTCTGACGAAAGTCCGAGTGCAAAATTAAACGGGTTCACCGGTATAAACAGACATCAAAGCCAAAGGGAGAGAGCTGCAGACTAAATTGTTGGCTCGGCTCATCTGGTTCTTCAAATCTTTTGCTCAACTGGATTCCTACTCGTCTTGGTCAGCAGCCCAGCTAAAGTGTGTCTCTCTGTCTCAGAATATCTGATGTTTCTAATCTATGCTTCGATGCATGCCTTGGAGAATTTTTTTCGAGCAACTAGCAGAGTACTGCCTTTCATTAAAAAGAAGAGAGTTGTCCATTTGATTTGCTGGGGAAACTGTGCGAAAACCAGATACAAAGACACTGACGAAGTGATGAACCAACGAGAAACGCACCACCTAAGCACATTAACTGACAAAACGAAGCCGACGAAGAAAAAACCCGACGTGCCGTGCCCACGCCACACCCTCGATCGAGCAAACCAGATCCAGCATGCCATGCCAATGAAAGGTGGAAAGGGCCGACATGCTCCAGAAGGATCACGGGAGACGCCTTGCGAAACACCACACCATCGAACGCCGTCTTCACCATTGTCGGAGGGGAGAGAAGCCAACCAGCTACGAGAAGCTGGGATAGGCCGCCCCGACGAAGAAGGAGGATAAAGCGCACCACTAGAAACCCCCATCCTCTGTAGCTCCAGCACTTCGAGAACCGCCGCAATCTGAGACCGCCCTCTTGACTTCCATCCGTCCCTCCATGCCCTAAGCGGTCCTCCGGCATCACCTTCCAAGGCCGCCGCCCCGACATTCATCCAACCACGCCAAAGACCCAGTTGGCCCGCTCAACAACCCCACCGCCACGCCACCCGAAGCCGACACCCGCTACCGCGACAAGCACGACATGGAACAGCACATCATGCCCGGCTCGTGCCTGACTTCCTGTCCCCGTGACAAATGCAAGAACGGTGGCGGCCTTTCCTGGGCACCGTGGGCGCCGTCGCGTTCTGGCTTATCTATGAGCACCTGAAGAAAGAATGAAACTATTCCAGCCAAGTGTGACTACTCTATCAAATCTTGCAACGCTTGCGTTGGCGTAGGTCCGAATAGAGCAAATATGGAATGCAACCAACGACAAACCTGGTAGACCCAATACAAAGACTTTTGGTGTACCAAAACTTATGTATTTAATTTCTGAGACATGAAAATGACAGTTGGTATGGTGGCTATTTGATAATTATGGCGAACAATTCTGATGTTTTCTAGAGGGCAAAAACATTATGGGGAACAATTCTGAATATGTATGCGTCATTTGTTCCATTCAGGCTTGCAGTTGGGCAACCAGCCAGCTGTTCACATGTTTCCGGCAGCGACTGAAGCGTTCCCAGAAGCGGAAACTTCTGCCTTCATTTTTGAAACACCAAAATGGTTTCAGAAAATTGAAGGCTATGCGTGGAGTTCAGCTCAGAACCTGGATTTGGATGCATGTGCTGAAGAACCGCAAGAACAATCAAAGCAAATGGAAGGCGAACTAGACTTGCGAAAAGGGGGTCCGTCGTCAAGAGTCAAGAACACTGTGCCCTATACAATGGACAAAACAGCCGCTTCAGAGTAAGCGCCGAGATTTCTGGCTCTAGTTTGAAATTGAACAGATCCAGTCGAGTTTGCCGAGCGACACACAGTACGGTGATGTACGAGCGCCTCTCATATTGGATTGTTGTTCGTCAATGGATTCGGTTTTTTCCCCTTGGATTTATGCAACAAGCCGTTTGTTAATTAGCTCCATAAGCCAAGACGGCCGCTCGCCAACATGCGCGATGTTTTGTCATTGGAAATGCTTAAACAAGCAAAACTTGGCAACCAACCGCTGTCGTTAGTCAAGGGGATGGAGAAAAATAATTTTGTGCGATGTCATTGCAGCTAACTATAGTATTACTTCACATGTTTTCTAATTGGCGAATTCACATTCTTGGATATGCTGGCTAGGTTACCAAGCTCCGTGTACTGTAGCAATACTCAAATTGGGCCAGAGGATTTTCGTTCCGTGGATGAAATCGTATACCCTCTTGCAAGATCAGCTCAAACATTTTCAGTGTGATTTTTTTGTATCGTCTGTACTTTCAGCCGTTGAAAAATGTTTCTAGAAGCAGGCAAAACAAGGAAGGCAATGTCATGTGGGTCGCGTGCTATTTGACTGTGATATAAGTTTACCAGTAGCAACAGGGAGAGATCTGGATTCTCCAGGCATTGTTTTTTCCCCTCGTCGACCATGTCCTTTTGTAGCTGCTTTTACATGCGGCGTTCGATCGTCAGGATGGGTACTTGATAAATTCTGAGACATGAAAATGACAGTTATATGGTGGCTATTTGACAATTCTGGTGAACATTTCTGATGTATGCGTGATTCATTCCATTCAGGCTAGCAGTTGACGTACATGTACTGATGTACTTGGACCGGCCAGCTGCGGACATGTTTCTAGAGACGAATAATGCAAGAATTGAAGCATTCTCATTTATTCAGAGCCCACATATTGGGAAAAAACCGAAATGTCTTCAGAAGGTCATGTGTGGCGTTCAGCTCAGACCTGGATTTCGATGCATGTGCTCAGAACCGCAAGAACTATCAAAGGAAATAGAAGGCTGAGCTGAATTCAAACCCGTATTAGTCAACTGCTGGAGCAGGACTGTGATATTTGTTCGTCGAATCTATAGAAGTTAGCTCTGTTTTTCCACAACAGAAGTGTTCGTTGCGGAATACCTGATGTTTTTCTAATCCATGGTACGGTGCCTTGGAGATTCAAACAGCATTTCTACACCTCTTCTTCAGTCCAAAGAAGAAGTGAAAAGAAGGCTTCAGGTTGCGTTGCTGGACTTTGGTAATCGCCATATCATATTTTCGTGCTCAATCTTCGCGACGCACTATACAAGACTAGGCAAAGTGCATTTGGGACTGGAGAATGCGCAGCCGGCGCTGCGCCGCTGTCACCGTGTGGATATCTATATCCTGTGTTTTGTGCTTGCCGTTGTTCATTCCTCTCGGCTGTCTTCTTCCATGGCCGCACGTCAGGTTTATGGATGGTCCGATATATTTCCTCAAAGAAAGCAGGTAAATACAATAACCCTTCAAATGAGCTGAGGATCCTGGCCATTCACGCATCTCACGTTCATATACACGTGAGCAATGGCGTCTCCCCTCCATTGCCATCATCAGCAACGGTGGCAGACGGGAATTCTCGAGACACGTGTGTAAGGTTCTGTTACCTAGTACTCTAGTACACTGAACCCCGGTCCTGGTGTTTTAGTCAGGGCACCTCTGAGGCAGGTTCCTTAATTAAGTTTATGGAGCGAATATAAATTACATTTTTTTTCTTGAGAAATGACAAAGACGGGCAGCCTAACCTTTTGCCTGACAAACGGTGTGTTATTATACTCTAAATCCTTCTGTTTACGGTTGCTTTACTTATCCTCATGACGAGGTGTCGGAATTGTTCCAGAGACAAACGTTGTAGATATGTTTTTCGTTTGAGAAAGCGGAAGTTGCAGATATATATCGACATATACACTATCTGAGCGTAGTGTGAGGGACCTTTGTGTTCATCAAAAGGAGATAAACAACCTACATATCCAGTCATCTAGATCAGCGGCCTGACAGGGAAGTAAACCAAATCTAATTCGCCGTCTTAATTTGGTAATGACATATACTAGTACTACTGGATTGTGATGATCCAGATTCCCTAACCAATGGCTTTACATGTCATCTGCTTATCGCTTCGATCGGGAACTCCTTTAGTGGTGGTGTATACATATGACGAAGTAATGATGACGTGTATCCTGTTCGACACCGATGTCGCGAGGATGGCGACTTAACCGTTCGCTATGTAGTCCAGTAGTCACCAACTCACCATTCAAAGATGGGTGTACTAAATTTGAAATGTTATACTCCCTTCGTTCCAAATTAGATGACTTTTTATTTGTCTACATATGGATTTATCTACACATATTTCAAATATAGATACATCCACATTTATATAAATAGAACTCATTTAATTTATAACACGAATGGAGCATATGTGTCAGTTTCGCTGTTGAAACCCGCGTGCAACCTACTGTAGACCTTAACTATTTTGTACGGGCTCTCGTAATTCTCTAGGTAGTGAGATGTGGAACCACGCATGTGACGCTAGTGAAGTGGGTGGGTAGCTCGACAGTGTTGCTCGTAGAGACATGCACATGCACCTTGATTATTTTGTGCTCCGTACAAGGCAGTTAAGGTCAATGTGTACCGTGCACAGTTTCACCAGCAACGCACAAACATTCCGCGCATATGTTAAGTTCAACAACACATTACAGCATTGATGCTACGACGCGTACCCGATCACTAATCAGAAGATCACAACCTCTGTCTACGTGTGGGAATGCGGCAAAATCGACAATTCTAACCCTCACGGCAAAGTTCAGCACAAAATGAACCCTTTTCGAAAATTTAGCCGGATCTAACCCTTTCTGGTACCGCTCAACATATTGGCGGTAGACTACGGAAGGTACCGACAGGGTCTTTGGCGGTAGCCGGCCTGGTCCACGGTCCGCCCGTTCCGGTTGACTGCGCTGATGTGGCGGTACCGCCGATGTCAGAAACGGTAGTCTTGGAGGGATACCGCCGCGGCCTTTGGCCGTACCATTGAACACGGTACCGCCGTGTCAACCGGCGGTACGAGCTCGCCAGTTAAGTGGCTGCAGCCGTGCCCCCAGCCTCTCATTCATCCGCACACAAATCTCCACCCGAGCTGCTGCCCTCTTCCCCTCTCTCCTCCACACTCAAATCTCTCTCAAATCCCTCCAAATCGGAGGGTATAGCTCGTGGAATCGGGCCATCTCCATCCTCTGAGGTAGTCCCTCTCAGATCTCTCGCTTTTTGTTGGTTGGATTTGTGTTACTTTGTGGCATTGTTTACTTTGAGGCAAACCCTAGATTTGTTGATTTGTCCAAAATCTATTATTTGAATTGGTGCATTGCGGGTTATATGTTGTTTGTGACGTGTAGGAATCATTGTGGTTAGATAGATTCATGTGTTTTTCTTACCTACAATTATGGTTGAGTCTAGGGTTGGAGGTAGTTGTTAGCACACATGTATAATTTAGATTATTGTGCTGTGTTTGCTATTACACATCAATGTGATACATTTGTGTGTCTTGTCATTTAATTATAGATGGCAAGAATCGTGAATGTCCATCATGTTGACAAAGAAGCATTTTTTAGTAACAATGAAGAAGAGATTGTTGACATTGGAGAAAAAGTTATGGTATTTGCCAATAGTCCAACATATGCCGAGTTTGTTGCAAGAGTACGGGAAGTTTTTTAATGGATGGATCCTAGGGAGAAGGTTGAACTAGATGGAAGGTATTTTGTTGGATCGGGACATCATCCGCGAAAGAATAAAATACCTATCACATTCGAGTTAGATTGGGGGGCATACAAAGAGGTTGTGGCGGCTTCCAAAGACAAGTCGCTCGAGTTATTTGCTACCAAGGTTGGCGGTGATCGGTTGCATTTTGACTTGAACCGGTGTGCCTCCCCCACACATGATGCAATGACCCCCACTCGAAATGTGTCACTTGATGATGCGGTCGAGTTGAATACTATGAGCCAACCTCCTTTGAGCCAACAAATTGACTTGGCGATGAATGATGGCGACCAAGTCGATGAACAAGAAAAATATGTCAATGTGGATCATGGTTATGGCTTTGCCATTGAGGATGAAGATAGGGAGGAAGGAGACATGGAGGGTGATGTGTCCGAGCGGGAGGACGAGTATCATGACATTTATATTGGAGATGTAGAGGCACAGGTCGAGGAGGATGGCATTGACTGTGTGTGAACTTGTAATGGATTTGGTCATGTAATGGATTTTAGTTATCTATTTCGTGTGAACTTGTAATGGATTTGGTCATGTAATGTATTTTAGTTATCTATTTCGTGTGAACTTGTAATGGATTTGGTCATGTAATGGATTTTAGTTATCTATTTCGTGGATGTGTCATGTATCTGGTAATATTTTGTCTATGTATGTATTTGGGCAATGCCATGTATTTGAAACATCTCATGGATTTAGTTCCAGGTCGTACCGCCGATGGAGCTAGTGGTAGGATACCCGAGATACCGCCGGGAAAATGTGCACGGCAGGAGCTCAAGGCCCAGGCCCGTTCGGGTGATACCGCCGAAGTAAGGGGCGGTACGGACGTACCGCCGGGAGAACTGGCGGTACAGAGCCTAACTGTACCGTCGCGAAAATTTCCACGACAGGAGCTCCTTAGCCAGGCAGGTTCGGGTGATACCGCCGGATGTGGAGGCGGTACAGCCGTACCGCCGGACAAGAAGGCGGTAGATCTCCGAACCATACCACCGGATAAGTAGGCGGTAACGACCTGGAATAATTCAGAAAACCACATTGTAGTTTCTGTATCAAGTTTTCGGAAACCACATAAGTCAGTTCAGAAAACCACATTGTAATAATTCAGAAAACCACATTGTAATAATTCAGAAAACCACAAAGTAAGTTCATGACAATTCCAAATAAGGCAGTTATTACATAGTTCAACCTAGTATCACATAAGTCATACAATCACATAGTTCGACTGGTATAATTATTACATATTGTCACTTTTTCCTTCCCCTCTTGGCTGCCAACTTGCGGACTATTTGTCCAACTGGACTGAACAATTTCTTCTGCTTTCGGTTCCTTACGGGCGGTTGGCTCGGCTGAGATGGTTGTGGTGCATCCTTCAACTGTGACAAAGGTATCTCCTCCCAGCTCGTGTCCTGCTCCTCCGCTTCTTCCTCTGATTGCTCCTGTTCCACTTCCTCCGAGTGCTCCTGCTCCTCCTCCTCCGACAGCTGCTCCTCCTCGCCCTCCTCGTCTTCGTCCTCCTCCTCGGACTGCTGCTCCTCCTCGCCCTCCTCGTCTTCGTCCTCCTCGTCGTCTGTCTCATGGGCTTCGGTTGCCTTTGCACCGTGGCAGGCAAGCATAGCCGCCAGCCGACGAGATCGCTCCATTAACCTCTGCAAAACAAACAAAGGTGCATACATCAATAGCAGTACCATAGTGCACACCACCCGGACTCCACTCATGGATATATAAAAATGCATACCGTCATGGTTTCCCTAAGATTTGTCTCAGACTCCACCGTACCGGGCATATGCGAAAGAGAATGTGCCGCCTCGTTAACGCTCCGAGTAAGCTCCAGGCCCTAAAAACATGGAAGACAATTTAGTCACAAATAGACATGACACATTAAATTTAAGTTCAATTTGTGTCCTACCACACGGTTGAAAACGGTGCGTAGTCCCTAGATGTTCCTGCGCTCTCCTTAACCGCCAAGTTATATTCATTATCACCATCTTCGGTGCCTAAATCTAGATAATCTTGTGTGGTCCAAGTGGGCTTTAGCTTAAGGCGGTGTTGTTCTTCATGCCAAGCAAGGTGCGCCTCATATTCGCTCTCCCTAACCATTGTACCGTCCAGTTCACGGTACTTTTCTCTATCATTCCACATCTCAATCCACTGGTTGTGTTTACGATCCCATTCCTTCACTTTTGGGCACCTCTTCCGATCAATCCTATGCACAAATAACAAACATATCATCAACAATTCATATTGACAAGTCAAATGTTTACCCGGGCATTCCAACACTAACCTATGAAGCTCAACACTTGTGCTCTGGCTTGCCGGCGGGGTTCGTTGCCTCCTTCCAAATTGTGTTGCAACTCGTTGTGGGAGGTGCCACTCGACGACATAGAAACATATCATCGGACACTTAATGCGCCATATGTTCTCGTCACGCGTACACATCGCGTTCAGACAGAAATCCCTTTCCCGCTTGTATGGCATCCATATGACCTACAAAACAAAAAGCATTAGTTTCAAGGCTACATGTCACAACAGTGTGAACTTTAATGTTACCACAACATACCAAGTCGTAAGACAGCGTGTCAAGCTCGTTGGTATAGCTCTTGTAACGGCCCATGTGAAAGGACAAGGATGTCGCCTAGAGGGGGGGTGAATAGGCGATTAAAACTTTTCCGGTTTAGTCTTGATAATTGCGGAATAAAACTATGTGTTTAAATTAACAAGCCAACAACCTAAATAAACTAGGTTCACCTATGTGCACCAACAACTTATGCTAAGCAAGACAAGCAACAAGGTGATAGCAATATAGAATACTTCAAGCACGAAGGCTATCACAATGTAAAGTGCATAAGTAAAAAGCTCGGGTATAGAAATAACCGAGGCACGCGGAGACGAGGATTTATTCCCGAGTTCCTCCTTCTTAGGGGAGTACGTCTCGTTGGAGAGGTGTGAGGCACCACAAAGTTCGATCTCAACGCCACAAAGGCTCACCCTATTCTCCGATGAACCGCACCACAAAGGTTTGGTTCACCTTCCACTATCGGAATCCTTCGAGGCGGAAATCCGGAGCCTTTCAACAACGATCCGGGGCACAACCCACAACGGGATTGGGGGCTCCCGAACAGCTACAAGTGACCACACAAGGGTCCAACCACCACACGGGCGTCTAGGGTCCAAAGACCCAAGAGTAACAAGTTCACAAGCTTTCAACTTCCACGAATCCTCGTGGAGAGCACACCGATGCACCAAATGCAAAAGGCAAGAGCACAAGTGCTCAAATCCTTCACTCTCAAATTCCAACAAAGCAACAAATGCTTATGGGGGAATAAGAGAGGAAGAACAAAGAGGAGATGCACCAAGAACTCCAAGATCAAGATCTACTAGGTTCCCCTCACTTAGAGGAGAAATCGATCGGTGAAAACGTAGATCAAGATCACCTCTCACTTTCCCTCAAATATGAGCAAAAACCATGGGAGGGATTGAGAGGAAGAGCAAGATTTCAAGTGTCAACAATGGAGGATTGAGAGAAGAAAAACTTGCTCAACCGTTGTATTTCAATTAGGGAAGAAAAAGCTTTTTATAGGTACTCTGGGAAAAATAGCCGTTGGCTAAAAAACTGGGAGCAGAGCAGCCGGCCGAGCTGGGAGCAAACCGGCCAGCCAGCCGGCCTGGGCCGGCCCACAGGCCGGCCAAGTGAGCGTGCTGGAGAGGCACGAGGCGAGCGAGCTACCCCAGCGACCGATCGATCGATCGGGGCAGCGCAGCGAGCGAGCTGGAGCGACGAAGCGCAACACGCGAGCCAGGGAGCGCGCTGGGCTGGGCCGGCCTGGCAGCCAGCCTGGGCCGGGCAGGCGGCCGGCCTGGCGCCCGAGGCCTTCGGCCTGGCACCCGAGGCCGCCGGCCTGGCAGCCGGCCTGGGCTGGCTGGTGGCTGGCAGAGCAGGAAAAAACACTCTAAAATCCATAACTTTTGCAATAAAAATCCAAATGCGATGAAACCAACTTTGTTGGAAAGGTAACGACGAATGCATTCCGACGAAATATTAAGGGTCACAAATATAGAGGGGATACCACACATGGGAAGGTGTGGACCCTATTTCGAGGAGGACCGGTAATATTTCCAACACCGAGAACGCAACAAGTTTTCCATCCGGACTCCGATTTCGATGATCTTTGGTTTGTTGGAATCGCAATGAGGAGCATTACAAGATCATGCATAGAAACATCATAGTCCATCATGTGAGGAGGAAATCAAATGTAGAGAGGTAAAACCTCTCTATAAAAGATGAACCGGCAAAACCTCCAAAACCGAAAACGCAACAAGTTGTCAATACAAAATCCGTTTTCGGTGAACTAGATCTTGGTATGGAGATGAACACAAGATCTACATTCTCACATGGATAAAAGCCAAATAAGAACCGAGAAAGATGACATGCCAAGAATGCAAAGGTTTGAGCTCTCCACAAAGATGCGATCAAGTTACTCACTTGAGAGCCCGTCTTGATAGTACACCGTCTATCCTATAACCCGGTCTCCAAACTAACAACATGAGACCGGTAAAAAGAAACCCTATCAAGATCATATCTTTGCCTTACGCATTCCACTTGAGCTCGATGATGACGATCTTGACTCTCTCAAGTCGGAACAACTTTCTTGATTGTGCTTGCTAGCACATGCTTGATGAAGACTTCTCCAAATACTCCCCCATACTCCATTATGGGAGAGCCTTGCTAAGCTCCGTTTCACAAAGATGATGTCTTGAATCCTTCAAGACATACTTGCAATATGCTCCACTCTACACATGACCATTCTTCATATAAACCCATTGGATAGACCCTTGGTCATCATATAATCTTCTAGAGTCCAACACATGAACTCCAATCATCTTCATGGACAAGATATATAAAGATATCTCAATGCAAACATTAGTCCATAAGGATTGTCATTAATTACCAAAACCACGCATGGGGCAACACATGCACTTTCAATCTCCCCCATTTTGGTAATTGATGACAATCCCTTTTACGAGGGTTTATAATGAATTAAGCAACCGTGCAACACAAAGAGCAAGGATGCAAAATCAAGAAAGGCAAATGCTTAAGAACGAAACTCAAGCATAAAACCAAATTCCCTTAAACCCTCTAAACTTCTCCCCCATTGGCATCGATTGCCGAAATGGGAGGAAAAATTTAGAAGGCCAATATAGTAAGAGCTCCCCCATAATGTGTGCATTTCTCATAATATGAGTGAAATCAAATGCACATATCCAATGACGAATAGATGGAGGGAGATCAAACTATATCGAGGATCCAAAGATTGCAAAAGAAAACAAAGAAAGATACTTCGACAAAGAAGTAAGCAAACAAAGGATCCGAAAAACCAATTGAACATAAGAAGATATTATGATAAGATCAACCAAGTGTTCTAAAATCAAGAGGGAACTCCCCAAGGTACGTGCACAATAGGATTTGCATTTCAATATGTGTGCACAACATGGAATCCTCACTCCCTCCTAGATAATTTTGAACACAAACAAGAGAGTAGCAAATAGGTCCACAAGCTTATTAAGATGCAAAAGCATACCAAATGAAAAACAAAGCTTGTGCCTTTTAGAAACCACCAAAGAAACAAAAGCAATAAGAGGTGGTCACTAAAGAATTGGAATACCAATTAAAGATGTAACTATTCTCATGTGTATAAGTTTCTAAGTAGACACCAATCACGAAGATATAAGTCCACAAATAAACATGTACACACAAAATAGATACAAAGGTAAAGAACATGATATCCAAGAGGAAGTCATAAATACACCAATAAGATCTTTGCTTAAAAGCATAGCACAAAGCTCAATTTTATCTTAAAGGATATAGATGAACTTCCAACACAATCTCATCATAGCATCAAAAATATCCACAAGGGATAAGGTGATAAATGGGATGCTCCGAGAAAGATAACAAGTATCGCAAAAGGCAAATGATTTTGAAAAGCATCAATATTGCATATGTGAGACATAGAGTAGAAAGTGCTAGATTAACATATTGGGATTGATGAATCATGAAAATGATTATATATATTCCCCTTGATATGTAATCATCCCGGCTTGCCCACATTTGCAATAAAGTTGTTTTGCAAGAACCAAATGAATTGCAACAAAAAGATTCATGCCATGAAACAACCTACACAAGGTTGAAAGCTAGAAAAGTATGCATGAGGTAGATACTTGTTACCGAGATAGCATTGGTGATGTAGAAGATAAGAGTTCATGATCATCCGAGCTTGGCTCCAATAAGCACATGGTGATACACCTTCCTTGTAAATGAGACAAGCTTCCAATGCATCTCAATGTACCTAAAACAAATTCAAGTACAAAATGGTACCCAAACTCATTGGGTCCAAAGTAGTTAGAGCAACTACAATACATAGGACAAACTCCACATAAATATGTGCATATTGATATGAAATTGAATTTCATGCACATCTTAGCCATTTAGGATTTGATGGAGTTTATCCTATATATTGGATCAACGAAAGTAAGCATGCCATAAGATATACATATAGTAAATATGCATGCACAAGACTTTCAAGAACCAAAAGAGATACAATTTGGACAAAACACCAATTAAACCAAGAAAGCACACACAAGTGTGACAAGAAAAGAATTGCCCAAATTATATCAAAAGACCAAATCAACACATGATTGAAGATACCACTTTGAAAAGATGCCAAATGAAAGTAAGATACCAATTGATGAAAATATCATCAAGGAATAAACCAAACCCTCTACACTTCTCATGATGGCACAAAGTACCAAGACGAGAAATGTTTGTCTTCCAAAGAGACACGTCATCGGGATCAAATGCCAATTGAAGACAACTAATGTTCAAAAGCATATAGGATTGCTCCCCCAAGATTTGTGCATTATTTATGATCTTGCATTTGAATACAAATGCACACAAATGGGATCATCACTCTCCATACATATTATTCAAACACTAGTCATGTTCAAGGAAAGCAAAAGATGCAAAACCAATTTAAAGAACGGAGTTCTACTCAAAGTAGGATAGCTTCCCAAGAATAGTGCATTATCAAGAAGTATGACTTTTGAATGTCAATGCACAAGAATTGGATCATTGCTTTTCCTAACAAAGAAGCATAAAACAAATTTTGAGTAGAGCAACAAGGATCCAAAAGATACAAGGAAGACAAAAGAGAGTTAGATCAAAAAAATCCTTGGCAATAAAATAAGGCAATTCAAAGCAAGAGACAAAGTGAAGATGGTCCACAAATTTCACCACACATATGAGTATCACTTGTCAAGGACAAGGAGTATATAGAGATATTTCTCGGTGGTAATAGAAATGATATTGAAGACCAATTTCACAACAAATAAGCATATGGCAAAAGATAAGATTTAAAGGCCAAAGCTTAAAGATAGATATTCTTGATAGCTTCAAGTATTCACGCGATCATGCAAAGCCACTACAAAGAGTAGCTTGAAGCAATCGATTTCCCAAAAGGATATGCGAACATATTTGGGGAAAACCGTACCAAGAATGTCCATCACAAACAAGATCCAAAAGAGTGATTAAACAAAATCATTTTACCAAAATGGAACTTGTTTGAGCAACATGCCACATAGGAATAAGATAATAACAAATCAATTCTAGGTGGCAATACCTCACATGTTCACATTTTCTAGGCTTGTAATATGCACATAGCTTATTACTCCCCCATAATGTGATAATCCATTTATTTTAAAACAAGAGGCAAACAAAACCAACTCGAGAAATTAATGGACATTATAGAATTTGAATTTCTCATGAGCATGACATACCACATAGAGTAGATAATATTGATATCATCACTAAGTGGTATTCCTCATGTACACACATTTTAGGATTGTGAAGTGCACGAAGCATCACTCCCCCAAAATGGATAGTCCATTAATCTCTCAAAAAGAGAGCCAACAAGATAAGATATCAAATAAAAGCAATAAGGCTCAACAAAGTAAATGGTGTGCAAACCAACATACACATACTTGATTACTCAAGATAAGTAAGTAGAGAGCACAACACATACAACACTAGCAAGGTACAAAACCTAACACATGCAAGGGTGCAAGCAACTTTCAATGTATATATGATTTAAATAAAAGTTACCGCAAGGAGGAACATTGGATATGAGATAGAACAATATAATCCAAATGACTTGACTTGAGATAATATAATTGATGAAGATCCCTTAATTCTTCATGAATAGCCAAGTCTCCAATGCCCTCCAACAACACCTATTGATCAAGTTTTAGCTTGTTGGTCCCCAACCAAGTTGGGTCCTAAGAGGTTAGTCACAATAGGTTTGGCAACCCAAATGGTTCTTTTCTTGACACCACTTTGAGTACCAACATATTTGGCAAACACATTGCCAACCTTATCCTTCCGAAGAGAATAATCATCATTAATAATAATGGGGTTGGATAAGGTACCATTTGTGCATGAAGAAGCAAGTGACCCTTCTCACGGCATAGGTAGCAACATCTACTTCCTCCTCTCTTCTTAGTTGGAGTCTTGACTTGAGGAGGGGTAGCTTGATTCTTCTTGGGAAGAGGCCGTTCTTCAACTTGAGGAACTTGAGTTTGAACTTGAGGCTTCTTCCCTTGTTGCTTCTCACTAAGAGCCTTCTTCTTCAAAGGGCAAGATCTAACATGGTGCCCTTCAACTTTGCACTTGAAGCAAACAATCTTGGCCGAATCTTGAACTTGTTCTTGGCCCTTTTTCTTCTTGTTATACTTGGACTTGTTCTTGATATTGGAGTTGAATCCAAGTCCACTCTTGTCATTGGGGCGTCTTTGAACACTCAACATATTGTCAAGTGTAGAATCCCCAACATGACGCTTTTCCAAGTCTTTCTTCAAAGAAGTGACTTGGGCCTTGAGCTCATTTAATTCCTCTACATGGTTAGTATCAACAAAAACACTAGAGGAAGTAGAGCTTCATTGTTAGAGCAACAAGGCATAAGTAATTCATCACAAGATGTAGCAATATTGTGAGTGGATGAATCACTAGGACTAGCACATGGCAATAAAGCATTTTTAGTCGAAGTTGTGCCTTTGTCCACATGAGGCTCACAAGATGTTACCTTTGTAGCGATAGCCTCATGAGCTAACTTTAGCCTAGCATAGGATGCTAGAAGATCATCATTAGAGCTAGATAGCTTTTCATGACTTTCTTCCAATTTCCTATACTTGCTAGTTAGCAACTCAAGTTGAGCCCTTAGCTCAACATTCTCCTTCAAAATAGATGCTTCACAAGAAGTGGAGTTAGTAGCACAAGCATCATTAACATTAGAAATGGAAGAAGACAACTTGGCAAGCTCATCATTTTTAGATAGTTGAGTTTGGAGTTGATCATGAGACTTGATAAGGAGAGAGTGTTCACTTTCTAAAGCCTTGTGAGCTTTGTCAAGTCTCTCTATGTCCTCACTTAGTCTAGCATTGCCAACACCAAATTCAACTTTTTCCTTTTTAAGCACTTTATATTTAGCAATAGCATGATCTTTTCCTTAATGATTTTAGCAATAATAAGATCATTTGACTCATCAAGAGATTCAAGTCTCTCCTCAAGAGACACTCGAAGCTCTTGCTCTTCCTCAAGGGCATTCATTAAGGATGCCTTTTCATCGGCATCCTCTCTCTCAATTTGACATTTCTCGAGAAATTGAGTTTCCAAGTCCTCAATGATTTCCCTACTCTTAATAGCATAAACAATGATTTCACTTAGAGGAGGGATAGCTTTGCTACCTTTGGGGAGAGCACCAAATACCATCTCACCCTTCTTTGTTATGGATTCAACATCCATAAGCGCTCCATGAGAATCCTCATCCACATCATCACAATTTGGATTTGAGGTAGGAGATACCTCGGAATCCTTAGCCATAAGGCAAAAGTGAGTAATGGACAAAGATGGTGAAGAGATACTTGAAGCTCCATTGAGATCCACGTCTTGTTCCAACAAATGTTGGGATTCCTCTACATTGTTAGCCACACAAGAAATAGAGGATATGGAAGTATTGTTTTCATGGCAACAAGACGAATGAAGCATATCATCATGAGATTTAGTTAAACAACTATTACATGATATGCAAGGACTAGCAACACTAGCATGTAAAACATTTGGAGTGCTAGAAGTGTTTAAGTCCAAAGATAGAACATTGCAATGAGATAGAGATGAAGTATAGTCAATAGAATATTCACCATCAACAAAGCAATTTCTATCACCACTCACCATATCATTACCTTGTGTCAAAACACATGTTGGTGAAGTGGAAGAATTTGTGAACTCGTCACGGCCGGAGGTGGAGGGAGAACAATCATCCTCAATAATATTGGACACTTCATATTTATCTTGAAGCTTGGTCCATTGCTCATGAGCGTTCCGAAAAGGCATGATTGAAGCAAGAACTACATCGCACAAAACACACATGAGACAATTAGATACACGAGTATCGAGATAAGAGTTTTCCTCATCCTCTAAAGATAATGTCGTGGTGGGAACACGCAGATGCCTAGGGGTAGGCTTATTCTGGGGCCGATGGGACGCTTGAGGATTCGGGGAGGGTTTGCGCGGTGGAGTCGCACACGAAGAACACTGAAAACACACGGAGCTACCCAGGTTCAGGGCCCTCGTGTGGAGGTAAAACCCCTACATCCTGCATCTGATCTGTATTTATGGTGGAGTATATGTATTACATCTTTGCTCCTCGAGCTGTTCTTGATCTTTGCTATGAGCTCTCTCCCTGAATGCTTGAGAGAAAAGCTATCCAGTACGCATGTGGAGTATGGTGAGCTGCTAGCTAGCTTGCTTGAGGGCTTGTACGTGAGTGGGCGGAGAATGGAGTGAGCCATCCTCTAGCTAGCTCTTCCCTGGTGCTTTTATAGAATTAAGCCCAGGGGACATGGGCTGGCCCACGCAAGACTGTACAAACACTGTTCACGACTTGACTACTGGGGTCTTGTCGTACTGTAGCTGCATCATGTCAGTGTACTCTTGTCACATCGCTGGCACTGTGGCCACGCTGCCTGTGTCATTGCTTTTGTCCACTTGCTTGTATCCTGGAGATGGCAGAGGAATCCTGTACTGGACGAGGTAGCGGATGAGGACGCCGAAGGAGTGGATACGCGCCGGGGTAGCGCTGTGTCCAGGGAGCTGATGCCGGCCTGCTCCGAAGTGAGGTACCTCGGCCCGGTCGAAGTCGAGGCTTGGTAGCGCCGCTGGAGATCTTGGCCCATCGAGCTGGAGATGCCCCGGTCCTGCCCCGAGCCGCAGCTGCGATCTAAGCCCACCGAGGTAAGTAGCCGCAGGCATTCCCGAGGCGAGGACACCTCGGTCACGCCGGATCGAGCGGAGGCTGGAGCGACCCGCGCGTCGATTACAGCCCGATAGAGACGAAGAACTCGGCCCAGCCGAGATAGCGTGGACGCTGGTCCGCCCGAGGTAAGAGTACATCGGCCTGCTCCGGGGTGCGAGATGTCTTGGCCCATTTCCGGGGCCGGGGCGGTGAGGGAAACTTCGGCTCGCCCGTGGGCAACAGGCAACGCGGCGTCGCCTGGGGGTACAAACCTCTGCCCAGCTCCGGGTCAAGGCCTGATCCGGTCTGCACCCGAGGCTTTATACCTCGGTCCATGTAGCTCTTTTCTACTTCTTCCTTCATTTCTTTTAGCTTATTTCTCTGCTGCCTCTTCTACTAGCTCCACTAAATCACCAGCTTTGGTATACCCGGGGTCACATCCCCGACATTAGTCCCCGAGGCTGCGGGGGACTCGCAGAGTCGCGCGCAGACTTACAAAAATAAACGCCACCATCGAAACCTCCATGCACACGATCTCCTGCGTGTATGGGCGCCATAATAATTCGGTCGTCTTTGCCATGCCTTCCAGGCCCATTGAGACATCCGGTTGACCGAGCTCACCCGAATCAACAACGAGATGCACAGTTTCCACTGGAAATGCGCTGCCTGTATGGTCACCATTTTATGCCGGTTCTTAGCCCTCCTGGCCTTTTCCGAACTCGGCTGCCGCCAGCGTCGGTTAGCCCTCCTGGCTTTTACCGAACTTGGATGTCGCCAGCGTCGGTTAGCCCTCCTGGCTTTTACCGAACTTGGATGCCGCCAGCGTCGGTTAGCCCTCCTGGCTTTTACCGAACTCGGATGCCGCCAGCGTCGGTTAGCCCTCCTGGCTTTTACCGAACTCGGATGCCGCCAGCGTAAGCTGGACCGACATAAACCTGCGTGTTAGTATCTCATATGTCTCGGTACCTCGGCCACTCTGGGCATTTCACACATGTCTCGATACCTCGGCCACTCTGGGCATTTCACACATGTCTCGATACCTCGGCCACTCTGGGCATTTCACACATGTCTCGATACCTCGGCCACTTCCGGGCTTAACTCACATATCTCGATACCTCGGCCACTTCCGGGCTTAACTCACATATCTCGATACCTCGGCCACTTCCGGGCTTAACTCACATATCTCGATACCTCGGCCACTTCCGGGCTTAACTCACATATCTCGATACCTCGGCCACTTCTGGGCTTAACTCACATATCTCGATACCTCGGCCACTTCTGGGCTTTTACCGACACAAATGTCTCCAGCCACTGCTGGACTGACATAAGCATACCCCGGATGCCGGTTTTAGCCACTCCGGGCGTATACCGACATAGATGTCTCCAGCCACTGCTGGACTGACATAAGACCTGCATAAATATATCTCAAATGTTGCCTCTGATTAACCAACATAGACACTGATCTGGTATACAGGGTGATGCCATGATGCGTTGGCAGACCAAAATAAACGGCGATCTGTAAAATACCGATACTGCCATGATACACTGGCGAACGGACATGAACGGTGATCCTGAGATATTGCACGAAATCATGATACATTGGCAAACCGACATAAACGGCGATCTGGAGATATTTGCATAATGCCATGGTATATTGGCGAACCGACATAAACGGTGATTTGGAGATATTTGCATAATGCCATGATATATTGGCGAACCGACATAAACGGTGATCTGGAGATATTTGCATATATAACTCGGCAAGCCGATACCAAAGACTATCCGTGATATACTTTGATGCCATCCTAAATTTAAGATGGATCCGAGATGACCGATATAACCACGACCTTTGATATGAATATTCTCTCGGTAAAACCGATATCACCTTTCAATGTCAGTTCATGCGTACATATGTAAAGGATATTTGACAGGAACAGTAATTCTACTAGCCGAGGCGACAAACTATAGCATTTGATAGAAAACGACTCTAATCAGTAGATACTATGCACAAAAAACTAGACTCGGTTTCAACCGAGTCCCCGAGTTAGTTTTCTTATCTAGGAGAGGGTGCAAAACAGTCTAGCTATCCAGTCCCCGGGTTAAGACATCTTGTCCCGGGTAGAACACTTAGACAAATAGCGAGGGGGCAGTCCCCGAGTAACTTTTGAGATAAAACCAAACTGGACTGGATGCCCAGTCCCCGGACCAAAATACTTTGCCCCCGGGGAAAACAACTAAACATGTCAAGAAGGGGCAGGCCCCGAGCTACGTTTAAGATTATCTATATGCATGCTGCAAACATACACTTGATAAATACTTACTGAATATGGACGTGGACGCTTGAATGAACATCTGGTGACGGCAATCCGACCTCATCCGTTTCTCTGTGGCCTTCTTCCAGTCAAAGTTGGTAAATGACTCGGTCCGAACTGAGACATGCTGATCATTCAGCCGAATCTGGCGGGAGATCGGCCTAGCCGAGGTTGACCGGATCGCGACTCAGCCGAGGCCGCTGGAACTTGGCCCAGCCGAGGCAGACCTGGAGCATAGCCCGGCCGAGGCAGCTGAAGCTCGGCCCAAACCGAGGCTGGCTTGAAGCTCGGCCCAGCCGAGGCATCAGACCGCGGACATGGATAACTCGGGTGAGGTGAGCTGGGCGCAGGCAGGGGCGATGCCACGCGCGAGGAATCGGAGTCGGCCGCCGCTGCGGATGCGGAGGACCAGCCAGGCCGCGCGAGGCGGAGCTGGACGAGGTCGAAGCGGGTGCGGGCGCTGCCGGTCGGTCGAAGCCGAGGAGATCCACGTACTGCTGACCAAACTGATTCACGCGGCTCCGGGCTGCGCTAGGAAAGCAAGCAGCAACCGGCCACTCACGAACGAACAAACGATCCAGCAACCTGCCTGGCTGCTTAGCTTTCTGATCCATCTGCTCATATGCTTGCTTACACGCGGATGCAAAGTGACGGGCGACCGCTGAATCTTGACGAGGATGCAGCGCGAGCTCGCACGGAGGACGGACGCGGAGAAAGGGCGGCCGCGCGGACGGGCCAGCACGCCAGCCGGCCGGTGCAGCGCTGGAATTGAAGGAGAGGTGGCCGCGGGCGCGACGAACGCGCAGACAGCACAGCGACTCGGGCGTGGATGCACTGGAGTTCATGCGGGCGAGAGCGGGCGGCCGCGTCGATGTAGAACCTCCGGGCTGAGCGGGAGAAACGGCACGGGCGCCGCAGTCCCCGGGATTCGCTGGAGCTGCCGGTGCCGGTGAAGAAGGTGCGAACGCGCGGAGCCGACTGCGACATCGAGCCTCCGGGCCTCGCGCGAGATGGCGAGAACGCCGCATCGGCATCGACGATGAAGAGGTTGGTGAAGCCGTTCCGAGAACCGAACCGTGGAATCCGGCCCGAGGAGCTCGCCGGAGTTGATGAAGAAGTTCCCGTCCGAATTGATCCAACAAGCGCCACTACAGCCCCACGGTGGGCGCCAACTGTCGTGGTGGGAACACGCAGATGCCTAGGGGTAGGCTTATTCTGGGGCCGATGGGACGCTTGAGGATTCGGGGAGGGTTTGCGCGGTGGAGTCGCACACGAAGAACACTGAAAACACACGGAGCTACCCAGGTTCAGGGCCCTCGTGTGGAGGTAAAACCCCTACATCCTGCATCTGATCAGTATATATGGTGGAGTATATGTATTACATCTTTGCTCCTCGAGCTGTTCTTGATCTTTGCTATGAGCTCTCTCCCTGGATGCTTGAGAGAAAAGCTATCCAGTACGCATGTGGAGTATGGTGAGCTGCTAGCTAGCTTGCTTGAGGGCTTGTACGTGAGTGGGCGGAGAATGGAGTGAGCCATCCTCTAGCTAGCTCTTCCCTGGTGCTTTTATAGAATTAAGCCCAGGGGACATGGGCTGGCCCACGCAAGACTGTACAAACACTGTTCACGACTTGACTACTGGGGTCTTGTCGTACTGTAGCTGCATCATGTCAGTGTACTCTTGTCACATCGCTGGCACTGTAGCCACGCTGCCTGTGTCATTGCTTTTGTCCACTTGCTTGTATCCTGGAGATGGCAGAGGAATCCTGTACTGGACGAGGTAGCGGATGAGGACGCCGAAGGAGTGGATACGCGCCGGGGTAGCGCTGTGTCCAGGGAGCTGATGCCGGCCTGCTCCGAAGTGAGGTACCTCGGCCTGGTCGAAGTCGAGGCTTGGTAGCGCCGCTGGAGATCTTGGCCCATCGAGCTGGAGATGCCCCGGTCCTGCCCCGAGCCGCAGCTGCGATCTAAGCCCACCGAGGTAAGCAGCCGCAGGCATTCCCGAGGCGAGGACACCTCGGTCACGCCGGATCGAGCGGAGGCTGGAGCGACCCGCGCGTCGATTACAGCCCGATCGAGACGAAGAACTCGGCCCAGCCGAGATAGCGTGGACGCTGGTCCGCCCGAGGTAAGAGTACCTCGGCCTGCTCCGGGGTGCGAGATGTCTTGGCCCATTTCCGGGGCCGGGGCGGTGAGGGAAACTTCGGCTCGCCCGTGGGCAACAGGCAACGCGGCGTCGCCTGGGGGTACAAACCTCTGCCCAGCTCCGGGTCAAGGCCTGATCCGGTCTGCACCCGAGGCTTTATACCTCGGTCCATGTAGCTCTTTTCTACTTCTTCCTTCATTTCTTTTAGCTTATTTCTCTGCTGCCTCTTCTACTAGCTCCACTAAATCACCAGCTTTGGTATACCCGGGGTCACATCCCCGACAGATAACTTTTGGGAATCCTTTGGAGGAGAAAAACCCATATCTACAATTCTCTTGAAATTTGGGTTTATGTCCCTAAGAAGGTTAAGCATGCGAATTTTCCAAACATCATAATTTGTGCCATCGAATATAAGAGTGGGATCGTGCACTAATTCTCTATACGACATCTTTACTCTCTAGGCGGTAAATCCCAATAAAGAGAGCCCAGGCTCTGATACCAATTGAAAGGACAAGGATGTCGCCTAGAGGGGGGGGGGTGAATAGGCGATTAAAACTTTTCTGGTTTAGGCTTGATAATTGCGGAATAAAACTATGTGTTTAAATTAACAAGCCAACAAACTAAATAAACTAGGTTCACCTATGTGCACCAACAACTTATGCTAAGCAAGACAAGGAACAAGGTGATAGCAATATAGAATACTTCAAGCACGAAGGCTATCACAATGTAAAGTGCATAAGTAAAAAGCTCAGGTATAGAAATAACCGAGGCACGCGGAGACGAGGATGTATTCCCGAGTTCCTCCTTCTTAGGGGAGTACGTCTCGTTGGAGAGGTGTGAGGCACCACAAAGGTCGATCTCAACGCCACAAAGGCTCACCCTATTCTCCGATGAACCGCACCACAAAGGTTTGGTTCACCTTCCACTATCGAAATCCTTCGAGGCGGAAATCCGGAGCCTTTCAACAACGATCCGGGGCACAACCCACAACGGGATTGGGGGCTCCCGAACAGCTACAAGTGACCACACAAGGGTCCAACCACCACACGGGCGTCTAGGGTCCAAAGAGCCAAGAGTAACAAGTTCACAAGCTTTCAACTTCCACGAATCCTCGTGGAGAGCACACCGATGCACCAAATGCAAAAGGCAAGAGCACAAGTGCTCAAATCCTTCACTCTCAAATTCCAACAAAGCAACAAATGATTATGGGGGAATAAGAGAGGAAGAACAAAGAGGAGATGCACCAAGAACTCTAAGATCAAGATCTACTAGGTTCCCCTCACTTAGAGCAGAAATCGATCGGTGAAAACGTAGATCAAGATCACCTCTCACTTTCCCTCAAATATGAGCAAGAACCATGGGAGGGATTGAGATGAAGAGCAAGATTTCAAGTGTCAACAATGGAGGATTGAGAGAAGAAAAACTTGCTCAACCGTTGTATTTCAATTAGGGAAGAAAAAGCTTTTTATAGGTACTCTGGGAAAAATAGCCGTTGGCTAAAAAACTGGGAGCAGAGCAGCCGGCCGAGCTGGGAGCAAACCGGCCAGCCAGCCGGCCTGGGCCGGCCCACAGGCCGGCCAAGCGAGCGTGCTGGAGAGGCACGAGGCGAGCGAGCTACCCCAGCGACCGATCGATCGATCGGGGTAGCGCAGCGAGCGAGCTGGAGCGACGAAGCACAACACGCGAGCCAGGGAGCGCGCTGGGCAGGGCCGGCCTGGCAGCCAGCCTGGGCCGGGCAGGCGGCCGGCCTGGCGCCCGAGGCCTTCGGCCTGGCAGCCGGCCTGGCACCCGAGGCCGCCGGCCTGGCAGCCGGCCTGGGCTGGCTGGTGGCTGGCAGAGCAGGAAAAAACACTCTAAAATCCATAACTTTTGCAATAAAAATCCAAATGCGATGAAACCAACTTTGTTGGAAAGGTAACGACGAATGCATTCCGACGAAATATTAAGGGTCACAAATATAGAGGGGATACCACACATGGGAAGGTGTGGACCCTATTTCGAGGAGGACCGGTAATATTTCCAACACCGAGAACGCAACAAGTTTTCCATCCGGACTCCGATTTCGATGATCTTTGGTTTATTGGAATCGCAATGAGGAGCATTACAAGATCATGCATAGAAACATCATAGTCCATCATGTGAGGAGGAAATCAAATGTAGAGAGGTAAAACCTCTCTATAAAAAGATGAACCGGCAAAACCTCCAAAACCGAAAACGCAACAAGTTGTCAATACGAAATCCGTTTTCGGTGAACTAGATCTTGGTATGGAGATGAACACAAGATCTACATTCTCACATGGATAAAAGCCAAATAAGAACCAAGAAAGATGATATGCCAAGAATGCAAAGGTTTGAGCTCTCCACAAAGATGCGATCAAGTTACTCACTTGAGAGCCCCTCTTGATAGTACACCGTCTATCCTATAACCCGGTCTCCAAACTAACAACATGAGACCGGTAAAAAGAAACCCTATCAAGATCATACCTTTGCCTTGCGCATTCCACTTGAGCTCGATGATGACGATCTTGACTCTCTCAAGTCGGAACAACTTTCTTGATTGTGCTTGCTAGCACATGCTTGATGAAGACTTCTCCAAATACTCCCCCATACTCCATTATGGGAGAGCCTTGCTAAGCTCCGTTTCACAAAGATGATGTCTTGAATCCTTCAAGACATACTTGCAATATGCTCCACTCTACACATGACCATTCTTCATATAAACCCATTGGATAGACCCTTGGTCATCATATAATCTTCTAGAGTCCAACACATGAAATCCAATCATCTTCATGTACAAGATCTATAAAGATATCTCAATGCAAACATTAGTCCATAAGGATTGTCATTAATTACCAAAACCACGCATGGGGCAACACATGCACTTTCACCATGGACAAGTCTTTGTACCCCTCCACTCTATCCCATGTGTACGCGACAGTTGGCAGCCGCCATTCATCATCACCATCAAGGTCATAATCCCATGGAGTTCGTGGGAGTTTGCGAGGACGTCCAACCGGAATCCGCTCCCACATCCAAATCGTGAGGGGCCAGGCAGCGCCGTTTAACGAGGCTCCCTTGCCCTTCTTACGACATGCATGGTCCAGCTGCACAATAACAATCATGTCAAATGCCAAATGAAAGTAACATACACAAGAAAGGTATGCAAATAAACTACCTGACGGTAAAGAAAGGCTAGACCCGCCGACCCCCAGCTGTACTTGACGTTCCAATAACGTAATGGATCAAGCCACATCCACGAGGCCGTGTCCCCTGACCCATCTGGAAAGATCACCCGGGCTACCACATACCACATGTATGCCCGGGCATACTGCTGCACCATCGGTGCATCGGCATCCGCCGGGCATGGCCCAAACTGTCGAAGCCACGAATACGAGACACCCGCTGACCTAGTATCTTTCACTCCTTCCGGCGGCACCGGTGGTAATTGATAACCCCCAAGAGCAGGGGATCACTGTAGCACCTCTCAATGTGGAAGTAAGGTATCGATCCGCAGGAGGAAGAAGGAAAAGTTATCTATTACAACTAAAATGTCACAAGTTTTAGTTGATTATGCACTAAACAAGTTTATGGAACAAGATGGCTGATTTAATGGATGGAAGTTTAATGAAACAAAATAAGAATGTAAAAGTGTCCCAATCCTCTTCAATGCAAGAGGACAAGACAAAGGTTTTCTCTTATAGGAACAATGGACATGGGTTCATGGGTTCACTTAATCTTCTCTCTCTCATCTACGGTGATTATCATGTTATAGATAAAGTACACACAATTGTCATGTTTTAATGGTAGCTTTTATGACGGCTATATGTCCTAAAACACATAGTTGAAAGAAGTACTCATTTGTGTTGCTATGTCACCCTCGTAAGGCTAGCGTGGTTGTTTTCACTCCCACATCATACTCTTCCTTTTTACCCCCAGATAAAGGATGTTGGGCTGTATTTCGCATGTCACTCAATACATATGCCGTGTCACATCGGCCATCCCGTACCTACATACATCATACTTCATAATGGACAATATTCTAAACACTAGTGCAATGATTCATAATTCGTGTGCATGACCACATCTCTCTCATCTATCCACACTTGGTGGTATCAATCACCTCATGACAAGGATAAACAAGGCATTATGCATAAATCAAACCATCACATGCATCATAGAATATCTCCAAAGTATGACAAATCATAAAAGTTCCAACACAACAGTAAATGCATAACAAATCATCTCATACCACAATATCCACCATAGGAATTACATAGATGACCGTAATCATGTTCAGCAGCTCATACGGTACTAATTAGTGAAGCTCAAAGAGAGGAGAGATACATAAGTTACCACCACAAACCCAAGTCCAGGGGGTGGACTACTCCCCCTTCATCATGGAGACGGTGGAGAAGTCGTTGGAGAAGATGGAGACCACCCCGGCAGCGCCCCGCCGGAGTTTTCCCCTCCAATCTGCAGCTCCAGGTCTCTGTTTCGTGGTTTCTGTGTTTCGGCGGCGCTCCCTTTCGCGAAAGCCCTGGGGGGTCTATATATAGTCGTTTTTAGGTCAAGACGAAGCTTCGGGAAGAAGGATCGACAGCAGCGGAGGCCCGAGGGCCAGGATGGGGGTCCCACGCGGTCAGGGAATCTGGCCGCGTGGGCCCATTTTGGCCTTCTGGTCTCCGTTTCTTCGTTTCCTTTGCGCCTACGTTTCGTTCCTTCCAAAAAATGATCCCCGTAAAATCTCAGGTCATATGACGTGATTTGGTCGCCTGAAACGTAAAAATATAGAAAAAGGGGTTTTCTGACAGTGCAGGGTTAATTCCAGAAAAATGGGGAAATTGTTAATTATCCCCAAAACTCAATATAAATCATGAATATAACCCTTATATGATGCAAATAACATGGAATAACATGTAATAAAATGTAAAGTTCATGTATGCATTTTACATGCATCAACATCCCCAAGCTTAACCCATGCTCGTCCCGAGTATGAAGGTGATAAAACTAACATGGACTTTGCATTTTAATACTATCAATGGATATCAAAGGTGATTACTATTGCTACATAAGTCAAATGATTCATTCTTCAAAGGAATAACAATATGCAAGATAAATTATGAAGTGATATCAAATACTCAATGTAAAGATGTTCAATGATAAATTCACAAAGTGTAACATAGAAGAAAGTACTATGGACCAAATGTATGCATAATGAAAAGTAAAAACATCCTATGGTGGTCATAGAGTACTTCTTATGAAAACTGAATATAAAAGGTGGACACTTTGGATAGATAAATAAGTAGAGGTAAAGCATGAATAAGTTTCATCTAACTTCCAAACACTTCTACTTAAGTTAATGCTTGCAATGTGGTAGTCATTGGTGTGGAGCTCTCATTACCCCTATCATAGCATCTTGAATGATTAATGTTTAAAGTGAAAGCAAATATGAGTGGTGTGCTTGACAATGTATTGGTTGAATGTCTCATGTCCCTTGAATACAAGTACCTACACCATGTGTTACTCACTTTGGTCCACAAAGTAAATTCAAATAAAGGTCATTGCAAGTAATAATAGTATCATCAAGAACTGCACTGGGGTACCTCTTGCCCCTTGACATGAACAAGCCCATGTCAAAACAACAAGACAAACAGACAATGAACAATCTCAGCACTCTTTTATTTACTATGGGTATAGCTTTTTATTATGAGGTGCATCACTGAATGAACATTATGGTTATGCTGTAAATTTCCACCATGAATGATGCATGGCTTAGATTAGCGGCCCAGGCATTTCTCTAACCATTTATACAAACTCTTTGAACTTACTAAGTATCCACATTCATTTCACCCATGATAGGCATCCATAAACAAAAGTACATGACATCAACTAAATATAAATAAGTGCAATGTTGAAAGCTTGCCATGTGACAGCACATATGGGCTAACTCCCAACCAAAACTATTGTCAAGCCCACAACTTCATAATTTTAATCACAATGGTTCATGCTTATTAAATGCAATAAAAGTAAATTGTGCATCAAGTTCGTGAGAGCTTTTAACCAATTTTTCCCATGACAATCAATAACATAAGCATTTAAATTCAGAAATGTAGATAACACAATATAACATGATAAACATACTTGGAATAGCATAAAGCTAATAGGTAGATATGGTGGACTCACTGGAAAAACTTTGGTTGAAGGTGTTGGGAAACAAGCTTTTTACTTGTTGTAATTTTTGGGCTAGCAATAGGGAGAAAGTTGACCATCTAAATGCATGCATAAGTGTCCATAGAACTAATCAATCCATGTTAAACCAAGTAAAGTTAAAATTCAACATCTAAACATGGTAAAAGATAGCTCTTGACAACACACTTGCAAATTAACATTCATTCAAAGCACATGAATTATGCAACTATATGTATCTTTTAAAATCAACTCAAACATCCCTATCCCAATATATTTAATAGCATCCAACATAATTCAACCCAAACTTCCAGTAGCTCTCTCATATATAAATGATAGTGGTGGTCTTATTAACAAACCGAAATAACAAAAGCAAAAAACAGACGCTCCAAGTTTATACGATAAAGTGCTTTGATCGAAAAACAGAAGTTAGACGTGTGCAAACCGAGAGTGTGTTGGTCTAGTGGGGTTGTCTTGACATCCCCAAGCTTATGGTCTTCACCATCCTTGGATAGCTCTTGGTGCAGCTCCTCTAATCCCTGTGAAAAAACTTCAAAACACCGTTTCTCCCATTTCTTTTCTGTGGGGTGATATTAGTAGTGATAAACAAATAGGTTCCTTGCTGCATAAAATCCTTAGGCAAAAATTCATATGAATGTCCAGAGAGTATATAATGTTGTATGCCTACTCATAAACTCAATTGAATCAAAAAGATTCAAGCAAAAAGCTCAAAGAATGCATCAAACAATATCAAGACAGAATCTGTCCAGAAAAACAGCAGCAGCAAAACGCATTTTTCTACCCTACTTAAACTCGTCAGAAAATCTGCAAAAAATCACGTGTGCAGAGGATGAAAAGTTGAAGCTACTGTTCAAATTACAGCTCAATCGGAGTTACAGATAAAAAATGAAAAATCAAACCGTGCACAGACTTCGTGCAGGCAGAAAACTCTCCGAAAATGAATAGCAACTTTTCAAACCCAAAATAGGTAAAACTTGGTTCTTTATTAAAAATCCCAGAAACAAAACTAACAAACTACTCTCTTGTTACAGCAAGAGGACTCAAAGAAAATCTCAAACAAAAACAACCGGGTTGCCTCCCGTAAAGCGCTTTCTTTATAGCCATATAGCTAGGCTTGATAGTTTTAATGATGCTCACATAGAGAAAAATATGAAACACATTTAAGTCTAACCCACTTCCTATGCATTGGGATCTTGTAAGAAAATAAATCAATAAAGCACAAAGTGACTAGCATAGGAAGGCAAAGCAAGTGCAACTTCAAGATTTTCAACAAAGAGAGAGGAGACTTAATATTATTGTGGTATATGAAGTCATGTCTCCCTCTCTCATAAAAACTTTCAGTAGCATCATTGATAAAATCTACAATATAACCATCACATGAAACATTCTTACCATGATCCATATGCATAAAAGTATCAATATTTTCCACATAAGCAAAGTTCTTATTATTAATAGCAATGGAAGTAGGATCATTGTAAAGAACTCGAACATGATAGACAAGTTGTATATTAATTGGATGGTTTTGGGTGATCCTTCCATAACTATGACAAGTTTTATGAGGATGATTGTAATTATTAGCATCATCATTTTCAGAATTAGTACCAAAGAGATTTTCAATATCAAAAGTACTATGCTTTTCCCAATCATGATCACTACTATAAGTAACAGGCATAGGATCATCATCGAAATCAGACTCATCAGCAACAACTATAATAGGAGCAACATGCTTAGGGGAAGATACCGTTTCCTCTTTTTCATTAATAAGAGTAAAACAAACATTAGTCCTTTCATATTTGGTAAAGTATTCCATCTTTTATAATATTTTGTATGTAAGTGTTGGCATGGCAATTATTAACACAATAGAGATAACATCCATGCAACACGCTATTCATATCAAAAGCACTCATATCTAACGAAGAAGTTTTTCTTGATAACTCTTCACACCCCAAAAATAATGTAAGTTCATCATGTGATTAGGAGTGATCATGTTATCACAAAAGTCTCCCGCAATATCCTTATTAGAACCTGAGCATTGAAATTCGAAATGACCCTCTTTATAGCAAAGTTCACAAATAAAAGGATAGCGGGCACACACTTTTTCAGCCAAATCACTTAGAGCTCTGTACCATGTTGTAGTTTTTTCATTCCTATGATGAATACAATATTCCTCTTCGATTTTATTCTTTTCACAAGGTCTAAGTGCTCCACAAAAATTAACATGCTTATAAGAAATAGTATTTTCAGAAGTTTGAGCATGTTTATTGCAATCATTAGTAACAATTTCGGTTTCCAAGCAAGTGTCTTTAAAAGGTTCATGATACATGTCCCAATTCTCTTTAGGAATATTAATATGAGAAGCAAAGGTTTTACAGCAATCAACAATAATTTGAGAATCAAGACCAAATTTAGCACTAAGCCCATGAAAACTAGCAGTTTCAGCGAAAGACTTAATGCAATCATACTCAAAGTTTATACCTGATTCTTTACCTTTGTCGTTCTCCCAATCTTCAGTATTGCGTTGAATTGTTTCAAGAAGATCCCATTTAGCTTCAACCTTCTTACTTGTGAAAGAACCACCTGAAGAAGCATCTAGATAATCCTTGTAATGACCTGAAAGCCTTGCATAAAAATTAGTAACAATTATTTCCTTAGGAAGCTCATGGTTAGGACATTTGAGTATTAATGTTTTCAGTCTTCCCCAAGCTTGAGCAATGCTTTCTCTATCATGAGGATAAAAATTGAAAATGTAACTCCTAGCTAGATGCACTTCATGAAGAGGATAAAATTTAGAGTAAAAGAGAGATTCAAGCTGTTTCCAATTCGAAGGACGATCATCCAGCATCCTATACCACTTCTTTGCTTTGTCCTTAAGTGAAAATGGAAATAATTTCCTCATGACATCTTCTCTTGATAAACCTGCAACCTCAAACAACTCACAAAGTTCTGTAAGTTTCAACAAGTGATCATGTGGATGGACTGTTCCATCCCCTGCATAACGTTCATTCCTAACCATTTCAACAATTTCCATAGGTATTTCAAAAGGAATACTTTCAGTAAGTGGATTTAGAATATCACAAGTATCATTAGAATTATCACATATAGGAGACAAAGTATTATCAAAGCAAATTTTCTCCTCCAAAGCTGGGGAACTACAAGGATCATTTTTATAAAAACTAGCTTCCCCAAGCTTAGACTTTTCCATAGCATTAGCAATAGTGTGCAAAGAATTTATAGTAATAACATTGCTACCATCATGCAAATGATTTTCCATAGATTTTTTAATTTTCTGCTCAAACTCATCATGTCCTAACTCAAGATAAATTTCATAAAGCTCTCTAATTTTTTTGTTGTTTTCCATTTTCTAATTTTTATGGGTTTTTGATATATATAAAACTAATGAGAAACTCACAACCAAACAAGTTTAAAGGAACCTCCCCAAGCTTAGATGATTGCAAGATATAAAACAAGATAAAATAAATCTAAAGTCTAGTGCACACAAGAATAGAAACTTAAGCGCTACGCTCCCCGGCAACGGCGCCAGAAAAGTACTTGATAACCCCCAAGAGCAGGGGATCACTGTAGCACCTCTCAATGTGGAAGTAAGGTATCGATCCGCAGGAGCAAGAAGGAAAAGTTATCTATTCCCTACAACTAAAGTGTCACAAGTTTTAGTTGATTATGCACTAAACAAGTTTAAGGAACAAGATGGTTGATTTAATGGATGGAAGTTTAATGCAACAAAACAAGAATGTAAAAGTGTCCCAATCCTCTTCAATGCAAGAGGACAAGACAAAGGTTTTCTCTTATAGGAACAATGGACATGGGTTCATGGGTTCACTTAATCTCTCTCTCTCATCTACGGTGATTATCATGTTATAGATAAAGTACACACAATTGTCATGTTTTAATGGTAGCTTTTATGACGGCTATATGTCCTAAAACACATAGTTGAAAGAAGTACTCATTTGTGTTGCTATGTCACCCTCGTAAGGCTAGCGTGGTTGCTGTCACTCCCACATCATACTCTTCCTTTTTACCCCCAGATAAAGGATGTTGGGCTGTATTTCACATGTCACTCAATACATATGCCGTGTCACATCGGCCATCCCGTACCTACATACATCATACTTCATAATGGACAATATTCTAAACACTAGTGCAATGATTCATAATTCGTGTGCATGACCACATCTCTCTCATCTATCCACACTTGGTGGTGTCAATCACCTCATGACAAGGATAAACAAGGCATTATGCATAAATCAAACCATCACATGCATCATAGAATATCTCCAAAGTATGACAAATCATAAAAGTTCCAACACAACAGTAAATGCATAACAAATCATCTCATACCACAATATCCACCATAGGAATTACATAGATGACCGTAATCATGTTCAGCAGCTCATACGGTACTAATTAGTGAAGCTCAAAGAGAGAGAGATACATAAGTTACCACCACAAACCCAAGTCCAGGGGGTGGACTACTCCCCCTTCATCATGGAGACGGTGGAGAAGTCGTTGGAGAAGATGGAGACCACCCCGGCAGCGCCCCGCCGGAGTTTTCCCCTCCAATCTGCAGCTCCAGGTCTCTGTTTCGTGGTTTCTGTGTTTCGGCGGCGCTCCCTTTCGCGAAAGCCCTGGGGGGTCTATATATAGTCGTTTTTAGGTCAAGACGAAGCTTGGGAAGAAGGATCGACAGCAGCGGAGGCCCGAGGGCCAGGATGGGGGTCCCACACGGTCAGGGAATCTGGCCGCGTGGGCCCACCTTTTGGCCTTCTGGTCTCCGTTTCTTCGTTTCCTTTGCGCCTACGTTTCGTTCCTTAAAAAAAAATGATCCCCGTAAAATCTCAGGTCATTATGACGTGATTTGGTCGCCTGAAACGTAAAAATATAGAAAAAGGGGTTTTCTGACAGTGCAGGGTTAATTCCAAAAAATGGGGAAATTGTTAATTATCCCCAAAACTCAATATAAATCATGAATATAACCCTTATATGATGCAAATAACATGGAATAACATGTAATAAAATGTAAAGTTCATGTATGCATTTTACATGCATCAGTAATCTGCCGGTGAGACCAAGAACCCGCTGGCGCCACCCGACAAGATCCACCCCCCCCCCAGTCAAAGCGGCTCCGTCGATCGGAAGAGCCGTGATCATGGCAAAATCCTCAAGAGTGACTGTCATCTCTCCACACGGCAAATGGAAACTATGGGTCTCGGGTCTCCAACGATCAATAAGGGCGGTAATGGCCGTGTGGTTGAACACCGGCGGCGTACGCTTGGACAGAAGGACAAATGGGAGATGACCAGCCGCCTCAAAGTATGGCTTGTACCGAACATCGTAGGGCATGTCCTCCGCACTATGGCCCCTCATGCGCATAGGACCGAAAGGCTGCGAAAGATAAAAACATGATGTGCTCACTATCTTTGTAATTGCAAAAAAAAAATGGAGAACATTGATGGCTACGTGTTGGTGAACCCCAAGAGGAAGGTTATGATGTAGACCGCAGAAGTTTTCCCTTGAATAATCTACCCAAGGTTTAATCGGACCAGTAGGACTTGACGATCAATTAGAAGGTTGTTGATGTTGACTCCCCCTGGCGCTAGGAGCTTGCACCAACGTGGAATCTGCACAGACACAAACCAGAACTTTGCCCAACACGAAACAGAGAGGTTGTCAATCTCTCCGGTCTTGCAGAAACAAAGAGTTAAACGTATGGTGTGGAAAACAGCAGGAAAAACAGCAAGTAACAGGAAACAGATGATTGCAGCAGGTTGTGTAAACAGTATGAGGAAATTGGACCAGGGTCCACAGTTCACTAGTGGTGTCTCTCTCAGAACAGATAACTAGCATGTTGGGTAAACAAATTACAACTGGGCAATTGACAAATAGAGAGGGCATAACAATGCAATACATGCCAAGATGTCTACTATGAAATCTAGTTGGCCATTACAACAAAGTACATAGACCGTTATTCCAACCGCATCTATGACTAAATAATCCACCTTCAAGGCAGCATCCGCATCCTATTCAGTATTAAGTTGCTAACAACAAATTATTGCATGAAGTAAAGTGTGTAATGTAATCAATACAAGTGCCCTTGGACACTGCACCAATGTTTTATCCCTAGTAGCAACAGCACATCTACCATCTTAGACCTTTCTGTCACTGATCCAGATATCTAGAGACTGAACCCACTATCGAACATAAATACCCCCTCTTGGAGTCACAAGCATCTACTTGGCCAAATCATCTACTAGCAACGGAGAGCATGCAAGATCAAGAGCACATAGATAAACAACTTGAATAAACATGGTATCAATATTCATCGGATCCCAGCAAACACAACATCTAGCATTACAATAAGATGATCTTGATCATGTTAGGCAGCTCACAAGATCTAAACATGGAGGCACAAGGTAGAGAGACAACCATCTAGCTACTGCTATGGACCCGTAGTCCAGGGGTGGACTACTCACGCATCACTCCGGAGGCAGGCATGGTGATGTAGAGCCCTCCGGTGATGATCTCCCCTCCGGCAGGGTGCCGGGAAGAGCTTCAGAACTCCTCCGATCTGAGATTGACGATGACGGCCGCGACGGAACTTTTCGTGGAATATGATCGACCGTAATAGGGTTTTCGCGTCGCGGAGAATATATAGGCAAAGAGGCGGCGTCGGTGGCCGAGGGGGGCCACCACGCCATAGGGGGGCGCGGGCCCACCCTAGGCCGCGCCCTAGTGTGGCGTGGCCCCCTGGTGGGTCTGCTCCGACTCCCCTTTGGACTCCGTGATCTCCTCGTGATATTATTGATGATGTCTTTTGTTTCGTCCAATTCCGAGAATATTTCCTTAATAGATTTTCTGAAACCAAAAACAGCAGAAAACAGGGAACTGGCACTGTGGCATCTTGTTAATAGGTTAGTCTCAGAAAATGCATAAAAATGATATGAAGTGTAACCAAAACATGTAGCAATTGATATAATAACAGCATGGAACATCAAAAATTATAGATACGTTTGAGACGTATCAAACATTATTTACCTTCTCAGCTAAGTCCATATCTCCCCTCTCGATAAGCCGGGCACGATGTTCCTTGTCGTACACCAAATCAAGCCCAGGGTAATAACGCTCCGGCGGGTCATCCATCCTAATGCAAAACAATCTCGTAAATGACCATAACATTGTGTAAACACAAAGAATTGCTCATGAAACTATATCAACTAAGGCATCCTCTAGAGAAAATCATCTAAATTCGGCTTCATTTCATCTAGAGCAAACCATCTTGAGCATTAGGCATCATCTAGAGCATCTAGGGTTTGAACAAATATAGCATCTAGATTCGGCCAATCCATAGAATCTAGACCTAATCATCTACATTCGGCCAAGTTTACACCATCTAAACCAAACATACCATCTAGGTTTGAACAAATCATCTAGATTTTCCTTTGATCATCTAGGTTTCAACAAATCATCTAGATTCGGGCACATTTATGGACGAAATTGAGAGAGCTAAGGGAGGCTTACCTGACGGGAGAGAGGGCTCGCGCCGAGCCGCCGCCGTCGGTTCACGCCGCCACTGCCGCCGCCGAATGGAGAGGGGAGAGGGGAGAAGCTCGCGCCGCCGCCGCCGTCTGTTCTTGAGGGGAGAAGATGAACGAAGGGAAGATGCGGGCTGGGGCCGAAGCGCCACTTAACTGCCGAGCACGTACCGCCAATGATCCAGGCGGTACCGTCTTTAGCTGTACCGCCTGTTATCGCGGCGGTATTAAACGAAGCCTACCGTCCCGGCCATCGGCGGTATCGCCACGTCAGCTTGGTCAACCCTCCCTTGTAGACCGTGGACCAGGACGGCTACCGCCAGGGTCATAGGCGGTACCCAGTGTACCCTACCGCCAAGATGTTGAGCGGTACGAAAAAGGGTTAGATCCGGCTAAACTTTCGAAAAGGGTTCATTTTGTGCTGAACTATGACGTTAGGGTCAGATTTGTCGTTTTTGCCTGGGAATGCAAAGCAAACCCGGAAACGATCAGATCTTCTGCTGCTGCTGCTGCTGATTGGAGAGTGGCGTCCCTCGCTTATCCTGAAGGGAAAGGCAATCCATGCATGACTTTTTCACCGTCGGCCCCACCCGAACGTCCGCCCCCCAGCCGCACATGGGAAGAGCCCAATATTTCCGTAAAACAAAAAAGAGCCCAAGAGGAAAGGCGAAGCATAACGCATCTGTGGGCCGGATGCACGGTGCATCCGCTGCATCCCACGTTCCCATCGACGTTTTGAAAATCTCAAACCCATCAAAATATCAGAAACGCCGTATACTATACTGCTTATCCCGAATAAGCTATTAGACTCTAAAAATTTCAGAGTACGCCTTATCAGGTGGCGTATTCTGAGATTCTCAGAGTTTTTTGACTGAGTAACTCCATATCAAATGGCTTATCCCAAGTGACTTATAATTTTTTGCATTTTTCAAACTCAGGATAAGCCAAAGTGTATGACGTTTTGTGGCATCTTGAGAGCCCCTGAGATTTTCAGAACATCTAATCCATGACGTTTTTAAAAAGAACCATATGTGGCTGAAACATATTCGAAGGGGCACAATTAGCTAGAGGCTAGTTTAAGAGAGTCATTTAGTCAAAAAAGATAGTACGTTGATGTCCACACAGAGATGTGACAGTGTAAGTCAAACAAACAATAACATCTATGTACATGCTTATCCACCCATCAGGATCAACTGCCTGACAAAGAATGTGTACCAATTTCTTTATTTTGGTAAAAGAAAGTTTACCAAATTAAGTTGCCTTTTGTCGGTGACATACTACTACTCCCTCCGTCCAAAAATAAGTGTCTCAAGTTTGTCCAAAAGTGGATGTATCTAGATATAAAACATGTTTAGATGCATCCACTTTTAGACAAACTTGAGACACTTATTTTGGACGGAGGGAGTACTTGTCAAACCAAGTGGCTTACATGTCATCTTCGTATCGCTTTGCTCGGGGAGCTCATTTGCAGTTCATCTTATGCATGCAGTGGGAGAAGTAACAAATGATAACGTAAAAAAACATGTCTAGCTAATGATGGTGTGCATCATCTTCTACACCCATATGGTGTGCCATGTTAGGGCTATATCATTAAGTCTGTAGGCATTGAACCATGCACCATTCAAGATGGGCGACTAAGTCTGAAATGCTTCTACAAGCAACAGGACAGTGCAACACATAATGGGCCACATTTATTTTGTACTATTAGCTCTACTACATGTTGATTGAGTCAAGAGGGGGTACGGAGTACTAATGTAGTGGACCAGCTGTGGGTCTGTGGGGGAGAGTTGGAGAGGGGTCCGTGCTCCTCACGTCTCGAAAAACAAAAAAAGATCATAAGCGACCCCAAAACTCGACACACCGCTGAGGATATCCGGTCCGTAGCAACGTGCATGAAAACAACGGCATACTGCGCGCGGCCATTAATTCATCACCGATGAACACGACATTGAGCAACCAACACACAACCGTGCACGCACTGCCGGTGCGTCAACCAACCCAGAGCGACGACTGTGCCAATATGCCATTTACATGGGCCCGCCGAAAAAATCCATGAACATTGCCGAATTAGTTTTCGGAAGTGTATTTATGTCAACGAACGAAATAGGGGAGAGAAATAATTCATGGCGAGATGGTCATTAATTCCAAGTGCCGATAAGCATGTACTCCCTCCATTCAGGTTTATAGGATGTATTTGGTAAATCTTTATAACCTAGGTGAACGAGGATTGGCCATGTAAAATCTATCTACCCAATATTTCACCCAATTAGCACTCTCATATTTAATGTCTACATTAATTAGGGAAAGGCCAAACCTAATCGGTTTTCATATTGTTTTGGGGAAAGGCCAAAACTCAACATTAACTGCTCGCAATTAATGCTAATTATTGCTTATTCTTGAAAAAACTTGTTTTTGGAATTGCATCCTATAAACCGGAACGGAGGGAGTCGTAGCACATAATCAATCAACCAGGCCAAATAGTAACAGCCCATGCTGAAAAACCCTTTAAAAAAAAAAAAAGTAACAGCCCATTCTGCCAATCAGTGAAGTATCCTGGTGGTCGAACGGATGAGGCTGCCACGGCGGCTTTATCCTGAAACCCGACGAGGACTTCTACACCCAACCAGGCCCCGCCCCGCTGCGGCCGCATGTTGGCCCACATGGCCAGAGCACGTGGGTGGGGTCCACCCGACGGAAAACACACGCCCGCTGCTGCCACTCCCACTTGCAGGCCACCGATAATTCAGTTGATGTTTTTCGTTTTTATTTTATGCCCACATCTTGCTCCGAGTCGGCCGGCCACCTTTTGCTTTCGTAGCTACAGTAGGAAAATTTAAGGCACCTCTGTAGTAGCGGGTCAACGCGACGACCCGGCTCCGCCGCTCCATCGCAGCCGGTAACGGACAGCGGCTAGTAACTGCCTCCGGTTTCAGCTCGCGGTTTACTCGACTGGGTATTCTCTTTTTTTTTTTCAAGTTGCGGACCTGCGGGATAACGTGCTACTGAGAGTATTGCATTTAAGTTTTGTTTCGACCTTCCGTTGCGTTTAACTAGTGGAATTCGGTGCGGCGACACGCCGCACCCGTTGTATTTTAAAATGTCGAAATTTGTCGGGATTTGTCGTATATTTTCTCCAAAATTTCACTAAATTGGAGATGTGGAAATCCCTCGGAATTTGTCGTCTATCAAATTTTATCGAAATATTCACTAAATTGGAGTATTAAAGCATGCTCATTTTTTTGCCTGCACGACGCACACATTGTATTCGAAAATGTCTAAATCTGTCTGAATTTGTCGCTTATTTTCTCTAAATTTTCACTAATTTGGAAATGTCGAAATCCGTCGGAATTTGTCGTCTATTTTCTCTAAATTTTCACTAATTTGGAATGTATTTTTTTGTTTTTTGCCATAAATAGTTGCATATTTTAACTAAACTGGAAATGTTGAAATCCGTTGGAATCTGGCGTCGATTTTTTTCCAAATTTTCACTAATCTGGAATATTCAAACTTTTTTGTTTTTTGCCATAAATGGGTTGCATTTTTGTTTCTGAGAATTTTGATACATTTTTCATTTTTTTTCCCGATTTGTAGATTTAAAGTTGTTGATTTGAAAACATTTTTTTATTTTTCTGGAAATTGTTTTACACCTGTCACGGTTTTTACATTTTCTGGTTTTTTTTGCAGAAAGAAAAAAAACTGACATGAGGGCCCCACGCTGACGTCGTGACGACGTCAGCTGTGGCGGCAGCGGGCACGGCGAGCACGCCGGCGTCGAACTACCGCGATCTGGGACGCGCTGGTCGGCACGTCGGAGGCGCGTGGACGCGGAGCGCCCGGGAGCGGCGGTGCCGCTGCGTTTGGTCGCCGGAGCGGCGGCTGCGGCGTGCAGGCGCGGCGGAGGGAGCGGGGGCACGGCGGCGTCGATTCCGCCGCGCGTCATGCGGCCCAGCACGCGAGGCTCGCCGGAGATGGAGAGGAGGCGACGGCGAAGCTCGCCATGAGCGTCGTTTTGAGCGGGGAGGAGCGGAGCGGCGCGTCGGCGCCGGCGGCGAACTCCGGCTCGCGCGAGAGAGGGAAGGATCTGCGCATGGTTTTGCACGGAGGGCCTTAGTTTTCCGCAAATTGCAGGTAGATCCATCGTAGCGAGAAATTGTGTATTGCGATCAATTTGTCGGAATGTCATGGGCTTTTCTGCAAAATGATGCAAAAGAAGCACGCGGACCGTCGGATGACGGATCGATGGTGCGGAGACGCTGAGGTATTGTAGAAATACGGTACTGTAGCATCTACAGTGGCCGGCATGACGTGGGTAGCGTGACCGTTCGCTGAAGCCGACGTGTTTTATATATAGTAGTGATTTCGTGTATATGGTTTTTTTTGTATATGGGTTTTTTTGGATTTTTTCTTGAAATGTTCAATTTTACCGGAGGACCGTTCCGCAATTTTTGGGAAATCTAGAGACTTTTTTGCATAAAGGACGTGCACTGTATATAAGCACTGCTTATATGAACAGTGTACAACAGTACGTACTGTTCTATGAACAGTGCTCGGAGCGACTACAGCTCACGAAAGTCACCCTCCTTAATATAGTGAGTAATATGTAAGGAAAGTCTTTCTGTTACATACAGTAGTACATTGCGTTTACTTGTCGTCTCGGCCTCCCAATCAAATTTAAGGTGGGTTTTGTAAAAACAAATGTTGTGAGTTCGTTCCATGTGATGAGCAAAGTATTGGCTGATACGGACGTTCATTCCGTGTTCAAGGTGTAAAACAATCTCTAAATTAAGGTCGGATAGAGACTGTGACGTGCTGCTTACTTGCCTAAGATTACTTCTACAGTGCATCCTTCAACATTGCGCCACGCTCCACGCCGTCCGATTTGGATCCGACGGTCCTCCTTTTCATGATAATATACGCACGAAATATATGCGCGTCGACGAGTAGATTCCATTCTCGTGATCGGTTTCGAGTTTGGTCGACTCTACCTCCTTAATTTTGGATCCAGATTCGCAAAAACATTCGACGAATTTTGTCAAATTCGTCGCACTCAGTCGTCCGTTCGAATTTTCCTTTCATGAGTAGATGTATATCACCCCTCCAAACAACTTTCATATTTTTAACTTTTTATTTCGACGGACACATACATATTCCTCTCTAATCTTGAAATTCGCTGTATTTTAGGCTGTGCAAAAAAGACAAACCGGGCACGTCGCCGTTCCACTGTAGAAGCGCCTCGCATCTACAGTGCAACGCTTCTACAGTGCGCGCGCACTGAAGCGTTCCGCTTCAGCGAGCCATGGACGTGGCCACGTCGGTAGAAAGCGCTTCGAAACCGATCACGGGAATGGAATCTACTCGTCGACGCGTATATATTTCGTGTGTATATTATCATGAAAAGGAAGACCGTCGGATCCAGATCGGACGGCGTGGAGTGTGGCGCACTGTTGAAGGATGCACTGTAGAAGCAGTGCGCTTTCTACCGACGTGGCCACATCCATCGCTCGCAGAAGCGGAGCGCTTCAGTGCTCGCGCACTATAGAAGCGCTGCACTGTAGATGCGAAGCGCTTCTACAGTGGAACGGCGACGTGGCCGGCCTGAGCGATGGCTGTAAGGGAGAGCTTTTATTTTATATATAGTAGTGATTATTCCACCGCGTCTAAACTTTGGTTTATGCGTTTGTACCAATCTCGATGCAATAATTCAAGTTGATGCCTCGCCAAGAGAGTGCACGTGCATGCCGAAAGAATCCCTCATTTCACACATGCAGTTTCGAAGTTCAGATTGTAATTCATGTTACATCCTGCAACAATGTTTATTTTCTTTTCTGTGACTGGATCATCGAGTTGGCACCCGTTACTTGTCAGCTGATCAGGTTCGTAACCAGAGGTGGATTTTCTATGGAATCAAGTACCAGAATAGAGAGACACCGACGCCGGCCGACGCGGTGCTTGGATTCCAAGCCAAAATTAAAGAAACACTCCATATGCAGTTGTTTCTAGCTAGCTAGTTTATTAGGTGTCGTTATGGTCAACCAGTGTTAGCTGTCATTTGTTCTTCTTTGTCGTGCTCTTGTTAACTCTCTCTGAGTGGGTGCCGGTGCCGTTACCGTGGTGGGAGGAGAATCCGACACTATTTTTCAAGCCAAGAACCAGAGGCACGAGGCTCGCATGTGGTGCACACGGAAGCGGTGCCGGTGCATAGTCTGGCACCGACTCCACTTTGTTGTACGGGGTTCCCAACAAAATCAATGGAATTATTCATCTCGTGTGGGCAAAGCGAATCACTCTTTGTGCCGGGCATGTGCATGCACCATGCACGCGAACCTATCAACGGTTCTCCCGGTCCCGGTGCCCTGTTGGAAGATGATGCTATCTAGCTAGGTTTAGAAAATCAACCTCAAATCATAGTGCCAAATTTCACATAGATATGCTTCCTCCGTTCTAGAATTCTATTGCCCTCCCGGCTCCCGCAGTTCGGAATGAAGGAGCTCGATTGCGTATAACAATTCCGGCGTCGCACACAGTAGTTATAAAACTGACTGGTAGAATCAGGATCGACGTAACGAACCTGGACGGAATGACGAATTATACTACTACCTCCGATCCATATTAGTGGGCACAACTTTGTCTAGATACACATGTATCTAGTCTAAATACTTAACTAGATACATATGAATTTAGACAAATCTATGCCCACTAATATGGATCGGAGGAAGTATTTCTTTTCAACCGGTCGGTGGCTAGCGCTCTTGCGTCAATATAAACGTTAGCCGTCGCCCTTGAATATCGATCTGCCTATATATGAGGCCATAGACGTACGGGAGCGTGTTTTTGTTTAATACTTTAATGAGATCGATTTTTTCTTCGACAAGTAGCTGGCCTCTCGTGGTCCGGTTAGCAAGGCAAGTGCAACTATAGATTGATAGATCCTGGCGTCACACTCACGGCTGGTGAGCCATTTGGATGAATTCATGGATGCGATGACTCGATCTCGTCGTCGCCTGAACCACACACGTATGTATCGGAGCAATGCAATTGATTGCGCCACTCGCTAGCTGCTCATTTTCTGTGTGCTACAATTCGTGTGCGGAGATAAGCTTACAGTAGACTTGACGTCGTCGTCGCCCGTCGGAACAAGGTCCAGCTCCAATCGTCCTTAAAACAACTTCCAGATATAACTGAGACTAACTTACAAGATAATCAGGGTGTTTTGCGTATGGCCGGCCGGGGGTCTTATTGGATCCGGGAATGTTAAAAAAAGCAATCCTTCATATTTTGAAGCCTTTTTTAGACAATTCAGAGGTGTTCCTCGGTGGGGCGTAGTCATGGCCAGCCATTGGATTCAGGGATGTGATAACTTGGTAGGGCGATGTGAACCACACACGTACCTCGGTGCAATATATAGCCACTCGTTACGGAGTCGAAATTTCTCACACCCGAGCTCCAGTGCTCCAGTCAATTAAATAAAATAAAAATATTATTTAAAGTTTCAAAAGAATCTGGAAAAAATCATGAACGTCCTCGATGATATATCCTATATACCTGAAAAATAACAATGTGAAATACAAAGTATTTCAACCAACACATAGATGAAAAAATTACATATCTGACTATAGTTGAGAATGCATAGTTTCAAATCTACAAATTTTGTTACTTTTCTGTAGATTTTGTGTAGACTGTAATATAAAGATTTTTGCACTGAGATTTCGCACGCTTCTACTATGCATCATTGAGAACATGCGTGATTTGTTTCAGATATTTTTGAAACTTCTTAATATATATTTCAATTTAAAAAATGGCGGGAGCACCGGATCTCGAGAGCGAAAACCACTTTCCACTTGTTACTAGAGTAGACTTGAGGTCGTCGTCGCAATGGATGTAGAGTCTATACATGAGCGGGTTCACTCTTTTAACAAAATCTTGCATACCAAATTGAAAACTCATGGTCAAGGGCCAGCCCATAGGCCGGGCTAGAAGGGTGATCGTCCAGGGCCCAAGAACCCAAAATGTTAGAGTATATATTAATCATGGTGCTATAATTTTGGTACTGGGCTGTAAAAATTGAAAGCATGAATTACTTTTTTCTTGTAAGGAACGCACAAGATTGACTACGATTATCACTTATAATGTCTAAAAAAAATATAAATACATATGAAAATACTATTCTACAAGAAAATGCAACGATGCCAATTATAAAAGCTCAGTCCATACTCCTTGGTATTAGTAGTGGTCAAATATGTGAACCAAAATGGTGAAAATTCATGTGTGCCTTAGGGCATGTACAATGGGGTGACGTCAGCCTTCTATTAGCGTTGACACGTAGGATATTTGTCTAGTTGGAGGAGAGAGAATGAAGAAAGAGGAGGTTGCCTTCCCTTAGCTAAGAGATGATCTCTTACGAAATAAGAGAAGGCTAATTTCACCATTGTACAATTTGTCTTCCCTTAGAACTACAATTTCCTACTAAAATATAATTAAGTTTCATTAATTATTAGGGATGGCAATAAGAGATGATGCGTTGTACAACTTATAATTTTGTCTTCTCTAAATGATGTGGACGGCTAGGAGAAGACGCGACTTCTCTACCATTGTACATGCCCTTATATTTTGCAGTGGATGGAGTGTATTTTACAGAATAAAATTGTTAATTTGCGGAATCAAATACATGCACGGTCCTTTTGAAACGTAAAAACAAACCAATGTGAGCGACGATAACAAGTTGAATTACCATCGGATTCTCTTTCTGGATCGACCCCGCCGGCTAAATAAATCACGTAACTAAATTTCCATGTTTAATTTCGTGCAATAATTTTTGACTTATGTACACCAGATTGATAACAAGAACAATGCTACAATCCAGATTAATAGTTTTCATTAGTGATTGCTCTATCCTATTTTGTTTCAAGAGCAAGTAGAAAGCATGCATGTTTGTAATTTTTTGACATGCTAGGTAATTATGATCACAAAAAATTAGTGTCATTGATTTAGATTATAGTTTACAAGTTTCTATAAAGATGCTTACTTGTCACACACTAGAAACTGGTATTGACACGTTTGTTAGTAATATTTAAGAATATTTACCATAAAACTCATAAATTATATAGATTATGCATTGTAGAAAACATAGTTGTATAACAAATTTTTAATAAAATAAAATTTAGTATCTTTCAACAAATGTTCTACAGACCAAAAAACAAAAAATTATGTGTATAAACTATGTGAGCACAAAAAAATAACTTATAAGACTATAACATGTTAAAAATAAGACCATGACAAGTATAAAAGTTGAGTATAAATTACGTACATTTTTATTCGGCCCAACCCCAAATATTGTTTTCACCTTCCCTGCTAATGGCCAGACGGATTGAACATTTTTCGATAAAAGGGAGATTAGAAGACTACTATTTTTTCCATGTTATTTGAAAGAAGAATCAGACATATACATCGAATTGCGGTCAAAATAGCTTTTATTTCCAGAATTATTATTTAATTTGTGTGTTTCATAAGAAAACATATGTGTTGTAGTGGACCGCAAATTTGGCATTTTATATTTGTCCTAAAAACATCTCGGAGGAGGTTTCTGGCCTTTTGTTGTTCTCCAGCCAACTTGATGAAATAAAATTAATCATGCTAAACAAAGTCCAAAGGGAGCTTGAACTAGTTTAATGGTTATTATCATTTCCTTGTATAAAATGTCATTTTTTCAAAAAAATTGTGTTTTTCTACCGCAACAACGAGAAAGAGAACCCTTATAGAGATAGTTTTGTAGAGAATTTATTTTGGTTTCCGAACACCATGGATCCCTTAATTTTAGAAAATTCAAAAATTATATTTACAATTATTAGAAAATCTATAAATAACTCTTGGCGTATTCAACGATACATCCTACAAACATGCAAAATGTAGTGCAATATTTGTTGTAATATGGGATGCACAAAAATGATATTTGTTTTTGTATTCTTATGGTGATTTGAAAGTGCGTGTAATCCAGATACACATTCTTGTTTTTGTTAAGCTTCTAGTATGAGGTATTTGAAATTGACATTTTACATGTCTATGAGATACATTATTAAAAGATGCAGATTTATTTTATGATGTTTGAGACTTATCAATATATATTTTTAAAATTAAAAATCACTAGAACTCGGGAGGCAAAAATCCCGACTCGAGTTTTGTTCCCTTAAAAAATATACTCTACCTACGTGTTCTCGTCAAAATATCCAAGTGGCCATGCATGATCAAATCCATGAGAAAAGACTCCTTTTCCAAATTACCACCATGCACTGATGCAGCACATGGTAGTGGTGGTGGAAGCTTTGTCTTTGGCACATCACTCGAGTCCAGTGAGCAGAACAAACTGTTCAGTCAAGTCGACAGCATACCAGTTATACCTCAAGAGGATAGAGCTTCTAGAAGCACTGAGTCACGCACACTTCAGATCTAGTCGAAACTGCTGCCCACCAAACTAGTCCCACCAGCATAGAAAGAAAAGCGTGTGTTCTGTTTGCTCGAACCAAAAGCTGTGGATGCTTGACGGTGCCATCCGCGATCAGTGGGCAAAGATGATGGCGACCGGTCTCCCTCCACCTCAGCTCACATGCTGCGCAGATGGCCTGCGCTTCACCTCTCTATCTTGTTTGGCTGCTTCCCATCGTTCCTATCCTCATGGGGTGATGATTCCACATTTCCACCTCTTTATAAATAACTAATCACTGAATACTTTTCTACATTATTATTCATAAAAATGGACTTAAAATAATAATGAGACAAGTGAAGATCGCCGTCATGTCGGCCAAGGGATCAAGGTTCTTTGTCATGGACCGAGTTGCTGGATCTTTTTTTCTCTGCCTGTGTGTGGAAAGTTGGGTACGTGTGTCGTTTTGTCTTGGCGTTCTCTGAGAGCAACATGCAAGCAAGCCTATCATCTTGGAAAACAAGTGATAAGATTTACTAGTGCGTTCTCGTTCTGATCTACTACTAGGTGTAGATTATTACACTGTCGTTGTTAGTTTCTGGGAGATGCCGATGCATTATTGGCTCATTGCTGTTCGCCCCTTCCCCTTTTAGTTTTTTCACAGGCCGCCAAGTGGCCAATTCACTCTCAGCGTATCGATCTCACTACAATATTTATCTTTTTTTTTTTTTAACGGAGGGCCCCCGAAGGGTCAAGAAGCCCTCAATGTATTCCATACAGTGGGTGTACAAGCATATTACAAAGGACCCCATAAACAACGACAAAAAGCATATAGGTCCCTGACAATTGCAGAAAAGCCCCTACTAAAAGATGAAGAAAAGCAATCAAGGCCTTCTCTTTCCCCACCGTCGAGCAAAGCAAGAAGCCAAGCTTGCCGTCGCCGAACACCGCCGCGGGGACTACGCCACTTGCTTCGATGCCGACAGAACCCACAGCAACAGCTGACTTGGATAAGGGCCTCACATCGGAGGTTGAACAAGTGCTGGAGCACACCAGCAATTTCTTGAGGTCACACTGGACCGACGAAGATGAGCTCGAGAAGATGAAGACTTCGTCACTCCAAAGCCGCCACGAGTCACTGTCTGCTGCATCAGCGCATCCCACTGTCGTCACCATGACGGCTAGCAGGATGAGCCGGGACGCGGCGAAGAAGGGGACCGGCGCGGCAAGGATTCGACGCCGCCGTCTGAAGAAAACCGTCCCGCCATCAAAACTACAGTACCTGCCACGGACCAGAGGAGGCAGGAGTAGAGGATTGCAGCAGCTTCGAATCCGCCTAACCAAGCAGCACAAGCACTGACCCGCTGCAACTCGGGCGGCGCCAAGCTTCCTCCACCCCTCGCCTCCACGACCGGCCGGAGAAGAAAGCGCGCCACCACCCAGCGCACCGAGCCCACCACCACTCGCTACAGCAGCCGACACGCCCATCCATCCCCTCCCCTCGCCGCCAAGGCCTGCCGGAGGAGATTTCTGAGCAGATCGATTTGACCGCAGCAAGGAGTGATTGCAAGCCACTACCTTATTGAGAAGAGCGTCAGCCCTCTCCATCCCTTCTAGCTCCGGCCAGAGGAGCAACAAAGCAAGGAAGAGGATCCCTAAGCTCCAGATCAGGCTGCCTTGATCCAGAACTCCGCTCAAACCTACGGGCAGAACGCCCCGATCCGGCAAGCCGCCAAAGCCTCTACAACTACTATGTACAGAAGGAGGGCCGGAGCTTTCCCTCAGCCATCTCCGGCCGGCGGCGCCGGCGGGAGAGGCCTTGGTCCGGCCCGGCAGACACGGAAGCGCTCTCAGCTACAGCAAAAGAGGAGAGAGAGGGAGAGGATAAGAATGAGCTCCCCATACTCCAATATTTATCAAATGGCGTAAATTTTGTAGAACAGAAAACGAGTTCACTGCATAGAACTAGCAAATCACCAATTAAATTCCGGAAAACTACCACTTTCCCTTTGAATCACAAATAGCTGCCACATTTGGCTGTTTTCTTTTTCAATGTGCACTGATCACATATTGAACAAGATTCACACTCGTGCTGATAGGAGAGACCGACCGGTCATGTCTGAGGTGGCAGCACACGTGGACTGTTTGATGAGGTGGCAACACACGTGAATATGGGCCCACCCGTCAGACCAATCAAAATAAACAATCTAAATATAAAAAAAGTCAGCCTAGGCCGGCCGGCCGCGGTGATGGCACGACACTCCCGTCGGCCCTCTCCTTTTGTGATTCCTTATCCAGCAATTCAATGGCATCACTATGGCATGGAAACCAAGAATCCGTTACTAGCCTTTATGATTTGCTTGCTAGCGTCATGTGAAACTTGGTATAAATTTCACTTAGCAAGCCTCGTAATCTAAAACATTGAGTGCCAATACATCATGTGATAACCCCAAGTAAAACATTGAGTGTCTATACACAATAGAATCTAAATCCTACCATATATTGTACTCCCTCCATGTCAGAATATAAGGCGCGCTATTTTCTTGCTGGTCTTTGATTCTCAACTTTGACCACTAATATATAACAAACTATATGGATTGAGAAGGTAGAAATGGTACCGTTGGATTCGACTTACAAAATTCTTTCATTTCATATATTAGTATACAAATTTTATGGCATATTATAAATACAAATCATGGTTAAATTTGTGCATCGTTGACCAGCGTAATTAAAGGGCGCCTTATAATTTGGGATGGAGGGAGTACTTTGGATGCACCAGTTAAGTATAAGTTCAATTTTGAATGTATACTTGCATGCAATACCTCACAGAGTTTGGATGCCTTGTATAGATGGCAAATCTATCTATATATAAAAGGCCTCCGCTTCAGCGCTCTCTCCACCTGCCCACGTCGACGCACCACTATTCACCTACAGTAACTACAGTGCGCGATCAGCTCCGCGCCGTCGATCTTTGATCCGACGGTCCCCGTGGTCGTTTTTGCAAATAAGTCCCTACACTTATTGAAAAATACGATTAGGTCCCCCGCATATCCTCCCTCCCTCACATCTTCCTCCTCCGCTCGGCGGAGCCGCCGCCGCCGCCGACGCGAATTGCTGCCGCTCCGCATCTCCTCGCTCAGATCGACGCCCATGCCGAGCTCCGCTGCCGCATCCCTCCTCGCCGCGGATCGCCTGCCGGAACGCCGCGTGCGCGACGGAACCGTCGTCGACGTGCGCGCCATCCGCCGCCACCCCTTTGCTCGCCGGCGGCGAGTCCGACGACCAAATGGTCCGCCGCGCCGCCTATTCTGCTCCCCTCCACTCCCTCTCGCGGATCCGCGCGATCTCAGGCCCCGCGCGCGCTCGCGTGCTCGAGCGCGAGCTCGGCAACGCGGCCGCCGCCGGCGCGCGACGCCACCTGCCCAGGTCACATCGGGCCCACATGTCATAAACTTTACATTTTCGTATAAAAAAACTGACATGTGGGCCCCCGTCAGCCGTTTAATAATTACAGAAAACCCTAAAATTTGTAAAATTTGTAAATTTTCATCTGAAATTCAGAATAACGCAAACAATGTATGAAAATTTGCCAAAAAAACCTTTCCAACTATTGCATTCCATACATAATTAATCAACTTGAATTTAATATGAATTACACTTTTATTTAATAATTACAAAAAAAATTAAAATTTGTAAATTTTATAACTTTTCATCTGAGATTCAGTATAATGCAAACAATGTATGAAAATTTGCGAAAAAAAACTTTCCAACTATTGCATTCCATACATGATTAATCAACTTGAATTTAGTTTGAATTACACTTTTATTTAATAATTAGAAAAAACTAAAATTTGTAAAATTTATAACTTTTCATCTGGGATTCAGTCTAATGCAAACAATGTATGAAAATTTGCTAAAAAAGAAAAAAAAAAACTTTGCAACTATTGCATTTCATACATGGTTAATCAACTTGAGTTTAATTTGAATTACACTTTCATAAATCGTACCCAATTTACTAAGAACCAGGAAAAAAATGTCCAACATATCAAAGTGTTAAAAAAACCTAGCTATTTGTTTACGATTCATGCACGATTGAACGTTTTAAGTTAATAATTGTCTACAATTGAGCTAAATCATTTCAAGCCAAAAAAAAAGTTCAATGTGTTAAAAACGTATCCCAACTATTTGTCTCAAATTCATGTGACAAGAAACAATTAAAATTAAGACATATCTACAATTACCAAAATGACCAAGAGAAAAGTTTAACATGTTAAAAATGGATCCTCAACAAATTTATAAGTTTAAAATATTTTTTCATACAAAATTTGTTGGATATTTTTCCAACATATAATTTTCCCTAGAAAATACTCAACAATAGAAAAATATTGTTTTCACAAGAATATTCAACAATATTCCGAAAGGTTTCAAATACATTTCATGCATGTTTATCCATCTGAAAAATATGAAAAATATATCAACATGATCACAAAAATAAATGCTGACTATTTATGGCATATGGTCAAATTTCAAATTTGAATATTTCAAACTTTCAACTGCCTTTCAACTCTGATCATTTTACAAACGTAAAAAAAAAATCAAATTTGAAAAACTTCCCAATTTGAACATTTTTAGAAATTTGAACAATTTTTAAACATAAGCTCTCTTTGCATTTTAACAATTTTCCGAAAATATGAAAAAAAATATCAACATGATCACAGAAAATAAATGCTGACTATTTATGGCATGTGATCAAATTTCAAATTTGAATATTTCAAACTTTCAAATGCCTTTCAAATCTGATCATTTTACAAACGTTAAAAAAAAAATCAAATTTGAAAAACCTCCCAATTTGGATATTTTTCTAAATCTGAACAATTTTTAAACATAAGCTCTCTTTGCATTTCAACAATTTTCAAATTTGTACAATTTTCTTACAAAGTATATTATCCATTAAAACCAAAAACATACAATACATTAAATTTACCACGAAGGGCGCGGCGTGCCGACGCGCCGATTTCAACTAGTATACTCAAAGGTGTGATTGAAAGATACCACTACAATAGTGTGATGTAAATGTTGCATCCTCTTTGCTTTGTTAGATACTTACCAATCATGAGGCACATTTATGCTATTCTGTTTATGATAACGCATTTATAGGAGAGTGCAAATTAGTGATCTTAACTGCATAATAGAAAGAAATGTTACCATATCCTATGCCTTGTTTGCGAGCAACATTGAGTTGATATAGTACCAAGGAGATGTAGACTCCTAGTTTCGACAACTAACAAATCTTCACTTTGTTCATGAACTTGAACAATTTAATCCGGTGATTGTTTAATGTTTAACAAACACACGTGAACAAAATTTGAAGTACAACCACCCAGAGCAAATAGATATTTGTTTTCGTACAAAAACAAATGGGTTTTTGGCTCCCTCTCACTTTTAGCACAAAAAATAAGAAAACTTTAATATGGCACTGTTGAGTCGTCTATTTAGCGATAAAAAAAGGACACCCATGGTTTACACTTCATGTCCAAATCAACTTTGACATCAATTCGAAACAAAGGATAAAATCTTACAATAATCGTATCTTCGTTTTGTTGTGATAGGCGTTACGAAAATATTTCGTCCAATTATGTAGCAGTGTTCGCTTACGAGTCTCACTTTAAACAACACACATCAAACTTCTCCACAAAGAACAGCACAATAATCCGGCAGAAAAACAGCCGCTTGCAAATGTTTTATGGCTTTATGCTCCCATTTGTTTTGTTTTTTTGAAAGAACAATTTGTTAATACTACGAGTATTACCTTTTCGTATAGGCTTAGCTGTCACATACAACCCCCAATCAATCTGTACACCGCCAGCTTTCTATTTAAGCCCTCCCCCTTGTAGCGAATGAACCATCCTATCGAGAAGCAAAACTCTCTCTCAGAAAAAAAAATGATGAACCCAACGGGCCGTTTGCAAGAGTGCGGGGTCGAGCACATCGACCTCATCCCGGGGATGCCGGACGACGTCGCCGTAGACTGCCTGGCGCGCGTCCCGCACGGCGCCTTCCGCTCGATGCGACGCGTCTGCCGAGGCTGGAAGAGCGCTGCCGCCGCGCCAGAGTTCGCCTTGGCGCGCGCCAAGGCCGGCGCGAACGAAGATCTGGTGTACCTTCTGCAGTTCAGCAACCCGGCTGCCGGCGACGATGGACCCAAGGACGGTGACGAGCCGGTGAACTCCCCGGCCTACGGGGTGGCCGTGTACAACGTCACCACCGGGGAGTGGCACCGCGAGCGCGAGGCGCCGCCGATGCCGATGTTCGCTCAGTGCGCGGCCGTGGGGACCCGCCTCGCGGTGATGGGCGGCTGGGACCCCAAGACCTTCGAGCCCGTGGCGGACGTCCACGTGCTCGACGCCGCCAACGGCGTGTGGCGCCGGGGCACGCCGATGCGGTCGGCGCGGTCGTTCTTCGCATGCGCCGAAGCGGGCGGCAAGATCTATGTGGCCGGCGGCCATGACAAGCTCAAGAACGCGCTGAAGACCGCGGAGGCGTACGACACCGTGTCCGACGGGTGGGACCCGCTCCCGGACATGTCTGAGGAGCGCGACGAGTGCGACGGCATGGCCACCGTCGCCGGCGACCGGTTCATGGCAGTCAGCGGGTACCGCACGGGCCGGCAGGGAGGGTTCGAGCGCGACGCCGAGTGGTTCGACCCGGCGACACGCGAGTGGCGCCGCCTGGAGCGCGTGCGCGCACCGCCGTCGGCGGCGCACGTGGTGGTGCGCGGCCGTGTCTGGTGCATCGAGGGCACGGCCGTGATGGAGTGGCGCGGGGAGCGCCGAGGCTGGCACGAGGTGGGCCCCTACCCGCCTGGGCTCAAGGCTGGCACGGCGCGGGCGGTGGCCGTCGGAGGCGGTGAGCGGGTGGTGGTCACCGGCGCCATCGAGTCCGGAGGACACGCGCTTTGGGTGTTCGACGTCAAGACGAAGAGCTGGACCGTGGTGCCCCCGCCGCCTGAGTTCGCCGGCTTCGTCTTCTCCGTGGCTTCCGTCCGTGTGTGATGTTGCCGTTCCGACTGTCTGTCTCCATGCCCGACCAAGAAGACTCCCGTTAACAGTAGTTGTCAGCAATTTGCGCAGAGTGTAGCCCTCGATCGCATTCTGCAGATAGCGCTGATGGATGATGCCTTGCACTCTCTGAGGCCGAACTCCCGATGGAAACAATCTCAACAGCTAACGGCATAACTCAAACGACTCCTCCGGTCAGAATCGATCAAGCTGGAGTACAACCATACAGAAAACAAAAACAAAGGAAGATGAAGCAATGGGAGCGCTATTAACTTATGAAATCTTAACTGTATGCCGCTGTAGTCTGGTTTAAGAGTACGCCCTCTTGGCAAAAAAGTTGTGAAATGATAATCCAAAGGTTTTCTCCCCATGGTGCCTAGCGAAATGATAAACCAAAGGTTTTCTGCCCATATTTTCTACCATCTGGTGAAGAGCTTAAACAATCTGAAACTACACTATGCCAGTCTCTGAATATGGTGCCGAATTTGAAGACCTCAGGCTCATGGCAACAGTTGCTGAGCAAAACCCTGATACTTGCAGCTGTTTTCCGCAGTGTCTATGTCCGCTGTAACATGTTTAATCTTTTTTGGATTTTATTTCCATGTCGCCCGTAAATTTAATACTCCCTCTCATTCATATTAATTGTCGCTGAATTGGATGTATATTGGAGAGAGTAGATGAATAGAACGGTGTGCTCTGCTCGCGCCAGCGGCTTACACTGCTGTAATTGCTTGACCCGAAATCTGGCACACCTGAAACTTGCATCCCCTAGGTGAACACATATGTGTACGATGAAGCTGAACATGGCAGATTTCATTAGATGAAATATTCCTTAGCGTTCACTTGTTCAAAAATGATTACAAAACAGGAATACAATGCATACAAGTCAGCATCTACAGCAAACACTGTTAGAGATGTGGAGAGGGAAATCCTTAAGCCTTTTTCTATCAGTTTGTAATAATCCTTAGAAATGGACTATCCCCATACGGACACCATGATCTAAATAGCCACCTCGGAATTATGAGCCGTGATTACCAAAATCATGAGGACAAAACAAACGTAGATGTTCTGAGTTTTCTGTACATAAAAGTAATTGCATAAAAGTAATGTATAAATCTTCCATAGCGAAGACAATGGGCTTTCCATGTATAAATTCTCTCAAGATTATGAGAGCACTGAAACATAGTACAAGCTGTCACAAACAAGAAGTAGGATTTTTATCGGACGTTATTTGCTGAGGCCGGAACCTTACTAAATTCTATCTCCCGTTGGCTACCATCTATATCTAGTGCGACACTACCGAACACAAATTAAACATCGAAAATTATCACGATAGTTGGTGTCTCAGGCCGGCATTGCGCATTCTGGACCTATCACATCTCGATGGACAACTTGATCAACCATGCTAACTTTCTCGCCGACGACGCAGTCGTCAAGCTGCAACACCTCGACTCGACCCAAATCCAGCTCGAAGAAGGCCCCCAATTGGTCCTTCACTATGCCTAGTGTGGGTTCTCTACCCCAACATATAACGGGCCTCGCCCGAGTCCATGTGGCGCCTGGTCGCCATTCTCGAAAGTTACCTTAGCCTCCAATGCATGACTCAAGCGACAAGGGGAGCAATTGTAGTTGCCTTCCCATGCGTGAAATGTTGTTAGGCAATGACGCCCCGATGCACAATGCCTAGCCCTCTGACACCAACAACTAATACGACGATTGACGTCGCTCAGCCTCTCCTCATGACTATGCTACGGCTCCCGCATTGGCTGACTTTGCCGACAAAATCTACCAACTCATGTTCGTTGGCCTCATGAAAGTGCAGATTAAAGAGAATCACTGCCTAGCTCGACTTGAGGGCTCGGTTGGACCAGCTCTCTCGTCGCATGCTGGAGAAGGAGCAGTCTGGGTTCCACGATATATCGAACATAGCACACGATTGAATGTGAGAAAATCGTGTGCAATGTCAAATATCTCGCCCGCACGATTGTTTTTCAAGATTTATCCAACACAAGCCTTGGTACGCCAGATGCCAGAGGCGGAGTTTTGCTCACGGCGCCCCATCGAGGGATACAGAAGGAAGATGGTGGTGAACTTTTCAAAAGCTTGTGCTTTATTGTTTTTTTGCTATAAGAATGTTTTGTAAGGGCTGATTTCAGATAATATATGACCTTAGACCTTGTCTGAAACAACAGGGAGTCGGCGCTTTGGCTTGGTCGATATAAAAGCACAGCGCCGGCGCTGTTCATGCGCTCCATATGGACAATTAGACATTTCGCAGCATCAATCTCGAATATCAACCACGTCGATTTCGAGGGAGAGACATGCGGAGCACGAATACAGCACTGCCGGACCATTTCAAAACTGAATTCTCTGGCAATAGCTGATATTTAATCGATCCATTCGTTGCTCGTGGTAGACTTCCTGCCCTCGTGACAAATGCAAACCCGTGGCAGTCTTTTCTTAGCACCGTTGCCGACACGTTTGGCTTGTATCTATTGGTATCTATCGGAAGAAATAAGAAACGGTACTAGACAAGTGGTATATACTCCCTTCGTTCTCAAATATATACTCCCTTCGTTCTTAAATATAAGATGTTTTAACTTGTGTCCACATTCATATGCACACAAATGTATCTAGACATATTTCCCCGACCCTTTTCCTCCCGACCCTCTCGCGGCGCCCCCAGTGCGCCGCCGGGGGGCTCCCTCGCCTCACCAGAGCAACTACCCGCCGCCGGATCCGTTCGCCCGCCGCCGCTGCCGCTGGCCTCATCGCGGTGGCGGCGGGCCCAGCCATCAACGGTGGTCTGGGGGGCGGGCACCAGGGCCTGACGACGGGATCTGCTGGGGCGGAGATCGTTGCCGCGCCGTTGTGCAGCGGCCAGGGCGGTGCCCCTGGCCGGGGTGGTGGTGGAGGTCTCCATGGCGGCGCGTAACCGGCGGCGGCGGTTGGTGGTCTGAGATTGGTTCGGGAGTTTTTGCTCCCTGCCGTCTCCCTCCATGCCCTTCTCGCTGTGTCACGGCCGGTTCCAGTGGTGGATCGTCCCTGTGCTGCCTTCTTCTTCTCGGAGAGGCAGATCTCACGGGTTGCTGACGGGTGGCGTAGGGCTGCCCAGATCGGTTTGAATAATGGCGGTGGTCCTTGATTCTTATTCACGCCAAGATGAAGATCTACCGGATGTTCGTCCCCATCGAACTTGCTGGACGGTCGTGTTCTGGAAGGCTCCGCCGGCGAACTCCATTGGGCGTTTCATGCCTGGAGATTGCTGGATCGGGTGGTATTCGGTCGGACGCACCCATGTTTTATCTGACCGTTTGGTTTTAGAGGGAGCGCTTTGAAGCTCTGCTGGCTGTTAATTTCATGGAGCACGCTTTCTCGTTCCATGGTGCTGGCGGAGAATGACATGGAAGGCGAGTTCTGAGGACTGGCAATGGTGGTTTGATTCTTTGTGCTGATGAGGAATTGGCTTGGTGTTTCATGACTTGGAGCAGCGGCATGTAAGTGGGGGCGACAACATACGTGAAGCCCAACGTCCTACCTTTCAGGGTGAAAATCCAAGGTCTGGCCTTAATTGGTTGTGCCTGACAGTGGTCTTGCTGAAGACATTGTTTTGAGAGCGAGGATTATCTTCAGGGTGAAAACCCAAGGTCTGGGCTTAATTGGTTGTGCCTGGCACTGTTCTTCTTGAAGGCGTTGCTTTTGAAGATTTGGACATCAGATGTTGTTTTGGTGGTGGTTGCGCGGCTGCTGCAAGGACTGCAACTCTTTAGCGGGACTTTTCTTTTTATTTCTTCTTCTTATTGTCTTTTGGCTGTGTGCATCCGTAATGGCTTCGGTTATTGCGTTGTTGCAGAGCCTGGGTGCATGTTGTATCTTCTCGATTTAATAAACACTCTTTATCAAAAAAAAAAAATCTAGACATATTTCAAGTGTATGTTCACTCATTTTAGCATGCATGTAGACAACATGTGGAACACCTAAAACATTTTACATTTGGGAACAGAGAGAGTACTCGATTTCAAAGACTTTGCTGCACCCGGACTTATATTTAATCTGAAACATAAAAAAGACAGTCGTTCTAGCTCGTTGTGATTCGATAATCGTTGCGTGCATTCTACTATTTGTATTTCGTTTAGTGCGCGTATGATTTGATTCATACGTATACCTGTGGAACATTTGTTCCAGTCAACCTACAAGCTGGCTTTATATATACTCTGGAGTATTTTTATTCGGCTAGCTGTTCAGATGTTTCTAGAAGCGAATCAAGCAAAAACTGAAGCATTCCCAAAAGCAGAACGACTGAAAAAAAATCTGCCTCTTTGGATTGAAAGATTTTCATAAGAATAATGGAGGATTCCAATGCATAGGATTTTTTTCCTAAGAAATTCATTTACATCAAAGGAATGACACCTCCAAAATTCTTATGGATTAAATTCCTATGCCCCAATCCCATAGGAATTTCAACATCCATTCTAACCTCTTTTTTTACACTCATTCTCTTAGGATCGAGACACTTTTCCTGTAGTTTTCCTGTGTTCCATCCAAATGACTATTCCTGTAATTTTTCTCTATTTTGCATCTGCAATCCTATCAAATTACTGTGTTTTTCCTATTCTATTTCTGTGTTTTCTAATCCTGTGATCAAATAAGCCCTCAGTCTCTCGAGCCCACGACATTAAGGCCTTCTCGAGCCACTGAGATGTTTTCAGGCGATCGAGTACTACGCTTGTTTCCAGCACAAGGCGAAGGAGGATTGGGAAAGGTGATCCGTCTTCATGAACCCCTGTGCCCTGTGCTCCACAACAGCCAAAACAGCCGCTCCCGATTTTGACTGCTTTGAATAGATCCAGTCGAGTTTGCACGGTGATGTACCTATCATTGGATCGTTGTGCATATAACGGATCCAGTCGATTTTCCTTTGGATTTTTGCCACGGGCCGTTATAGCTCCATTAGCCTGCTGTAGGCCAGGACGGCTGCTGTTCAAGATGTGTAATGTTTTGTTTTTATCTCATTCAGTTATTTTTTAAAGCAGATCTCGTTCAGTTTGAAAGGGTTTTATACAAGCAAAAATTGGTATCTCTACCTGTGTCGTCGTAGCAAGGCTCATGATGTCGACCTAGTTAGTACCTACGCGTGGTCAAGAAGACGGAGAAAATCTATTTACATGTTGCCTAAGCTAACTTTACATGTTTTCTAGTTGACGAATTTACAAGGGAAGGACAAGCTCCTTGTACTGCAGCAATGATCAAATTGATCGATATTTTGTTTCCGTGTATGGTGGTATTCCCCCGTCGTCGATCAGCTCCAACCTTTTCAGTGGAATCTTTTTGTTGCATGTACTTTCAGCCGTTGAAATGTTTCTAGAAGGAAAACAAAAGGGCATGGTCATGTGGGTTGCATGCTACCTGATTACGACCTAGATTTACCAGCAGAGAGACCTGATTACATCTCATCGGTATTGTCCATTTCTAGTTGCTTTGCTTGGGCTGCATTGGAACTTTGTCCGGATACCTACTATATATAAAGGCCCGACATCTCCAACCCCCCTTCACAGTGTCCGCGTCGCCTTTTTTCTTCTGACCATCTGATCCGGCGTGAGGGACGGCCACGATCGAGCCACACCGCCCCATCCCGCGCGGTACTGTAGCATCACGATTTTTGGCGCGCCAGGCGCACCCGGTTATCCGGTTCCAGCCGGTCACCCTGCCCCGCACAGATTTTGGCGCACGCGGCATACGGCGTTGCCCGGTCGTCCCGGTCGCCTCCTTCCTCCGCACGCGTCCCCCTCCTTTCTCCGCGCGACTTCGCCGCTGCGCCGGCGTCGTCTCCGCGTTGCATCCGCTCGATGGCTCCGTCTCATCCTCACCCCGCATCCAACGCCCCGGCTCCTCTTCCTCCTTCTATACCAATTCCGCGGCGTGGAACCACCCAATCGCAGCCTCATCACGAACCATAGATTGGGGCGTCCATGGCGGCGGCGGCGGCTGGCTGCGCCGCCGCAAGGCGACCTTCTAGAGGACCGCAAGGAGCCGATGCGCCCGGCGAGCGAGCCGCGGCCCTGGGAACTATCAACGGCGCCGCTGCGCCGCCGCAAGGCGACCTTCTAGAGGACCGCAAGGAGCCGATGCGCCCGGCGAGCGAGCCGCGGCCCTGGAAACTATCAACGGCGCCGTCAGCCCCACGACTTTCGGCGAGCGCGTCTGGCCGCTGCCGATGGCTGCATCAGCTCCAGCCACGCCGTGCGCCCGACGAACCTCTGCGCGCCGGACGTCCTGTAGGAGCTCAACCTCGGCGCGACCGCCACAGCTTACAGGTTCCGTCCTTTTGTTCCATTCCTATCCACTCTGCCCCTCTTCCTTATTCTTACACTTACATGGTATCCGATTTAGAATCAAAGGGATATTGCTGCTCGTGGCTGCTGCTGCTGATTGCCCACAACATGCGGATTGGCCGCGCCGGGAAGGCTCGAGCAGTGGCAGAAGGATCGGTTCTTCCAGGCCGCGGAGGAGGTGCAGGAGTCGGTAGACCTGTGAGTGCCTTCTTGCGCCTTTCCTTTCTTGGGGATCGAAAAGATTGGATTTTGATCCGTCCTTACCTACCTCAGGCTGATTTTACTTGTGCCATGAATTCGTTTCTCAGGATTTTTTTGAGAGGTCGACATTTTGGGTTCTCTTAGCTTCTTCTGTGCGTGATTTTCTACTTATCAAGATGTGATCTCCTTGTGTTTGCCGGTGGATTTAGAGTAATTTGTTCTATGTTACCTTTGGAATTGGGGATCGGTGGCTGGAACAAAAATCTGATTTCGATGTGTGTTTGTTAACAAATTTTGTTGGATTTTTGTGCTTGCCCTATGTGGTTTGATTGGTGAACTGCTGTTATTATTGTACTGGTATTCTCTATTTCGTATGTGTTTCTAGCTTTAGTACACAGCCTGACAATCTCACCTCTAGATCAAAGGTGTCGGCCTGACAATCTCCGTTACCTATGTTGACGGGCCAGCCACGGCCCAAGTCAGGTTTGTACGCACTGGCCGCGCGGAAAGCGCGATTCTCCGTCGCATAACGCCTGCCGTTTCCATAGAGGGGTATCCGATGTGTCGTTCTGTACTAGTGACTGTAGCCGTTACCTCTCCAGATTCGCCGAAATCCCCAAATCGCCGCCTCCGCCTTCGTCCTCCTGACTCTGCCCCGCCGCCTCCTCTTGCTGCCATTGCACCAACCTTCCTTCTGCTCCAATGGCTCGACTGAAAGCCTCGCCCGGAGGAAGAGAGCGCGGGGGCCTCGCCCACCGAGAAGCCGCTGTCCCCAAAAACCAAGAGATCGCGGCGGCGCGCAACGCCAAGCGGGCCGAACTCAAGAAACAGAAGGCCTTGTTCCCCAGCTGCTTCGCCGGCGATACGGAGATGATGCGGAAGGCGGGGCACTTCGGGTGATGGAGTCTGCTGGCGCCGATGGTGTCCCAGCCAGGAAAGCGTCGGAGATCTTTCCGCCGTCGGCGACCAGGACACCCAAGCAGATCCCCATTTTCGACAGCTTCATGTTGATGGGGCTTGTCCCCCTTTCTCTGATTTCTTCATGGAGATCTTGCGCGCGTACAAGCTGAAGCTCTTGCATCTGACGCCAGGCGCAATTCTCGACTTGGCGGTCTTCGCTTACGCCTGCGAGGCGTTCGTCGGGGTGATGCCGTCCGTGGCGCTGTTCCGCCACTTCTTCTACCCTCGCATTGGGGGCCAAGGCTGGATGGGAGGCAGTGTCACGTTCTGCTTCCGTCCGAACATCAAGTGGGCCTTCCCCCTCATGGAGACCAAATCCAGATGGGAAGAGTGGAGGGATCACTGGTTCTTGGTCGGGGTGCCAGAAGCCGATGCTCAGCTTGAGGAGCCGACGGAGCGTCCAGTGGATCTGGACACTTGGAGAAGCGTCAGCTTGCAGGATGAACAATTCTCGGCGGTCGTGGCGCGCTTCAGACTTCTTCGCGAGAAAGAAGTTTCCGGAGCCGCCATCGTTGCTCATTTCCTCCGCAACCGCCTTGCGCCGCTGCAGAAACGCCCACACCCGGCCTGGAACTTCCAGGGCCCCGGGGATCCTTCTCGCCTGAGGTGTCCCGACATGGAGGAAAACCTTGTCCGGGATAACGTGAGAGGGACCTTCACTCCAGGGGTCAAGTACCAGCTGCCCAAAGGGTTTCTGCCCCTGTGCGACGACCCGGAGAAGGACAAGATCCTGGCGCAGATGCCGGTCTGCAACGCCTTTGGTATTGTAGGCCGGGCTGATCACGGGCCCAAACCTCCTGTGGTGAAGACCCGCAAGGCCAGGGCACCTTCCAGCCCTGAAGAAGGAGAATACTGGGAGTCCAACGACGAGAGCGAGGAGGAATCCGAAGAGGAATTCTCCGGTTCTGACGACGACGAAGGTGGCGACGGGCGCGAGACCGACGCCTCCGACAGAGACGAAGATGCTGGCGACGACCCGGTTGCCAGCGGTGACGATGATGAAGATGACGACGACGAGGAGGGGGCTGCTCCGCCCCCGCAGTCTGCCTCGGGGTCGATGCTGCCCCAGACCCGAGTGTCCGCAGCCGTTCCCCGCCAGTCGTGGTGGTGGGGAACGATGAAGACCATGTGGATGAAGAAGCGAGCGCCGCGGACTTCGTCCGAGCCCCCCGCCAGAGAGCTTCAACCGGCCGCCTGTCACCCGTGATGGAGCCGCCGGCGAGCCCCCAGGCTTCTTCTGCTGCGTCGGTAGACGTTCCCCCGGCAATGGGCAACAAGCGTACCCGGGAGTAAGCCCTTCGCTTCTTTCTTGCACTTTGCATTTCCTGCCTTCCCCAAGGAAAATGACCGAATGTTGGTGCAGGGGTACTCCTTCCTTGGGTACTGGCAAGAGACGGCGTGATACGGCGGAGGACGACACCGCCACTAGCCTTGGAGCCGGTGGAGGAGGGATGCTTCCTCCTCCCATAGCAGAACTTGAAGGCCGTCGGGGGAGCGGAGTGGGGAGCGTGACGGCGACCTCCCTAGCTCACCCGGGAAAAGCGCTCGACGCCCTGACGCCCGAGCAAGCAGGTAACCCAGAGCTTGCGGGTAACTTCGTTTTCTTGACGCACCAATGCTTTTCCTGACATCCTTTTGTTCCCAGATGCTTCAGTGGCCAACGTCTTTTCTCCCGGCGGCCTTCTTGGTGGGACTAGCCAGGAGAAACCACCTTCCCTCTCGCCTTCAGAGGGTCAAGAGGTGACCAAGGGCGCCCCGAGTTCGCGGGCTATGGGAACGCAGACCGCGAACCCTGTTCCGGGTCCAAGCCTGATTTGATAGAAAGCTCCTTGATGACTGGGACAGTGTTAACGACTTTTGCCGCTTTTTCCACTGACTCCGGCGCCAGTAAGGAGATGGCGGCGCTGATGAAGATCAAGGAGAGCCTGGCCGCCAACCGCATGAAAAGTGTGCCTGCCCCGGGAGGTCCCCCGGCAGCTACTCCAGGGTTCACCATCAGCGGTGACGACGCGATGGATGCCATCATCCGCGGGATAGCTCAGCTGGGCAAAGATCTGTGCGACCGTGAGGCCGCCGTCGTGGGGACCATCGAGAGTGTCGAGGACCTGATCCAGAAGGGGATGGACAAGCTGAACCGCTTGGCAACCCAATCACCACCTTGCTCCCGGCTCTCGAGAAGAAAGATGCAGACCGGAAGGCCGAAAGTGAGCGCCAAGGTAAGGTCATCTGGCGAAAGAGCGGCAGCTAGCATCCCGGGAGGCAGAACTGGCTGAGAAGGAGAAACCTTGGAGCTCCAGAAACTCCAGCAGGAGCAGCAGACCGAGAAACGCCTAAGGGAGGCAGAGGACCGCCACCGTGAAGAGCTCGAGGTCAAGGATAAGGACATCCAACTCTGGAAGTCCAAGAGCAAGAGGCCGTCCAAACCATCGAAGATCAAGAATGTCCTCCATCAGGAGCAGGAGTCCGTCCGAGCTTTGCAGCAGCAGGCCAAGAGTGACGGCCAGAAGATGTCCGAGCTGAAGGAATCCTTGGAGGCGCAGTGTAAAGAGCTTGCAGCACTGAAGGAAGGCCATCAAAAGCTGATCCAGGCCAACTCCCAGGCATCCACTGAGCTGTCCGAGCTTCGCCGTCTTAACCAGGAAGGTTTCGCCGAGGTTGAGGCCGCCTGCGATTTGGCGACGACGCGAGTGAAGCGGCTGAATCTGCCCACCGAAGCTCCGGTGCTGGAACCACAGCGGCAGAGTCTGCCTCTCGTCGCAAGATTCATCAGGGAGTGGCCGCTGATCTCCGGTCTTTCAAGAACAAGATGGTCACCCAGCTTGTGAATGACAAGCACGAGACGAGCAAGGTGACGGCGGCCTTGGTGATGGCGTCCTTCAGGGAAGCCCATCCTGGCGTTGCCTTGCCAGATTTCTCGACCTCGTCGCCTTCCAGGACTTCACTCCAAGCGGTGTCGGCTCCCGCGACTGCACTTGCCATGAGGAAATTCCCGCCTCACTAGTTTCCTGCACCATGTTTGGGCACTTCGTGCCCCCAATAAACTTTGCGTCAGATCTCATGTATCAGCTTATTGAAACTTGCTTGTAATAGCTAGAACTTGCTATGCTACTCTAGTTCTCGGGTTGCTTTTATTTGTCTTTAGCATGTTTTTACTTTTCTCCACGTCCTTGAGGAACTTTCTGGGATGTAAGCTTACCCGCGAGGCCCTGACAGGTCAGGCATGCGCTCGCGAGCCCTACCGATACCCAAAAAGCCGCTCACTCTGTTGGCACGCACGTCCCCGGGGTGTATCAGGTCTGTGCACCGCTTTTTACCCCCGGGAGAGTCGATACCCCATGAGTGCTCGCACGACGGTCGAGCCTTGCCTTTCTAGTTCCGCACATGTTCTGTTACCCGAGAAGTAGATAGCACGTACTGCAGAAACAGGTTTGAGGGTAACTTATCTTTTATTCATCATGGAAGTTCTTGAACGACAACTGGCCACTTCAGGGTACATCTTGTGGCAACACGGTTCTTCCGGGTACACACACGAATTGCTTCAACGACTCTTGCGGGGAGGAAGGTTAGCAGCTTCTTCCATCCTGGCACATCGGTCGGCTATGTCCCACAAGTTCTCCAGGGTGTCCACAACGCGGATACTCATCTTTTCACGCATCTTGGGGTTGCGGACGTTGACGTGGAATGCGGCGATGACGGAAGCCTCGCAGAGGTACTTCGGGATAATGCGGTCGACGACGCCCCGGAACCTCCAGATGTAGTGACGCAGCGTCTCCTCAGCTTCTTGCTCTAGGTGATAGAGGTCGGAGACGGTTGCAGGGTACGGCGTGCAGCAGGTCTTGAGGTGCTGGCTGGCCTGGCCTTCCATGTCCTCCCGCGAGCGACGCCTGGGGTTGGAGCTCTGGCCAGCACCTTCTTCAGGAAGTTCCATGGGCCGCTTGCCATGGGGGTCCTCAGGCTGTTCCTCCGCCGGAGGTAGTGGCTCGGGGACGGCAGCGCCGTGGTCGATGGTCGGGGCAGGACTCGTGGGAGCGTGGCATTGGAGAGCGTAGTCCAGCAGGTTTTCCAAGCTGTTGATCCATGCCTTCGCACGGGGATCACTCTTGCACTGATCTGGGGGGAAGGAGAGAAGCGCCCGGGCCACGCCCAGAGCTTCCTCTAGCCCCCAGCCTTCCGCGATGCCTGGCACGCTTGCTCTCCAAAGACCTCCCGAGCTCCCGACATGACTCTTGCTTGTGACTGAGGCAGCTGCTTGCCTTGCCCCGAGGAGACGGCTGTTCCTGGAGCGGATCCGACGCGGACGAGGAGCTCGAGGCAGTCTTGACGATCTTGCCGTAGATCGCGAACCAGAAGAAGAACTTGACGACGAGCTTGCTTCCGAAGAAGAGGAGCCTGACGTAGACTCCGAGTTGTCGACGAGAGCTTGCCGTCGCGGCTGATGTAGGCGAATCCAGCGCTTGCGCCCCCTACCTGGCGCGCCAGATGTCGTGTCTCGTTGCACGGACACCGGGAGTATAGGATACCCCCTTTTAGGTTCGGCACGGGGCGCGAAGGAGGCTGAGAATCGTCTTCTTGGGCGGAGTCTAGATCAAGCTCTCCTCTCCACGATCAAAGCATGCAACCAAAGGGACACAAGGAGCTACCCAGGTTCAGGCCGCCCGGAGGCTAAAAGCCCTACTCCTGCATGTCTGGATTGATGGGTTCTTCATAGTGTGGCTTACAATGGAACCTCCCGGACAGGGTACCCGGAAGGGTTTTGGCTGGAGGTAGAAGAAGGACAGATCCTGACCCGGAGGAGATCACCTTCCTCTCTACCTTCGCAGCCCTAGTCTAGTCTTGCTCTGGTTCTAGCTTGTGTTCGTCCTTGCTTCGACCTCCCCCTCCTCCGTGCCTTGGTCCTCCTTTTATAGGCTAAGGGGTTGCCACAGGGTCACGTGAGGGGCGTGAGGGACCTTCGGGGTGAAGGACCCTCCTCATCTAGTTTAGGAGGAGACGTGGCCTCTCCTCAGCCTAGCGTCTCCTTTGGGTTAGGTGGGAGCGTCCGCCTTGGGGTGGACAGGAGCTGACACCACCACGGGACGTGCTTCCCGCCCGCGCTGCCTTCGCCTTGCTTCCCAAGTCTTCCGTGGTGAGGTGGAGTGCTTATCCACAGGGACGTGGGGAAGTACCCGAGAGGGAGCCTGGCCTCCTGCCGGGAACTCGGGCTCTCGGGTCCTTCCTGGCCTTCTTGCTTGGTTCGGGGACCCGGAAGGTCCCAGGACCGGAGCCCTTAGTCGATGTAGGCCATGCGTGTCTTGACGGTGAACCCGCCAGCTTGACTTGAGTCTTGGTCTTGTCCATCTTCATCTTGGGCCCACATGGGGTGGACCCACTTTGGCAGTACTAGGGGAACCCCATGTTCCACTGTTGCGACAACTTCTATGACGGCTACATGTACTAAAACACGTAGTTGAAAGAAAATAATCATTTGTGTTGCTAGGGTCACCCTCGTAAGGCTAGCGTGGTTTGTTGTCACTCCCACATCATACTTCTTCCTTTTTACCCCATATAAAGAATGTTGGGCGACATTACTGCCACTTAATGCCTATGCCTTCTGTCACTAGGCCACTCTCTACCCACATACATCATACTCTTAAAGGAAAACATATTCTAAGAACTAGTGCAATGATTTATTAATGTACGTGCATCCACATCCCTCTCATCTACCCACCGAGATGGTTGTCAATCACCCCGTTAGCGCGGATAAACAAGGCATTAAGAATAGATAAATCCATTGCATGTAACATAGATGTATTCCAAAGTATGACAAACCATAAAATCCCAACATAACGGTAAATGCATAACATAATATCATCTCATACCACAATATCCACCATAGAAATTACAAAGATAGTTCCATAATCATGCAAGGCACATCATATGGACTTCAACAATGATCATACATAGAGAGATTGGATCAAGTTACCACCACAAACCCAAAGTCCAGGGGGTGGACTACTCCCCCTTCATCTTGGTGATGATGGTGGAGATGTTGGAGAAGATGGAGACCACCCCGGCAGCGCCCCGCCGGAGATTTCCCCCTCCAATCTGCAGCTCCAGGTCTTTTGTTTCGTAGTTTTGTGTTTCTGCGGCGCTCCCTTCCGAAAGCCGTCGGGGGACTATTTTTATAGTCGTTTTTAGGTCAAGATGGAGGCTCGGGAAAAAAGATCGACGGCAACGGAGCCTCAAGGCCCAAGATGGTGGGTCCCACGCGGCCAAGGAATCTGGCCTCGTGGGCCACCCTATCTTGGCCCTCGGGCCTCCGTTTGTTCGCTTCCTTCGCTCCCACGCTTCGTTCCTTCCAAAAACTGCTGCTCGTAAATTTCCAGGTCATTTGGACGTCGTTTGGGTCCCTGAAACATCAAAATATAGAAAATAAGGTTTTCTGCCTGTGCAGGGTTAATTCCAGAAAAATAGGGAAACTATGAAATATTCCCAAAATCAATATAAAACAATGATATAACCCTTATATGATGCAAATATGATTGAAATATAAGTAATGCAATGCAAAGTTCATGTATGCATTTTACATGCATCAGCGGCCCGTGCGAGGGGAGGCGACGGTGGCCCGTGCGAGGGAAGCGGAGGCCACGACGGCGTGGAGGGCGATGGCGAGCACATACGGGGGCCCTCGGGCATGGAGGCGACGGCGGCGTGGCGGAAACAGCGTGGACGGCGGCAGCGGAACGGCGGCGTGGCGGGACTCTGGCAGCCTGGCGGCGTCGATCTCTCCTTCTTCACGGGCGTGGGCGTCGGGGGGAAGAATGGGGATCGATGCGGCCGCGAGGTGATCCAAGTAACTGAAAAAAGCCTTTAGTACCGGTTGGTGTTACGAACCGGTACTAAAGGGCCTTTAGTACCGGTTCGTAACACCAACCGGTACTAAAGGTCCACCCTTTAGTACCGGTTGGTGGTTCCAACCGGTACTAAAGGTATTTTTGGGCAGGCCGTGAAACTAAACGCGCGAAGCCCACCTTTAGTACCGGTTGGAACCACCAACTGGTACTAATGGGGCTTTTGAATTTTCTATTTTTTCTATTTTCTTTTTCTGATTTTTTTTATTCTATTGATTTAATTGTCTAAATTTGACAAACTTTATATCAAACGTACGCCCTGGACATGTAGAATCTTTTGGTACTGGTTATTTTCAAATTTGACTATGTTGAATGTATTCAAATTTCAAATGGATGATTTGAGTAAATTTGACATAGATTTAAATCCATATCATCACAAATTTCAAACAAAATGCATGTTTGAGTGTTTTTGATATAATTTGAATTTCTAAAACTGCTTTTAATATGAATTTTAAAAATGCTTTTAATATGAATTTTAAAAATGCTTTTAATAGAATTGAAATGCATGTTTGAGTATTTTTGGACAAATTATTTTCTAAAAATTTGTAAAAATCATATCTATTGATGTTTGAGATGGGCTCCGGAGCGTCTGAATCCCACCAAATCCTCCTTGGTGCCATACCATATCTATACCTCTTATAAAGCAAAACCCCACTAAGTTCATTTATGATTTTTCTATCTCTACATGCAAGCTATCCACATCATCCACTCTCCTAACCAATCATTTATCCATATCAACTCCACTAATATTTATTAATATCTACATGTCAATTACACATCATCCGTCTTTTTAATCATTTAATTTTCCACGCTAATATTTTTAATACACATATTTTTTCGCGTCGAATAGATTTAGTATATGTGACTATGACAAATTGATTTTTCCATTTTCCTTTAGAAAATTGTATGTATTATACTACTTCTATCATTTTATGTACGCAATATAATTTCTTAAAGGATCCCGCTGCAACGCGCGGGGTATGTTCTAGTATGTATAAGTGTTTTGGGGGTTGTAGATGACCAAGATTCCACTCCGGGGTGTCAGCGGGTTCACCGTCATCAGTTTCTCTCTAGTGAGTTTCTGGACTTATAGCCGGAAACTCCCACTTCGGACGAACCGGAGGGAATCTATTGAAGAGTTGTGTTATAACTTTGTTTCACTCGGCAAACAGAAGAAAACCCTAGGCGGGGACTTTTCACACCTTTACCCCTAGAGGCATGTAGTATGCCCAGTCAGGAAGATCGTGTGTTTCTTTCGAGCGATTGTGAGCCGTTGGATCAGGGGTGTGTTTCTTTTGAGGGCTTGTGAGCTGTTGGATCAGCACTATCACGACCGTACTTCGTGAGCCACATGACCCTATATAGCCCATCTCTCGGACATGTTCGGCGCTCAGTGCGTACTCATTGTAGTTCATTTCGTATACAAAGCATTCGGATTCCCTGCATACATCCGACGGTGCATTTGATATGCGGGCACTCAGGAGCCACCGTCGGGCTGTATGCAGGAGAAACCGTGTGTTTTGTTCTCTCTACAAATCCTTCAGTTCATCGATCGAATACAAATCATTCGGATTCCCTCCATACATCTGACGGTGCATTTGATATGTGGGCACTCACGAGCCACCGTCGGGCTGTATGCAGGGGAAACCGTGTGTTTTGTTCCAACTTTTTCGAGCGCATACATCTGACGGTACATTTGATATGCGGGCCACAGTTACATAAAAGGTTTAATACATTATTACACATCACCAACAACATCCCTATCTAGTGTTGTGGTATAAACTTTTTCTTCGTGTCTGTCCCTTTCTTCTGATTGCGCCGTAACCATGGACAATCTTCATCATTTAACACGATGCTTGGGTCAGTGTTCACTGTGAAGGACTGAATTTCATCAAACTTATTGTAATCTTCGGACATGTCTGTCTTGTCCTCCACTCCCACGATGTTTCTTTTCCCTGAAAGAACTATGTGGCGCTTTGGCTCATCGTATGATGTATTCGCTTGCTTATCTTATCTTTTTTTTTGGTTTGGTAGACATGTCCTTCACATAGAAAACCTGAGCCACTTCACTGGCTAGGACGAATGGTTCGGTGTGGTACCCAAGATTCTTGAGATCCACTGTAGTCATTTTGTACTGCGGGTCTACCTGTACCCCGCCTGTCAGGTTGTCCTATTTGCACCAAAATAAAGGGACCTTAAAAGAAGATCCATAGTCAAGTTCCCATATCTGCTCTTTGTAACCCATAATATGTGTCATTTTGCCCATTGTTGTTTGTTGCATCAAAGCGGACACCACTGTTTTGGTTGGTGCTCTTTTTATCTTGGGCGGCCATGTAAAATGTATTCCCATTTATCTCGTACCATTGGAAAGTCAATATAGTCGAAGATGGTGACTTGGCCAACAAGTATAGTTGTTCTCCAACACTGGTGTCACTAATGAGACGTGTTTGCAACCAACCGCCGAAAGTCTCCACGTGTTCTCCTTGTATCCAATCTTCAGTATGCTCCGGGTATTTGGAGCGTAAAATATTCATGCGTTCCTCGATATACGGAGCCAACAAGCCGGAATTATGTAGAACTGTGTAGTGTTCTTGAGTGAAAGAATACCCGTCCATACATATTATTGCTTTCTTTTCTAGCGTGCCTTTTCCACGCAGTCTCCCCTCATAGCGCGATTGAGGAACACCGATCGGTTTAAGGTCAGGAATAAAGTCAACACAAAATTCAATGACCTCCTCTGTTCCATAGCCCTTGGAGATGCTTCCTTCTGGCATAGAACGGTTATGAACGTATTTCTTTAAGATTCCCTTGAACCTCTCAAAGGGGAACATGTTGTGTAGAAATACAGGACCGAGAATGGAAATCTCTTCGACTAGGTGAACTATGAGGTGCGTCATAATATTGAAGAAGGATGGTGGGAACATCAACTCGAAGCTGACAAGACATTGGACCACATCCTTCTGTAAACTTGGTAGAGTTACTGGATCGATGACCTTGTGAGAAATTGCATTGAGGAATGCACATAGCTTCACAATGGGTACTTGAACATTTTCTGGTAGAAGCGCCCTCAATGCAACCGGAAATAATTGTGTCATAATCACGTGGCAGTCATGAGACTTTAGGGTTTGGAACTTTTTCTCTGCCATGTTTATTATTCCCTTTATATTCGACGAGAAGCCAGATGGGACCTTGATACTGCTCAGGACTTCAAAAAATATCTCCTTCTCTTTTTGGTAAGAGCGTAGCTGGCAGGACCTTGATACTTTTCTGGATTCAGGTCGTCTCGTTTGTGCATATGTTGCTGGTGCAGCCGTGCATCCGGTGTATCTCTCGTCTTCCCATACACGCCCAAGAAGCTTAGCAGGTTCACGCAAAGATTTTTCGTCACGTGCATCACGTCGATTGCAGAGCAAATCTCTAGGATTTTCCAATAGGGTAGCTCCCAAAATATAGATTTCTTCTTCCACATGGGTACGTGTCCGTCAACGTCATTCGAAACAGATTGTACAAGCCAGGACCCTTTCCAAAGATTACTTTTAAATCCTTCACCATGTCATATATATCAACACCAGTAGGGTAGGCCGGCTTCGTCCGGTGATCAGTCCCACTTTTGAAATGCTTGCCTTTCTTTCTTACGGGATGCTTGTTTGGAAGAAATCGACGATACCCCGGGTACACATTCTTGTTTGACAAATATATACTTTCAGTCTCACCTAAACAGTGCATGCATGCATTGTACCCTTGT